>VDFB02058242.1:589784471-589879271 GCA_007258455.2 Sequoia sempervirens | reverse complement strand
TTGAGGGCTTTATATCCCCACCTCTTTGAGAACTTCCAGGAGGAAGTTGAATCCTAGAGGGGGAGGATGTGAGGCCTACCCCTATGATACATTTCGTATTTAGACTATTTTCAGTTGTGGTTATTGATTTTACTTATAGATACTTTTGATGACATGATACTTAGGCATTTGAGTTCTTATGATGATTTGACTATGGTATTTAGACATTTGAGTTCTTATGATGATTTGATTATGATGTTGCATGCTTAATTAGATGGCTACGATGGTTGACCTAAATTTATGATAGTTACTATGGTTGTTCAATTTGAATTTTTAAATGATGAACAAATGGAATATGTGAAAATTAAGGTAAAAAGAATTGAATATGATAGGTGATTAGTGATTTTTCTAATTATGATATGAGATATATATGCTATGAGAAATTGTGAAACTTGTGTTTATGAAATGGTGTTTCAATTGTTTTGATATATGAATTATTTGGATGGAAACTTGTGTATATGAAGTGGTGATTCGATGGTTTTGATACATGATTTATTATATGGATTAATGTGTGCATCGAGTGTGTAGGTACATTTTCCATGGCCAATGGAAATTGGAGGTAACCTTGGGAACCCTGAGTGAGTTTGCCAGTGAAGCCGAGCTATAGTCCATATGAAGGGACTATAGTTCCATTTTGTAATGTAATTTTTTCTTTGTGATGTATTTGTGCATGTTTGTAAATTGTTTTTAATTCCCATGTCAATCCATCAAGTGGTGAGTTGGCCACCCAAGTGGACAAACTCGGATTGAATCTTTATGGCACTTTTTGAGGGTTGAAAAGTTGAGTTTTTTAAGTGTTCTTATTGATTTAAGGTTCCTAGGTCAAGTACCTATGGGTCAGGTACCTTTTTAACCTATAGTTTTGGGTTAGTTTCATGATTGGGCACCCTTTTCGAGGCATTAATGAAGTTTGGCGAAAATAAGGTTTTGAGAAGTGGGATGGGGACTAGTCCCTTTCCACTCCCACTTCTCTATGATGTCTTGGAAGTCTCCCAAGTTCTCACACATGTGAGAGCACACATGGGTGAATGTGCTTGGGAGGGTGAATGGGTGAGTGACAAGTGTCGCTTCCCCATTCAAAGGAAATTCAAACTTGAGATTCTATAAGAAAAGCTAAGAACAAGGGTTTTGGGGATTCTCTTTTGGCATTCTTTGGTTTTGGACTTGAAATTTTGGGGAGATCTTGGATTTGGCTTGGGGAAGGTTGGAAAGCAAGCTTGGAGGAGGTGGAGTTGTGCTCATCTTCAACACTTGCTCCCAAAGCTTGGATTAAGGTAGGATTGACAAACCCTCTTGCTGCTTATGTTGTTAAATTTGTATGCACTATGTACATGTGATTGTGTATTTGAAAATTCTCTCTTAAGTGTTGTTTTCTTTTGTTTTCTTTGCTTTGTATGAGTGTTGGGAAAAAGGGTTGTAATGGGATAAGCTCACCCAAATTTGGGAAGAGCATCCCAAGTTTGGGGAAGGTTGGAGTAGGAACCTCCATGGGGGCTAGTCATTCCTCCTTTAAAAGGAGAGGTTAATAAAAAGGGTATGAGTACCCATATGTTTTTGTGAAATGTGAAAGATGGTTGGGGTGGATAAGGAAATGAGAAGGAAGGGTTGTAATGAAGGGGTGGAAAGGTTTGGTGAATGTTATTCATGGTGTTTACTTTTGAGTCCCCAAAATGGAGTGCGTAGTCCACTTCCATTCCCCATTTTGGGTTCGTAATGAACCCTTTGTTATGTGAAAATTCCCTTGGGTGGGTGTGTATAAGTTTATGTGTGTATTTTGTGTGTTAAAAATGTTGGCTTGCATGAATGTACCCGGTTCCCAAGGTGCCTCCTAGCTCGGGGGTGGTTGGGTTTCCAACCAAAGGTTGGGAGGTGAGCTCCCCATTGGCCTCTAGAGAAAACTTTGTGTGTTTTATGGCAGGTTAGAGGAAACCGAAAATATGGTGTACCCACGTTGCTTGGAGGAGCTATTATATTTGTGTATTTTCTATAAAAAATATATATATATATCCTATTGGATGCTTGTTGTAAATAAGAAAATGTGTTTTCTATGACCTTGTTGTTATAAATCAGTAAGTAGGAAAGTTTACCTCTATATTTTGTAAGGGACAAAATGTTTCATTCTTCAACTTAGGTTGCTCAAGTATGCTGTTGTAGCAAAGGTTCTTCTAGGGGTAATTGGCCTGGGTGATATATCATAAAAGAAAGAGAAAAAATCTGTATTTCTTTGTAAACTGCAAATCTGATGTCATTTCTATGTCGAACTGTCTTATTGGGAAGAATTTTGTAGACAAAGAAAAAAAAGAAAAAAGAGGGGGAGGAATTTATAGATCTATTGTTGTGGAAGTCATGTGAAAGTGTAGAATGATATATGCAGCTCAAAAAAAAAAAAAAAAATTGTCTTCCCACCATTTTAGTAAAATTTTGTGCACAAAAAATGTTGCTTTTAAAATCTGTCTATTTCTGTGAATAGTATGGTTGAAAAAGGAAAGATTTCTGCACCTTCTCTTTCAGTTTTATGTTGATAAAAGATGCTCAAAATTTTGACAACATAAATGATATGAGTTGCTTCAAATATTAGACGTTGAAATTATAAATATATATGAAAAGATTTTATTCTTAGAGATTGTCTTACAAACTCTCATTTAATCTGTGTTTCTGCAATATTTAGGGCTGGGGTATAATTTGGATAAGATATAAAAAAAAAAGACTGTATAACCCAGCTTCAGAAAATAGGGTTTAGGATTAAGCAATTATTTCCCAGTGCTTTTAAAACAGAAGAAGAAGAAAGACAAAGCAAACATATATGCATATATACATTTTAATCAGCTATGAAATCTCACGCATATGTCCTTCTATCATCTGAAGTATAATGTGTAGAGTGTAGTTGTAAATCTACTGTTTGTTGTAAAAATAGAAGTAGTTGTATTATAAGTCTATTACGAAGATATACATTGAGAAGGTTTTGATTCCCGGTTGATACATTGCTACAAAGTGGGAAGAACTCAAAACGTAGGCACATCTTTGAAACGGAAAATAAAAATAAAAGAGAACGGAAGGAAAGTAATTTCCCCTACTTCCTTGTGTTATTCTAGATAGTAAAATGATTCCTTCCTGCAATGGGAAATTTCATGGACTGTTAAAACTACAACTTGTGGATTAAATACTCTCCAAAATCTTGACATAGATTTGAGACCTACCATTCTCTGCTGTAGGAATCACTCTGTGTGCTGTAGTGGCGCTTTAAAACAAAAAAAAAAAACAAAGAAGATTGTATCTGTCTATTCTCCACGACACTAACTCGCAGTTGAGCCGCCCTCCATGTCTCTGGATACGACCTGCACTCCCAGAAAAGAAAACACTAAGAACAGGAGCTTATTGTGCTAGGGTTTTCAACATTCAAATGAACGTCATAAATCTCTGCATTTCGTTAAACTCATTTTTCTGCCCCCTACCTGTGCTTCAACGTAGGAAGGTAATAAAGTTAGGTTAAGCATTGGAAGTATTGTTGTGGTCTGGCGCTCAATGTTATTTTCAAAATGGCCGTCAAAATCTTTTAATTCAGGTTGAATGTTCCCCGCCACTTAATTTTTGCCTCTATCTTAAACAGAACTGTGACCGTGTGTAAGACGCTTTCCACGTGATCTGTACAACGAAAAATATAATTTGATTTTTCCCCCTGCAGTTTTCACGGCAGTAAATTTAGTGGCAATACGAATGTTGACTGGCATGATTTGTTTCAGTTTGAACATTTAAATAAGGCATTGGCATTGTAGCGTGACTCCCAACTTCAAAAAAAAAATGCACACCAAAAATACACTCGATACTAGTGGTAAGATACGTATTGTATTGAGAAAGGTTAAATGATATTCTAAGTGGAGTCTGTGGCGTGCATTCATACTGAGATTAAATAGCAATAATATTGTTATCCTAGGAAACACAAAGATGAGGTGGGCGATTTTAAAATCTTTCCACTATAATTTTATAAGGTTTGGTTTATCATGAAATTACCCCGATCCGTTAGATTGATACAAATACCAATGGTATATAAAATATATTTATAGATAGCTTAGATGGAGCCTCGGATAAGACGTATACATGGATAGGGGAAAACTATGAACAGAGGAAAATATTTATGTAAGTTCACATTCTTTTATTCTTTGCCCACGACTTAAAGTTCGAGCATGGTAATAATCCCTTTTATAATACTATCGTATGTCTCTATAAAGAAAAAAAAAAACAAATACAAAGGGAACTAAAGTAGGCACATATGAGTAGTAAAGTGTGGGGGGGAAAGGCTTAATATTATAAGAAAACATGGCTCATTAATATATGCCATGTGTACATGGAAATTTTTAAAAGATTCCCCTCATAAGCTCTTTCAAAACAAAAAGAGAGATGAATAAAGTTAAAAAAAAAAATATAAATATATATATATAAAGTTAAGTTGATTATTTTATATTATGAATTTATTATTTTAATAAGTATTTTGATTAAAAGGAAGTGGGATTATATAAAATATATAATGCTTATAAGAGAAGAAATATTTTGTGTGCATAGATTATTGTTTGGAATCATAAGGGAAGTTATGTTAGCATTATTGTTAATAGTGTTACTTGTCAAATTAACATCAGTATCAATAATGTCATTAATAGTGAGGCTAATATTAATTTTATAGATACTAACAATAAGTGTTGATGAGAATATTCATAATGTTAAAAGATATATCGGTGTAAATATCATTTTAGTATTGGGTGTGATCCACAACACTTCTATACCCATATAGCCTTGATTTTTGAGTCAACTCGATACTTGTTCAAGGGCACACGCAATGGACTCCACACACCTGACCTCACTACCCCAACATACCCCATCCTCAGCCTCATGTTGGTGATGATGTTGCACGCGCAATGGCTCTCCATATGCATAAAGGGTTATCATACACTTGCATGGTGGTTAAACATTAGTATTTTTTTTTATTATTAATGTTAAAAAAAAAAATAGTTATGTTTTTTTTCCCTAGTGTAAAATTGGGCATTAGATTTTTGGTATCAGAGCCTAAGTTCGAACACTGGGACTCTGGGCATATGTGTTCACCATGTTAATATGTGTTATGACATTATCATGTAGGATACCAGCTAGATTGCGAAAGGTTCGCGGTCGCGGACGTGGCCGTGGACGTGGTGCTGAACGAGAGTGAGCCGAGTCACCACCTGTAGCCTCACATGTTCCAGAGGTACCACAACATGAGCCGTCACAGAATCTTAATTCCCAAATCCTCCATGCATTCGAGGATTTGATTGGGGTTATTCATGCTCGTCTACCCGCAGTAGAGGAGGGACCTAGACTAGACCAGACACATCACTCGACTGAAGTACACAGGTCAGAGCATAGAGAACGTAGTAGAAGTCCCCCTCGCATTCCTGAGGAGTATAATGATGAGGGAGAGAGGGGATCAGTCCATCTAGATCCTCCACCACAGATTCCCCACCTTGAGGTACCAGAGGAGGGTAGAGCGTATCGAGATCTAGGCTATCAGATTCATGAGTTGTTACGATTGAAACCACCTAATTTTGAGGGATCCACAGATGGAGTAGAGGCAGAGTCTTGGCTTCTTAGCCTTGAGAGGTGCATGGGATTACGTGCTTATGCAAGCAATCTAAAAGCACGTGTTGCGATACTATTGCTTTGAGGTTCAGCATCTATGTGGTGGCGCCAGGAGGAGTGCAAACACCACCTATCCTTAGATACTCTCACTTGGGAGACATTCTTAGAGGGGTTTCGAGCACGCTACTTATCGGAGCATTTTAGACAGCGTCGTATTGATGAGTTTCATGATCTACATCATAGGGGTTTATCAGTAGCATAGTACGAGAGCCAATTTTTGGAGCTACTACCATATGTGGATTATTTGCATGATGAGAAGCTTCTTGTCAACCATTTCATCAGGGGCCTAAATGCAGGTATATCAGGACCAGTTCGCATGGCAGATCCTGAGAACCTTCGGGTTGCTGTGGAGAAGGCCCTGATAGTAGAGGAAATTCAAGGGAAATCCTAGGATGCACAAGAGCGGTTTTAGAACCGCAACCACACTCCACAGTCACATAGCTTTCGGCGACCTCCCCTTCCTTCAAAGGGAGGATTCAGGCCTCAAGTTGGGCCACCTAGACCACAGCAGCAGCAGCTGCAACAGAGTCAGAGGCCTAGGCCTCAACGGAGCTCACAGGGTGGCCACTTTAGGCCATGGCAGTCACAGGGTCCTCGACGTGATCAGCGTCCATAGTCACAGGGAGTCACTCCAACACGTTCACAACAGTCCTCCCGTGGGGGATTTAGTGGTTCCAGTAAGACTGGGGGACAACATCCTAGCAGGACACAGTCTGCTCAGGTGTATATTCGAGGTCCTTGTTATGTATGTGGTGCAATGGGACACCTAGCTAGGGATTGCTCTCAGGGACCTGCAACTAGAGGACAATAGACAGGAGGTTCAGAGCAGACAATGGGAGATGTGGGAAAGTCCCACAAAGTTTTTGCAGCGGTTGAGAACTACCAAGCTAAGCATCAGGCCACTATGATTGAGGCACCAGGTATGATCGGTAATATTTGAGTTTCTGTTTTGTTTGATTCTGGAGCATCTGATTCTTTTATTTCCCCATCTATAGTGGAGCGTAGTAGGCTAGTGGCATCTAGGAAGAATGATAGGTGGGAGGTTGAGTTAGCTTTAGGAGCTAAGGTGCCTGTAGATTCTATAGTCAGAGATTGTCCACTACAACTAGGAGATTGGACTACTTCAGTGGATCTTCATGTTACTCCATTAGGCTCCTATGGGGTAGTCTTGGGAATGGATTGGCTTGACGCACATTGAGCTAAGGTAGATTGTCATCGTAAGACAGTTGAGTGTGTAGATGACCATGGTGCAGGAGTGGAGATTACATGAGTACAAAGGCCCATATCTCTTTGCATGATATCTGCTATGCAGCTTAAGCGATGTATGCAAAAGGGATGTCAGTTATTTTCCATTACCATCAGTGATAGGACCGAGGAGGAGTCAGAGGAATCTTTGGATGATCATCCCATCCTTAGGGAGTTTGCAGATGTGTTCCCGTCAGAGTTACCAGGTATGCCACCTCGACGGGAGATCAATTTTCACATAGACTTGGTACTAGGAGCTGAGCCAGTATCACGTGCACCATACAGGATGACCACTCATGAGCTTAGTGAACTCAAATTACAGTTGGAGGAGTTGTTAGAGAAGGGTCATATCCGTCTGAGTGTCTCACCTTGGGGTGCTCCTGTCATCTTCTTTAAGAAGAAGGATGGATCCCTTCGACTTTGTGTGGACTATAGACAGTTAAACAAGGTGACGATCAAGAACCGTTACCCTCTTCCAAGGATCGATGATCTATTTGACCAACTACAGGGTGCTAGAGTGTTCTCTAAAATTGACCTCAAGTCTGGATATCATCAGTTGTGGATTTCAGATGCAGATATACATAAGACTGCTTTCAGGACTAGGTACGGTCATTATGAGTTTACGGTGGTACCATTCGGTTTGATGAACGCCCCTACAGTGTTCATGAGTCTCATGAATGGGGTATTCCGTACCTTTCTAGATAAATTTGTGATAGTGTTCTTGGATGACATTTTGATATATTCACATTCAGAGGAGGAGCATGAGGAGCATCTACGACAGGTCTTGCAGTGTTTGAGAGAGCATCAATTGTATGGTAGCTTGTCTAAGTGTGCCTTCTTTCGTTCAAAGGTTCATTATCTTGGGCACATTATATCAGGAGATGGTATCTCTGTAGATCCATCAAAGATTAGAGCTATCATAGAGTGGCCAGCGCCTACTACAGTGACAGAGGTTAGGAGCTTCATGGGCTTAGCAGGTTATTATCGACAATTTGTTGAGAGTTTCTCCAGGATTGCACACCCAATTACTTCTCTTCAACGAAAAGGGAAGAAGTTTGAGTGGACAGAGCAATGTGAGAGGGCCTTTCAGACCCTCAAGGAGCATCTTACTAGTGCTCCTATCCTAGCAGTACCAGATCCATTAGCAGATTTCATGGTATGTATTGATGCCTCATTGGATGGTTTAGGTGCAGTGCTTATGCAGGAGGGTAGAGTGATCGCATATGAATCACGAAAACTCAAACCCCATGAGATGAACTATCCTACTCATGACTTAGAGTTGGCATCAGTAGTTCATGCATTAGTTTGTTGGAGACACTTTCTCTTAGGACACCACTTCGAGCTTCATTCAGATCATCAGAGCCTATAGTATATCTTCACACAACCTAATCTAAATGCACGTCAAAGGCGTTGGATGGAGTTCCTTTGTGAGTACATTTTTGATGTCCATTACATAAAAGGGAAAGAGAATGTGGTGGCAGATGCATTGAGTAGGAGGAGACACGAGTTATCATCCATGTCATTAGGCACCAATTTGAGGGGACGCATCCTTCAGCAATTAGTAGAGGATGAGTGGTATAGAGAGGTACAACAAGAATTACATTCACAGAGAGCCCTCAAGGGAAAGTTTATAGGGTACACATTGGAGGCAGATGGGTTGTTCCAACACAAAGGTTGTATCTATGTACCTAACATTAGCGATCTTCGTACAGTCATCTTATCAGAGGCACACAGGGCACCGTATGCAGCACATCCAGGGGTGAAGAAGATGCATGCCGATCTTTGACAGTTATACCATTGGGCAGGGATGCGACGTGACATTGCAGAGTTTGTGAGTCGATGCCTTGAGTGTCAAAGAGTCAAGGCAGAGCACCAGCATCCAGTAGGATTATTGTACCTGCATGATATTCCTGAGTGGAAATGGGACACCATTTCAATGGATTTTATTGTTGGCCTACCTTTGTCTTCACATCGGATGTCATGATGCCATCATGGTGACTGTTGACAAGTTGACCAAAGTGGCCCATTTCTCACCCGTGCATACGACATATACAGCACTAGCAGTTGCGAGGGTATTTCTTGATGATATTGTCAGATTACATGGAATCCCTCGAAGGATTATTTCAGACAGAGATTCACTTTTCACATCCTTATTTTGGACTTCATTTGAAAAGGCATTAGGCACCCAACTCAACTTCAGTTCGGCTTACCATCCAGAGACAAATGGGCAGACAGAGAGGGTTAACCAGGTGTTAGAGGACATGTTACACATGTATGTGATGGATCATCAGTCTCGATGGGAGGAGTACTTGTATTTGGTTGAGTTTGCCTATAATAATGGACATCACAGTTCATTGGGTATGCCACCCTATCAGGCCTTGTACGGTAGACCATGCAGGACTCCTTTGAGTTGGGATCGCATAGAGGATAGAGTGGCAATTGGTCTAGAGATGATACAAAATATGGAGCAGCAAGTGGATTTGATCAAGCAACGCCTTCGAGAGGCACAAGATTGACAGAAAAAGTATGCTGATGCTAAGAGGGTTGATCAAAATTTCTCAGTAGGAGATCGTGTATTCTTGAGAGTGCGTCCGTACAAGAGTCCAATCCGTTATGGAAAGGGCTCTAAGCTTGCACCTCGATTTGTTGGACCATTTGAGATCTTGGAGCGGATAGGTCCAGTAGCTTATTGTCTAGCCTTGCCGCCTAGCCTGTCACATATCCACGATGTATTTCATGTATCGGTATTGTGACGTTATGTGCATGATGACTCTCATGTTTTGGATTGGGATGCTTTGCAGGTGGAGTCGGACGGACAACTAGCCTTGGAGCCCATTCACATTTTGGCTCGACGGACGTTGGCCTTTCGAGGTCGAGAGCTGGACCAAGTTAGGGTCCAATGGGATCGATATGATGAGGTTGCAGCCACTTGGGAGGATGCCTCGCGAGTGAGGTCTTTATATCCCCACCTCTTTGAGAACTTCCAGGAGGAAGTTGAATCCTAGAGGGGGAGGATGTGAGGCCTACACCTATGATACACCTAGTATTTAGACTATTTTGAGTTGTGGTTATTGATTATGCTTAGAGATACTCTTGATGACATGATACTTAGACATTTGAGTTCTTATGATGATTTGACTATGGTATTTAGACATTTGAGTTCTTATGATGATTTGATTATGATGTTGCATGCTTAATTAGATGATTATGATGGTTGACCTAAATTTATGCTAGTTACTATGGTTGTTCAATTTGAATTTTGAAATGATGAACAAATGAAATATGTGAAGATTAAGGTAAAAAGAATTGGATATGATGTGTGATTAGTGTTTGTTCTAGTTATGATATGAGATATATATGCTATGTGAAATTATGCAACTTGATTATATGAAATGATGCTTCAATTGTTTTGATATATTATTTATTTGGATGAAAGCTTGTGTATATGAAATGATGATTCAAATGTTTTGATATATAATTTATTGGATGGATTAACGTGTGCATCGAGTGTGCAGGTACACTTTCCATGGCCAATGGAAATTGGAGGTAACCTTTGGGAACCCTGAGTGAGTTTGCCAGTGAAGCCGAGCTATAGTCCATATGAAGGGACTATAGTTCCATTTTGTAATGTAATTTTTTCTTTGTGATGTATTTGTGCATGTTTGTAAATTGTTTTTAATTCCCATGTCAATCCATCAAGTGGTGAGTTGGCCACCCAAGTGGACAAACTCGGATTGGATCTTTATGGCACTTTTTGAGGGTTGAAAAGTTGAGTTTTTTAAGTGTTCTTATTGATTTAAGGTTCCTAGGTCAAGTACCTATGGGTCAGGTACCTTTTTAACCTATAGTTTTGGGTTAGTTTCATGATTGGGCACCCTTTTCGAGGCATTAATGAAGTTTGGCGAAAATAAGGTTTTGAGAAGTGGGATGGGGACTAGTCCCTTTCCACTCCCACTTCTCTATGATGTCTTGGAAGTCTCCCAAGTTCTCACACATGTGAGAGCACACATGGGTGAATGTGCTTGGGAGGGTGAATGGGTGAGTGACAAGTGTCGCTTCCCCATTCAAAGGAAATTCAAACTTGAGATTCTATAAGAAAAGCTAAGAACAAGGGTTTTGGGGATTCTCTTTTGGCATTCTTTGGTTTTGGACTTGAAATTTTGGGGAGATCTTGGATTTGGCTTGGGGAAGGTTGGAAAGCAAGCTTGGAGGAGGTGGAGTTGTGCTCATCTTCAACACTTGCTCCCAAAGCTTGGATTAAGGTAGGATTGACAAACCCTCTTGCTGCTTATGTTGTTAAATTTGTATGCACTATGTACATGTGATTGTGTATTTGAAAATTCTCTCTTAAGTGTTGTTTTCTTTTGTTTTCTTTGCTTTGTATGAGTGTTGGGAAAAAGGGTTGTAATGGGATAAGCTCACCCAAATTTGGGAAGAGCATCCCAAGTTTGGGGAAGGTTGGAGTAGGAACCTCCATGGGGGCTAGTCATTCCTCCTTTAAAAGGAGAGGTTAATAAAAAGGGTATGAGTACCCATATGTTTTTGTGAAATGTGAAAGATGGTTGGGGTGGATAAGGAAATGAGAAGGAAGGGTTGTAATGAAGGGGTGGAAAGGTTTGGTGAATGTTATTCATGGTGTTTACTTTTGAGTCCCCAAAATGGAGTGCGTAGTCCACTTCCATTCCCCATTTTGGGTTCGTAATGAACCCTTTGTTATGTGAAAATTCCCTTGGGTGGGTGTGTATAAGTTTATGTGTGTATTTTGTGTGTTAAAAATGTTGGCTTGCATGAATGTACCCGGTTCCCAAGGTGCCTCCTAGCTCGGGGGTGGTTGGGTTTCCAACCAAAGGTTGGGAGGTGAGCTCCCCATTGGCCTCTAGAGAAAACTTTGTGTGTTTTATGGCAGGTTAGAGGAAACCGAAAATATGGTGTACCCACGTTGCTTGGAGGAGCTATTATATTTGTGTATTTTCTATAAAAAATATATATATATATCCTATTGGATGCTTGTTGTAAATAAGAAAATGTGTTTTATATGACCTTGCTGTTATAAATCAATAAGTAGGAAAGTTTACCTCTATATTTTGTAAGGGACAAAATGTCTCATTCTTCAACTCAGGTTGCTCAAGTATGTTGCTGTAGCAAAGGTTCTTCTAGGGAGTAACTGACATAATTGTTATATTGTAAAAGAAAGGAAAAAAATTGTATTTCTTTGTAAACTGCAAATCTGATGTCATTTCTATGTCAACTGTCTTATTGGGAAAATTTTGTAGACAAAAGAAAAGAAAAAAAAAGGGGGGGGGGGAGGAATTTATAGATCTATTGTTGTGGAAGTCATGTGAAAGTGTAGAATGATATATGCAGCTCAAACAAAAGAAAAAAAAATTGTCTTCCTACCATTTTAGTAAAATTTTGTGCACAGAAAATGTTGCTTTTAAAATCTGTCCATTTTTGTGAATAGTATGGTTGAAAAAGGAAAGATTTCTGCACCTTCTCTTTCAGTTTTATGTTGATAAAAGATGCTCAAAATTTTGACAACATAAATGATATGAGTTGCTTCAAATATTAGACGTTGAAATTATAAATATATATGAAAAGATTTTATTCTCAGAGATTGTCTTACAAACTCTCATTTAATCTGTGTTTCTGCAATATTTAGGGCTGGGGTATAATTTGGATAAGATATAAAAAAAAAGACTGTATAACCTAGCTTCAGAAAATAGGGTTTAGGATTAAGCCATTGTTTCCCAGTGCTTTTAAAACAGAAGAAGAAGAAAGACAAAGTAAACATATATGCATATATACATTTTAATCAGCTATGAAATCTCACGCATAGGTCCTTCTATCATCTGAAGTATAATGTGTAGAGCGTAGTTGTAAATCTACTGTTCGTTGTAAAAATAGAAGTAGTTGAATTACAAGTCTATTACGAAGATATACATTGAGAAGGTTTTGATTCCCGGTTGATACATTGCTACAAAGTGGGAAGAACTCAAAACGTAGGCACATCTTTGAAACGGAAAATAAAAATAAAAGAGAATGGAAGGAAAGTAATTTCCCCTACTTCCTTGTGTTATTCTAAATAGTAAAATGATTCCTTCCTGCAATGGGAAATTTCGTGGACTGTTATACTACAACTTGTGGATTAAATACTCTCCAAAATCTTGACATAGATTTGAGACCTACCATTCTCTGCTGTAGGAATCACTTTGTGTGTGCTGTAGTGGCGCTTTAAAAAAAAAAACAAAGAAGATTGTATCTATCTATTCTCTGCGACACTAACTCACAGTTGAGCCGCCCTCCATGTCTCTGGATACGACCTGCACTCCCAGAAAAGAAAACAGTAAGAACAGGAGCTTATTATGCTAGGGTTTTCAACATTCAAATGAACGTCATAAATCTCTGCATATCGTTAAACTCATTTTTCTGCCCCCTACCTGTGCTTCAACGTAGGAAGGTAATAAAGTTAGGTTAAGCATTGGAAGTATTGTTGTGGTCTGGCGCTCAATGTTATTTTCAAAATGGACGTCAAAATATTTTAATTCAGGTTGAATGTTCCCCGCCACTTAATTTTTGCCTCTATCTTAAACAGAACTGTGACCGTGTGTAAGACGCTTTCCACGTGATCTGTACAACGAAAAATATAATTTGATTTTTCCCCCTGCAGTTTTCACGGCAGTAAATTTAGTGGCAATACGAATGTTGACTGGCATGATTTGTTTCAGTTTGAACATTTAAATAAGGCATTGGCATTGTAGCGTGACTCCCAACTTCAAAATAAAATATGCACACCAAAAAAAAATACACTCGATACTAGTGGTAAGATACGTATTGTATTGAGAAGGGTTAAATGATATTCTACGTGGAGTCCGTGGCGTGCATTCATACTGAGATTAAATAGCAATAATATTGTTATCCTAGGAAACGCAAAGATGAGGTGGGCGATTTTAAAATCTTTCCACTATAAATTTTATAAGGTTTGGTTATCATGAAATTACCCCGATCCGTTAGATTGATACAAATACCAAGGGTATATAAAATATATTTATAGATAGCTTAGATGGAGCCTCGGATAAGACGTATACATAGATAGGGGAAAACTATGAACAGAGGAAAATATTTATGTAAGTTCACATTCTTTTATTCTTTGCCCACTACTTAAAGTTCGAGCATGGTAATAATCCCTTTATAATACTATCGTATGTCTCTATAAAGAAAAAAAAAACAAATACAAAGGGAACTAAAGTAGCCACGTATGAGTAGTAAAGTGGGGGGGGAAAAGGCTTAATATTATAAGAAAACATGGCTCATTAATATATACCATGTGTACGTTGAGACTTTTAAAAGATTCCCCTCATAAGCTCTTTCAAAACAAAAAGAGAGATGAATAAAGTTAAAAAATATATATAAATATAAATATATAAAGTTAAGTTGATTATTTTATATTATGAATTTATTATTTTAATAAGTAATTAAAAAGGAAGTGGGATTATATAAAATATATAATGCTTATAAGAGAATAAATATTTTGTGTGCATAGATTATTGTTTGGAATCATAAGGGAAGTTATGTTAGCATTACTGTTAACAATGTTACTAGTCAAATTAACATCAATATCAATAATGTCATTAATAGTGAGGCTAATATTAATTTTATAGATACTAACAATAAGTGTTGATGAGAATATTCATAATGTTAAAAGATATATCAGTGTAAATATCATTTTAGTATCGGGTGTGATCCACAACACCTCTATACCCATATAGCCTTGATTTTTGAGTCAACTCGATACTTGTTCAAGGGCACACGCAATGGACTCCACACACCTGACCTCACTACCCCAACATACCCCACCCTCAGCCTCATATCGGTGATGATGTTGCACGCACAATGGCTCTCCATATGCATAAAGGGTTATCATACACTTGCATGGTGGTTAAATATTAGTATTTTTTTTATTATTAATGTTAAAAAAAAATTAGTTGTGTTTTTTTTTCCTAGTGTAAAATTGGGCATTCAGAATCCTGATGCCTATTTGCATTCCTATACTAAGAATAACATATTTCTTGCAATAGGAGGTGGCAGAGACCTACATAACATTTAGTTCTAGGCTTTTCTTAATTCTATCTATTTCAATGGTACATTGCTTGGCCAAGCATAAATACAAATAAATGATAGTTTTAGAAAAGGTAAAACTATCATCTCTGTGGGTCCACCTTCGACATCCTATCCTCGAAGTCTACTCATAATATATAAATACACATAGCTTCACATGAAATGCATATAATTCTAGCATTTTTCTGTTGTAAGCAATTTAAAGATACATGAAATATCCAAAAATCTATTATTTCCTTGTTTTTGGAAAGTAATTCACAAGTAAATAATTAATTTCTAGTTTTTGTTACACTCTAAAAAAAAAATTCCATGTAAACATATTTTAAATACTAGTACTTCTTTTGCAAAATTACTCAACATTCAATTTGAAAGAATAACACTCTTGTAGGAAATTGAGAAGAAAACACTTTCCATAAAGAATTACATTTTGTGAAAATCATTTGCCTTTCTACAATGACCTAAGTTGGTAAATTAATTTTACACAGGCTGGAATAATTGAGAAGTTTACACATTTAAACATAAATTTTGGAAAATACTCTAAAAATAGTTTTTTTAATAGTAAATTATTTACCGGCAAAGTAAGCCTTATATACAAATTATATTTCAAACTCAGTTTACATTCTCTTTCAAGGGTAAAATAAAATAATCACAGAAGTAATTCAACTGATAGTAAACTTGGAAGAATTGTATATATATATATATATATATATATGATAGTTATTCAGATCCATATACATATAATTTTATACATTCAGAATATATGTAAACTAGGAATAATTGAGAAGTTTACACATTTAAACATATATTTTGGAAAATACTCTAAAAGCAATTTTTTTAATAGTAAATTATTTACTGGCAAAGTAAGTCTTATGTACAAATTATATTTCAAACTCAGTTTACATTCTCTTTCAAGAGTAAAATAAAATAATCACAAAAGTAATTCAACTGATAGTAAACTTGGAAGAATTGTCTTCTCTATTTAAAAAAAATAGAAACCATATTGTATTTACTCTTGTAAATATTTATTTGTACTTATATTACTATGTTTATATTTGAATGTATATATATATGATAGTTATTCAGATCCATAAACATATAATTTTATACATTCAAAATATATATTTATATATATTTATTTACCTTTCAAGTAACTAGTTTACTTGATTGAAGAAAAATGTAACTAAAATGCATAAAAGAAGGTGTATATTTATTGATATATTTATACCTGTATATATTTAGTTACTCTCATTTACCAACATTAATATCATCAACTGGTAAAATACAAGGTTGGGAAATTTGAAATATCTTCGAGCTAAAATTACAATACATAGACTAAAATTTGGGTGCAGAGGTATTTATATATGTATGTATATATAAATTCTTAGATCTAATAATCTTTTCTATATAAAATTTGAGGAAAATTTTCCAAATAAATAAAATAAGCTCATGAGAATAGTAATGAAATTTTCGGTGAGGAAAGTTTTAAAGAAAATTTAAATTTAAAAAAAAAAAAAAAAGAACGCTGTTTTCAGGGAATATTTCGTAGCTGAGTATACATTGCTGAATTTATATATTTATATATGTCGATGCATTGCAAATTCCTTGTATATATATAATTTAAATAATATCATCATTTTAATTGCAGATTCAACATTTCAATGGAATTACTAAAAGGTTCAATACCGAGAACAAAAGAGTTAAAAAGAATATACATATTTAAATATATATATAAAGGATTTAAAAAGAATGTACGGATTTCACTAGAAGATTTCACCCAACAAACATTTCAACTACAAAGGTTTAAAAACAATGATTCTCAAAAGAAATGAATTCTTAAACAAGCCAAAATTTATTTTCTCACATTATGGGAATTTAACAAAAAAACAATAGTGGAGATTTTAAATACCCAGATAGATGCCTCTAGCTGAAAATGCTCCTCCTTTCCTTTCTTGCAATTTGTCTTCTGAAAATTATTCCCTTTTTTCCTTTTTCCTATACTTCTCCTCTTATTTTCCTATTTCTATTCTACTAAAAACTATATCAAAGACCCTCTATTTTTGCAGCCATTGTAATTAAATAAATATTTATTTATGAAATAAGGATTTAAGATAGTAACTTTTGATTTTAAAACAATTAAATAATTATTTAATTTTCTCGACATAATCTTTCACTATAGACAAGAGGTATAATCAAATTTAGATTATAATCAATTCTTCCATTTAACTATACTTTTTATATTTTCACCACATATGATTAAATACCTAGAAAAACATACAATTATGCATTTAATTAAATTAAAGCTACATGCATGTAAATGACACTACGTGCATGTGTGTGTATGTGAGAGTTTTGTTCCTACTGTACCCTTCCAAGAAGCTAACCTTCTCTCCTTAGCCAAACCCTTGGTCTTCAACGACCTGCATCTCAATACCCTCAGGTACACATCAATAGATTAGTATCCGCATAAAGATATAAATCAAAACATTAAACTTATGAATTAAAATAATAATATTTTCCATTTTTCATCACATTCAAAATGAATTGCATTTCTAAGCATTCACTTTTCCTAAATTAAACAACATTTCATATTTCATCACACCAAAAATAATACCATAGTGTTCATTATGTAATCTATTACACATCCAAACATATGTCAAATCCACTCAAAGCCAAAACAAGGAGCATCAGAGTTCAAGACGTGACAAAAACCCTTATGACATCTAACTCTATGCTTTTTGAGATAGGGATATGCTTTAGAAGGGTTTATATGCATTTATCATGGAAACAACAATAATGCAATTTTGTTTATGTTTGAAAAACTTGATGAGACAACAACAGGGATACATGTGATAATTTTGACTCCTTATGACCTCATAAAACCATAAAGTATACTATCCATGGTAGATTATAGGGACAATACCTTGACAAATCATTGATTGGTATGGTTTTCAATGACTTTGGCAATGGTATTGATTTTTAAAGTGTTCCCTCTTGCTTTCAATCTCTATACAAATCCGAGAGAACCCCTTGTTAGTTGTGGCAAATATTGTTGGCCTCACTTTTATCTTACAAAACTCATGAAAAACCCTCATAGGAATTTATGTAGCAAACACAAGGTAAGATATGAGGACGTAGAAAATTGATTGAAGAAAAACAACATAAGATAATGAAAATAATCAAATCTATAGCTCAAAAAATCTCCATCCTCCTAGATTGAGTGGAAATAGAATGCATCCTAGTTCTACTTGATTTTCTCTAGATTATGATAAGATGTGGATTGCTTAATAACTAACATGACCTTGGTATGATTGCAATAATTAGATGGAAATGGAGCAACATAAGCTTAACAATAATAGACTTGAATTTTTTGTGAAGGATGAGGACCTCTAGTTATATAATTCTCAAGAGGAAAAATCAAAGGCTTGAATAGATTGAGGATAGATGGGTAAGATTCAATGAGGATTAGGGTTAGGTTCAAATATGTAGTCGTATGACAAGGTCATAATGAGGGATAAGGTATAGGTTTAGGATTAGGATTAGGGAAAAATCATTATGTGAATGACTAGGATTAAGAGGTGTGATATGAAATAAAGGAATGAGATGAAAAGTGAGTTTGACTTTTGGGATGGTGTTTGAGTTTAATGAATCTAGATAAGAAGTGTTAGGGAACCAAATTTGCACCCTAAATGCCAAGTTGTAAATGAACTTGGCAGATTTGGATGTAACATGGGACTGCTTTCAGGTTGTGGGTATCTTATTTGAAAGTAGACCTCCAGTGATAAGGGGTTGGTTTCCCATTTTGATGCCACCAAACTACTAATTTCTAAGGTAAAGGGTAAGAATTGCATGAAAATGAACCTAATACTAAAAATACCTAAGGCGATACACCAAAATGACTAGGACTTGATAACAGCCTATCACATTCAAATCAATATCATAAAACTTGATATATACAACTCACTTTCCAATGCAATTTACATAAGTAATTTATAAGGAGATCTATAAATAGGGATTTTAGAAGGAAAATAGAAGTTTCACAACTAACAACACAACTTATAACCTGTTAACATACATTTTTTGCTAAATAGATGCATAAACATGAGACAAGTTTACAAGGAAAGATGATTTTTCACAAGAAAAACTGATCAATCATTGTCAGCATACCATGAAACATGAAAAGAGAAGGTAAAAAATTCTATATTTTATTGATTCAAAGTGCTTACTATATTACAAGTCCATCTGAGTTACAATATTGCTCCATGAAAAATAGCTCCAAAACAAAGCTATCCTACTGCTGGAAAGAAAGAACTCCTCCAAAAGGCTAAAATGAACATACTTAAGAAAAAATACCACACAACTCTCATGCTTTCCCATCTAGAAGGTTCTGGTCATATGAGGCACAAAATCCAAAAAATAATCTTCTAAAGTCACTCCAAAAAGCCTCCAAAGTGGTGAAAAATCAAGCTCAGACTCAAGTCATGCTAAAAGTGTGACAAAACTCCCTCCAAAGTAGCACATGTTTCTCAAAAAAAATCAAATACTTCACTCCACACTCTCCTCATGTCTGCAGTTCAATCATTTTGTCTCCCAGCTTTGACTCATGCAATGTGTGTTATGAAAACACAAGACTCCAAAAAGGCATTCAAGATAATAACTTGATTTGATTCATAATACATCACTTAATCAAGTTATTTTACATTTCAAAGCACAATAAAAGGGGGCCCACCATCAATATGAATTACATTACATTTGTAAGTGAAAAATACCAAAGTGATTAGTAAATCACTTAAATGATATTTTTATGTTTTGAAGCAAATGCAAAAACAATAATGAAATGCCATAATGCTTTAAAAGCATTAAAAAGATCACAAAAACCTCCAAGTCACTTGACTATTTCTACTTACCTCTTTTTGCATTTCAAAGCCACTTATTGGTCAATATTTTTTGATTTTCTAAGGCACAACAAGGGTTCAAATTTGGCCTATATGGTCGACTCCCACAGTTCTTGGAAGGGCATATTCTAAGTGTACAAGGCACTAATGATGTTCATGATCAAAAGGTCAAAGGCATGACCTGACTTGGCATACTCCATATGTTTGTTTGAAACACTTAGCAATCATTTGAAACAGGGAAAAAGACTTAAGGCATAAAATGCCTAAGTCATGGACTTAACATTCGGCCCCCATTATGCATTAATATGAGTCCATTTTTAAAAACATGGGATGAAAAATCCCATTGAAATCTAAATAGGTTCAAACCCTAATCATCAAAAGACAAAAAAAATATGAAAGCATCATCATTTTGTTGTCGATCATTCTGGAGAAATGATGTTGTCGCCATAGGGTTTGAGTCAACACTGGAAATGGTGCTTTTCTGGGCCGATTCTTTGCATATTGCATGATGAAAACCACATGAAACAATAGGTAACTAGTTTTTTTGAATAAAATATGTGTTTTTATCACTATTTACCAGCCATATCATGCTTTCAAGTTGTGGTTGTAAGTGTTTCTCTAATCATGTGTTTCATTCTGTTCTTTTTGTTGTTACTTCATTTCACCAAAGAACTGCCATGAGGGGCTATGAAGCTTGAACAAGGACCATTAAAATGCTTTCAAGTTGAAGAAAAAAAAAAAAAAAAAGCTCTGGTAAGCTTTAAGTAGACTCCATTCTTCAGATTTCGAGCAAAAGAAAGCTATTTTTTCAATCTCCAGAGGAAATGTTTATTTTCTTTCTGCATTTTCTTGAATGAAGAAAATTTCAATACAATTTGTGTTTTTGTGAAGAAATTTTGGCCATTCATTGGCCACGGCCAAGAGAACAGAGTAGAGTTTTCTTGCTTGTGTTTTGATTTCTATGTTCATTTGGTTTGTGAGCTCGACCTCCATTTTCATTGACATTTCTGTGTGAAAAAGGGAACAAACCCTTGTAGAATTTGTGCTTCTCCAGAAAATGGCACCCAAATGCATGAATAATAGAAAGAATGTTCCATTATTCCCTGTATTTGAATTATAATGCAAAAGACCCCAAGTGGGTTCATGATTTTTTGAAGAAAACTTTGATTTTTTGTAGAAACACAAGTGGGTTTTTGTTCATTTGCAGAAATTTGTGATTCCTCTAGAAACCCCAAGTGGGTTACCTTCAATTTGCAGAAAAATTGCTTTTATGTAAAAAACATCAAGTGTTTTACCTTCAATTTGTAGCAATATTGCATTCCATTAAAAACCCCCAGGTGGGTTTTAGTGTTTCTGAAGAAAATAACTTAGCTTCATGTCATGGTTGTAAGTAGGCTTCTAAATGCCACTTTTGATGTTATAATTACCTCCATGAAAGCTCTCTTTTTATACCTTTGCATTTTGCAATTTAATTGCAAAACCCCTAAGTGGGTTTCTTGTAACACCTCTATTTTTGTATCTACAAGTTTTTGCAAAAAGAACCCAAGTGGATTTTTGTGATGAAAAGCCCTCCACAGGTTGTAGTCATAAAAAAAATGAACTAAACCCACTGCATTTTTTAGTTTTCTCATTTTTGACAAGATTTTGCAAGAACATAATGTGAATGAGTTTTCATGAGAGAGTGATCAGCTCCTTGTATTTTGTAACTCTTGTTATCATGAAGGCTCAGTTGTTTCAATTTTTTGTATTCTTGATATCTTGAAATAGACTCAGCTAGGGTCCTTACAAGAGTAACACCCTTTGCACTCTGTATTTGCATATTTTAATCAACCCCCAATGGGTGTATCATTTACCTCATATATATATTCTTGATGATCTAGATGCTCTGAGATGATTTTACCTTTCAAAATAAATGCCATGAATTCCTTTAACTTGTTTAGATGCCTTGCTAAGATCATTACTCCATTCCTTCAAAAATCTCTAGGAAATGATCAGCAGATTCATTGCGGACCTCTGCTTCCAAACTTTGTCAGATTAATGTTTTATCATTCCTTATTTCACCATCCTTAAATCTCATTGTTGTTCTCACAAGATAGATTGTGGTATTGTCCTTTTACTTCAAAGCTTTCCCTTCAATATCCAATGACTATCCAGTGTCCCTTTCCTTGAAATTCCATTACACTTCAAGATACTTTGTCTTGTATTCATTGTAATTTGTAACAATAACAGTGCACATGGATATTGAAAATGGTACCATTTTGAAAAGCCTTGAAAAATTTCATTGCTTCTTGAGTGATATCTGTGATAGTCTTTAAAGCATCCTACCTCATCAATGTCACTATCTTTAAAAATACATTGCTTTCTAGAATTCATGTCAATGTGGATGTTCTATAGCTAGAATTCTCTTGTTGTCTTCCTTGTCATTGGAACTCTTCTTGATGATGAATGGAACTGTTGAGTTGATTCTATGCTCTAGTACTGTTCCTTTATTGTTTTCTATGCAAATGTTGCACCTTGGATTTATAGTTGCCTCTATTTCCTTCATTCACTGTTGTAAGTTATTGTCCCTGCCATGTCATCATGCTTGTAGTGATTTGCTTTTTTTCTCATGAAAACACAATTTTGATAATATTATTGTTGGTTGGATCCATTCAATCACAACATGTAGACTCTTATTGCTTTCAAGAAGATGTATTCCTAGCTTCATGATAAAGTAGGAATGGAAAAGTATCGCTCTTTAAGAATAACATGATTATACTTCTCTCAAATTGCAACTATAACTATCATTTCCATTCCTTCTTCATAGCTTTGTATGGCTGCCATTGTATTTAGACCTTTTCATTTTCAAAGAGATAACCAACAATTTTGACTACAGTTCTAGCTCTACCATATGGACCTTTGGCATGTAGCTAGCTACCCTCTATGACTACCAACTACCCTTGAGCTCTTATGCTTTGAAACTCTTTGTGATTAAATATTTATGTTGTGCCTTCAACTGATTGATATGTTAAAACTAAAAGAGCAGATCCTTTATCTTGATATGATCTTGCATTTTTTATTTGAAATGCATTTCATTCATTGTGCCTGATATCATCATGGTTGTAGCCAATATAGATGGTTGCTTCACTTTGTTCATTGTAGTCTCGACATTGCATTAGTATTGTGAAGTGAATTGCTTCCGTGTGAATAGTGTTTGGTTCTATTGGCTCATGTAGACTTGTTGTATCTTAACACCATGCTCTTGTCACTACTCTATCTTTTACTCTTGGCACACAAAGTTGTTGTTGCTCATTGATTCTTGCTATCATGTTAATGTAGATCATGGTTGTTGTCCCACCATGAAATGTAGCATGTATTCTCCCTTCTTTGACTGCCCCAATCCTTGTGGTCTCCACAACAATTTCTTGTTGTTCCACATGTTTATTACCTGATTTCCACAACAGTTGTTTACCTTTTCAATTATGTGCTACAATTAACACTGTCTCCTCACTTTGATCCTAGTGGGTAGACATATGTCCCCTATGTCGGTGACCTAAAAGCTCACCATCCTATGTGATGTGTGGTTGTCCAATGGGGTTAAGGTGAGAGGGACTTGACAATACTTTGGGTTGCTCCCTCATTATTTAAGAGATGCATAATTGAACTTGATGCATCTTTTGAATCTGATAGTGAAATTTGATCAACTGGTGTGATTCTATATTGATTTAATGCATTAATCATAGGTATATCTTTGATCAAGTTGCTCAATTTCCTATTTCTCTCAAAGCATGTTGAACTCTACCCTTGTGGAAGCCACATTTACCCCACATGTTGTATTTAATTGAATCATAACAGTAACAAGACTTGTCCTAAATCTTCACATGAAGCAAACAAGTTAGAAAATAAATACATATTTTGGATGTGTTTGATGACTTCACTATTTTCCAGGACATCAAAGGTTTGCATGCTTATTTAATGCACTTATGGATTAGTTTATACATGCATAGGTAGGTGTGTATGTAAGGTTTGAGATCTTTCATTACTTAGAGAATTGCTCTAATATCATTGTTTTTTTCAAGATGCAGGAACTAGGAGCACTACGGAGCTGGGAAGGATACAAGCAATTCGGGGGCAGTAGCAGGGCAAGAGGACAACTTCAAAACTAGTCATTCTTAGGAAATGACTGGTCTCCACCCTTATATGCACATTATATTTGTTTACTTATTCATGTATAGATTGTTTCTTTATTTTCATTAAGTAAAGTTAGTCCCTTGGCGTGTGAGGGACATGTACACTTCATGATTATTAATAAAAGATTACATTTGTACACATATGATTCTCTTTTCTCATTTGTTGTAATTGCAACATTGGAATAAAAATGTAATTTGTTTCATTTGACAATCTTTTTTCATGCATATTGAACTTAGCAGACTTATGGTTTATCTTTTAAATGTTTAAACAAACAACACAAAAATAATAAACACTAAACTTGATTTCAGCTGAAAACTAAAAATCAAGTAACAAGAAGTTAGTTAGACACGTGAAAAGGATACTTGTCACATGATGGCAATTTTAGATTATGCTCAATGTGAACAAGTTTAAGGGCTAGGATTAAACAGACAAGGGTAAAGGTGAATGTGAAACTAATTAAATAAATAATACATATTTAGTTAATTAATGGGATCACGTGAAGGAAAAAATAATTAAATAAATACAATAAATATTTATTAATTATAGGTTGGGATAAAATAGGGGAAAGAATTGAATTAATGGCTTATGATAAGGTAAAATTAGGTATTTTTGGGTAAGGTTAGATTTTTAGTGTCTACAAGAACATTAAACTCAAAAGGAATTCTACATGGTGGTTATAAGGATTCTTCATGACAATGAGAATAACTCAAAAAGCTAATAGACCTTATCATTGTTCTTGAAATTCCACATGCATGCCTCTACACAGGAGGAAGATAGTGATTTTAAAAGACACACCACCATTTCCACACTTCTTCCTTTCATTATGAATTCATTTTTTCATGTACAACTTCCTCGTAACCATTCCTTCAAAGCTAAAAAAATGAAAAATAATGAAGACTCACATTGCATGCATAACTACCCTTAAACTTAGTGTAAAAAAGGATTAGATTGAGCCATTATATCCCTAATAAATAACTCTTGAAACAACCTTGACCAATATGATAGCCTTCATATTGTTATTAAAAGAGTCCTACACATGACCAAAAACCTAAAATGCTTCAATTATTCTCATTAAACTCAAACTCTTCTCAACTTGAAAAACTCTCTCCAAGTATGCACATGTACTTTTGACAAAGTAAAAGGCCTTTGGTGCCTTAATGAAAAATAAAATCCTCTCAAAAGTCTTCAAAAACAAAGACAAAATTAAAAAAAATAAACATATGCAATCAAAACATTAAGAAGATATTAACCTTCAGAGACATTTCAACCCTTTTTGAAGTCCTAGGACAGTACCAAGACCCTTAAAATAGTAATATAAATTGTTGAAGACTATTTTAGGCCAAAACAAAAAATGGGCTAACACGTATCATGAACCTTCAAGGAATTTAGTTCTTTTCAATGGGATGTTTCACCCACCTATATTGGTGATACTTTTGACTCACAATTACTCTATTTCTAAAAATGAAGGATAAACTCTAACATTAGTTATTATCCTTATAGGAATGCTAGGGCTCAATATTCAACTAATAAGTAAATTGACTAACAAGAGTTGCGAACTCTAAGAAATACCTATAAGAATCTTAAAAATTTTGGTACAAAATTAAGGACCATTTTTATGGATTATCTATTTCCATCCTTTGTAAATCATCCACGTACAAACCCTAATACACTTGAACATAGTTTGCACTTGCTCTAATTTATAATTAGAATGAGTCTTAAGAGTTGTTCATTTTATACTCAAATAGATGTCAAACCAAATGGCTCAACCAACCTTTATAAATTAGATTGTTATACAACCACTAAATCTCATGATCAATCCCATAGTACACAATAATCCTTTAATTAATAAAAAACCAAATATCTAAGGACCTATAGTGGTCACTTAATGAGGAGGCACACCATTGGCTAACAATCTAATTTAGGCCCAAGTATAGACATGGTGATCTAGGACTTCCCAAAGAACACATACAAACTTTCAATGATGCTTTATTATTGTGACAAGTTCAACATGAAGATTAGTCTGTATAATGTTTCCCTTAACATGTTTGAGATAAACAATAATTGGTATGCTTTTTTGTCTTGTACCCTAATTAGTTTGTAGAATCAATTACAAATTAAGTTCATTGATCACTTTCAAACTCATGTTGCTTCAAGTGTTATATATTAGCAATTTGTTACTCTCAAAAGACAACTAGTCAAGCCAATTATATATTTTAACATGCATTTTCATAAAGTTGTATGACCAAAGTAAGTGCTACACCCTACAAACTTCCTAAGAATGCTATTATTCAAATTTATTTAAATGACGTATATCACATCATTGGAATGTTGTAAATTTTGAGGTGCTCATGGGATATTGGTTGATTATTATACTACTATTGTGACTATTGACTAACAACTAATGCCTTAGGCCTTTGGCATAGGTCATCCCCATTTCGTGAATTAAAATTCCTATAATTAGATACCAATAATCAACCATGCTTTAAATCAAAATATTCTCTTGATGAACCTTGTTTTGCCTACTAATTATCCACATCTTTAGATTAAATAGCCAAATGGTCACAATTAGTCACAAATTCCTTAGGGTATCAAAATAATGTAAGTTTAACACAACTTATCAAAAGCAAGTATGTGCAAACTAATTCAATATGCATCCACTGTATTTTTAAACTCACGACCTAATCAAACCAATTAGTGTTCACAAAACTAGTAATCAACTTCATCTTTTCTTAAATTCATCTGATTATAAGTTGTAGTATAAATTGCATTTCTAATGTTTTTCATTCAAAAAATAACACTTATGGTACAAATCTTGAACATATGCAATAATGGTCAAAAAACTAAGTAATGACCTCATAAAATTGTAAATAAAAATAAACTCAAATGTTGAAATCTCTTCATATAATTCAAATAGGATTTTTTCCTTTCAACAACCCAACAAACGATGGAATAGCATATTGGGTCCAAATTATAAATTTAAACTTAACAAAAACATGACAAAACATTAATCTTACTGAAATCAACCTATAAAATTAGTGTCATATTCATGCCATGACTCGAAGCGGGGAAGGGGACTCACAAATTCATCATGATCCTAGATACTATTAAAGAAGAAATGGAAATCATGGATCTTATCACCAATGATAAAAAACAACTTTTATGCTATTAAATATCCCCTTCTTATAAAATAATCAGCCTCTTAGAAGCAAGACAAGATAGGCTCTTACCAAATCTATTCCACCAAATATCATTCACACTCCACTTGACCAGAACTCAACCAATAATCAAGTACCCCTTAAGGGACCCATGGTCATATTTAAATTCAATGGCCCTAGAAAGTCTAGTAAATTTTCTAATAATATAGTGGCTAATTTGGAAAAGAATACCACTAGCATTGCTTAGTTTCAATTGGATCAACCCATAGATCAAAAGGATGTGTTAATTTAGTCTTTATCTAGTAAGATAAGCAAGGACACAAAAGGTAGCTCATGCTAAAATTTCCTTATATAAAAAGAAAATTGGATCTCTTCCCTTCTTATGAATAGTTCTTATTTTTATTACTAAGTATGGTCAAACCAATGAAACATAGTTGAAACTAATTCAAGTGTTTATATTCTAGAGATGCACAATACGAAAATGAAAGATAGCCAATTAAAGTGTTTGTATCTTTTGATTATCAAATATGGACCCTACGCTTTAATGACTTTTCAAGTAAAAAATGGGAAACAGAGCTAGTTTCCTTGCAACAATAATGTGACTATATATGAGTCATTTATATTAGGAATATCATTATATTTTTAAAAATGCTACAATAATAAATCTTTGTAGATTAAAAATTGGGAATTAACTAGACTAGAGATTAATATTAATGTAACAACAAACTAGAACCTTACAAGCACAAAGTCATGGATTGATAGAGTGTTTTTTTTGAATTCAAAGTCTACTCTATCTCAAGAGCAAAGGACAATTTTTTATGCATTAGTTTTGTCCACTAGTAATTTGAAGCCTCTTGAAAGGGGAATAATAAAAAAAAATTGGTTAGGCTAGTCACAAGTTTTCAAAATTTTAATAACATAAAATTTTAGATTTGATGAACAACTAAGAGGTCTTCAAAGCACAAATATTGATGAAGATGAGCTTTTGGAAGTTCAAATGCTTGAATTAAATGGTGGTGAATTACTATTTTTGAGCACTAATTCTAAGTGGTATGATTTCACTTGAAAATATGTTCAATTTAAATCTACCTAGAAATAAAGATCATTATACCATAAATGAAGACAAGCATATCGAACTATATTTAATTTGAGTACCACTTAACAAGTTAATAATATTAATTTGGGCCTTTTTGACAAAGAGGATATCAATGATATAATTTTTGCATTAAGGGACTTCATATATATATTTACATGAGAGTATACTATGCTAAAAGTGTTTAATCTTACTATTTTCTCCTATACCATCCCTTTTAAATTAGATGCCAATCACTTTAGGAAAAATGAGAGATTTGTCAATCGCATTTTAGAGCCTCATATATAGAGAAGACTTGAAACTACTGTCAAATAGAATATATTTTCCAATCTACCAATCCATGTGGGTATCCATTTTAGTTCTTGCTACAGTCAATATTAAGTTGTCTTATCAAATTTTCCAATTAAGGAGCTTTTTAATCACTACTTCACAAATTCATGTAAATTGAGGGAGAAAAATTCACATACAAAATACTTCATTTTAAAAAATTTAGCTTGCACATTCAACTATTAAGCATTGGGAGATTAAATATCACAATAATTTATCAAGTGTATGAAAAATAAAAATAATTCTACTTAAAAATCCGTATTCTACACATTTGTTGATTTGTAGACCCTATTCTAGAAAATTTGAACTCTTTATTTTGTGTTCTCTTGCTTCTATTTTTATAATTTGTAGTAGCTTTTATGTCTTCCCTTTTATATCACTTTTATCCTCTCCTTTCACATCCTTTCTACATCTATCTCCATGAATCCCTATCATCTCTCTTTTTCCTCTATATTTTTTCTTATTTCTATATTTTATTTTCCTCATAGCTCCTTTCCTCTTTTTCCTATATAAAAAGCTTTATAAACCCTCTAGGTTTATGTTGCATGATAATAGCAACCTCATGACCTCTCTACTGATTCCAATGACCTAGAAGATTCATCTCCCTCTTTCTCACATAGCCTACTAGAGACGAAAGTTGTAGCCACCAAAAATGGTTGTCACGATCTTTGAGAAATGAAATATCACAACCAAGAATAGGAAAAAAACCACCACAAAAATTTTCATTCTAATTCACTATCCAAGTTTTAAAATATACTCAAAGTCCTTTAATTTGATTAGTTTCCTTTGGCAGCATTCCATCAATATATGTTTTATTGGAAAAAGATTTAAAAAATTAATTACATCCACACTCCAAAGTATATAATCTTAGATAATTTTTCAACTTCCAACATAATCAATTTAATCAATACTTAAAGTAATTAAAAATAAAAATAGTCCTTGATGCCTTATGCAAATCAACACTTACAAGTCCCTATAGCTACAAGCACATAATTCACATTTTTCTACCATGTAGCAATTTAAAACATCCCTATGGCATCTTGGTTTGAGACTAAAATAATGTCCAAATAATTCCTTAACACTAGTAGGGATAATAGAAATAAATACAAGTCAAAATATTTTGTAGCAATAATTTAATATCATGTTTTCTAATAGGATATACAAAGTCCCTATAGTAGTCTTTAAAAGCAAGTTGATGAAGTCACGAAATAACAAACAAACAAAAAATGAACCAAAAAATTTGAAGTTTACTTGTAAATATTTTTGTGATGCAAAATTGCCTATGGGCTTGGATGCTCATGTATCAAACACGTGAGGTTATGATTTTTTTGAGCATAGACTCAAAATGGAGTTGAAAGGTACAACCACCCCTCTAAATTGTGAACAATCTAGAACACACTCCATCACTATTAAAGGTGCATTGAAAACTATCTTCCTTTGCCTCTTCTAGAATTTAAATAAGAAAATTACCATCTCCTTCTACCAAGTTTATTCTTTTCTCTTTCTCCTTTTCGTGGACATCTATCCATAATACCCCAACCTCCTCCACCAAATGCATCTCCACCCAACACTTCTATTCTCCTTCTCTTACCTTGTGGGATTTAATTCACCATTAACTATCCACCTCCACCCAATGTTTATTTCCTCTTAGCTTGTGGGATTTAATTGACCACAATTTATTCTCCTCCACCAAAATACTTTATCCATTCTTCTCTTGCATCCTCATTTTTTTCACTAATTATTCCATTTATTTTGAGAGACTTGCTACTTCAATGACCTCTTTCTTTTATTCTACTTTATTTTTAACTAGAATAATATCTTCATGTGAAGAATAACACAAATCAATCAACTCATAAATCCTCTTCATATCTTGTTAAAGAAAATGATCTTCATTAGATCTATGATCCATTGTAGGGTTTTCATCAACCAATATCTCCAAAGGAACTTCTGTAATAACACTCTTACCTTTTGCAATACTTTTTGAACTTCCTTCACTATTTTCTCTTCTATATTATCCTCAAGAAAGAGGAATTTTTTTTAGCTCTCTCTAGTATCCATGTCATCTCTAGTTTTCCCTATGTTCTTTTTCTTCCTTTTATTTTTTGTTTTCTAAAAAATTCTTTTATCTTTTGCTAATGGAATAATTCAATCTCCTTTCCTCTTTTTTATAATTTAGAAGTTTTAAAAACACTCTATATTTATGTTGCATGATAGCAACAAACTCATAAGCTCTTTACCAATTCTAATGGCTTAGAAGATTTCCCTTCCTTTCTCTCATGCAACCTGCTAGAAATGAAATTCATTGCCACCAAAAATAGGAAACAAACCATCACAAGAATTTATATTCTTATTCATTGTCTAAGTTTAGAAGGTTGTTTGAAGTCCTTGTAGTTTGATTAGTTTCCCTGAATACAACTAAGTGCACTTATCTACATAATATTTATTAGTTTTGCCCATGGCAGAATACTAAAGCATTCATTGCATTCAATTTTTTTGAGTGATAGTGACAATCCAACCAATAAACATTTAGAATTAAAAACTTTACCAACAATTTTATATAGTCTATTTTTAATTGTCTATTTCTAAAATTGTTAAAATATTTTTATCTTTCTTTTTATTGGTTCATGTTCTCAACAGTCATTGCAAAAAATAGGAATTTTTTTGTTTTTTGTTTTTCTAAATTATGTGCAATGCAATGCATTTAATTCATGAATCAAATTTCAAACCTATTAATGACTTGAATGGCATGAGCACTATTACATACATCATCATATAATTACATTGTTGACTTACAAGTATTATTTTACATATTTTATTTAATAATTGCCAAAATTTTCAAAACTTATTAAATAAATGTGAGCACACTCATTGCATATTTTATATTTGTTTATCAAGTGTGTATTAAATATCACAATAAAATTTATCTATCTATAATAAATATAAAAAAAAAAATTATGTATCTACAATTAATATTTCAATAAAATCTATTTTAAAAAATATACATGTAATAATATAATTTACCAAGGCAAAAATTACATAAATATCACATTATCAAAAGGATAAGAATAAATATATATATAGAATTATTATAATAATATATTTGTATAATTGCATATTTTTTATTTTTGGAATATTAATTAACCATAATAATAACATTATACAACAACAAACACTTGTAGTACACCCCTACTTCTATTAACTAAATGTTTAAACAACAAAACATACCCATATGAATTTTATTTTTTATTTATGCAACATTAATCAGCTATAATAATAACATTATACAACAACAAACAATCACATTACACCCCTAACTGCTTCTATTAACTAAATGTTTAAAACAACAAATACACCCTACATGATTTTTTATTTTTATTTTTCAATATTAATCAACTATAATAATGACATTATAAAACAACAAACAATCACATTAAACCCTTAGCTATTTCTATTAACTAAATGTTTAAAACAACCAAGCACACCCCACAAACACAAATGCGTCTCTTATTAAGTTGGCTTACAATGGCTATAAAAGTCATTACCATTAGATAAAATTAAATTTTATATTTTAAAAGCAAAAGTTTCAAATCTACACATATGGAAGTGATCTAAATCATGTTTGCACCTATGGATCTCATCCAAGGAGGTGAATACTTTGTCTCGAGGTTAAGAATTTAAATATGGGGTTCATTGACTAAAGGAATGGGGATATAGAATATAATGAGACATTTTCATGTATAATTATGTCACTTGTAAGTTGATTATTTCAATTACAATTTTATAATCAAAGAGGACCTCAAATATAAGGGAAATGGGCACTGAATGTAATTTTTGCTATTATAGATGTAAAAAATATTTCATTATTAAGCTCATGAAAGATTAAAAATATATTTGCAATCAATAAAAATATTTCATGTTAGTTCCTCTTCATAAACTCATGGTTCAAAAAAAGGTAGAGATAAATTTACAATTTAGTTTTTATATTTATCCAATTTTCTATCCCTTAGTCTAAACTTTAAACCCCTTCTCTTACCTCTAATAGCTATTAAAATATATATTCATAGAATCAAAATCCATAGTCATCTAATATTTATTTATTTTTATTTTTCTAATCAAATACCTATTATGAATTAATGTGCTAATATATCACTTCTTTAGTGATGCCCTTAATTATAAACATAGAAATATATTCCTTCTTAATTTTCCTTGTCATTGTACTTATCATTATTTTTTAGAAAAAAATAATCAAGTATAGTTAAATTCTATTCAATAATTTTCAGATTGGATAAATTTACTTCTTTTAGAAGACTTGTTGTTTTGTTATAAATTTACATCAATATTACAAGTAAAAAACATAGAACTGCACTTTTTTATTTCTTCTATGGTTTATATATTTTGTTATTTAAATCAAATATTTAAAGTTCATATTCTTATTTATATTACCCATATTTTTTTCCAATAATAACATTGAAAATGTGTTTTATCTAAACATTAGTTTTCTTTATTATTTTTACTCGCATATCTTCTTTTATGTAATAAATTCTTCATTGGCTTCTTCAAATACTTTATTGGTTTATACTTATTTTCCTCTACCTTGTCACATCCCCATAAACAATAGACTTAATCTTGTATGAATCATCTATCAACCCCATGTAATTTAGTAAAAGGTGAAACCTTGAACCGAAAACTATGTTTGCACTCTTTATTTTGATGATCATATGAACTTAAATATTAATATAATAGATTTAAATACTTTAAATGGCCATCTGAAACAACTATTAAATAATTTGATATTTATGAATTTAATGATGTTATAAGTTATTTGATTTTGGCATGGATATGTCTATGTGTTTACTGGACTAACCAGGTACTAACAATTTTGTGAAAATGTGTACGAGTTTTGCAAGTGCTGGGGGTGCAACAAAAGCCAGACCTAACAACCTATTTTGGGAAAGAACCTTAAAACTCGGTAGTATAGTTTTATGAGTTTGAAGTTGAGTCACTCCAGTTACTTCACCTAATCGAGAATTTACCTGCCACCCTTAGTAATGTTGGACTTGTGTAAGTTTCTTGGCCTTGATGATGAGTCAACTAACTCACTCATTTCTCTATGGACATTTTTAAATTGAGCCATTAGGTGAAGCCAAAGAAAAAAATAAAATAAAATAAAAAATAAAATAATAATAAACAAATAGATTAATAAATAAATAAAATAAGATTGATTAATTCAAATCCCTATCATACCATTTTAAAATCAAATATATAAATAAAACATGGGAAAAGCATTTAACAAAAATTAAAAATTAAAAATAGAGTAAAACATGAGAAACTAAGTAAAAGAAAAGATGATATAGAAATTATAAAATTAATTAAAGTGGGGAGCCATACAAAAAGATAGAGGAAATAAAAAAATAAATGCAATAGGAAGCACACGATGGAAAGGGCATGAAGTTTTAAGGACATCAAGAGGGAAAATTTAATGCCTGTCACACTAGAACAACCAACATTAATGAGGAGAGGGGCACCAATACAAGGAAGGACTACACAATAGTAAAGGTATGGCGCCCATGTCTCAGAAGCACCTAGAAAGCCAGTCGCCTGGGGAAAATAGTCACCAACATCCCTCTTAAAAAACCTTAGGACTGCTCCCTTTCAACACACATGATATTATGGCAAGAAGAGGTAGAGGCATGACTGATTAAGGGAGGCAACAAGAGGAGTTGCAAAGGAGAGAAGAGGGAAGCATAGGCGCGTGGATTCTAGGCATGAGAGAGAGTTGTGCCCAAAACTTTCAATCCTCCTTTCAAAATCTAAGAATTTCTTAAATCTTTGGTCTGCAACTATTTGGCATTCCAATTTTTGTTAGAAAAAAAAAAAAAAAGAAACTGTGATTTTTGGAAAACAAGATCTCTTATGATTTAGTTTGGAGTTATTCTACTACCTTGGTTTAAAAAATTTATTTATGGTCTTTTCAACCACATGAATGCACACAATGAATATAAACCATTAAGTGTAGAGGTCAGAAAATAAGGGTTTTTCGATATTTGTTATAGTCAAATTAGCTAAAAGAGTTAAGTCCTTTAGACACTTTCTATAAACTCCCTCCCAAATAATTGTATCATTCACTCAAGGAAAATAATAATAGCCTTAGACACTTGACTCTCCAACCAATCAACGACAACACATATGCAGTGTTGAACAATAGAACAATAATTAGTTATGGACTTATTAATCACCAAGTTTAACAATCAATGTTTAACTTAGTTTCTAGTGGTGATATTTATGGTGTGATAAACCAATATGCCATTGTTGCTAGATATTTATCAAATATGGTATACTAATTGTGTAAAGAAGAGTTGGGAAAAGCTTGTCCAATACCTTGTAATTTAAGAAAGTGAGACATTAATTCCTTACTAATTGTCACAAAACATCATAGATTGCTTTTGTAGCAAGTAAATAAATCAAAAACTCGAGCCTTCTTAGGATGAATATTGCCTTAGAAACTATGGAAGTGCTATATTTACCCCATTGTACATATAAGTTATTATGTTTACTTTAAGCTAAAGATAACAAAATGAGAAATTTCAGTCAATCCATAATTAATTCTAGGAAGGGTAAATCGTCATTAAGGACTAAAATAGAGAAGGAAAAATTGGCCTACAGCCTTAGCATAACTAGTTTATGGGAAAAAAATAAAAGATTTAAAAAAAGAGAGAAAATAGAGAGAAGGTATAAGAGCTACATAGGCCCCCCTCTTTCCCTCCAATTGCTTACCCTACATGCTTACAAGGTTTACACCCATTTATTTGTTTTAATAGTTGTAGATTCCCCTACCAGGATGAGACCTTGCTACCTAGGATACCAAATGTGTCTGACTCAGAGAAGACCCAAGAGTGAACCTCCTGGATGCATGAGCAGTGACAGGCTGTCATTGGACCATGCCAATCACCGATGTCTAGGCTACTGCTAGGGTCTAGCCAACATTCACCTATTTCACGAAGGTGGAAGTGCTATGGGCTACCCTAGTTATGATATGGTTGTAGTAGTTGCATGGGTAGGGACCCATCTGTGCGGGTAATGATAATCTGAGGCTAACCATTGGGTTCATTGGCTATCACTAGTAAGCATGGAAGTGACCGATGCCAAGTGATACCTGGGTTTATGGTAGGTTCGCTACTTGGAAATTCTCCAAGACCGTTGGGATGGAGGAAGGACCCACAACATAGTATGGGATGCATGGAATCCTCTACCCACATGACCAATACCCATACCGCCACCCCACCTAACGCAAAAGACCAAGGAACGAATGGGACGCCTGGTGTAGTACACAATGCACAGTCATTACTTTCTATGGGATGCTCTAGATGGTTAGTGGTTAGTCTCCCTCATATCTATTTACCTATCTTTCCCTCCCCTTTGTATTGATCCCATTGTGACGAGGTTGGACCCACAATGTAGTATGGGATGCACCGAAGCCTCTTCACAACTGAGCTTTAACCTTGTTAGTTATCTTCTTGACCACAACCATAACAATTGTAGGTTTGTCCCGAAATAGTATGTTGGGTCCATTTGGTTGGGATGGACTAGGTTGTGGTTCACATGGTTGGGTGTGTTGCACCCCATGAGGAAGTAAAACCCATGACAATCACTCATTTCAATGCCTACATATGCCAAGTAATCTAATTTGTGAATCTTCCTTTGATATTTAGTTTATGGACTTCTTAACTATGTATACATAACTAGTTTTGTTGCTAGTGATTTATGGATATTGCAATGCTTATATGTGAAAATGTGTTGTATTAAAAAAAAAAATTCTCTCATGGTTGGGTTTTTACATTGGTATTAGAGCACCTAGGTTCAAACTTTGGACCTTGGCACCCCTAAATTTTGTGTTTAATAAAAATCTTCTTGAATTGTTATAGCCATGGGACACAGAAGGAAAGGTCAGCGTAGATCCCCCAAGAAAACCCAAGGGAAACCAAAACCATTACCTAAACCTGAAGAACCTAAGAAAATTGTACCTGTAAGCGAGATCAAGACAATCTCCAACACAAAGACCTTGGCCTCCACCCTTAAGTGAATGAAGGTCAACCTGGGAAAAGATAAAGCAAGTGCCTTTCAAACTAAGGAAACAACAATGAAAACCAAACCATCCACTGTTAGAAATTTCCCCTTTGGATGTGGTTGTTATGGCCCACCACTGACTAAAGAGTTCATAGCAGAATATGACCGAGTACACTCAGAGGTGAATGTAACAAAGGAACTCCTTGAGGAGGAAGATCCCACTGTAGAATAGACAATGTAGTCATCAAAGGAGGAAACTATGTACTTATGTAATCACGATGGATAGCATATTAACTAAATAGCATTGTGTTATTATGCGTATGAGAAGTAATTATGAATGTAAAATATGTGTGTGTGTGTGCATATATGAATATATATAATTAATATGAGTTTTATGCCCTTACTATGTGATATGTGAAAGACTGCTTATGTGTGAATGATGATTTAATAGTCATTTGAAAATTTCTTATTTGCATCTCCAATAGTTTTGAAATGAAATTTTCTTTAACCAATTCAAGGCATGCAAAATTAACTATTTAAAAAGGGCTAAAATGACATGTTATTTTAACCAGAAAACTTGAACATACCCACTATGAGGAGGATGTTTAGGAGGGGAGCAAGTCCTAGCCTAATCGAGATCTTATGTTCCAGTAGGAATGCAACCCCCACACTAGTATGACTGCCAAAGGAACTTTAGGCTGAATTGAACGCTCTTTGAGCCAAAATCACTTCTCAAGAGCAATAGATAGAGGAATTGTCCTGGCAAGGGGAACAAGGGACAAACCATAATACTAGTTTGGACACCAAAGAGTAGAGAAGGGAGGAATAACCCTTAGATTCTAACCATGGGAACAACTCTCGCATACCAATTCGTGGCCCATCATCTATGGGTCGGAAAGGGTATGAAAGAAAGGACCCCTCAATCTGAGAACTAAAGAAAATTCAACCACCAAAATATGATGGGATAGGTGGTGGAGATGTCGCATAGGCTTGATTAATTGGTATGAATAAGTACTTTGGGCTTATCGATATGGATTACAATACTAAGGATAGATTGGAAATATATCATCTGGAAGGTGAAGCATCTCTATGGTGGGACCATCTCTCATCCATCAAGGGGTATGACCTCAATAACTTGGGAAAATTTTGATAGTCAGTTTTGCAAGGAGTGTTTTTCTGCTCGACATCATGATAAAAAAATGACAGAGTTTCACTCACTGCATTAAGGAAACATGATAGTGAGTGAGTATAAATCCAAATTTATGAGCATGCTATGATATGTGCATTACTTAAAAAAGAAGGAAGATAGAATGAATAATTTTATTCTTGGGCTAAACAAAAGCTTGATGTACACTACTAAGCTTTCTCAATCTAAGAACCTAATCCAGGTAGTGGAAGTAGCTACCATCACTGAAGAAAAGAAGAAGAGCAAGCAAGAAAGGAGACAAAATGCCTCCACCTTTATTTGTATTGATAACAAGGAATATAAGAAGGGCCTACGAGTGGAACAAAACCAAAGAAAATTCAAAAGGAGCCACAAAGAGAATTGGAATTCCAAGGTAGCACCCTCTAAGAATAGAGAGGAAAGGTGGTAGAAGACATCAAAGTTGGAGACCCCTGCAAGCTCCCACAAGGATCAAGGAAAGAGATGGAATACCAAGGAGGATGTTGGGAATGTGGAGGCAACCATTACAGGAGAGATTGCCCCAAGAGGAAAAATCAAAACACCAAGTCGGCAGCCAAGATCTATGCCACTATAGACAAGCAAGAGGCCAATAATCAAGCCTCTTTGATAGAGCTCCTAGGTACCTTTTATTGGCAACCTATTACTAGCTTAGCTGATTTAGGAGCAACTCGTAGCTTTATATCTCCAAATGTACTAAATAAATGTAATGTTAACCTTAAATTCTTAAGTCAAGAGGAGATGGAGGTAGAGTTTGGGTTGGGTAAGACTCAAAGGGTAGATTTTTGTTTAAAAGACACCAAACTCGGCATAGGAGGTATATGGACCAAAGTAAATTTATTGGTTACCCAACTAGGATCATACAATGTGATACTATGGATGGATTGGTTCAGGAAGCATAGGGCCACCCTCGACTAGTACCATAAACAAATTAAGTGTATAGATTATCATGGGAAATTAGTGGTGCTTCAAGGAGTGCCAAGGACGATAAGGATCTTAATAGTCTTGAAAATGCAAGCCAAATGAGCCATGAGGAGAGGTTGCAAACTCCTCTTAATCAAGATAGAGGAAGGCAGTGAAGAAATTGTTCCAAGTATTACAAACCACCCGATACTCCAAGAATTTCAAAACATATTTCCTAAAGAATTTCCAGGATTTCCTCCTAAGCATCAATTTGACTTCTCTATTGAATTGGTTCCAAGTGTAGATCCCATTCCTAGAGCCCCCTATTGAATGAATATAGTTGAATTACAAGAACTCAAAACACAATTGTAGGAGCTAATTGATAAAGGTTTGATCTGACCTAGTGTGTCTCCATGTGGAGCTCATGTGTTATTCATTAAAAAGAAAGATGGGATGCTACACTTGTGCATAGATTACAAGATGCTCAACAAGTTAACCATCAAAAATAGATATCCTCTTCCCCGAATTGATGACCTCTTCGATCAAATGAAGGGAGTGACTATCTTCTCTAAGATTGATTAGAGATTTGGATACCATCAGCTGAGAATTAGGGAGGAATTTATTCCCAAGATAGCATTTAGAACTAGGTATGGTCACTACAAGTTTCTAGTGGTACCTTTTTCCCTAAACAATGCTCCTTCAACATTTATGAGTCTTATGAACCATGTACTCCATGAATTTTTGGATAAGTTTGTGTTGTTTTTCCTTGATGACATCTTGATTTACTCTAAGAATCTAGTAGAACATGAGGAGCACTTGAGAATTGTGCTTAAGAGGCTTCAAGAACATAAGCTTTATGGAAAGTTGAGAAAATTCTCCTTCTTCCAACCCAAAATACAATACTTGGGTCACATCCTATCCTCAAAATGGATTTCTGTTGATCCATCCAAAATTCAAGCCATTATGGAATGGTCCACACCTAAAAAAGTGTCAAAAGTAAGGAGTTTCATGGGACTAGCAGGGTATTACAAAATGTTTGTAAAGGAATTCTCTAAGGTTTCCAACCCCATAACCTCCTTGCAACGAAAAGGAAAAAAAATTGAATGGTCAGAAAAGTATGAATTGGCCTTCTAGTAGTTAAAGAGAGCCTTAACTACGACTCCTATCTCACAAGTACCCGATCCTGGAAAATATTTTGTAGTATGGACTGATGCCTCATTGGAGGGTCTAGGAGGAATTCTAATGCAGGATGATCGAGTAATTGCCTGAGTCCTAAAAAATAAAAGATCATGAACTCAACTATCCTACTCATGATTTAGAATTGGTTGTGATTTTCCATGCTTTAAAAATTTGGAGGCATTACCTAGTAGGGAGACCATTCAAGTTAAATATAGACCATAGGGGACTCCAGTATTTATTCACCCAACCTGACCTTAATGCTTGCCAAAGAAGATGGGTTGATTCCTAAGTAGTTATAACTTCGACATATCTTATGTTAAAGGAAAGGAAAATTGTGTAGCATACGCCTTGAGTCGTAGGACCAATTTGGTAGCTATTACACAAGTAAAGATCAACCTGTTAGATACCCTCAAGCATATGCAAGGGATAGATCCCCTTTGTCAGCAAATGAAGTTAGATATGAAGCATTCAATGAACCCTACAAAATACTTTATGGGAAAAGATGGCATCCTTGTATACCAAGGTCGAATTGTGGTACCTGATGAAGGAATATTGAGAATGAGAGTCTTGCAAGAAAGCCATAATGCACCATATCAGGTTCATCCAAGCATGACCAAAATGTATGCATATCTTAGATCTATCTACTTTTGGCCAGGAATGAAAAAGGACATGACAAATTTTGTGGTCAGGTGCTTAGACTACCAGAGAGCTAAAGCCAAGCATTGCCATCTCGTTGGGGTGTTATATCCCCATGAGGTACCATAGCATAAATGGTCAATAATTTCAATGGACTTCGCGGTGGGTTTTCCAAAAACTTATCTTAAACATGATAGTATACTCGTGGTGGTTGATCGGCTAACCAAGGTGGCACATTTTATACCTAGTAATGTTAAGGATGATGCCTAAACTATAGCAAGAAAATTTATTAAAGAGGTTGTTAGATTGCATGGGGTCCCAAAAGTAATCATCTCAGATAGAGTTAAATTATTCACCTCTCGATTATGGACAACTCTAATGACAACCTTGGGGACCCAACTCAACTTCAGCATAGCTTACCACCCAGAAATAGATGGCCAAAATGAGAGAGCCAACCAAGTTATGGAAGATATTCTGTGAATATATGTCTTGGATCAACCAACTAAGTGGGAAGAATACTTGCCATTGGTGGAATTTGCTTCTAATAACAACTACCAAGCTTCCATTAAAATGGCACCTTTTGAAGTACTTTATGGTAGGAAGTGCAAAATGCTAATTGGATGGGAGGGATTGGACAACAGAGTCCACATAGGACCTGAGATACTTCAGGAATATTACCGATAGGTAAAGGATATCAAAGAAAGATTAAAAGAGTCCTCAGACCGCCAAAAGAGCTATGCAGATGCAAAGAGAACCCCAAGAGAATTTGATATAGGGGATAAAGTGTTCCTTCGTGTTAAATCCCAAAATAGCTCGATAAAATTTGGCAAGTTAGCCAAGTTGTCACCTCAATTCATTGGACCATTTGACATTATAGAGAAAACTAGTCATGTGGCTTATCAACTAGCTCTTCCTCCATCTCTCTCTTGCATACATAATGTGTTTCATGTGTCTTTGCTTAAGAAATATGTACCTGACCCAACCCATGTAATTGATTGGCATGCACTACAGGTGGAAGAGGCTGGAGAAATCCATCTAAGTCCACTCACAATCATGGATAGGTGCAATATCACACTATGCAACCACACCATACAACAGGTTAAGGTCCTTTGGGACCAATATGGTGATTGTGGAGCCACTTGGGAAGATGGAGAAATTATCAAACAAGAATACCCCTACCTCTTTAACTAAGCAGGGATGACTTAGACTAAGGGGGAAGGAATGCCACATCCCCATAAACAATAGACTTAATCTTGTATTAATTGTCTATCGACCCAATGTAATTTGGTTGAAGGCGAAACCTTGAACCCAAAACTATGTTTGCACTCTTTATTTTGATGATCATAAGAACTTAAATATTAATATAATAGATTTAAATACTTTAAATGGCCATCTCAAACAACTATTAAATAATTTGATATTTATGAATTTAATGATGTTATAAGTTATTTGATTTTGGCATGGATAAATCTATATGTTTTTACCAGACTAACTAGGTATAACAATTTTGTGAGAATGTGTATGAGTTTTGTAGGTGCTCGGGGTGCAACGAAAGCCAAACCTGACAACCTATTTTGGGAAAGAACCTTAAGACTCAGTAGTCTAGTTTGATGAATTGGAAGTCAAGTCACTCCAGTTACTTCACCTAATCGAGAACTTACCCACCACCCTTAGTAATGTTGGACTTGTGTAAGTTTCCTCACCTTGACAATGAGTCAATTAACTCACTCATTTCTTTATGGACATTTTAAAATTGAACCATTAGGTGAAGCCAAAGAAAAATAAAATAAAATAATAATAAACAAATAGATTAATAAATAAATAAAATAAGATTTGATTAATTCAAATCCCTACGATACCATTTTAAAATAAAATATATAAATAAGACATGAGAAAAGCATTTAAAAGAAATTAAAAATTAAAAATAGAGTAAAACGTGAGAAGCAGAGTAAAACGTGAGATGATATAGAAATAAAATTTTAATTAAAGTGGGGAGCCATTCAAAAAGATAGAGGAAATAAAAAATAAACACAACAAGAAGCACGCGATGGTAAGGGCATGAAGTTTCAAGGAGAGCAAGAGGGTAGATTTAATGCTCATCACACCAGAACAACCAACATTAATGAGGAGAGGGGCACCAATACAAGGAAGGACTACACAATAGTACAGGTATGGCACCCATGTCTCAGAAGCGCCTAGAAAGCTAGTTGCCTAGGGAAAATAGTCACCAACATGCCTCTTAAAAAACCCTAGGACTGCCCCCTTTCAACACACATGATATTATGGCAAGAAGAGGTAGAGGTGTGACTGATTAAGGGAGGCAACAAGAGGAGTTGCAAAGGAGAGAAGAGGGAAGCATAGGCGTGTGGAGTCTAGGCATGAGAGAGAGTTGTGCCCAAATCTTTCAATCCTCCTTCTAGGTTTTCACTTTTTACTAAGGCCTTTCAAAATCTAAGAATTTCTTAAATCTTTGGTCTGCAACTATTTGGCGTTCCAATTTTGGTTAGAAAAAGAAAAAGAAACTGTGATTTTGGAAAAACAAGCTCTTATGTTTTAGTTTGGAGTTATTCTACTACCTTGGTTTAGAAATTTTATTTATGGTCTTTTCAACCACATGAATGCACACAGTGAACATAAACCATTAAGTGTAAAGGTTAGAAAATAAGGGTTTTTTCATATTTGTTACAGTCAAATTAGCTGCAAGAGTTAAGTCCTTTAGACAATTTCTATAAACTCCCTCCCAAATAACTATAGCATTCACTCAAGAAAAATAATAATAGCCTTAGACACTTGACTCTCCCACCAACCAATTGCAACACATATGCAATGCTAAACAATAAAACAATAATTAGTTATGGACTTATTAATCACCAAGTTTAACAGCCAGCATATAATTTAGTAGTTGGTGGTGATATTTATGGTGTGATAAACCAATATGCCACTTTTGCTAGATATTTATCAACTCTGGTATACTAACTATGTAAAGAAGAGTTGTGAAAAGCTTGTCCAATACCTTGTAATTTAAGAAAGTGAGACATTAATTCCTTACTAATTGTCACAAGACATCACAGATTGCTTTTGCAGCAAGTAAATAAATAAAAAACTCAAGCCTTTTTAGGATGAATATTGTCTTAGAAACCTCAAAAGCACTATATTTACCCCACTATATATAAGTTATTGTGTTTACTTTAAGCTAAAGATAACAAAATGAGAAATTTCAGTCAATCCATAATTAATTCTAGGAAGGGTAAATCGTCATTAAAGACTGAAATAGAGAAGGAAAACTTGGCCTACAGCCTTAGCATAACTAGTTTATGGGTAGAAAATAAAAGATTTTAAAAAAAAGAGAAAAGAGAGAGAAGGTATAAGAGTTGCACAAGCCCCCCTCTTTCCCTCCAATTCAATAGGAGCTAAGCACTTTGCCAATACTTTTCTTATGACTTGGATTGTTAGCCTTGTATATTCACAAGGTTTACACCTCTTTATTTGTTTTAATAGTAGTAGATTCCCCTACCAAGATGAGACCTTGCTACCTAGGATACCAAATGTGTTTGACCTAGAGAAGACCCAAGAGTGAACCTCCTGGATGCATGAGTAGTGACAGACAGTCATTGGACCGTGCCAATGACCGATGTCTAGGCTATTGCTAGGGTCTACCTAGTGTTCACCTATTTCATGAAGGTGAAAGTGCTACGGGCTGCCCTAGTTATGATACGGTCATGGCGGTTGCATGGGTAGGGACCCATTCGTGCGGGTAATGGTAATCCAGGGCTAACTGTTGCATTTGAGGGGTTCATTAGCTGTCACTGGTAAGCACAGAAGTGACCAATACCAAGTGATACCCAGGTTTATGGTAGGTTCGCTACTTGGGAATTCTTTAAGACCCTTGGGATGGAGGAAGGACTCATGGTATAGTATGGGATGCACCGAATCCTCTACCCAGATGACTAATATCCATACCGCCACCCAACCTAGCACAAAAGACCAAGGAACGAATGGGACCCCTGGTTGTATCAATCCCGTTGTGACGAGGTTGGACCCACGGTGTAGTATGGGATGCACCAAAGCCTCTTCAGAGCTGAGCCTTAACCTTGTTAGTTATCTTCCTGACCACAACCATAACAATTGCAAGTATGTCCCAAAATAGCTTGTTGGGTCTACTTGGTTGGGGTGGATTGGGTTGTGGTTCACATGGTTGGGTGTGTTGCACCCCACAAGGAAGTAAAAGCCATGGAAATTACCCATTTCAGCGCCTAGATATGCCAGGTAATCTAATTCGTGAATCTTCCTTTGATATTTAGTTTATGGACTTCTTAACTATGTATACATAACTAGTTCTACTGCTAATGATTTATGGATATTGCAATTCTTATATGTGAAAATGTGTTGTATAAAAAAAAAAAAAAAATTGCTCTCATGGTGGGGTTTTTACCTACCTCTTCAGTGGAAATCTTTTTTAAAAAGTATTTTTCTTTGTTGTTTGAGTCAAATTCCTTTCTATTCAGGTTTTTTTCATCTAACATGTACTCACCATTAAATCTCACTAAATTAATAATTCTCACAAAAAAAATCAAATTTATTTATTAATCAAACATTTTAATGATGAAAATTTCTAATTAGCTTTTTTTTAAATTGATGTCTTAATTATTTTTACCTTACTAATTCTTTGATATACATTTTGGATAATACACATATTTATACCAACATAATTCTTGTTACAACTCTAAAAATGTTGATTAGAAAATGTCTTCACATTCTTTATTTTTCCTATTTTCTCATAACATGTCTTCAATTATACACAACCACACTATATAGTTCAAACTTTCTTATCTAATTATTAATATTATATATAATAAGAATAATTAAAGATCTTTTAAAGTAAATATTTTATATTTGAAACTAATTTAAAAAGTTGTACCAACTAGATACAATGCATCTCTATAAAAGCATATTATTTGATAGACTATTTTTTATTGGAGCCTAGCAAACAACTCATTGCTTTATTAGTAAAGGATTGCAGCCATAGCTTAACTTCTAGAAAAAACAATTATTTCTATAAAATTGCCAATACATAAATAGTAAGCATCCTACCATCATGACAAATCCAAAGATAGCATTAAAAAAATTTCATATATTACATCAAAGAGGTTATTGAACATTGCACCTAATTCTTCATCATTCCTTTGGCTCATAATAATTTTTTTTGTAAGTTGATTATGTTGAATATGATTAGAAACTTCTCTTCAATATCCACATCTCTATCCACAAGTGCAGACATAAAACTCGTTCAGTCATTCACAATATCTACACATTTGTTCAGTCATTTTAGTGACTCAATGATTTCTAATTCCATGGGCTTCAAGGATAAAGGAAGAATTGAAAATTGGAGGTGCACATTTCGAAGTTCAAGTATCCTCAACAGTATAAATAACGGTATCTAGTTTTCAAACTTGAAAATACTAGAGGAATCTGGTTTTCTAACTTGAAAATACCAAACGTATTTGGTTTTCCAACTTGAAAATGCCAAATTCTACTAATTGCTAAGGATGATGGTGACAGCTCCATCTCGCGATACCTCTGAAATCCCAAACGTATTTGGTTTTCCAACTTGAAAATGCCAAATTCTACTAATTGCTAAGGATGATGGTGACAGCTCCATCTCGCGATACCTCTGAAATCCACTGATCTGTAGAAGTGTAAGAATTTCCCATTGAATTAGAAAAAGAATGAAAAAATCAATTACTATACTGATGCATTTCACCGAGGACACGAATTGTGAATGAAAAGAGATGCCAATCACTGAATTGAAAGAAACAAATCACAAGAAACACATTGTAAGTGTTAAAATATCTAATAGGATGGCCAATAATCAAGATTCTGAAACCCACTATTCAATTAATCTAGAACCTTTAAACCAATAAAATCTTCCATTGCTAATGCAAGAATAATTACTTACAGCATACATTATTCAATAGAACAACTAATTTACTGCTATAATCCTTGCAGCATATATATTCAGAGATCAGCCATGGAAATACCAAAGTGGAGCCTATGACTCATAACACTCATCCTTGGGATAAGAATAGATATATGACAAATCACATAAAAAGAATATCAAAAAGTGGATGCATGAGTCTTTTTAACTGTAGTACTTAATGTCCCTTCATATAAAGGGATGACACAATTTCAAGATCTTAAAAGAATGTTAAAAGTTCTTACTGAAGAAAATAGTTTTTTTCCTAAAATTTTTAAGTTCTTACATTTTAATTTCTTTATACTTTTGATGTTTCTATTTAAATCTAACAAATCTACCTTCAATGGATCTTCAAAGAATGGTTGAATTCCTCACTAGAAAAAATCGCTCTTATGATTTTAAAAATTATTTCTTTCACTCCAAAATTCAAATGGATCACAGGCTTTTGGTTTTCACTTAAACCCACGGAAGATGACATTGAAATTTTCAGAAAGATAAAAATGAAAAGATTGCTTTCAATGTAAGAATGTCTCAAATCTAAAAACTCATTATAATTTCACAAAATAATCATCATATTAGCAATGTTAAATACCAAAGATTCCTTTCTATTTATAAGCTATTTGTTGAATGGATGTAATTTACTAATGTCTAGCTATTTCTACAATATGTATGTTATAGATGCAACTACCCTCTTTAACAATAGATGAACACAACATACAACAAAAATCATCCTCATTTAACATAATTGAAAAAATTACATGATGGAAAACATTGAGCAACAAATGGTGAAATAATGTTTAACCTTTATGATCATCACCTCCATCAAGATGGAACTTCAGCTGATAACAAAGAACCAAAAATAAACAAAACTTTGAATGGATGTATAAATTGAACACTTAAATGATATGGAATTTTTTGAGGGTTGGAAAAATAATATTGGAATCAACATTGAGTGGAATCAAGATTGGAAAAAATATATGGAAGCATTGCAGAGATTTATAAGAATTCAGAAAAACAAAAAAGAGATCATGCAAAAGAGCATGGCAAGATTTATAAAATATGAGACAAAATATTGAAATTTATCCTTTACTATTACATGTTGGTGAACATAAATACCTATTTCTTTTATATTGGTGAACAGATTAACACATGTTATGAATTGAAAATTATAAACTTCAAGAAGCTTTAAAACACCAATAATTTTAGTAAATAGATTTTCTAATCTCATATAGAAGAATGCAAATTTCATTCTATTATTTAAATATTTGGAGAGTTTTTGTTTCTAAAAATTTGCTTACCCATCTTTCCAATTCCATCCATTCTAGTCAATGCATAAGAACAATTTTCCATTGAACTTTGTGAAACACGTTTGTGGCATCTGCTAGCGCAAACACACAATGCTTAGTATAAAAACCAAAACTGTTACAATGAAATTTTGCATACGCTCTTCTAAGAGAAATATGGATTGAAATTTTTAAAAACCAAAAAACTAACTATTTGAAAGGGAAAATTTACCTACCCACGTATAGACTGCAGTTTGCTTGCATCAATAATGTGATTGAATAGAGGCATTTATATTAGGCCTATGATTATAATTTTTTTAAATGCTAGAATAATCAATCTTTGGAGATTCAAGAATAGTATCTAATTACAGATTAGAACCTTACAAGAACAGAGTCATGGATTCATTGTGTTTTAATGAATTCAAAGTCTATTCTATCCCAAGAGCCAAAAGACAAGTTGTAGATACATTAGTTGTTTCAAGTAACAATTTGAAGCCTCTTGAAAGGGGGATAATGAAACATTTCCTGCTCACCTAGTCTCATGTCCAGCTAAGCTTGACAATGTCACAAGTTTCCAAATTTCCAATGACAAACAAAATTTTAGATTTGATGAACACCTGAGAGGTCTTCAAAGCACAAACTATTGATGAAGATGAGCTTTTGGAAGTTCAAATGCTTGAATTAGATGGTGGTGGATTACTATATTTGAACACTAATTCTAAATGATATGATTTCTCTTGAAAATATATTAAAATCCTTGATGCAAATAGTAATTAATAGAAACCCCTGAAATCATCCATTGAACAATAAAATTCAAATCAGATGTCAAAAATATCCAGTGCTATATACTGAGTCACAAACTTCAGAATTACCAGTAAAATGCACTCACCAACAAGCGCTACAGCCAGTCCATGTCACTGTAAAAAAAGTCTGTTGCTTCGCCAATTGATGCTCAGGAGTGAAGGAATAACAGCTTCCAAGTATGAACTGACCACTGTTAAGTGTTACGGTATGTAGGATCCAACCCTGTTTGGGCAATATAACCCCATGAGCTGGTGTGTTTAACTTCTAATGCGAGTTCCAAAGTAGCAACAGACTCCCTTAGGATGTGGTGCGGTTGAGTGCAAACTTGTACCAAGCTGCTATCTCCCTTTTAGGGTTGTGGGTTTTCAACAAGCTATTGGTTGAAAATTCAAAATAGAAACAAACGATGTACAAACTTTCTCTGCAATTTACATTTTTAGTTAAGTTCTGTTTTCATTTGAATTACTCATTTTGATTAGTTATGGTTGATGCATCCTGCAGTGGCCCTTGATTCTTTTCTTGTATAGATGATAATTTGTGTGGCTTCTCTGATGATATTTGTTTATGTTCGTAGATAATTTAGAGGACGCCTCCTCTTGCATGTGGTTGGCCTTACTCCCGGTTATGGATTACATATGCAACAACCATTAGTCCTTGTGCACATGCTTTCTGGTCTTTCCATATATGCTCTAGACTTTACCATGAAACACAAGGGTAATCATTTCACAATTGTTCTGCGCTAGATTGTGGTAATGGCTATCACCGAAAAGGGAGGGAAGAAGATCTGCAACTTTCTGAACAAACCAATTGCATTCACTCAACAGTCAACACTAGTCAGAATGGGAAAAAGGATAAAAAAATTAGCAGACGGATTGCAGGCTGGCCAAATTAGATGACAACTCATTTGTTTTTGTCATTTTGATATTTCTACCAAGCACTATATGAAAGAATTTAAGCTCCTTTCACAAAAATTAATTGGTTGTAAGTTACAAGTGTATGGCCCATGGAAATTAACAAGTTCTGGTAGTCTGCACCTGCCCTTCTCTACACCAAGCGAAATAGATTCCAGAACATTTTGATTCATTGAAGGTGGTTTATCAATATTTGGAGCTTTCAGTCCCACAGGGAACAGCTAGAAAAATCACTTCTCCTCGTCCAATATGATATGTTGTGGGAAGCCCTGTAAGAGCTAGTAAGAAATTAGATACAGATGTGGGAGCAATTGATAAACCATCAAATATGGTGTTAGCTGCAAAGGAGGCGAGTGCAAGATCTATCTAATTGTTAAGTGAGAGTTCATCCACGACAGGATCTCCCCAACTTGCTTCTTATAAAACTTTCATTCTCCAAAATCTAAACGGGGTGATGTTTTACAATCATTTGAGGTTATCCTAGATTTTTCAAGGATGTAGAGAGTTTAAAAATATACGTTACAATAATAGAGGGCATGAAGGAGGGTCTTGGTCATATTAAGAACATCCAACTGGACAATAGCTTTGATTGTAAAAAGATACATCATCGAAATCATTTATGGAGCATGAACTTGTTTATAATTTGGGATACACATCCAAATTTCTGTTCACCCTTTTGGTCTTTCCACAAATGTATCTCAAATCACAGTTTGCTACTTTCCAAAGGACAACTTTTAGGTTCTTAAATAAACTTACAGAGATAGCTGACAACATAGTTGATATCAGGCTTGGTGTAGGTAAAGTCTCAATTAGTTGGTGATAAAGGGTAACATTCATTTGAGGTGATTGATTATTGCCTGCAATCTTGTGTCCATGGGGTTGTCATAGGCATCTTTCATTCTAAATTTCCATGAGCAATGTCTTGGCATATTTCATTTAAGAGAGAAATTTAAAGTTGAAGATTTCTCATGTGTAATGATTGCAATAATTGTTCAATATCACTCATTATTTCTCCAATCATCTATGGAGAACTCCCTATGATGACTAGATTGTTGAAATATTAAAGCAAAATCACAATCTCTCACCCTTGCTCTTTGAAGTAGAGATTTGGATCATATGGATTCGTTAGGACATAGACACCCAATTTTTTTAAATAAAACAGGACAACAAACATCACCTAATATCACACAAAGCTAATGTGCACTTAAAGACATTGCAAGTGTAAGGTCACAGTAAGCACACTGCCTCAATGGAGGGTTTTTAAAAGGAGAAAACAAGTCAAGAGTAGTTCACCTACGATCGATCCCTGTTATCCCTGTTAAGTCTACCTCTGAGGAAGGGAGGTAGTGAAGCCCTCAAGACGAGATCAAATACCTCTACACTATGCCACTCTCACTAATGAAATATTTGTTTCATTTCATATGTTGATAAAATTACACAAATCCTACCTGGTTTAATTTGAAAACCTAGAGAAAAGTTTCTAAGAAAACATGTCAAGAGGAGTTCACCTACGATCGATCCCTGTTAAGTCTCTCTATGAGGAAGGGAGGTAGTCAAGCCCTCAAGACGAGATCAAATACCTCTCTACTATGCCACTCTCACTAATGAAATATTTGTTTCAATCTCCTCATCTTCAAATGTGAACGTGACACTTGTAAAACCAACACTAAGCATGAGCACACACATTGTGTGTGAAGACTCTTTGGAACCACCTTATTCATGATTAATAGTTTTAAATTTAATCACTTTTGTTTCTTTTCTTTTTTGAAAGGTCTAAACTTTTAGTTAAAGGTTGAACTTAACATCCTAAAGCGGCCCAACACAAGTCTTATAATTTGGGACTTCAAAATTAATAAAATATAATAGAAAAAATAATTAAAAACCATTTTAGAACCTCCCAAAAGAAGTAAACTTAAAATTAATATTGACATACTCATTTTTCTATTATTCACCTTTCAACAACATATCAACATAAATTACACAGACCAATTACAAAAGATTTCACACAAGAAAATATAATTTTCAAATTACGAAAAATAATTTTGACATCATGAGACAAATTACACAACATTGAAGACCTTCGCATCTCCATATAGGCTACGATCAAGCTCAACTAGTCATTCACATTAGGGGTTTCTAAATAACCTCTAAAATTTCCATTGGCCACAGAATTATCTCCACACTCTTAATGCACCCATTATTATGTTTGTTATATAGTGAAAGCAACTTAACATGAGATCAACATAATAGATGAACATTAATAATTCAAATAATATCTTAATTACAATTTATTCATCATAAAGAACATCATTAACAAAATTTATTTTACACATCTCATATCTATCTTTTAGTTTATCTAATATGGATGCTTTCATTCATTACAATACAACTAATTTAATTGATTGTCTACAATTCACATAATCCAAACATGCATTTAGGACCTAAAGATCAAATACAAGATAACCTAGGTAATCATTGGCATTAAAACATTAAAAGATTGAACCTTTCCAGCTCAATTTGAATAACACAAAATTGACATAATTCAAAGCACACTTTTGGGATATACGAATTGGATGATTTGACTGGAACAAACTTTGAGGAAGATCTTTATCATCAACACTTAACTCAACCAATTTACACACCACATACATTCATTGGATTAAATCTATTTGCAACAATGGAACCCATTGATGAAGGAAATAAAATAACAATAGATGCATAGAAAGTTGGGCCTTATAAAGACACTTATCAATCTTAATGTACCAAGTTTGAGGAACATGCATCAAACTATAAAGGGTTTTCACAAGTCTATATAGTTTTTGCTATTGGCTAGATGTAGTAACTAAAGAGGATGTTGTACATTATTTGGTTTATAATTTTGGTGACTCAAGAGCATGTTGTATATTTTTTGGTTCAAAACTTTGAATAACTCTACACATAAGAGACAAATTGACTTCCTCAATAGACTTGCTACAAGTCTTTGGCCCAACATTAGAATTATCTATATTTGTATCTACCTTTGCAACCTTTATTGTGGTATAATACCACTTAGGAATATTTTTTTGTACAAAGGATGAGGATTGATGTTGAGATAGAGCAGGAAATTGATCCTTTGGAATCAAAGCCTCTTCTTACTCTTCTTCATCAAGTTCTTCATCTTCAAGTTTAGTAATTCTCAATGTTTGAGAATTGATAGGTGATGGTGAGGAGAGGGTGCTACAATCCTTTTCTTATAAAAAATCCATGTTAATGTATACTTTATTTTTCATTGTATCCATAAGTTGGTATCCCTTCAAATATGCGCTATATCCAAGGAAAAAAATTCAAGGACTTATCATTAAAAAAAATCATTTCCACTTTAAGAACATGGATTTAATTTATACACCCTAACACTCTCAAATGTGAAATTGAGGAGTTTTTTTAGTCCATGTGTTTCTTTAGGTTTGATATTTTCAAGCACTTTGGTGGATGTTTGATTCAACAAGTTCATAAATATATGAATTACTTCAATCTAGAATCTAAGAGCCATATTTGCATCCTTTAACATATATCACACTATTTTCACAACAGTACAATATTCCTCTCTACAATACCATTTTGTTGAGGCATGTGTCAATATTTTTTAATCTCATTTTCTTGCAAATAGTGTGAAAAATCCTTACTAATGAATTTCCCCTTGATCTAAGTGGAGGACTTTGAGAGAGTGGTTAGAAGACCTTTCTATAAGGGCTCAAAAATACTTTGAATATCTCAAAATCTTGATATATGCTTCAAGTCAAGAAATAGACCCACACTTTTTTAGAATAGTCATCCAAAACATAGCAAATAGTAGGCATTATTTTGACTAAGCATCATAAGCCCACACAAATTTGTGTGCACCAATTCCAATGAACTATGTAGGCTCATGTTTCTATAATAGGAAAAGGAGCTTGATGTTATTTCTCAACAAGATAGTTGGAGCACAAAACTATTGTTTTATGTATGTGAGAAATCCTCACACCATTATCTCTTTTACTCAATGAAAGAAAGTAGCCAAAATTGAAATGGCTAAATATTGTTTGCCAAAGAGTAATGGATGAACTAGTTCAAATGACTACAAGGGAATTTTCTTCAAGAGTGACATCAACAAATTGAAAAAAAAATTAATCATTAAAGCATAAGCAATAAATTTACCATTATGAGTCTTGTCTCAAGTGGGACAAAGTTTCTTATCATTATGACAGTCAAATTCAACTTTCAAGTTATGCTCTAACAATTGACTTATGGATATGAGGTTCTTTGTGATCCCTTGACCATATAGAACCTTAGTAAGTCAAAATTTGTGAGTTTTGAATGGTAATAAAATATCTCCAACACACAATACTTCATAGGATGTATCATGACCAAGGTAAATTTATCCATATGAATTTAATGGTGTGATATTATAAAACCACTCTTGTTAGTCACATGTATTATGCCAAGATAACCATTATCTTGCTAGCATGTATTTAGAAGCAACAAAATCAACATACCATACATGATTTCTAGAAGTAAAAGTTTGAGTTTCTACAACCTATAATAATTCTTCTTTATTTGAATCCCCTAATGATGCAACATTGCCATGTTAAATGTTATTTGTTTTCTACCATTAAGGATTCTCTTTCTCATCGCCCTAAGAATATTTTTGTGAGTTTTAATAGCTAGATTCACTATTTGAAAAGGAATTGTACCATCATTTTAGGAGATTATGCTCCTTCTTCCCACAAATAAGGTACTTCCTTTTTTATGCAAAAGTGTCTTCTTGTTGGATTTGGATGAACATGATGGAACACTCAAACATTTAGGTTGAATTTTTTTTTGCTAAGATGTGAGGAAATAATTATCTTGGGAATCTAAGATCTCATCATGAATGGCCTCTTCCTATAAAAGTAAATTCACTAATTCCTTAAAAAATGGCTTTTTGCTAGCCAAGACAAGTGACAAACACATAAAATTTGATGTCACAGGTAATAATATTAAGACAATGAGTACAAAAGATTCATTTGACATATCTTCCCTTAATACTTGGAGTGATGTTCAAATCTTTGCAAATAGTTTTTTTATTTTTTACATTTTTTCACCACTTTATATTTGTAAACAATGTAATTGATGTTGCAAATGAAGAATCTAATTATGACTTTTGGCTTCATTTACTGTCTTGAGATGAGCCAAAGCATCTTTGGTAAATGTGGTTGTTTGTATGTGATATTGAACCTCATCTAAAACACCAAACAAGATTATGAGTTGGCATTTTCATTGGCTTTATCAAACCACTTTTGGTCAGCTCCAAATTGTACAAATCAGGTGATTTGTCTAGAAACTATGTTCCACTAATATTCAAACTCAAGATGAGTATGTACCTTGGATTTCCATGTAGCATAATTTATCTCAAAATATAAGAGTTGAGAAGCACTATTTTCTGAACAATGGAATCATTATGGTAGGGTTTTATGAGGTCCTTATCATTCAAACAAAAAAATTACCGCTATTTTTCCTGTATGATTTACAAGGTTGATGTCATATACATCATTGATACAATTTTTTTTATTTTTTAGATGCAATACTTTCAACATGATGGCATTACTCATAAACATGAATCACATGCGCCATTACTACCAAACACTAGGATATTTATTATATTTATTTTTTATAAAAATTTTAACATAAAACGTCTTGTAAGTTTTTAGTTTTAGTTTTTATTCTTAAAAATACAATATTTTAAGTGTAATAAACTTTTTTTTATATAAGGGGTAAAAACTTTATTGAAAATCATAAGAGAACATTATAGCCAAGACAAAGGGAGAAAGCCCCATAAACCAAAAGAAGCAACAAAACAAGAACAAAAACAAAATCAACTATCTTCCAGAATCCTTCTATCCTCTTCAAGCAATCTTTCCAAATCCTGACATAACTCAGGGGAAACCTGCATCCAATCCTCGATCTTCCAGCCAGTATCATGGTCAGAAGCCCGTTTAGCCAAGCAGTCAGCAACCTAATTCCACTCCCTCGGGATATGAACAAAAGAAACCGCCTCCATCCTAGAGCTAACTTGAAGAATACGTTGAACAACCGAAGCCAACTGCCAATTAATATTAGACATCTTTCTGTCATTCAACAAATTAATCAAGATCTATGAATCAGCTTCACAAATAACCTTTTTCCATCCCAAAGCAAGGGCCTGCTCCATAGCATAAAGAATCACCAAGCCCTCCATGAGATTAACAGTCTTCACCCCCTCATGAATGGAGAAAATAAATATCATTGAACCACCTAGTCCCTGCCGACCCCACCAATCCCAGCAAGCCCAAGATTACCTCTACAAGATCCATCAGAATTGATCTTCAAGACACCAGCCGTTGGAGGTAACCACCTACCCATCCGTTGCACTCTCTTGGCCCCATGCCTGCATCTCCTAGAACCCCCAGAAGAAGATGTATCCCCTGAAGACCCAATCTATCCACCAACTCAACATCCCCTTTCCCCAAGGAGAAAAACACTTCACTTTTAGCCACAACCAACTCCTGTAGCATGCCTAATAAACGCATCCACACCTACTGACCCACCAAATTAACACTGTAGAATATCCTACGATTCCGCTCCAGCCAAAGAAGAAAAGTAGGTCCAACATACCAAACATCCTGCAAAAAGGAAGCCGACGAGGGGGGTCTTCCCATACTATCCCAGAACTCCACCAAAGAGGAAGCATGAACACAAGGTTTCTTCCAAACCTCCCACCACCAATGCCAAAGTTGCACAACAAAAGGGCATTGGAAGAACAAGTGTGAAGAATCCTCTTCCACTTTCCCACAAAGAACACATACCAAAGGCCCCTGGAAACCATGCTTACGAATGTTATCCCAAGTCAAGCACCTATTCCACACTAAAGTCCAAACAAAGCAATTACATTTAGGCCATGATAACTTACTCCACACCCTCTTCCACCACTGGACCTCCACCCTAACCAACTTTTGAGCCAATAACACCTAATAGCCACAAGCAATAGACTAACCGCCCTTGGGATTGTGAGCCCAAGCAATAATATCCTCTTCCAGTAGAGAGCTACAACGTCTACTACAAAGAATCGTGTTAAGTTCGGCCCTACCTTCCTCCTCACCAAAATCTGGCCACTCAGAGGGATCCTTCCAACAAGCCCTCTCCAACGAACCATAAAAAGAGAAGGACTTGAAGTCACTCACCCTAGACCAACCCGCTACAAGAAATTTTTGGCTCAAGGGAAGCAAATGAGGAAATTGGGAGATAAACGGAGGGAAACCATCCCAAGAGTCTGACCAAAAAAGAGCTTTTGAACCCCGTCTGCAGATCCAAAATAGACCCTCCTTAATGAGCTTCGCACCCTTCAGAAGAGTACTCCAAATCACTGAACCTTTCCCCTCAAGAGGGTACCTAAGGAGATCGTGTCAAGGGACACCAGGGAAATACTTATGAGATAATATCCTGGCCCACAACTGATCCTGCTCCACACACCATCTCCAGAAAAGCTTAGCAACCACAGCCACTGCGAACAAAGTAGATTGACGAAGACCCAAACCACCATATTGCTTAGGACTACACACATCTTCCCACTTGACCAGGCTCCACTTGGAGGACGACAAGCACCCAGCCCATAAAAATTATCTTTTAAGAGAATCCAACTCCTTAAGAAACCCCACCGGAGCCACCTGAAGCATACATCTATAAGTAGGGAGTGCTTGCACAACTGACTTAAGAAGTTGAACCCTCCCAGCAAAAGACAACCATTTATGTGTCCAATGATTGACTTTCACCCAGAACTTATCAATGATATTCTGCCAAGAACCCTTGGGAAGATGACCAACATAAATTGGAATTCCCAAATACGTAAAAGGGAGAACCCCTATCTAAAACCTCAATAAATTAGCAATTCTTCTTTGAATAGGGACGAGTGTATTGAAGAAGAAGATGGAAGATTTATCCTCATTAATCAATTGCCCAGATGCCACAAGGTAAACATCCAACAACTATCTCAAAAAAGTAGCTTCCCTAACAGTAGCCATCCCCATCAAGGCAGTATCATCAACAAACTACAGGTGAGACTGCGAAGGAAAATCTCCACCCCAATGCCAACCTTGAATGATGCCTAGCCCAACATTTCTTTTCAACAAATGCCCAAGACCTTCAGCAAGAAGAAGAAATAGGTATGGGGAGAGAGGGTCCCCTTGGCGTAGACCCCTAGAAGCCCCAAAAAGTTTAGAATGATCTCCATTTATCAATACCGAGAAGGATACTGATGTAACACAACTCATAATCCATTGGATCGATTCCTCACAAAATCCAAAAGCAACAAGGATCTTCCGAAGGAAGGACCATCTAACCCTACCATAGGCCTTGGCCATATCCAGCTTAATGAACATAGTCTTCTCATGGGAACTAGCCATGGAGTGGATGGTCTCAATAGCAATAACAACCCCATCCAAAAAAATTCGGCCCACAACAAACCCACTTTATTCCTTTGAAATCAGCACTTTAAGCCACTTCTTCAATCTCTCAGCAAGTACTTTGATATAATTTTTGCCACATTACAAAAGGAGATAGGCCTAAAGCGGTTAACCTATCAGCCTTCACTTGGGAATAAGAGAAAAGAAGTAGAATTAGAGCACACAACATCTGCTTGTTCCTTAGGACTCTGAACAACGCAAAAGATCAACATGATATCCATAACTCTTGAAAGAACCTATTGAAACCATCAAGGACAGGAACGCCTCAAATAATCTAAACACAATCTCCTCGAGATCCTCTAGAGATATCTCCCTCATCAGATACTCATTCTCCTTGAAACCAACTGAGGGATACAAGAAAGGACTTGTTCCTCCTCAACAGAAACCCCTTGTGAATCTTCTGTGAAAAGAGCAACAAAATACAGTGATGCCTCTACCACAATTTCTTGAAATGAACAACCGTTCCCCCTGTCATTAACCAACGAGATAGAGTTAATGCCTCTAGCCTTCACAAAATTAAAGAAAAACACAGTATTTTTGTCCCCTTCCTGCAGCCATTCAACTCGTGCCTTTTGCTTCCAATATACCTCTTCACGTAACTCACATTCCTCCACCACCTTCAGGGTCCTATCCTCTTCTTTCAAAAGATCCTCAGAAACCCCATTATCCCGGATCAATCTCGTAACCTTATTTAACTCTTCCTGAGCAGCGGCCTTATCATGAAAAATAATACCAAAACACCAATGATTCCACCTTTTAAGCTGATACTTGACAAACTAAAGAAGCTTGGCGAAGGTATACATTGCAGTACCAAAAGCAGGTCTACCAATCCTCCACCACACATCCACTTGGTCAGAAAGAGTAGAGTCTCGTAACCACATAAGCTAGAATTTGAAGGAAGGAGATCAAGGCACCCGAGCAAAAATGATACTAAGCTTGATAGGCCAGTGGTTTGAACCCCTCCAATCCAAAATTTCAAAGGAGGTACACCACAAGTCACCAACCCAATAACAGGAGACCAAGAACCGATCCAGCCTCTTAGCAACACAGTCCTCACCAATCCTCCTATTATTCCAAGTAAAACAACCATTACTAGGCTGAACATCAATAAGATTTAGATCAGAAATGCTATCCCTGAGAAGTAGCACAGAAGGCTCCAACCTAGCAATTCCACCCATTTTCTCAAACAACTCCACGATAGAGTTTAAATCCCCAGCCAGAATCCATGGGTGGAAAGGATCCAGGCTGCGAACATATCAAAGATGGGACCATAGAAGCTGCTTACCCTGATAGTCAACATGCGCATACACATTAGAGAGGAGAATACATTCTCCTGTCACAAAGCATGAGGCCACCAATGAAATAGCAGATCTAGAAGACATTCACCAAAGAGGGAAAATCCTCTGGGGGTTCCATAAGCAAGCCACCCCCCTGAACGCACCATGAGCTCCAACACACTGACACTCGCCATACTTCCACAACTTAGGTACCATACTCAACATACTCTCCATAGATAATTTAGTTTCCTAAAGAAAAAGAACATACAGAGATTGATTCATAACCAAATCACGTACAAATTTTTGTCGAGGGCCACTGTTCAAGCCCCTAACATTCCAAGATAAAAAAATCATTTCTGGGAACACAAGAAATGTGAATCCAGGGTCTTGACTGCCCCTGACTCCACCAGAGTTTCCCCAGTTGATTTAATCTTTTCCAAATCCTTTTTCCTGCCCAGCTTGGGATTCCTCTCACCAACCCCTTTCTTTGGATCCTTTTGCAGAATACCCATGCGAGAAGAGGACATAAAGCTCTTTCCAACTTCTGCACCAATCTTTATAGGCGAAGAAGAACCCTCTCCCCCATTTTTCAAAGCCCCAATAACAAGATCCGACCTAGCCTGGACAATCAATGGCTGATCCGTGTCCATCTGCCCAACACTCGTGTCTTGCACAACATGTGTAATCTCTGGCAGAGGTCCATCTTTTCCTGAACCCAAGGTTCCCTGATCCAAGTTCATCAAACCCAGATTCACTTCTTGTTGGCTGAGATCGTCCAACACCTCAAAACTGTTAAAAGTAACATCATCCTTCCTTTCTCCCAGAGTCCTCTTCTGCCTTGATTCCTATTATGAGCTTTGACAGGGATATATCCATCCTCTCCAGTATCATCACCCAAAATAGGCCCCTTCCCCTTATCAACCCCAGGTGGATTGTGAGGAGCTTCGGCAGATTGGGTCCCCATCGGTTTAGCCCTAGGGCATCTACGCTGCAAGTGGCCATACTCATGACAAATTTGACACCAAAAAGGTAAAGTTTCATAGTCTAACTGTTGCATCCATGTTTATGATCCTGCACTCACTTCCACAGAATTTGGCAATGGCATGCTTAAATCGATTTCCACACAGATATGGGAAAAAGTCACTACTTTTTTAAACTACGTCTGTTGTGATGATCCAACTGGTTTACCAAGCATTGAAGCCACTAAATGTAGAACATCCTCTCGCCAACATTTGACTGGAAACCATGGCAGCCGAACCCACACTGGGACCCTATTTGGGAGCTCCTCAGTCGGATTAAAGCCTACATGCCATGACTTCATAAACAAGCCCACTTGGTTATAGAAATAGGGACCGCCCTCAAAAATCTTATTTCGATCGGCCATGCAATCAAATGAAACCATAAAGTATTTGCTCACTAAGAGCCTAATCTCCATCTCTCCTTCCGGCAGCTAGGTCCTCTGAGCCCAAGATTCAAAAAATTGCAAAGATACTCTTAAGCCCATAAACTTCAATAAAAGGAGTGTTTCAAATAATGTTCAATATCATCCACTAGCATCTCCATCAGGATAACCAATTTCAGTCTCTCTTTACATCTTTCCAAACATCCATTAAGTTTTGTAATCCTAGATCCTCTAAACAACCCAGAACCATTCATTTCCTAATCCAGTGAGAACAAATTATTATCAATCTTTTTTGCATTTCGCATTGAAGGCATTGAACCAATTGTAGAATAGAAATCCAACTTGGGGCTCGCCCTAGATGAAACCCCACAAGACATTGTTTCATGGACACCCAAGTCAGGCATGCAGCCCCCAGGGCGGATGAACAAAGAAAAGCTTCAGCGCGAGGGAACTATGAGAACCCCGAATGCCTCCTTTGGTAGCTACCAAAAATAATCTTCACAAGGGTTCCACCGACCCTCCAATCCTAGGCACAAAAAGACAAGGCATCGACGAAGGAAGGATCAGCAAACACATGCACCCAATGCAGCCTACAGGAGATCAAGAGGCACAAAGAGTAGTGTCCACCACCCGCCATAGGCACTGAAGCCCACAACTCATGGAAGTCCACTATACTGTGGCGACCCACCACCACCACGCCTATCAAACAAGGGTGAAGGAAACAAAGAAACAAAGCCCCCAATAGCCGAAGTCAAGCCAACACCACCGCAGGTCCTCTCCCCCCAAAACGCATAAAAAAACCCCCTCCAACACAGCTGCAAGCAGAACAGGAAACAAGCTAGGGCACAATTGCCCTAGCTTGACACATAGAGCCCGCATGTGCCATCCACTTTGTCTCTCTACCACCTTTTCCTTCTATGGGTTTTCTTTAAGTGCAATAAACTAACAAATATAGTAAATTTTAATTATTGTTGACAATATTATGTGCTCTTACATACTACTTCAAAATTTTAGTAAAATATTTTAAAACGTTTTAATTTTGTTTTAAAATGATTTTCAACCTAAAGTTAAGATTAAAAACAAATAAGTCAATAGTTCTTATTGCTAGAGCTTCATTGGAAATCAATAATGGAACCCTTGCTCAAAGAAACTCAAAAAAGAATTCCCAAAGGTGTTTCGCAAGGTGCACCCCTAAAAATACCCTTAGATGTTGTTCTACACATTCCTAAATTTGATAATGCATGCTAAAGGTTAATTTTTTTTACCTTCCTAGCGTATTATGTGGGAAGCATCCCCTAAAATCATGCTCTTGAAGATTAAGTCAACAAAGCTTGGGTATACCATGGGATTCACCTTGAAGCCATATAGAACTAAGTACTAAAAGATTATTTCCTTTCTTTTTTTAACTAAATCCAACCATGCTAAGCCTATTCTCAACTATGGTCCTTGGCTTGTTCATTTTCTCTATTGGTTTTTAAACTCAAGACTTAGGACTTTTTCATCTTTGACAAAAAGACTCTTTGATTTCTTGTATGGGTGAGTCCCTAGGTTACTCTTTGCACAATAGAAATTTTTGAGTGAAATAGTTTCATCTTTAGGCTTTTTGATCTACATTGAACCCAAATAGTTATATTTGGTTCATCCTCAATAGAATATTTTGTTGAGGTGGACCTTTGCAAACATGTAAAGGAGATTGTGGATATGTAGACTAGAAAGATGAAATACACTTAAAATGATATTCGCATAGATTTATGGAAATCAATTTATTTATTTATGCCACTAATCATATGGGGCCACTACCTTAAAGTTCCACCAAACCACCACCACTTTGGAAGTGCAAGTCTTTGATTTTCTTGACTTCAAGTGGCTTAACTCTACCACTAGAAGTAGGTTGCAAATGCTCATATTATGTGCATAGCTTAAATCAAAGTTCAATTTTATTGGCTCAATATAGAAGAAAAGGTTTCAAAATAATTCATTTAGGATCTGTGTGCTTTCCATACATGTCAAACCATTAATAAAATCAAGAAAGAGAAATAACTCTTTACTAATCTTCTTGCTATTTTATAGGATTTTTCAACACTATGAACAAGATTTTGTTGCTTAAGAATATACTTTCACTTGATTATCTACTTTTAAATAGTTCCTAAAAGTGGTTTTGTATGATCATATTCTCACCAAAGAATATTTTTGGGAGGATATTTTTTAATTTCTAATAACAAAGCACTTGGTTTCAATGTATTCCCTTGTGAAATCTACAAAGCCTTTTGGGATATGATGGATAATACTTTCACAATGTATATCTAGAGGCTTTTCATACAAAGTCTTTATGAAATTTAACCAATAAATGGAATATCAATTTCATACCTAAAGATAGAAACACTAAAGAAATATACAATTGGTACCTATCACTTTGGTGAATGTCTCATACAATATTATTTCCAAGGCTTTAACTCTTAAGCTTAGGCCTCTTCTTCCCTAGCTAATCTTCCCTAGAAATTTTGTTTCATCAAATTTAGATCTATTTTGGATATTATCATTAATGTTTTGGAATGAATAGAATGGGCCCAAAATTCTCAACAATATACCATTTAAATAATAATTCAGAAGGCTTATGATTGTATTGAATCCCTTTTATTATTTTCATGTTTTATTTGCTTATATTTGAGCCTCATTTTATTTAGTTTGTGTAGATGTTGTTTTTGTTGCTTCATCGTGTATTACCATTCATGATCAACAATCCAAACCATTTGGTCTATCCATCAAGGATGTCCTCTTACCTCAAATATTTATGTGTTTTTAATAGAAGACTTTGGTCCTCTTCCCAAGCCTCTTTCTTTGGATGGTACTTTCAAAATTCAATACAAATTTCATTAATGTTTATTGATCCTCTTGTTAGGTTCCTTCTAAAGCCTCTTATTTAAATATAAATAAATTTCTTAGAGACTTTATATATACCTTTAATTATGGGCATCAAGGATTTTATTATGTTTCTTGGGAATTATCTTGTCTTTCTCATGATACTAAAGGCTTAAGGTTATTTTGAATCCATCACCAAGGTATTGAATTATTTTCTAAAATGATTATTTAGGCCCTTGAGGGAAATGAAGCCTAAAAAATTCTCACCAAGCATTATGTAAGTTCTGGTGTGCCTCTTGAGCAACTGACTCGAAATGACCTAAAACTTGGTAAGTTATCATAACTATCAAGGAACTCATTTAAATTCAAGCAATTTTTTTTCATTAGCAAAATTTAAAAATGCTAGGAAGCTATTAAATTAAAAATTGGCTTCTTTGGTTAGGTACTGGTTTTGGTAATGGAATTTCAATCAATCATTAGTCTATTTGGTGGTCTTATATTTTATCTTTTCAAGACCACCCTCTATAAAAAATCTTGTGGATCCACAAATTGAAATTATTTGAATGATGCATTATAATTATGCTAGATATCATTAGCAAATCTATAGCAAAAAATTAGGATGGCATTCAAGTTGTCTAATCAAGACTAGTAGACTTTTCAAATTGTTATTGATGTTATTCCTTCCTAGATGATTCACAAAATCAAGGTTAAGTATTTTAAGATGTTTTATAAGGATTGGAAATGGAATCCTTATACACCATTTCATAAATATAAGCCTCATAAAATAAAATTGTTTTCTTTTTGCATCTTCCTATGGTTGGTTAACTAAACAATCATTGCCAACTTCAATCTGTTGGAAATATGAACAATAACCCAAATGAAGTTGTGCATACTTCAAAGGATCAACCAAGAAGAATATCATCCACATGAATAAAGAAGTGTTGCAACATGAGCAAGAAGACAAATTGATCAAATGATGATCTATGAATGATTTGAGATAGAACTCATGAGATCAATTAGTCTTCTTTCTCATGTTGCAACACTTCTTTATTCATGTGGATGGTATTCTTCTTGGTTGATCCTTTGAAGTATGTGTAGCTTCATTTGGGTTATTGTTCATATTTCCAACATGGTATCAAAGCTTCAGTGTTGTAGACTTCTTCCTAGACCTGAAGGACCAATCTTGGCATGAAAGTTTTCCTCTGATACCATGTAGGAGTTTATGGTAAACTCCTCAAACATCTGAGGATCACCTGCAAGACAAAATAACTTCCACAAGATAGAAATGGCATAAAAATCATGATATCATTAAGATTCAAGAATGCCAAACTAAATATGGAAAAGTAAATATGAAGCCTTGCTTATATGCAGGCAAGGTTGAGATGTAGTATGTAATATGATGTTGACATGTGTCATAATCTTATGACATGTGACAACTTGGAAGCTTGGAATGGATTCATGATATCTCCAAGCCTTTTAAGCTTTCTCCTTTTTCATGGCATACAATTTTATTAAGGGATTGGCCTTGTCTTTCTTTCAAGTATACCTAGATTAGGCATACTTTTACGGTGCAAAGTCTCTTCAACATTTGAAAATATAGAAACACAACTTGTTTTTTAAGATGATCAAATAATGCTCATTAATATTTAAATACAAAATCTATGGTTTGATCTAATGTGCTTTTGTAGATTTAGGTGTAAGCTAGCAATATTTAGTTGAAATGACATATTTACCAAGGATTTTGGATTATTAGGGTAATGCTATATGAACAATTGTGAGAAATTTCCACCTCCCTCATCTTCTCCTCCTCAAGGTTTTTGACAAGGTCACAAACAATTTACTAGAAGAGAACATGGATCCCAAATCTATGGCTCTTAATTTCCAAGAAAAATAAATAATTAACAATATTTAAGGAAACTCTTGAGAAAGAGGTTGCTCTCATTGACTGGGAGCTAATTAATGGTAATCTTTCCCCTGGTGATGTTTGGGGAAAACCTAATGATAAAGACCCCCTCCTACTAGTGTTCCGTTAGTTTCATAAAAAAAATTATGTTAAGTTCAAGCTTGGCTCTTTGAATTTTCATCTTTTTTATGGATTATTACCACTTGTCCTTTTTTATGAATATTGTACTATTATATTTTTATTGATTTTAAATGATAAATAAAACGTATTCATAAAAATTGCACCTTTAAATTTTATAGACTCTTGATTTCTCACAACCCTTAATTTCTCATGGCCAAAGAATTTTAAGTGATAGAATTTTAATGCATTAATTTTAATATTAACATTCATATAAGATAAAAAAATATTTACATGCACTATATTTAATTTTTCTTTATTAATTATACAATTATGGATTTGACATGGTCATGTAATCAAGAGTTGAAGGGCTTCCAAACATAGGGTGAACACTTAGACCCTAAAATTTTACTACAATCAATTTAGATTAAGTTTTAGTTATCATAAATGAATATAATTAATTTTAGGTTTCAAAAATAAATATATTAAATATAATTTAACCTTATTCAAATTTACATGTCTTTGAATACCAAATGTTGTATCCAACATGTCATATGCAAAGACCAATTCATCCAATATGGATTTTCCTTAATATTAGCCACGTGCATCATGAGCATCTTCAAACCCATAATCATAGAGAGACTCGTAGATTCAATAAATTTATATGAATGTTGAGACTTGGGAGCCTCACCCTCATCATCATGTGTTATAGGCTTAGTGTGTTGAAACAAGGTTTAAGTGAGGGAGTTAATCAAATCGAGGGTCTTCACCTCAACAGTCTCCTTCACACTAGAAGGGATTGTGATATGCTCAATGTTTGGCCTAGCAACTGGTCTCCATGCCTGGTCCTAGGCACGATGTGTCCCCTCTCAATCTTGTACAAATCCCCCACCTCTACCCTATAACTCACACATGTGAAAGTATGGGACCTCATTATTGTTGAATAAAGGATGGTAAAAAATATCCATCACTTGTCCCAACAATTATCCTTTATTTCTTAGTATTGGAACCCATAGATATAGAACCTCCTGTAAGTATCGTATAGGGATGAATTAGTTTGTAGATCTATAAATCATGCACACAAATAGAATTTTAATAACTTTTTTGTTTACCTTTTGGTAGGATAATTTGGTAGATACTTCATCTCTCTTGTTTGACTGCCTGTTAATCTTTCTACTCATTGAATCTATGTGAGAGATGTTATATTACAATGAATTGGTTAGGGTAAACTGGTCAATGTGAACTAGTTCCATTCAAATTTCTCAACTTTTCAATCAATTTTTGAAGTCCTTTTTTTTTATTTTCTATTTTTCCTACAATGGTTTTTGCATTGTTCGAGGATTTTGTTGTGATTTTTATTAATCAAGGTTTTCATAAATTGGTGAATTAGGATTTTCATGAATTGGCGGAGGAATTTCAATTACTTAAAATTTTAAAAAATGAATCAAAACAATTCTTAAATTTTTATTTAATTAATTTTGTACACTAAAAAACTAAAAAAAACCTACCTCCTTGATGTTGGGATCAGCCAAAATCAAAATGCAAAATATAACCTTCTATAAGTGAAACCAAATTAGAACAATAGAAATGTATATCATATAAAAATTAGAGTGTGTAAAATAAAATGATGATTGTTGCTTATATAGGAAAGGTATACTAGGTTAGGCGACATTAGCCTTGCAAACATAGGTCATTTTTTTGTCTCCATATTTCTTGGAAAGTACCCTAGGGGACTTGAGAGGAATGTATTTAATATTTGCATATTGTAATATTATACTTTAAAGAGAAAATTTAATGTTGGTGGAGGTTACACATCATAAGAGGAAAAATTCTCCATCCTAGGTGTCTGCATTGGGAATATGAAGGGTCTTAAGTGGGGTTCCCAATTTTGGAGGGAAATAGTTGTCTATTGGTTCTCCATCTAGAAGATGAACAATCACCAAAGCATCTTGAATACCAAAAGATGAGGAGGCTATGGCTTAGGCACCCATGTTGAAGCCCTATGCACATTAATTAATTTAATATCATGAATGTTGGTTTCCCAAGAAAGGGGTGTGTGTTTTTTCAATTTATTTAGAACCTCTTATTTCGGTTTACCACTATATGGTTTTTCCTCCAACAAGTTCTATAAATTAGAGCCTTCAGATGGTAGTTGTATCTTGTGTTATTTGCGGGTGTATGAAAGCATACAAGTTGTAGGAGATCAAAAAGGAAGTGTATTATGGTGCATCTCACTTGTGAAGATGAATAATATACTTTCCCTCTTTTCTTGTGTGGATTTTTTTTTAAAGGGTTTCTCCATGTAAATCTAGTGTCATATTTGTTTTCTGGTTTTTCTATTATGGTGAATGTGTAATCACATAAATATAATCAGATTTGGTAATCTTATTTTCAAATTTGAATACACATACATAAGTTAATATAGAATCTTAGTTTCACCTTGTTTTCAACATTTTGTATCAAAGCTAACAATTCTATTTAGAAGGAGATGTCTTTCTCTTAAGCATTGGAGGTTTTTTTAGCTGTAGTAGAAGCTTTGATTTTTGTGATATATTGAAGATTTTTGAATAATATTAAATACTATGGCTTCTACCTCTCACCGAGATATTGAAAATTTCAATGAAACGGGTTAGGAGATGTAAAATTAAATATGGAGGGTCTCCTAGAAGAGAGCGATTAGTGGTTGTCAGCTTTAGAAGAAAGTAAAGTTTTAATGTCTGATGAAGATTAGACAAAGCTAGACAAGAAGGAAAGATGAACCATTCGGTTGTGGCTTGTGGATTATGTCCTATTGAATGTCTCTACCGAAGATACTATATATAAGTCATGGAAAATGATAGGTGATATTTATCAAACTAAAAGTTTGTCTAACAAGTTATATCTCAAAAGATGTTTATATCATTTAAAAGTGAAATATGGTGAATATATTATAGATCATTTAAATGCGTTTAATCTAACTATAACTCAACTTACATCCATAGATGTTAAAATGGAAGATGAAGATAAATGTATGTTGTTTCTTTATTCTTTTCCCAAATCTTGGGAAAAATTAATTATTACCATAAGTAATGGTAATGTAAAACCAAATATGGACGCCATAATCTCCATACTCCTTTTAGAGGAGATGGGAAGAAATTCCATGAGTTTGGGCTCCCAAGATGCCTTGCATGTGTGGGATAGGTCCAAAGTGAAAGGAACTAAAGGGGATAATAAGAGGGATAAGTCTAAAGGATGTTATAAAACCCCTGGGAAAGAGTAGAGTAATGTGTTAAAATTGTAGTAAAAGAGGGCATGTAAGAGTGAATGTAGCAATAAGAAAAATAATTTTGATTCCTCCATGGAACAGTCCTTTGATGATGATTCTAATGCTTTTTTTATTTTAGCTAACACTATTAGTGATGATGCTTGGCATATTGATTTAAGTTTCTCCTACCACATGACTCCTCACAAGGAATGGTTTACCAATTACAAAGAATGTGATGGGGTAGAAATTTTCCTTGGTGACAATAGAAAAAAGAGTATTTTTACTACTTGGGAAAGTTAAATTTGTGTTTCAATGATGGGAAGATTAAAACTCTTGATAATATTTTGTATATTCCAAGACTTGAAAGAATTTTACTTTCAATGTCCAAATTGAATGATTCTGGAATGCATGTGACATTCGATAAGTTTGGTTGCAAGTTGGTAAGAGGGAGTTTGGTGATAGCTAAAGGGTCTCAGATAGGGACTTTAATTAGGATAAACATCTCTACTTTAAGTAACTCTTCCAATGTAACTAACATTGAAAATACAAGTATATTGTGGCACCATAGATTATGTCACATAGGTGAAAAAGGACTTAAGACTATTCTAAATAAAATTTGGTTGATGATATTTTTTATTATTTTGTTGGTAAAAGTAATTTTGTGAATATTGTTTGTTTAGCTAACAAAATAGATGATATTTTTTTAGAGTACACAATCAATATTAGGTTTTCTTATCAATTATCCAATCAAGGAGCTCTTTAATCACCACTTCACAAATTCATGTAAACTGAGGGAGAAAAATCCACATATAGAATACTTCATTTTAAAAAAATTATCTTGCACATTCCACTATTAAGCATTGGGAGATTAAATATCACAATAATTTATCAATCGTATAAAAAAAAATATATAAGTCTACATACAAATCCGTATTCTACACATTTGCTGATTTTAGACCCTATTCTAGAAATTTTTAACTCTTTATTTTTTGTTCTCTTGCTTCTCTTTTTTATAATTTGTAGTAGATATTGTGTATTCCCTTTTCTATCACTTTTATCCTCTCCTTTCACATTCATTCTACATCTATCTCCATGAATGCCTATCATCTTTCTTTTCCTCTATAGTTTGTCTTATTTCTATATTTCATTTTCTAAATATATTTTTTTCCTCTTAGCTCATTTCCTCTTTTTCCTACATCAAAATGTTTATATACCCTCTAGGTTTATGTTGCATGATAGTAGCAACTTCATGACCTCTCTACTAATTCCAATGGCCTAGAAGATTCCTCTCCCTTTTTCTCATATAGCCTACTAGAGACAAAAGTTGTAGCTACCAAAAATGGTTGTCAGGATCTTTGGGAAATGAAAATATCACGACCAAGAATAGGAAGCTAACCATCAAAAAAATCTGCACTATCCATGTTTTAAAATCTACTCAAAGTCCTTGAATTTGATTAATTGCCTTTGGAAACATTCCATCAATATATGTTTTATTGAAAAAGATAAAAAAAATTAATTACATCCCCACTCCAAAGTGTATAATCTTAGATAAATTTTTAACTTGGCATGATAAATTTAATCAATACTTAAACTAACAAATAAAAATAATAATCCTTGATGCCTTATGCAAATCAACACTTACAAGTCCCTATAGCTACAAGCACATAATTCACCTTTTTCTACCATGTTGCAATTTAAAACATCCCTATGGCATCTTGGTTTGAGACTAAAATAATGTCCAAATGATTCCTTAACACTAGTAGGGATAATAGAAATAAAGACAAGTCAAAAGATTTTTGTAGAAATAATTTAATATACATGTTTTCTAATAGGATTTACACAATCCCTATAATAGTCTTTAAAAGCAAGTTGATGAAGTCACAAAATAAGAAACAAATAAAAAATGTCAAACCAAAAAAATAAAAATACCACTTGTAAAATTCTATGATGCAGAATTGTGAATGGGCTTGGATGCTCATGTATCAAACACGTGCGGTTAGATTGTTTTGAGCATAGACTCACAAAATGGAGTTGAATGGTAGAACCACCCCTCTAGATTGTGAACAATCTAGAACTCACTCCATCACTATCAAAGGTGCATTGAAAACTATCTTCCTTTGCCTCTTCTAGAATTTAAATAAGAAAATTACCATCTCCCTCTAGCAACTTTAGTCTTTTATTTTTCTCCTTTTCGTGGGCGTCTATCCATAATACCCTAACATCCTCCACCAAATGCATCTCCACCCAACACATATATTCTCATTCTCTTACCTTTTGGGATTTAGTTCACCATTAACTATCCACCTCCACCCAATGTATATTTCCTCCTCTTACCATGTGGAATTTAATCAACCATAATTTGTTCTCCCCCACCAAAATACTGTCTCTATTCTCCTCTTGCATCCTTATTTTTTTCATTAATTATTCCATTTCTTTTGAGAGTCTTACTACTTCAACAACCTCTTTCTTTTATTCTTCTTTATTTTTAACTATAATAATATCTTCATGTAAAGAATCACACAAATCAATCAAATCATAAATCCTCTTTGTATCTTATAAAGAAAATGATCTTCATTAAACCTATGATCCAGTTGGAGATGGTAGAGCAGTGGCATAATGAGGGCATCTAGTTCTAAGACTAGTTTGAGGTTTGCATCAATTTCCTGGTGGGGGAGGCCAAGCCCTCCCCCATAGAGGTAAGCTTCCTCCATACCTCTCAATAATTGTCTTCATTAAGTGCTTTCCTTTTTCCCTTGTTTCTAAGGTTGTCGTCGTCTTTGTTTGTGTGTTTGTTGGTTCTTTCTCCTCCTATTTTCCCTGGCTGAAGGGCCTATTGTTCATCTCAAACTCAATGGAGGGGGGTACACCCCGCCTCGTTCCTTATGGGGACTTTTCATTCTTTGGTGGGGTGTTTAATAACAGTAACCACCCCAAGTCTTTCAAGGGTGTTGTTGTGAATGATTCCTTGAAATGTTTGGAGAATGCAAAAGTCCTCCTTGACTTTGCAGGTGAAGGAGAAATGTCTGGTGCAAATGGAGGACCACAAGGTAAGGTTCCTCCAGATACCACATTGGTTTCTCCAAATAAGGATATGCTTGATTCTATTCATAAGGAGAGGGGTAGGTTATCTGAGGTCATTGTCTTCATGGTTGTCATTGACCTAGATAATCTCCCCTCGAGAAGATACTTAGATAGCTAGTTCAATTATGTTTGGAAAAAGAAATTAAATGTACAAATTTCCCTATGTCGTATGATTCAAAAGGGTTCATTTTTAATCTACTTCAAAAATCATGAGATGCAAACCAAAATCTTGAAGAAACCTTACTAGAGTGTCGGTAAATCCGTCTTTAGGGTTTTATCCTGGAAGTTGGGGGAAAATTGTAATGAAATCCTAGCCTTGTCTAGCCCTAGGTAGTTGTTGATAAAAAATATTTTGTAGGATATGTGGTCTTTTGTTGCTTAGATTGTGGAACCATTTGGAAAAGTGATCAAGTTAGATTGGCCTAAAGTCACCTTGCCAGACTTAAACGCTCGGGCTTGTCTCCCTTAACCCTGGGGTGGTTTTTTTGGGAAACATTGGACTCAAAATTGATGGCTTTATCCATGTCTATCCTATTGAAGTCCTTGAAGGGATTGGTGCTTGCTATCTATGTAGGAAATAAGGGCATTTGAGAAAGAATTGCCCGTTGATCCTTGGGGGTCTCAGCCGACACTCTACAAGGGCCTCTAAGGGTTTTGAAAGGTAGTCCTCATCGGCCAAATTGGGTGAGGTCCTTGGTGGGGTTTTGACACCCTCCGCTGGCCTAGGTGTTTCGCTTGGTATCGCCTCCCCCTTCCCTCAACCCCGTTGTCTCCTCCCTTGGCTTGTGATGACCCTCTCATTGTTTCTAAGCCTCTTGTCACCTTCATCTTCATGTCACTTTCTTATCCGAAGTTCTCCACCCGTATCCACCCCTCTCCTTCCTCGGCCCTTCCCCCATCCCCTCTGTCTTGCCAGTCATCCCCTCCTCTGCCCCTCCTCTCGACACTAGGCCTGACACTCGAGTATGAACTGTTAAATTGAATGCACAACAGTTAGCTCTACAAGACATCATGAAAAAATATGATAACATGAACAAAATGCTCAAAAGAAAATTGAAGTTATTAAAACATATGTCAATGGCATTGTGGTCGATGAAGAAACTGTTACTTTTTATTGTCAAGTAAGCAAAAATAAAAAGGATAGTGATATTTCCTCCATGGTCAAGAATCCAATTTTTGTCAATGAATCTAATCAGCCCTCCAAAATTCCCTCTAAATCTAGCCTTAAAAAGTTGGATCCCCTAATTGGTGAGAGTTCCACTGTCGAGGGTGTCACAGGTGGGGTAGAGGAGGCCAATGCAGGAAATTGTGGGGACTCTTCCTCTACCCCAATTTGGGACTCCCTTGATTCCTTGACTAATATGGTCAATAGATGATCAATGGAGATGACCGATACTCCACTTGTCGAGGCTTCCACTCTCTGCCCAACTAATGATCCTGCAAGTCCCTTTGGTTACCTTGATGGTGAGTAGACCCCTGGAAGTATAGTGGGCCTCCCTTGTAATGAGAATATAGAGAATAGTGATGGAAAAGACTCTGGAAATAACTTGAGATGAGCCTACAAGGAATTGACACTGTTGATGGGGATTCTATCCCCGCTCCTCCCCCTAAAGAGCCTAAAAAGAGGGGTAGGAAGAAAGGAAGCACCATAGCCATTTGCAAGAATGGGACTGTGATCTCCAAAAGGAAAAGAAAGAATACCAACATAGTGTTGGTTGTACCCTCTCCTAAGAGAATGGAAAATGAGGAAAGTGCTATCAAGTTCTTTGAAATGTTTAAGAATGTCAAAGAGCCCCCTACCCCCCAAGTGCAATAATGATGATTAACCTTACCTCTTGGAATGTCAAGGGTTTAGAATCCCCTGACAGAAAGTATGTAGTCAGAAAATTTCTTAATCTAGATCAAAACAAGGATTTTGTCTTCCTACAAGAGCTTAAGGCTATAGGCTTTATGCTTGAAACCAACTTAAATTTTATCTAGGGGAACTCATGGTTCATGGCCTCCAAGCATGAGAAAGGAAAAGGGGGTGTTTCCATCCTAGTGGCTAATAAATGGAAACCCTACCTCACTAACTCAGGAGTTTCCCCGTGCAATAGGGAAGTTTGGGCCACCTTTGAAAGAAGCGATGCCAAATTCGGTGTTTACTCAATTTATGCTCCGAATGACTATCCTAGTAGGAGTGAGCTCTAGAGGTGGCTTGTAGGGCTGTCAGATGTCCCTTGGGTGTTAGGCAGGGACTTTAACATGATTGAACATAGAGAAGATAAAAAGGGTGGTATTGATATGGAATGGAAAGGGAATGAGAGACACTATTGGCTCAGAATGAAGAATAGGCTCACTATTATCGATCCTCTTGAAGGTCTTAAGCGAGAAAGCAATGGTGTGTGGTTTTCTTGGTGTAATGCTCAGAAGGATTGCAAAAGAATCTATAGTATATTGGATAGATTCAATGCCAATAAATATGTTTTCTACTTTGAGCCTGTTAGTGAAGGGAATAAAGTTCTAGTTTATCCATACACACTGTCAAACCATCACCCAATTAAAGCTAAAATAACTATAAATAGTGGGACCAAGATTTGGCCCAAGAATAAAGATAATTTCCTGCTCAACACTAGTTTATTGAGAGACCAAGATTGCATTGAGGTTGTAAATACCTTAAGAGGTATCAATAGGTGGATGCTAAAAGACCTCAACCCCGTTGATAGATGGAATCAAAATGTCTTGTCTTGGAAATGTATCTTCCAGACAGTTGGCCAGAAAAAGGCCCTGGATAGGAGGAGGGAAGAAGATCACCTCCAAGATGTTTTACTTGTTGTTGAAGCAAGGATTCAAGAAAAGAATACAGATGAGCAGCTCTATGAGGATCTCAATAGGGCCAAGATCTCCTTGAGGAAACTACAAACCAATAAGATTCAGGGTCTGAAAGTGAGGGATAAGCTCAATTGGCTTAGTAACGGGGATAAAGGGACAAATTTCTTTTTTAGGTATATAAAAGAAAAAGGCATGAAGGATAAAATTGATCAGATATGTCACAATGGTGTGACCCTGTCAAATCAAGAAGACATCTTGCAACAGTTTACTCTTTTCTACAAGGACCTCTTCAAATCTGAAGATGATGGGGTTGACTATATGGGGGCTAGAAACAAGCTCAAGAGGTTGATGCCTAGGAAATTTTTTGAAGAAGACAATATACAATTAGTTGTTGAGATTTCCAAGGAAGAGATCAAAAGGGCAATCCTTGCCATGAGTAATGATAAATCTCCAGGGATAGATGGTCTCCCCGTGGAATTCTTCAAGGTCTTCACTGATTGGATTTGTGAAGATCTTCACCATGTATTTATGGAAGCCCTTGCAAATGGGTCCTTGGGGCATTGTATTAACCAAGGCTTAATCAAGTTGCTTCCTAAAGGATATAAAACACTAATTAAAAATTGGAGACCTATCACTCTGTTGAATGTCTCCTACAAAGTGCTTGCAAAATTTCTAGATATGAGGCTCACCAATATCCTCCCCAATTTTATAAACTCAACCCAGACTGGGTTTATCAAAGGGAGATACATTCTTGAAAACTTGATAACTAGCTGGGAGGCTCTAGATTGGGCCAAAATATCACAACAAAATGTGGCAATGCTCTTATTGGATTTCGAGAAGGCCTATGACAAAGTGGAGTGGTCTTTCTTAAAAATGACTCTGGAAGCATTTGGGTTCCCACAAGGCTTCACCAGGATGATTAGCACCCTCCTAAATGATGCATCTGCTATGATAGAAGTGAATGGATCCAGGTTGGAAGCCATTAAGTTGGAAAGGTCAATTAGGCAGGGATGTCCTATTGCCCCTGCCTTATTTTTCATTGCCTTGGATGCCCTTCATTATCTACTAAGAGACAACATTTTATCTCCTAAAGTGAGAGGGCTCTTTGTACTTGAGAATAATGAGTTGAGCCTTAATATTCAATTTGCAGATGATACTTCTATTTTCTTGGAATTGGAAGAGGAAAACTTAAACAAGCTACTAACCAAGTTAGATCTTTTTTTCCTAGCCTTTGGAGCAAAGGTCTCAAAGGATAAGTCTATTATGCTAGGGTGGCTTGACAACCCCCCTAGCTGGTTACAAAAGTTCGATCTTAAGTGGGGGGGGAGGGGGGGCTAGAAATAGGTAAGGTATCTGGGGATACCATTTTCTATATCTCCAAACCTAAAAGAAATATGGCACTGGTTGAAAGAAAAAATTGATAAAAAGTTGGATGGCTGGAATTGGCATTATCTATCCCTTGCTAGGAAGGTTTAGGTCTACCAAAAGGTACTATCTTCATACACTCTTTACTTTGCCTCATTTTGGTTCTTTAATAGCTATCAGGTCAATGAAGTTCAAAAGAAAATCAAAGGGTTTCTCTGGTTTGATGGGAAAGCCAAGAAGAAGGTACATTCTGTCAAATGATCATGGTGTTGCCTAGAGAAAGCCTATGGAGGTCTAGGTCTAAAAGACCTAAAAAAACATGGTATTGCCCTTGTAGTGAAGTGGGTCATCAAGGCCTTGGATGGGAATGAACCTTGGAAGGTCCTAATTAGGAAAAACATTTCTCGTTGTCCCAAAAATGGAAAAGTACTGGAAGGCACTGCCTTTTAGTGATCTCCTCATCACCAAATATCCAATTGTACCTACAGGATCACTGGTCTTCAAAAGTATTTGGAAGCCCTAGGAAGCTATTAGATGTAAGTTCTCTAGCCCTCTCCTAACTAATTCAAACAACTTTTTGATCCATCCAAGCAGATCCATTTGGTGGAATTTAGAGCATAATGGTAAGCCCTTACCTCTATTGCAAGGTTGCTTAGCAAAAAAATGGAACCAAATGGGAATTAAAACTTTCAGCAACATTATTAGGGGTGGATCATTGGTTTGTTGGGACCAGTTAAGAAAGGACTATGGAATACCACCCTCCAACTTTAGAACCTACTATGTATTAAAAGAAGCTTGTAACTCTTGGCTACCTCTGCAAATGGATAAATGGAAAGATGAACCAATGGTCATACAATGGCTAGGTACTCTCCCTCTATAAGAGGTTAAAACTAAAACTATTTATAAAGAAATCCCTGCACCTTGCACTCCTTCTGATTACCTAAATGAGGCATGGAAGACTAATCTTGAAGATAAAGTATGGCAAAAAACCTTCTCTTATTTGTGATATAATGGGATAGATGCTAAGAAGAATTCTTTCGGGTGGCTTGTTTTATTTCAAAAGGTTCCCTTTAAATTCAAAATTTTTTGATGTTGATATGTGTGAAATTTGCAGAGTTTCAAAAAATGTGTACCATTTTTTTTTTACTATCTTTATGCAAATGAAATTTGGAATATGCTTTGGAATGATCATGATTCTTGGTGCTCAAACAGGAAGCTCAATTGGAAAGAGATTCTAATGGGTTTTGATGTTAAACTAAGTAAAGAACTTCATCTCTTTTGGTTTATTCTAACAACTGAAATTTTATGGGTTATTTGGAAAGCAAGGAATGAGGAAAAGTATAGTGGGGTACGAAGGAATGCTACTGAGTCAAATAAAGGGCTCACTCTTTTCAATGTTGCTTTGCAGGTTATAGAAATCATGGAATTAGCAAAAAGTAAATTTCCTAGGCTAATCCAGGATGGTACAATTCTTGTCCACTGGAAACAAGGGTGCCCCAGCTTGGCTATTTTCATCCAGGCATTAAGGATCTTCAAAGAGGAGTACAAAGATCAAGTCAACAAGGAGAAAGGTTGCAAAGATGCCAAAATCTCTCAAATATTCAACATACCCAACGATGAAACGGAGAAAGTCTTCTCTAAAGATGAACTTGATGTCATTAGTGCATTAGCCAGTTGGAGTTCTGAAAGTAACTGTTAGTGTTGCATGAGTTCTTTATCATGATATGTCTGAGACAATGGGTCTATTGTATCTATTTTGGGCTTCTCCGTCTCAGTTTGGACTGTGAAGCTACCAATTTTATTCTTGTCTTCATACTGTCTTTTAAATCTGTTCATGTTCTTTAATTATGTTGCAGCTAAGTTCTATAAGGTGTTGTAAATAGTGAACAGTTGTAATGAGTTTACATTATCTTAAGACAAAAAAAAAATCTATGATCCACTATAGGATCTTCATCAACTAATATCTCCAAAAGAACTTTTGTAATAACACTCTTACCTTTTGCAATACTTGTTGAACTTCCTTCACCTTTTTCTCTTCTATATTATCCTCAAGAAAGAAGACTTTTTTTTTTAGCTCTCTCCATTATCCATGTCATCTCTAGTTCTCCTTATGATGTTCTTTTTCTTCCTTTTATTTTTTATATTCTAAAAAATTCTTTTATCTTTTTCTAATGGAATAATTCAATCTCCTTTCCTCTTTTTTGTACTTTAGAAGTTTTAAAAACCCTCCAAATTTATGTTGCATGATAGCAACAAACTCATGAGCTCTTTGTTGATTCTAATGGCTTAGAAGATTGCCCTCCCTTTCTCTCATGCAACCTGTTAGAAATTCTTGGCATAGTCTTTGGAAGATGGAAAGATCATGGCCAAGAATAGGAAACAAGCCATCACAAGAATTTGAATTCTTATTCATTGTCTAAGCTTAGAAAGTTGTCCAAAATCCTTGGAGTTTGATTAGTTTCCCTAAATACAACTAGGTGCACTTATCTGCATAATATTTATTAAGTTGGCTTACAATGGCTAGAAAAGTCATTAGCATTAGATAAAATTAAATTTTAAAAGCAAAAGTTTCAAATCTACACATATGGAAGTGATCTAAATCAAGTTTGCACCTATGGATCTCATACAAGGAAGTGATTAGTTTGTCTCAAGATTAAGAATTTAAGTATGGGGTTCGTTGACTAAAGGAATGGGGATATAAGATGTCACTTGTATGTTGATCATTTCAATTACAATGTTCTAATCAAAGAGGGACTAAAATATAAGGGAAAGGGAAATTGAATGTAATTTTCACTATTATAGATGTAAAAAATATTCTATTATTAAGCCCATGAAAGATTAAAAATATATTTGCAATCAATAAATATGTGTCATGTCACTTCCTCTTCATGGACTAAAGGTTAAAAAAAGAGGTAGAGATAAATTTACAATTTAGTTTTCATATTTACCCAATTTCCTATCCCTTAGTCTAAACCTTAAATCCCTTCCTTCTCTTACCTCTAACAGCTATTAAAATATATATTAATAGAATCAAAATCCATAATCACCTAATATTTTTATTTTTATTTTTTACTTTTCTAATCAAATGCTCATTATGAATTAATGTGCTAACATATCACTTATCTAGTGAAGCCCTTAATTATAAACATCAGAAATATATTCCTTAATTTTCCTTGTCATTGTATTTATTATTATTTTTTAGAAAAAAATAATCAAGTTATTTTATTCTATTCAATAATTTTCGGATTGGATAAATTTACCTTTTTTGAAGACTTCTTGTTTTGTAGCATTCCATTGTTATAATCATTGACTGAAAAAGTATAGTAAAAATAATACATCAATATTACAAGTAAAAACCATAGAACTGCACTTTTTTATTTCTTCTATGATTTATATATTTTGTTATTTAAATCAAATATTTGAAGTTTATATTCTTATTTATATTACCCATGTTGTTTTTCTCCAATAATAACATTGAAAATATGTTCAATCTAAACATTAGTTTTCTTTCTTATTTTTACTCCTATATTTTTTTATGTATTAAATTCTTCATTGGCTTCTTCAAATACTCTATTGGTGTATACTTATTTTCCTCTACCTCTATTTAGTGGAATTCTTTTTTGTTTCTTTGTTGTTTGAGTCAAATTCTTTTCTAGGTTTTTCATCTAACATATGCTCACCATTAAATCTCACTAAATTAATAATTCTCACCAAAAAATTCAAATTTATTTATTAATCAAAAACATTTTAATGATGAAGATTTCTAACTAGTTTTTTTTTTTAAATGATGTCTTAATTATTTTTACCTTACTAATTCTTTGATGTACATTTTGGATAATACACATATTTATACCAACATAATTCTTGTTACAACTCTAAAAATATTGATTCATCCATTAGGAAAGTGTCTTCGGAATTTTTTTTTTTCCTATTTGCTAATAATGTGTCTTCAATTATACACAACCACACTATATAGTTCAAACTTTCTTACCTAATTATTAATATTATATATAATAAAAAATAATTAAAGATCTTTTAAAGTAAAATAATTTTATATTAGAAACTAATTTTAAAAAGTTGTACCAACTTGGATACAATTCATCTCTATGAAAACATATTATTTGATGTACTATAATTTTTATTAGAACCCACAACTCATTGGTTTATTAGTAAAGGATTGCAGCCATAGCCTAACTTCTCAAAAACACTTATTTCTATAAAGTTGTCAATGCATAAATAGTAAGTATCCTACCATCATGACAAATCCAAAGATAGTTTAAAAAAGCTTTTATATTTTACATTGGAGAGGTTATTGAACATTGCACCTAATTCTTAATTTGTTTTTTTTAGGTTGATTATGTTGAATATCATTAGAAACTTTGTTCAATAGGATTATAAACTTCTCTTCAATATCCACATCTCTATCCACAAGTGCAAACATATAACCCATCTACTCATTTACAATTTCTGCACATATAACCCATCTAATCATTTAGAATATCTACACATTTGTCCATTCTTGTATCAATGATTTTTTTTTAATATTTCTAATTCCATGGAATTCAAGGAGAAAGGAAGAATTGAAAATGGGGGGCTCACATCATGTGAGCCAACTTAGAGATTGTTAGTCTTGTCTATCTATATTTCTAATTTCATGGGCTTCAAGGAGGAAGAATTGAAAATGGGGGTACACATCATGTCAGCCAACTTGATAAGTGGAGACTAATGTTTTCGCTACATTATTTTTTGCTATTAATGTCTTTTCGGAAATGGCGCCAACAAAGCAAAAAAACTGTTTATCCTATGGTCTACAGTGATTTCGGCTATCTATATTTCTAATTCCATGGGCTTCAAGGAGACAAGAAGAATTGAAAATGGGGGGTGCACATCATGTCAACCAACTTAGAGATTGTTAGTCCCTGCCTATCTGTAGGCGGACACTAATGTTTTCGCTACATTCTTTTTTGCTATTAGTGTCTTTTTCGGAAATGGAGCAGAAAACTGTTTATTCTATGGTCTGCAGTGATTTCATTATTAAAATGGAACTTCGGCTGTTTTTTTTTCAATTTTCTAATTCGCAGCTCATATTTTTGCCAATGGTTTTTGGTTTTTCTATTTACAAATTGTTCTTTTTTTTTCTTTTTTATATATATTGAACAAAACAGATTACAAATAATAAGAGAGCTACCAATAGGTAGCCGAAAAGAATGTACATGAAAAATCATCACAAGAAACATAACAGCCAAAAGGCTGAGAGTTTATTACATATATTGAACGATTTTACTTTGCCAAACATTACTAGCCGATTGAAATTGCAACACTTGGTCTTTAATCCGCTAAAGATGATCCTTGGTTGCCATATTCTTCTTGCATAAAAATGGAAGTTGTGAGAACAAAAAAGCCACCTGAAGAAAGATGCTAGAGTAAAGCTTTAAAGACTTAGTTGGCTGATGAAAGTTCTTAGAAAACATTGCAGAACATCTAGCTTTCCATATATGCCTCAAAATACCCTGTCTAATAGAATTAGCAATAACATTGTTGCACATTCCCAAGCCAAGGATAGCCTCTTTCCAATCGAGAACATGAAAAAAGATATCTGAAAAATTATTAAACACAGCTGACCATTGTTGTTTAACAAAAATGCAGTCCCAAAATATATGTTTCATATTCTTAGTGCAAAGACAAAATGTGCAACAATTTCGCTGACCCATCATACATTTCAATCTATCCCCAACAGGAAGTTTGCAATGTAAAATTTTCTAAGCCAACACTTGCGTATCATAATAAAAAATAAGGGAGGAAAAAAATTCATGAGTTTCTAATGTCTTTGAGCGGTGGACTTGTCTTCGCTGCGAGGGTTCCTGGTGAGCAGGTGGCATTCTTAAAATAAGTTCATGAGGCTTGTTTCTGCTACCACATTTTGCATACATGCCTAAGCGTCATTTCAAAGCTGGTGCGTAGGAGCTTTTATGCTCTGGTTTGTCATTTGAGAGTTGGTGTGTAGGGGCATTCATGCCCTGGTTTTTCATTTCAGAAAAAGATCTGTGACTGTTAAATTGAATGGCAGTGGAAATAATGATGAGCACTGCAGAATATCTGAATGCCAAGATTTCACATCAATTGGTATTTCTGATACAGGCTTTGAAGCAATTCATTTAGAGCCCAAATTGTCTTTTGTTGAGGACTTGGTTGGGCACACACAGTTCAGCAGAGGTGAAACAATGAAACAATTGAACAGGACTTGCATCAGCAATCATTACAGGTTAGTTTAACTTGTCTTTCTTCTGTGTGTTATGAGTGTAACTTACTTTAGGATTTTTCATGGCATTTTAAAACCACATTCTAAATTGCTCAGGAAAGTTGGAAAGTGTTCTGATCGGCTAGATATAATCATTAATAATTATAAACAAATGTTTTGAGAGATATTGATGTATTCCCATGCTAAATCATAACATAAACAAGAGCTGCAGGGCAGCGAAGTTTCTGCCAAAGACTGGCAGTACAGTTTGCCCTACGAAAAATATAAAAAATTCATGAATCTATATGCTCAATATATATGCCGTCTTGATAGAAAGGTATCATTGCATGTGCATTAGCTATCGATTTCCATAAGGCCTGTGCATTAATTAAAAAGATAAGATAAGACTATTAAGATTGTGACTTCTCAAACCATCATCACCTGATAACGTAAAATCTTAATTACTGTTGCAAAATTTTATTTTGTAGTCTCTGTTCTCATCACTCTATGAGACGTGCTTCACAATTTCAATGAATCAAGGTAGTTCTGTGCAATCAGAAGTTGATTTTTTGTGATCTGAGCAGGACTCACAATGCTGTCAGAAACCGATTCAACGCATTGCATAGAAAGCTAGAGAAAAGGAAATTGTGCAAAGAGAACAACAATGATATTAATATCAACGTTAATAAAAGAGCTGCACTTGAAAGCGGTGTCAAAACATTGGACTCAACAATATTCTCGAGATAGATGAGGTATGATTTTATGAGGTTGATACAACATCAAAAATTGTGTATGGTGTGCATTCCACACCTCACCAACTTAATATCTATATGTGTGATTTTCAGGAACCAATTTGTCAACTTTTCAGAAGGAATGACTCTTCAAAGAGAGAAGCATGTAATAAGGACCAAAAATACTTCAGGAACATTTCGAGGAGATGCAGTCATCAAACCAGGGATTCAGGATGGAGAACCAGATTCTTTACTCCAATCTAGAGTGCCTCTATCTGTTTTAGATCATGAAGACTTAGCCAACTCAAGGAAATCAGGATTTCCAGCCCATTCAAGCCTTTATCATGCCTTCTCTGCAATTAAGAGGCCAATGCAACAAGGTTTATATATGGAATTAATGGCAGTCCAAATTATTCTATTTTACAAAGTATTAATTTTACAGTAGAAAAAAAAACTATCAAACATTGAATACTTTTGCAAGCTGCATACAATCTACTTCTGATCAAACTCATGTATATTGTGTTTAGTTGCATTTTTCAAGCTTCAAGGTAACCTCTTGGAAAAGGATGATCCAAGACTTTCAGTTCTGATTCAACAAGCAGAACTTTTTAGTTCTCTAGCTCAAAGGCAAATTGCAAAAACATCAAATCAAAAAACTGAAAATGTTTGGAAGGTAGAGTCAAGTACATCTATAACATATGGTTATACACAATCATCTTTTTAATGGGGCTTGTTGAGGAGATTTTCTGATAGAGTTGCACCCTAGGTCATTTTGACACTTTGACATCACATGTAAGACACCTTGATGCATCTGCAAAGCATAAACTTGCCTATTTTCTGTAAAAGATTTCAAGTTTCAACATATTTTAATGGTTGGGTATTGCACTTGTGAAAATGTCATAGTTAACTAAAATGAAACCTATCAAAGAAAATACATTAACAGAATAATATAACAGAGTTAAACAAAAAAAAATTCTTTATTTTTGGGCCTCTGCAAAATGACACAAAAACAAAGCAACATGTTTTTATTGGTTTAGTTTGCATGTCTATTTATTCTTCATTTGGTTTAGACCAATTTTGGTATGAAATAACCTGCTTTTTATTGTTTAGGCCACAAATGGAATCTTAATTGAAGGAAAAGAAAGTCTCTTGATTGCTGAATCCATAGAAGCATAAATCTGCAAAAAATCCCGATTAATCGCGATTTTTAAAAAATCTGCAGGCTGGACGATATTTTCCCTGATTTTTTGAAAAAAAATCATTGACTTCTTGGTCAATATTTTTTTCCGTTTCAAACTGCAAAATCGCCAAAAAACTCTCTTTAAAATCTGCAAAAAACGTGAATAAAATTGAGCTGATTTTCGCGCAAAAAAAACCATGAGACCATGGCTTGTTGCTTACTATTATGCTTTGATAGATTTTTTCCAAGCATCCATAGCTTGTTTGAAAGCACCTGTTTTAGGCTTTTAGCCATAGCAGCAAGGCAATGAGCTGTTTGATAAAATGCTTTGGTAGACATGTATGAAAAATGCAGTAACATAGACAAGGCAGTGAACTGCTTGAAAAAAATGTCTCAAAGAAATGTAGTCTCATGGTGATGGAATGCCATGACGAATGCCATGACAAGCAAATTGCTATGGATTGTCATGGCATTCCATCACCGTGAGACTGCATTTCTTTTAGGCATTTTTTCAAATTCACTGCTTGTCTATGTTATTGCTTACTATTATGTTTTAGTAGATTTTTCCAAGCATCCATAGCTTGTTCAAAGCACCTGTTTTAGGTTTTTAGCCATAGCATGAAAGCGTTGAACTGTTTGATAAAATGCTTTGGTAGACATGTATGAAAAATGTGGTAGTATAGAAAGGTAGTGAACTATTTGAAAAAATGCTTCAAAGAAATGTGGTCTCATGGTGATGGAATGCCATAACAAATGCCATGACAAACAAATTGCTATGGATTATCATGGCATTCCATCACCATGAGACCACATTTCTTTTTTAAAAACAGTTCACTGCCTTGTCTATTGCTTACTATTATGCTTTGATAGATTTTTTCCAAGCATCCATAACTTGTTCAAAAGAACCTGTTTTAGGCTTTAGCCATAGCAAGGCAGTGAACTGTTTGATAAAATGCTTTAGTAGACATGTATGAAAAATGTGGTAGCATAGACAACTGTCACCATCTGATATTTATGCAGTTGTAGTATGTTTTGTGCAATGTAATCAGCGATATGAATATAACCAACAAAAATCTATTTTCTATAATTCATGGATTGAACTCTGTATTTTATTTGCTCTCAATATCTGTATGCTATGGAAATGCCATTAAATTTTAAAAAAAGTAGTTTCTGACTGTTTTTCTTCAATTTTTTGTGTTTTTTTGTAAACTGATTTTTTCCTGATCTTTTCCCGATTTTTTTTTGCCTGATTTTTTCAAACAATCCTGAACTTTTGGTTTGCCGATTTTTTCCCCAAACGATTAATGCTGCTATGGCTGAATCTACTTCTATGAAAGAGTGGGATTTTCTTGCAGTTCATTCAGTTGGGAGTTCAGTGAATGATTATAGGTTGGAGGAAAAGATCCTCGAGGCTGATTAACTCTGTTTGTTTTGCCTTGGGCATTGGAGCTGAACTCTATTCTGTGGAGTTGGGGAAAGTTTACTTGGTGCTCAATATTTATGGTGCTTATGAAGAAAGGATTTCCTTCTAGGAGGTGTTGTTGGCTCATAATTTCTTGAGATCTGGTAAAGTTATTTCAGGAGGTGATCTAAATTTACCACTGAAAGAGCTCAAGTGCATGGGTGAAGAAAGTTCCCAAAAGATTGGATAGGTTCTATTTTTCAAAATCCAAGATGAGTGATCCTGAAAGGATTAGAACATTCGTAGAGATAGGAGGAGATCCAGATCAACTTCCTATTGTGCTTCATATTGCGAAGGAAGATTGTAAACCTCCAAGCCCAGTCAAATTTAATCCTATTTGGTTAGAAGATGAAGAATTCATTAACATTGTGAAAGTAGAGTAGGAGAATTTTTATGCTTTGCATCTCCAAGCAATTTACTAAACATAAACATTTCACATGATCTGCTAACAACCTGCTTATGTCGCAGGTCCGAAATAAACGAAAGAATAACAATGCCAACCATAACTATTCCGCAACTTGTAACAACCATAAATCAGTGTAACAGTTCAGGTGTAATAGAACTGGAGGATGAATCACGGAATTGTTAAATTGCTATGTGCAAAATGAAAATGTACATTAGGTTGTTCCATACTACAACTATGAAGAGAATAGGATCCACCTTTAGTAGCTAAAGTAAACTCTCCCATTCCATACAGCAGCAGGAAACAAAATGCTCTGATACAATATTAATTCTGATGCACAATCAGTAAATTACATTACATAGTGTTGTTTTAAATAGATGGTAAATGGTAGAACAAACACAATAACCAAGTAACAATTTAGCAATATACACACACAATAGATGACGATGTAAGTTTGATTTACACCCACTTATTTAGCCCTAACCTAACAACTCTTAGTTAACCTAGATATTATAGGAAATATCCTATATTTTATCTAATAACAATTAGATCACTGCAATACCAAACAAGATTTCAGTAAGAAGAATTAAAAAGCATCCAAATATAATTGCCAGAGAAACCTGTGAGATAGAGGAAGCAAATGGTATCCTTTATAATAGCATGAATGAATTTGTTTGTCTTAATAAGCCCAAATGTATTGTTCAGTGCTGATCTTCTATTTTTCTGTCAATTAAGGTAGAGAAAACTTCTGAAATTGAGGAGCTGGTAAATGCTACATAGGAAAGGTTTCCTGCCTTGGTTTATGTATAAATAAAAATGTTAAAATACATTAAATACCAGCTTAAACATGAACATATAGTTGTCTCTTTACAAGAAAACCGTCTTGAAAGCACTGTCAATGGATCATATAAAGTTCGCAAAACACAACAATCCAAATCTACAGTCTGTTGCTCCACAAAAGTGGATGCATCCATTATGTTCACTAAAAACATAGGAGAAGAACTGACTTCAAATGCCCAATGCAATATAGCATCAGTGGTCAGCCCCACTATATACTTCAAGATTTGTCGAATAAACATGAAAATCCTCCATCTCAAGATATAGTTCCTGATTAGAATGTTTACTTTAAGAGAGAGGACAAATAAAATAAGAAAGGTAAAATGTCTCAGAATGGCTCATGTTCCTCAAAACACTTACAGAGTTCGCCTCGCTGAAATGTACTCAGGCACACTCAAAGCACCAGCCATGTTAATATAACCAAACCATGCTCCAGCTTACCCTCATAGACTGTTATATTGTAAATGTAGACAAATCTGTATCAGAAAGAGATCCTATAACTAAGAATAAACTAAGGTCTGAGATCCTGATATCTAAGTTTTATGACAAATACGATTTTTTGAATTCTTCTTATTGCAGATAATGTACTGAATGCAGAACATTGATGAATTTCGATGTCTGTAGATTCAGATAGGAATCATCTTTTATATGTTTAAGAGACCCGCCTCCAAGGGATGCGTCTCTTGAGAGGACGTGTCCCTTAGGGCGCGGGTTCCTCTCACAGCCGATGATCATTCGGTTAAACAAACAATGAACACACCCTTACGCATGGCGGATGAAATACAAGAAACCGAATTTAATCAAGGCGAATTCAGAACATCATTTGGATAATTTCGATTTTATACATGCTTTATAAAATTCGACTATTTTACTTATTTCTGGAAATATGAAGAGCATTAGATCTTATATGAGCAATGATGATGCTTTACAGCAATCATCGCTTATATCTGACCTAAGCTACAATTCATCAACACTCCCTCTTAGCTAGGGAAGATATTTCAAATCAAATAAGTGGAGATATCACCTTTACACGTGATATCGAGGATAAGATATGTTTTCTCAAAGTTTGTTAAGTCACATGACATTCTTCATAACACGTCTTCATTATGGTATGTGCACTGACATCAAGTCACATGATGTCTACCATAATTCATGGCATATCCACGGATATAAATATCCACGGATATAAATATCCACCATGATTATCTCTTAAGGATTACAATGATCTTCAGATGATATCAAGTCCCATGATATCCATCAAAGTGTCCAAGAGATACTATCATGACATGTCCACAGATATCAAGTCACATGATATCTATCATGATAGTTTATCATTGTAGAGTCATCACTTTACAATGTCAAATACAAGTGTTCATTATTAGAAAGATCGTCACCTTTCAATAATGTACACAGGGGGAGTAGGCCCATAAAACCATGGAGTCATAAACATGACAAAAGAGTTTACACATTAAACATCTTTATATATTAGTACAATTTTATAAACAATTTGTATTTCAAATTACAAATAACAAATTACATTTCAACCATACCAAGTTTCTTCCTGGTGCTCCACCTGGTCTCGAGAGAGGCTTTAGTGGAGAATGTCTGCAGTTTTAATCACATTTGTACCAATATACCTTAACCTAATTACTTCTCTTTCCACTATATTTCTCCTACATAATGATAGGGGATCTCAATTTGCTTAGATCTATCATGAAAGACAGGATTTACAAAGAGTTTGATGCAACTCTAATTATCACAATGAATAATTGTAGGATTCAAGGGCTCACCAAAGAGTCCCACAAGCAATTTATGAAGCCAAACTGCTTCTCTTGCTCCCATTGAGGCTGCAATGTATTCAGCTTCTGTTGAGCTCTGTGCAACTGAAGATTGTTTTCTGCAAATCCAGGAGATCATAGCTGATCCTAAACTGAAGCAACATCCTGATGTGCTTTTCCGATCGATTACACTTCCAGCCCAATCTGAATTAGAGTACCCATGTAAATCTAGTTGATCATTCTTGTAAAGAAGACCATATCCAATAGTGCCTTGAAGATATCTCAAAATATGTTTCACAGCCATTAAGTGATTTTCTTGCTCACATGAATCGGGTCGAGAACATCTACGCATAGTAGATATCAGTTTGGTGTTGACCGACACATCAAGGATCCAATCATCCTGCTTGTAAAGGGTTGATCCGCACTTGGAATCACATTGCTTCTTTAATTTGTGGAAGGTTGGTTTCCATAGGTGTAGACATCGGTCTACAGTCCAACATTCCAAACCTCTTCAAAATATCAATAGTATACTCTCATTTGCATGATGCCCTCGATTGGCCATACTCTAAACCTAGAAGTGGTGTAAATGCCCAAGTCTTTCATGTCAAATTCAGGAATTAGATCCTGCTTCCCTTGAGCAATGAGGTGATCTCCTGTTATTAGCAGATCATCAACATATAAAATAATTATAAGCATATCACCTTTGATTACCTTGAAGTAGAGATTGGAGTCAGCATCATTTTTGGAAAATCCTAATCCCAAGAGATAGTTGTTAATTCTTTCATACCAGACCCTGGGAGCCTGTTTAAGTCCATAGAGGGCTTTCTTCAGTCTGCATACATGTGAGTCAGGTTTATGTATCACAAAACCTTCAGGCTGTTCCAGATAGACTTCCTCTTCAATGGTTTCATTCAAGAAGGCAATTTTCACATCCATTTGATGGATCTTCCAACCTTTAGCTGCTGCAATGGCTAACACTGCTCTCACTGATGTGTAACGGGCAACAGGTGCAAATGTTTCTTCATAATCAATGCCTTCCTTTTGAGAAAAACCTCTTGCCACAAAACATGCTTTATGTTTTTCTATACTGCCATCAGCAACATGCTTGATTTTAAAGAGCCATTTGGAAGAGACAACATATTTCCCTTTTGGTCTAGGCACTACATCCCATACATCATTCTTTAGAATGGACTGATATTCCTCCGTCATTGCATCTTTCCATGCTTGATGTCTGAAGGCTTCTGAAACACTGACAGGTTCGGAGTTTATGATGTCATTCATGAGAGCAACATAGCTAGAGAAGTGTTTGGGTCTTTTACTCTCCCTGAACGTTTCTTTGGGTGCTGCATGATTCTCTGCTTCTTTGATCATCTTCTTGGCCCAAAGTGGTCTCTTTCTGCCGTTGACATCTATATTCTCATTTGAAGTAGGAGGAAGTTCATGTGACATTTCCTCAGGATGCTCCCTCTGAATCTTAGGAGCAGGTTCCATTTCAGGTACTCTAGGGGAATAGGTTTTAGTCTCACTAGAACTTCTTGCCCTCTTGAATGCAATGCCTTCTTCAAAGATGACATCTCTGCTCAATTCAATTTGATTATGACCGGGTATGAATATCCTGAAGGCTTTGGAGGTTTCACTATATCCCATAAATATCCCTTTCTTTTCGGAAGGTTCAAGTTTGAATCTCTTCTCCTTGGGCACATGAATATAGACGGGACAACCAAAAATCCTAAAGTGACTAATGTCAGGTTTTATGCCAGTGAAGGCTTCTTCAGGAGTTTTGTTGTCAAGATGAGAGTGAGGACATCTATTTTGGATGTAGACAACAGTCCTAGAGTCTTCAACCCAGAAAGAGGTTTCAATGTTTTGGTCAAGCAACATTGCTTTGGCAGCTTCTACAATGGTTCTATTTTTTCTTTCAGCAACCCCATTTTGTTGAGGGTTGTAGGCCACTATGAACTCCCTCTTAATTCCAGCACTCATGCAGAATTCCTTAAAAATTTCAGAGGTGTATTCTTTCCCATTGTTTGTCCTTAAGGTTTTTATTTTCTTCCCGGAGAAGTTTTTTGTAAGTGCTTTGAACTCTTTGAACCTTTTGAGGATTTCTATTGACTCTTTACACTTAAGGAAATAGATCCAGGTTTTCCTAGAGAAGTCATCTATAAATATGACATAGTAAAGAAATCCTGCTTTAGAAGGTACAGACATGGGTCCACATAAGTCGGAATGAACCAAATCTAACACATTTAGGGTTTTGCTCAAACTAGTGGGAAAGGATCCCTTTGAATTCTTTCCTAAGGCACAACCTTTACAATTTCCTTCATGAGATGATTTTAACTTAGGTAACCCTGTTACAAGTTTTTCCATAGAAGGTAGGGCACGGAAATGAAGGTGTCCTAATCTTCTATGCCAAATCTCAGTTGACTCAAAGATGTCAAGGGTAAGGGCTTGATTAACTTCAGTGCAAAGTTTGTAAAGGTATCCTTGTCTTACACCTATGATATGGGCTTTCTTGATAGATGAGTTTTTAGGCCATGCTAGAACTTTTCCATCCATAAATGTAACCCTATATCCATTGTCTTCAAGGGCAGAGATGGATATTAGATTCCTCTTTATTCCAGGTACAAATAAGACCCCAGTGAGTTGAAGGGAGAGACTAGATTTCAATGTGATGGAACAAGTTCCAACCCCTTTTACTTGATGTGTAGAGTCATCCCCAATTGTGACATCTTCATCAGACTCTTCAGTCATAGTGTCTAAGTGTTCTCTAAACCCTGTGATGTGCCTCAAAGAACCACTATCAATCACCCAGTTGTTGATATTGTTAGATACTTGATTAGATAATGTTGAATAGAACACAAAGTTCTCAGATTCATGATCTGAATTTGTCTTTCCTACTTTGACAAAAGATGCTTGTTGCTTTGATCTGTCAGGGCACTTCATTGCATAGTGGCCATATTGATCACATCTAAAGCATTGCACTTGAGAGATGTCTTTCCTTTTAGAAGATCCCTTTCCATTGGAATTTCTCTTTCTTTTAAAAGATCCTTTCTTGTAGGAGTTTTTCTTATTCCTTTTATTAGACGATGTGTTGAGTACATGAAGGTCTTCATCTATGTTTTTCTGTTTGTTTTCTTTTGAGGAGAGTCTTGTTTCTTCTTGAAGGCAGTCAGTTCTTAGCCTGTCAAATTTAGGGAGTTTAGATCTTGCACTTATTCCTTGAACAAATGACTCCCATGAGTTTGGTAGGCCTCCTAGTGCAATTAGAGTTAACTCTTTGCTATCAATCTGATGTCCAATTGCAGATAATTGATCCCTCAGTTCAATAATCCTCATGAAGTATGCATTAATGGACTCTCCTTTGTTTATTTGAGCATTGTTGATTTGCCTTTTTAATGCAAGAGTCCTACAGGTGTTGTTGATCTCATAAGTACTCTCAAGAGATTTGAACATATGGTATGTAGTTTCATGTTTTGCTAGGATGGGCACTATATGATCCCTAACTACATCTACTAGGATTTTCATGGCCTTTTCAGTGTTTTCCACCCATTGAGTTTTCTCAGGTTCAGACTTAGGTTCCTGCATGTTTTCTCTCACCAATGAATCTAGCTTATTCTCTCTAAGGATCATCATGATTCTAAATTTCCATGATGTGAAATTGTCTGCTCCTGCAAGTCGATCTTCAAATCTGATCACACTTGACATTATGAAGAATGTGATGTAAATTTGATTCTAGAAAATACGAATTTTCTTGAGCAGATTGATATTTAGATTTGATTAGGATTCACACAGCGTGGCTCTAATACCATGTAAATGTAGACAAATTTGTATCAGAAAGAGATCCTATAACTAAGAATAAACTAAGGTTCCAGATCCCCGATATCTTAAGTTTTACGCACAAATGACGCATTTCAATTTCTATTGCGCATAATGCACGAATTTAACATTGGATGAATTTCATTGTTCCAGATTCAAATAGGGAATCATCTTTTATATGTTAGGAGACCTGCCTCCAAGGGATGCGTCTCTTGAGAGGATGTGTCTCCACATGTGGAGACACGTCCGCTCAAGGGACATGTTCCTTACGGCGCGGATTCCTCTCACAGCTGATGATCATTTGGTTAAACAAACTTAACTAATGGACACACCCTTACGCATGGCGGATGTACTACAAGAGTCCCGAATTTTAATCAAAGCAAATTCAGAACATCATTTAAATAAATTTCGATTTTATACATGCTTTATAAAATCCGATTATTTTACTTATTTATGGAAATAAACACATGAAGAGCATTAGATCTTATATAAGCGATGATGATGCTTTATAGCAATCATCGCTTATATCTGACCTAAGCTACAATTCATCAACATATATGATGCTCAGTTTGCACAGTTCGAAACTTCAACAGGGATATCATTTAATTAGTCTTCAGTATTTACAAGCAAATGTTTACTCATAAATTTTCTAGTGGTAGTGGTGTATTTATCTAAATAGGTGTAGGACTCTTTGTCATTGCCTTACAACTAGACACTATATCAACCAGCTCAAAACAAAATTCCAATAAATAAATACACTTACAGGAATAAGAAGCCCCGACCCCAAACAGAAGAGGGTTGAGGCCAGAAAAATGATGATGTATAACAAGGTCTGACGAAGAAAAAATCTTCTGTATTAAAAATAATATATTCAACTGTCTCACTAAAAGATACTTCCATCTTCACCTAATTTTTCCCCCTAGGAATAAGCTTCTGCAGTGCCCTTAGCCTTGGCCTAAATTTAGTGGACCACCCAACATCAGAACTCTTTAGCATCTTTATGAAAGCTCCAAGCTAAAGCCACTCCTTGCCAATGACACAGTTCACAACCAATGGATAAAAGAACATAAATGACCTGGGATGTCTGTTGTTTCTGTGTTTTGACATTAAACAAAGCATGATATGACACCTTCACCAGAACTGGGCTCATGAGATTAAGCAATAGTCAAGAGTATAGTCAGCATCCTGTGTTGTGGATGGCCAAGTTTCAAATGATCTGCAGACCAGATGCCAACACTGCTGAAGCCTGCAGATCTAGAAGATCCTTGATGGCAATGCCACTGTAACCCGCAAATCTAGAAAACCCTCAATGCATTTTGCAAACCCTACAATCTTGTATGGACGAATATAATAGTGACTTCAAAATGAATTTTAAAGGTTTTGTTAATGTTTGCTAGACTTCAAAGTTTGATGATAAATCCAGAAAATTCTATGATATAGCTTTTAGCCATTAACAATTACATGCTAGGATGAATCCTCGTAATAGAATAAAATACAAAACACATAGTACAAATTCTATTCACTGTTACAAAAAAAAAAAATAGCTGACTTTCTGAAGTTTAACCTGTGAAGAAAACTTATCCTGCTAAAAAGGAAAACAATACGAATGTAACATGATATTTTAGATGCAAGAAGGCACACACATGTGCAAAGAAAGAGGTATACATGTGCTCAGGTGTATAAACAGATTTGTCTGATAGAGAAAGAGTGGGAGTATAGATATGAATATATTATAACATTTAAGGACAAATAGAGGATCCTTTGAAGCTATTTGTTAATATTTTGAAAAGATACATATTGGAAACTGTCCAAAGTTTAGTCAAATTCCTTTTTCCTTATTTCAGAGTAACACAGCCTTTCGTACTTATAAACAGAGCTAGTGTTACTAGTGACCGGAGGCTCCAATTAAGTTGAGTGCACCCCATGATCTGTAATTAGGACATTTTCCACTCATAATTCCCGAAACAAATCTTAACATGCATATTGACTGAAATTCTGATATATGTACTGCTGAAACTTGTAAGCAATGTTCATTGCAGCCTTCAAGCATTGAATTGAACTGCCTTTTAAGCTTTGAAAATGAAATTAGCAGTTGTTGATAAATGAGCAAGTAAATGTGTAACAGCAATCACATAAAAGGAGAACAGTACACATTTATGCCAGAAAA
>VDFB02058242.1:589641507-589784371 GCA_007258455.2 Sequoia sempervirens | reverse complement strand
AAATTTAACTCAAAAATTTGGTGAATCAAGTAAGAAACAAAACCCTTATAAGCTCAAGAAACTCAAATTTCCATGTCCTATGTTTGAAAATGAAAGAATCTTACACATCATTCGAAATCAAGGAATTATAATATTAACACCCATTAAAGAAAATCCAAATTCAAATCCTAAGAACACAAATATGTCTCATTGTTGATATCATAGAGTTTTTGGACATAGTACTAATGAGTATTGTGATTTAATAATAATATTTAAGAAGTTTGACATCATAAAAATAATCCCTTAAAGTATGCATCTCGCTCCTTGGCATGTAATAGTTTTAGGGTCATAGTATCCTCACTATTGCATACTATACATTCATTGAAAATCATTCTTTTTATCCCAAGGAACTCATTTTGATCACTTATATTGACTCATCCTTGTGCTACACTTAGTGGGCCCAAGGGTTTAGATAGCCTTGTCATAGTTTTGGCATTTTATGTTGTCCCTTTGGCTAGTTGTCTACCTTCTACATATACTGATCAAGATTGGGATGCAGATGTCTTGCTATAGGTTGACTCACATGTGCCATACTACTATTTTGCATTATTTTGCATGCTTCTTTATCTAATTGCATGTGTGTAATGTGATCCCCCATACTATTTCATCTAATGTATCTCTCTCTCTTTTTGTGCATTCCTCTATATGTATCTATAGTCTTCTATATGTCATAAACATTTTACATTTCTTTCTTATCTTTTGTTTTCCATTTGGGGATGATGCAATGCATTGAGAAATTTAGGTCTCTTTTATGTTGACCCAAAAGGTTTTTTCTTTTTTTTCACTCCCTATGTGTCATTCTTCTATGACTATGAGTATTTTTGGAATGATAATGTTTGCAAGCTCTATAACAACATTGTAGCAAAGATATACTGACCCCAAATCCATAGATCCCTTATGTATTTTAGGGGGAAACCCTCCCTCCTTTTTCATGGTGTAGATTTATTTTAGAAACATATGACTTATTATAGGGCTTTCTGAGGAAGCTCTCATTTCTTATGAGTAAATATTTGCTACTTTAAACAAATTGCTCATAGTAATGGTGTTAGCAACTACTTTAAAGTGGGGGAATACATCGATGATATCTTAAATTGATATTTTGCATGTTTCATAATGTAATTTTCTTTTTTCTTGTGATGCATCCTTTTCTTGGTGGTTTCATTGGGTTTGATGTCCTCCAAGAGTGATATTTCCTAACGTATGACTTTTCTCTTAGTGGTGATGTGACACACTACATTCCCTAAGTTGCAAATATTTTACTCTTGATTTGTGCTCTCTTGGAGACATTAGGAATGATGTTCCCCAATAAGAAGAACTTACATGAATGAAGCAAGATCCCCTTGAAGAAAAACCTATATACATAATGTTCATAAGTGTTTGGAATAATACAACTTTCTAACCTTGTCAAGCTCGAAACCTTAATTCAAGGCCACCTAGAATTTCCTATGGAGCCTTTCCATGTGCATAGGTTCTTAGCATAATTTAACTTGCTAAGCACAACACATGAATGTGAGTGGTGCCCTATCAGGGTTATCAAAGAGTTGGATTCAGTATGGTAAGTATAGTGAGAGTTGACACAGAGGCATGAATTTCTCACTAAGCCACTTTCCTAAGGGAAGAATTTCCTAGTGGATGGCCTGAGGTTCGACTACCCTGGAGTGAGTGCATGCATCATTTTCATAGTGTACATTGAGTTATGCTTGTGAGCATTCTCTTGGAGAAACAACTGAGACATGTTCTACATCGAATTGGATAGTTGAGGCTTGATTTTCCTCCCTTTTCTTATTAGTCTTTGATGTTGTATGATTGTGTATCTTTGTCACTACTACATACATAAGTCTATTGAATGCCTACATTAGTGTGAGTTTGACATGGGGTCATACTCTCACTAAAGTGGGGGTAAAATATATTAACAGAAATATAATTATCCCTTTTTCCTTAGTTTGGCAATGAATAATTAATATTAAAATAAGCCTAATGTTTCCTTGATTTAGTGTTGTAATATGTTCTACACATTCACATTAAATTTAGGGTTCTTCTAAACTAAATGGACTTAATGGTTCCTTATTTAGGGTGTTGTAAAGTATATCTTTATAATCTCACACTAATCTAGGGCTTTATAAATTAATTCAGGTCAAAGTTTCCTTAAATGACCCCTTTAATTCAAATCCAAGCCTAATTAAATACAGATTCTAAGGGATGAAGCTTGACACTTAAATTCTATCACAAAATTTTTTTTTTTGAAGGTGTGTGTCCTAGGTTAGTGACTTGGGACCCATTCACCACCTAGTGAATGGGTCCTCACTAGGTCCTACGACCCTATTTTCACATGATCTTACACATTTTTTGAAGTGTCACCTAGCTAAGTGAGCTAGGACCCATTCACCACATGGTGAATGGGTCCTCACTTACACCTAGGACCCCTCCTTGAAATATGTTTTTTGTGGTATTTTAAAAATTACAAATCCTAGATCTCATGTCAGCTTATGATATTTGAATTTTAATATTTAATGTTAAGATATGTATAAATACAAGGTTACTTCACTAAGTTCATCATAGAATTTTTATGCAAGCATCCTAATAGTAATTTTATGAGATCAAAAGCATTCCAGAGCATTTCTAAGGCATTCAAGGAAATATTTGTAGAAGGATTATTGTGAAAATTTAGGATCCATTTCATCATGTCACAAGCACAATGCATCATGCATGTTGTTAAGCTAATGTGTCGATGTAGCATTGAATATATATCAAGTATTCAAAGAATTGTTTCTAATGAAGCTTCTTGATCCAGAGATTCATTGAGGCCACGTCATGCAAGTTTGTAGATGTATCCAAGGTTTCAATTCAGGTGTGTTGAGTTGTAACATTGTTGTTCATTCAACATTCCTTTATGCATTGTTTCATTTAAAGGTTTACTTACCAAAATGGGGTTTGACCAAGGAAAACCCCTATTTCCTAACAAAACAACATTTTTCTACTCTTTGATGTGTGATTGAAAGTTTTAAGTTGAAGATCAATTGGAGTGAAAATTTGCAAAAACATTTGAAGTTGTCAAAGTTGTAAAGAATCTTGTCAAACCACATAAATTGAGCTATAAGATTTATTTCCAAATTTTTGATAGTACTTGACTAGGATTTGGGAGTGCATACATTCTAGAATAGAACCCAAAAATATTTTTTCTAGAGCCCTAGCCAAGACCCATTCGTCATAGGGTGAATGAGTCCTTAGTGAGGTTCAAAAAAGCACCTTTTGGAATAGTTACATAGCATTTGACCTTGTTAAAACCTACCTTTTGATTGCTATATTAGTTAGGTTTAATATTTGTAACTTATTTATGCATCATAACCCTCATAATTTTTAAATTATGGTGAAATTAGGTTCATCATTTTGTTAATTCATTTTGATTCACCTCTTTTCCATCATTTCACTAATCAATCATTCCATTCTTGCATTGTAGTTCTTATTTCTCAATAGGCTTATTGATTCTAGTGAATTCATGCAGAGATCTTAGAAACTCTGACATTTTAGATGAAGTGGGAGCTTTTATATTGTTGGTTTTGGAAAATATGTGAAATATTGAATATCATGTTTTCTACCTCCCATTTGGACATTAAGTTGTTTAATGGATCTTTGTATGACATATAATTTTGAAGATGTAAGATCTCTAAGAACAAGGACATTAGTGGTTCTAAATTTTTAATTAAAAAGCCATCTAGAATGTTTTATAAGGATTGGTTAAATATTAATAGGAAGACATGATGAACCATTCAATTATGTCTTGTAGATTCTTTCCCCTTGAATTTTCTATAGAAGCAACCACATACAAATTGTGGAAGAGGATATACTAAAATTTAACTCATAATTTGTATCTAAGAATATTTTAAAATGAATGATCATGATGTTGTTACAAAATACTTAAATTATTTTGATTTTATTTTAATTCATCTTGCATCTATAGATGTTAAGTTATAAGACAGAGATAAATGCATCTTTTTTGAAAAAAAAGAAAAAGGGGAAAAAATTATTAAATCAAAGAAACAAGTAACAACTCTCAAAAGCCACTGACCAAACCCACAACAATAGTCCCCAAAGGAACCCAACCAAGAAGCCAATTACATATGAAGTTCTTCCATGATTATCTTTTTGAGGGACAAAGAGAGCTCTAAGGATAAAAGTCCCCAGTCATCTATAATCCACCTCTCCACATGCTCAAAGGCTCACTTCACCAGAAGATGAACCACCCTATTCCAATCCTTGGGAATATGACAAAAGGAAAAAAAATCTAAAGAATTGCATAGTTTCACAATTTGTTTGATTAGAACAACCACTTTCCAGTTAACTCCATCAAATCTCTACTCGTTTAACATATCAACTACAATTTGTGAATCCGATTCAAAAGTAATCCTCTTCCATCCCAGAAAATAACCTCTTTCAATAGCATGAAAATTAGCAAGAGCATCCATGAGATTGTTAGAATGGTGACCCTTATAAATAGAAAAGAAAAACAACACACTGCTATTACGATCTCTGCCAATACCACCAATTCTAGCATGCCTAGGTTTCCCCCTAGAAGATTCATCAGTATTTATCTCTAGAACTCCTTGTGGGGGAGATTTCCACTAACCCTCCCAATGTACTTTCTTCTTGACTTGATGAGGGTCGTTACTTGCAAAGAAACTAGACCCTATACCCTCCAAGTGCAAATTCATTACAAAGGATAGATCACTTGGATCCACAATAATTGATAGGTCAGATTTGGCTAAAATAATCTCCTGGATCTTGCTAAAGATCCTCCTCCATAAAAGGCCCCCTTCCTACATCACATCTTAGAAAATCCTTCTATTTCTGTTAAACTAAAGGTGCCAAATAATAAATGTAGGGCCAATAGTCCAAGCAATGTGTACAAAATATGCCTTAGTAGGGGGTATCTCCAAGCTTTCTGAAAACTCTATCAAAGAATAGGCATGAACATAAGGATGTCCCTAATGCTCCCACCAAAACATCCAAATACTCCTAGTGTAAGGACACTAAAAGAAAAGGTGTGAAGTACACTCCTCACTATTTATTGCACAAAACATAGATGAAAGGACCTTAGAAGCCTCTTTTTCATAGATTTTTTTAAGTAAGACATCTTTTCTAAACAACCAACCATAAAAATAAATTGCACTACTGGCCAAGAAAATTTATTCCAAACTTGCTTCCACCATAAGACCCCAACCTTTCAATACACATGTCTATCCAGATCCATATACCCAAAGGAAATATAGAATCTTCCCTTTGGATCCGGACCCCAAGCCAAAATATCCTTATCTTGAGGAGAACTACACATTCTACTAGCCAAAATTCTAGCAAGGTCTTGCCTCTCCTCCATATTCCCTCTTGGAGGCCACTCTTAGGGATCCTTCCAATGCCATAGCTCCACCTGACCTAGGGTCTAAATAGTTTTGAAGTCTTCCACCTTACACCAACCAGCTTTCGTAAAGTTATCATAAAGAGGATGCAAATGAGGAAACATAAGTATAATAGAGGGATAAATATCCCAAGAATCATACCAAAAAAGGGCTTTTGAACCCTTATTGTGAATCCAAAACAAGCCCTCCTTTATCAACTTAGCCCCTTTTTTTAGAGTATCCCAAATCATAGACCCTTTCCCTTAGAGACAATATTGAGGAAAATCATAAGGGTTCAGCCCACCAAGGTACTTATGATTGAGAATTCTAGCCCAATCTTTATCCTAGCAGGTGCACCAATGCTAGTACAACTTAGGAGCTAAAGTCTAGCCCATAAAACTAGCATTCTTGAGACCAAGACCACCCTCCTATTTTGGTCTACAAATAGATTCCCACTTCACCAAAATCCACTTGAAATTAAGAAGATTACCCACCCAAAGGAATTGATGAGCGAGGCCATCAAACTCCCTAGCAAATCTAGAAAGGGAAACTTGCACAAAACATCAATAAATAGGAAGAGATTGAACCATAGATTTGAGTAAAACCACACGACTCGCCGAAGAGAACCACCTGTGAGTCCAATGACTAACCCTCCTACGAAATTTATCCAAGGCATCCTACCAAAATTATTTTGGTTGAGGACCCACTATAAGGGGAATCCTCAAATAAATTGAAGAAATAGTGCCAATTTGGAATCAAAGAATTTGAGCAATCCTATACTGAATAAGGTAAGGAGTATTGAAAAAGTAAATACAGGACTTATTATCATTAATCATTTGACTAGAGGCAGCCAAATCCTGGGAAAGTCTAATTTTTTCCATAAGTGGTGGTGGTGTAGAGCAAAAAATAAATAATCTCATTACTACACTTATCTTAAAACAAATGAGAATAAATTTCATGAATGTAGGCTCCCAAGATGCTTTGTGTGTCTAAGGAAGGGCCTAAAGGGGATAAAAATAAGGTTAAGTTAAAAGGATGTTAAAAATCCCTAGGGATAATAGAGTAAAGTGTTAGAAATATGGTAAAAGAGGGCATATAAAGAAGGAATGAAAGAACAATAAAAATAGTGTAGAATCCTCCATAGAAAAGTCTTCAAATAATGGTGATAATTATTCTTTGTTTATTTCCAATAATACTATTGGGAATGACCATTTTCTTATTGATTCAGGTTTCTCCTAATATATAAATCATTAAAAGGAGTATTTTTCTACATTTCATCTTATGATGTTGGAGAAATTTTCCTTCATGATAACAACATAAATAATATTGTTTGTAAGGGAAAGGTAAAGTCTTATTGCAATGATGGAAGGTTTAAAACCCTAGATGATGTTTTGCATATTACAAGACTTACAAGAAATTTAATTTTTATATCCAAGTTGAATGATTAAGGAATACATCTAAAATTTGAGAAGTTTTGTTTGATGTTTGTATAAGAACACGACTATTGTTTAGCTAAAGACTACTACTTATATTCTTCAACAAAAATTGGTAGAAAAAAGAATGAATGGGATCTTAATGGAAAGAGGTAAGATTATTATTATTCATGATAAGCTTAAAATATTATCTTGGGTAGAATCTATAAGTACTACTTGTTATTTAATTAATAGATCTCCTTGTTCATTTCCTATTGATAAATGTTTTTATAAATTTTGGAGAGGTATAAATGCTTCAATTTCATATTTAAGGCTCTTTGGTTGTGAATCTTATGTTCATGTGCCTTAAGAAAACAAATCTAAACTAGATTCAAAAGCTAAAAAAGTATCTTTGTAGGTTATGGTGAGAATGTATAAGGTTATATGCTTTGTAATCCTCTAACCCAAAAAATAGTTTATTCTTGAGATGTGATTTTAAGGAGTTTAGAGCTTATTCAACTGAAAAACTACCAAAGGATAAAGAAATCCTAAATTAGTGTACTTCAAGAGAAAAATAGAAAATAAAGATGATGCACATGTGGAAGAGAAAACAAATAGATCTAAGCATGGAGATGAAGAAGAGGGTTCATATATTTTAGATGATGTATCTACGATGAGCATATATGCAAGAACATGAAGTGCCCAATATGTTTACCTTGAGAATGTCTAGAAGACAATGAAATCTAGTTTCCAGGTATCACCTACCACATTTTCATTGTGTATTTTCTTTGTTAAGTACTAATGATTAACCTATATATTTTAGGGAGGTTATCTCTTCAAAGGATAGTGAGCCTTGGATGCAAACCATGCAAGAGGAGATGATAGCCTTCGATAGTTGTGATAAATGGGGTCTTCTTAGTTTTTTTCGAATGAAGGAATAACATTGGTTGCAAGTGGGTATATAAAACCATATTTGGTTTAGATGATCAATTAGAGCATTACAAGGCCAAATTGGCAGTCAAGGGCTACTCCTAAAGAGAGGGAGTTGATTTTGGTAAAATTTAATCTACTTTTGCTAAGTTATCTTCTATTACATTCCTATTATATATTGCCAATACTTGTGATTTTAAAATTGAATAAATGAATGTTCAAAATACTATCTTGTATGTGGATCTTGTGGAGAAGATTTGTGTGCAACAACCTAATAGTTTTGTTATGAAAGAAAAATAAAACTTGAAGTTCAAATAGTGATTGTATGGTCTGTAATTATTGAGTTCTTTCCCAATCTTTAACTAATAATTAAACTTTTTTTTTTACACTTAAATCCCTTAATTCTTGTTATGCCCTATAATATGTATATATACACCGCATGTAACTAAAATCTTATACTACTATAAAAAAATATTTTGTTTGACAAACTGAAGTATATTATTATTGCAATAAATTTAAAATATTTATTTATTTTAAATTTATGAAAGATACCATTTCAACATTAACGATGTCGGACCTTTGCACAATAAATTTTAATCTTTAATAAGCACTTTGTCAATCATTAAAACTTTACCAATAAAAGAAACACCACCAATTGACTACCAAAATTTTGAATGAGTTTCACATAAAAGAGCTCAAGTAAGGCAAACACTCTAAGGTGTTCATTTATCCTCGAAAGCTTAAAGTACATTCCGGGGAGCTTCGAGTAAATCAACAACGTCCAGTACACACTTTATTTGAGCCTCTTCAGGCAGTTCTATTTTGAATGGCGAAGTATTTGCGCTTAATCAATGTAATTATATTTCAAATTATTTTAAGTATACCTTATCCCTGTAATAACAATAAGTAACAATGTACGGGAAAGTAGATTGAATTATTTGCTTTTGGTAGGCTGGAGATAGAGCGCATGACAAGAAAACGGGGTCCGCATTCGGTACCTATACAAATTCATGACCGACAAAATTAAGTACCCTATTAAAGGCCGCCCATTTCCTATGGCTCAGATAGATCGTAAAGATTGACAATAGGGCCGAAGCCCAAGGTAATAGTGGGAATTTAGGGCATGTCTGTTTGGTTTATTTTGGCTAGCAGCCACTGCTTAATTTTTGTATGAGCATTTTGTGGAGCTGGTGGGTCATGAACTTTATTTTTCTGCTTATTTTTCCTGCTTATTTTTAAGCAGTCATTTAAAATTTTATTTTTTCAATTGTATAATTTTTTTAAAATTATTATTTCTTTTTTCACCTTTACAATTGATAATTGCCATGAGAAAAATAAAAGAAATACAAAGTAGATTAAAAAGTGCTAATAGATTTATTAAATTTTAAGTTTTTTACTGTTTGTTAATTAATCTAGGGTCTAATTAATGCAGATTTGTTATATTATTTATTATTGCAAGACAATATATCATATTGAAACAAAAAGACTATGTAAAGGTATACATCATCTTCAGGATTTACGTAAGAACCAATGCCAATATCTGAAAGAAATTCAAATTAAAAGTTTCAGCTCTAGCCTAAAACCAAGACCATAGAGGGGAAAAGTTTTAGCTCAAGCCTAAAACCAAAACAAGAAAAGTTTGAATTATGTCACTTTATTTCCGACTGTGAAAGGATTTATGTATGAACCAATCCTAATAATGTGACATAATTCAAACTGTGCATGATTTTGAATTCATCAGCAGAGACTTTCTGTAATCTGAGAATCCAAGTCAGCCTTTTGTGTAATACCCAATTCACAGCAAAGAGGAGCCAGTCCAGGTTCTTCCAGTAAACTAAACACACACACACGGCATTTAATTACCGAACATTCAAAGAAAAGCAACTTCACTACTCTTTCTGTTTGAACACAATCAGATGAAAGGGCTCGAAGGAGAAATTAACCGCCGTACAGTAATTAAAATAAATAAAAATATGAAAATAATGATTGAAAGAGGACAAATATTGAAGAATACGGATCTAGAGTACACAGTTTTAAAAGATTGTCAACAAAATAACAACTGCAGCGTTGGTTAAATAACATAGCTTAATTAATTTGTATAAAACGTATCCTTCAGGAAGTATATAACGTATCCTTCAGATAACTGCTTTTAGAGAAAACTGTATTCAAACGGAGAGCAGTGACAACAATGATTTGATCAAAGAACATGTAAACAATATTTTGTGCGGGAAGGATAAATTAGAGGGAAAAAATGAAATAATATAAATAAAGGAGGGAAATTAATTTGTGGTGCTAGATGTCATTTTATTTTCATTTGCAGCAGCTGCTTATTTCCAGTCTCCCAAAGTTTGCAAAGGCTATTCATAATTTTTAATCAGTTGCTGCTTCACGAAAATAGAATAAGATTCCAAATTATCCAAATTTCATTAATAAAAAATTTACATGGGAACACTTTACTGCTTAATTTTAAGCAGAAATACTTAATTTTAAGCAGCAGCATGGAGACAGGGGGTTAATCAGATGTAAATTCTAAAAGACTAATTTAATCAAACTTTATGCAAAAGTTTTTAAAATAACCAGTGATCGTACTCTACTATTTGGAAAGAAAAACCACACAACAGATAGCGATCGCATGTCTGTTAATTGGAACTAGGCTATATTATTTTCTGTATATTCTATTTTTATTCATAGATAAAATATAATTTATATTGCACACGAGTTAGTAGGAAATATATATGATTCTTGGTGATGGTGAACGATAATATATGGCAGTAATTGGCTGTGTCAAAAGATGATCAGTGCCCACCAATCTAGAATTAATTTATTCTAACATTACTTTTTTATATTAGCAAAATAAAGAGAGGGGCTCCTTATTGATGTAGCATCTAACTTCATATGCACAACTGGAAGAAGCATTTAATTGTCACTTGCCAATATTCATCTACCCCTGTTGTAATATTTGCATCAACATTTATTATGATGCCTTATATTGGTTGAAGGTGTACATACGGTTTGCGTGGGTATTGGGAAGAAGTAGGGTCTATTAATACATCACCAACAAGAGCTCCTCTGAACTTCATACATTTTGGAGGTTTACGTCATTGGAGATCCAACAGTTCAGACTGCATCTTCATCTTGCACTACCAGGTACTTTATACATCTATCAATTTGAAAATAAATTGTAAAAACAAAGCTTTCAACTTTGAAATTTACAAATGGTGTAATTTTTTTATTATCATTTTATAATGACTTTTAGTGCAAATGAAGAGGTATGGAAATCTTGCTTTCTCTTCTGTAGTAAACTGATCTCTGAATAGGAAACTGCACAGAAAAGGTTTTGTATGATATAATGTGATTTGGATCATATATTTTAACACTTTTATTCTGGAAAAAATCATTCCTAGCAATGGTAATGAAATTTTAAAACCCAATGTTTCTAGACAAACAACTTATCAAGTTATTTATTTTAAAAATATTTGTTATGTTTTTCGGCAGCTTCTATTTTTTGTTAAGGGCTTCTAAATCGTTAGCATTTCTAAAAGTTTGTATGAGGATTTGTTGTGATGTAAAACACACTTTAGAAATAAACTAGCTAAAATTTATATTTTATAATAATATTATATAAATATTTATTTCTTTATATGCTTACAAATCCATGAACAGTGAAAGGCTCATCCGAAATGAAGAGTAGCTCGGCTGAGTTTTAATTTCTCATAGAAACAGTAAAGAAAATAGGTGTAACGAATATCCCTAATTAGCACTCAAAACTTCCTATGAAAATTAATAGGTGGGAAGGTAGGGGCGCTCATTGCAAACTCTAATAAATGGAATGAAATGAATTTTTTGAAATTTCTTTTCTTTGTTCATTTTGTTTCTCAAGCATGAAAATTGTACGAAAAACCTTGAGTTTACTTATTTTCTTCAAGGTATTTTTTAAGATACCGAATCTGCCACTTACCAAATTTCATTTGGCTTTAAGAGCCATGTTTTGGCTATATTTCCAATTCAGATCTGTTGTATGGTGAGCTTGACAGCAAAGAAGAAAGAATTAGGAGATGAATATAAGGTTTTCACTATCTAGAAATTAGACAGCGTTGGGTTTGGAATAGACAATTTTAGAATTGCCCATGTACAAGAGTGAAAGCATTCACAATCAAATGCGTAAATAATACAATAGTATTGATCAGGTATTATAGGCATTGAAAGGCTTATCAATCGGGGGAGTTTGCGTTTATTATTAAAGTATACTAGTAGCTGAAGAAAAAATTAGGTACCTTGAGTGGCGATTGTTAGTGTCATTTTCTCCGTGAATGGTGGGCGATGATTTCTTGCATAAGCTAACTAAGCACAACAGTGAATCTGTCATTTTCTCTCCATTAAGATGGTCGGTGATTTTCATGCAACATACTAACTAAAGTAAACAGCAGTTTGCTTGCCTTTTGACCGCCTCTTATCAGAGCTTGATAAATTAATGTGAATAACAATACAGAAATCGGTTTATGCAATTTTGTTTTTCTGTCTTGATAATTTATCTTCCTAGATCTGCAGGATTTCACATGGTATCAGAACTTAGGCTAGTCTGAGTGCAAATTCATTTTATATTGCAGGGCTAGAAATCATGGAGGCAGATGTGATGTGAATATTCATTTGTGTATGCACTATTTTCTTTTTGCATGCATTAGGTTTACATTTTCATTTTGATCTCTGCTCATTTCTGTTACTGATCATTTTTCAATCAATTGCTGTTTCATAGATTCTAGAATTGTGCCAACTTGCAAATTTTCGAGTGTTCTTTGCATTCAGGTCTATTGTTGCTTTATTATGATTCCAACCTAAGTTGTTTGGTAACTCTAATATACCTTCTAGAAAACAAAGTATCTTTCCTTGCTTGTCGGATTAAGGATTCCAGTGTTACTCCATAAGAGTGCTTCTAGTGCTTCTTTGCAGCAAATTATCTCATCTCATTATGCATGGGGTTGTATGGCTTCACTTGTCATCCTTAGTGTGGATGGAGATTGATTGGATATGTGATGGATATCAAATTGTGCCTTTTAGTTAGGAGTTTTTCCCATTGGGTTTCTCCTTTCCTCTTTTTAATTGGGTAACTAACATGGCCTTGTAGCCGAGACCCATTCATGTTTTAATGTATTTGGATCCTTGCATTTTTATTGCATATCTCTCTCTCACCTAGCTACACTTAAGGGGGCTATTAGTGTAGAATATTCTACCTAAAATATTCCTCTAGATAAGTTTGGTAATTGTAGACTAGAGAGGGTGTGTTAGCACAGTTAACAATATAGGACTGTTGTTTCCAACATGCAACTACAGTTAGCAAAATACACTACTATGCATGTTGTTTTCAACTACTCTTCAACAATTAACAACTTGCTTAGTATAAGCTAACTAATGGGATCTTTCTATTGTAGATTTTTACAATAATGATTACTTAGTTGTGCAATCTTGCATGGAGTTGCATGCCTATTTTCTAATTGGAAATTGTCATTCTAGATGGCTCTTCTCATGCTTTATATATTGTACACATTCTTAAGCAATTATCATGAAAATAATCAATGCAATTATTTAGAGTTTATTTTTTTCTTTTCAAATTGTGCAATTCTGGAATATGCAACTCTTCTAGAATTCTTGAAATTCTCACATGTTATCAAAGCCTTTAAGGGGAGATAGTTGCAGGTCAACAATGAAAAAATTATTGTATTTAGATTGAGTCTATTGTTGTTTGTAACAAATTTGCAAGAAGTTGAAGCTGAATTTTGAGTACCAACATGGTGGTCTGAGTTGGCATTGGTGGTCACTTTGTGTAGAGAGGGTCAAGCTTCTTTAGCTTTTTGCTAAGTCGACATAGCTCCACATTTCCACTTCTCTTTCCCTAGACCTCATGCCAATGTTTACAACCTTTACTCGTGGTGGTTTGAATTTGAGACCCTCTTCCATGATTTGGAAGTAGCTCATACATTTGCAGGCGTGATTGTCTGAGAGGAGGAAAAATTCTTGAGAAAGGGGAGTGAATTGTAAAGAAACCCACAGTGAGTTCTTAGATGTAAGACTTCACTCATGGATTTTTTATACCACCCACTACCTTTAAGATGTAGGGGATTCATTTTCATTAGCATGTGATCATTCTTAAGACACCTCGATTGACCATGACCAAATATCATGCACAACAACTGCAATCCCTTTGTAGCCCATGTTTTGCATGAGAAGGATAAGGTTCTTTTCATGCTTTTTGCATTCATTTTTCAGGGGATTATACATGCTTTGTAATATTGAACTAGATAAAGTTCCATTTAGGGAGGGTTAATCATGTCTTTTAAACATCATTTTTATCAGTCTATTGTTAGGCTAACTTCAAAGAACCTTTTGTCTTGGAAACAAGGGATAAAGAATCACTGCCTTGAGTAGGATCTACTACTGTATCTCCTCAGACTCGTTCCTAAGCCAAGTGAACTTGATGAAAAGAATGCATGGCTTAATAATAATGATAAATTCTATGGACTTATTTGTCTTATATTTATGAGGATATTCTACATCACATAGAGAACACTAAGTGCTCTTTTACTACTTGGATCATCATCCAATAGTTGCATGGAGACATTGAATCTTCATCTAAAAGTGATGTTTCCTTGGAGAACTAGGATATATTGATGATATTGATACTTATGTTGCCTCATCTAATGTGGAAACATCTTGTATGGATGATTAGTTCATTGATTCCCCAACAACACCTATTGTCGATTAAGATTCCAGAGATGCTTCTTTGAGAGTCTCCAGTGATTCATTAGAACGGGATCATGTATATCTTTTAGATTTGGTCCATTGGTAACAATTTCTACCAAACATTTCTTTTTTGTTTGTAGAATCCCTCATTTCAAATCTAGATCACACTATTGAGGACATATGTCTTCTCTTTGAGGACCACTCTTTTTTCCTTGCATCTATTGCTACTTCTAAGTTTTTTGTTGCTTCTTCGAAAGCTTCTAATGGCTTCTTGCAATAGGGAATGCATAGTCTTCCTGATTCAACTTTCTGGAATGATCTCTTGATAGAAGTTTCAAACTTGTTTATGGAGACTCACATTTTAGATTTGGAGGACACATTTGAGGGGTTATCTCTCCATTTTGTTGATAGTCACATCAACAATGTTGGCCCACCATCTTCATTGCCTGTATAGCTTGCTCTATATCAGTTTTCACAAGATCTTGGATCATTGCTTTTTGACATGTGGACATGTGAATGGTTTTCAGAGGTACACATCATTTGGATTTGGATTCCATTATCACCCATCTTTTTGGATTGGATTTTTCAATCACTAGTAGATCCTTTTCTTCCTAAGGGGAGAAATGTTGTTTGCAAGTAGTGGATCATCTTTTGTCTTTAGGAACTCATCATTGGCACAAGAGCTCTTTCAATATGGGGGGATTCATATAATCCTTTCTTATATTCTCTCTATATTTGTGGGATAATTTTATATGTAAATGGGTACCTAAAATGGCCTTGATGCTAGGACCCATCTTTGTTACTTCTATAGGCCTTTGTCTCCTTAGTTAGACTTAAGGGGGGCTATTAGCATCAATTTCTTTGTGAATGGTGGGTGATGATTTATTGCATAAGATAACTAAGCACAATAGTGAGTTTTGTCATTCTCTCTCCATTAACATGGTTGGTGATTTTCATGCAACATGCTAACTAAAGAAAACAACAGTTTTCTTTCCTTTTCACTACCACTTATCACTGCTATGGTGGCTATACATCTGTAAAAATTTTCATTTCATTTAATGTGAATACAAATATAGAAGTTGGTTTATGGAATTTTTTTTTTTGTGCTTGATAAATCATCTTCCTAGATTTGCAGGATTTCTACAGTGATGTGTTCTAAGATGTAATCTTACCTACAAAATGATATTAAGATTAATCACCTAATTAAACATGTTCAAACCAAATAGTCTGATGCAAATTTAATTGGCTATCAAACTACCCATTCCATTAAAGGTTGTTGATTTGCATCAGATCATATTTTAAATTCATAGTAAGAAAACTAGTATTGATCATAAAGATGATTGACAATACAATTGAAGGTCTGGGTCTAATTAGCACACTCCAAGTAGTCGATTGTCATGTGCGACCCTCTTAACTTGCATTATCTCATTTTCATAGTTTTTCTTTAATCTGATCCTTTTTTAAGTTTCCATTTTGTAGTATAACACTATCGCAGTTCACATTTGTTGTTCCCGTAGTAGTTCAAGGTTTGTTTCAACTATTAAAAGGATTCCACCATTTGCTGACTCAAAGATATGTTTGGGGTTTTAAAGCTAGGAATGAACACAACAAAATTTTGGTTGACTCTACTCAATCCCAATTTTTCCAATGGCATCTGAAGATGAATAATTTTCTAATGTCTTTTTTTTAATAATGATTTTGCACCATACATTTCTTCATCATTTGAGTAGAGGTTTTAATCTCACATTAGATTATATTTAATAATAAAGGGGGTAAAAATTTATTGAAATAAAGAAGCATTATAAAGTAACATGCAATAGCCCACAAAAGAAACCAACTAAACTGACAGCAAAAGTTCCCAGAGGAACCCAACCAAGGAACCAATTACATATGAAGGTCTTCCATGATTAAATTTTTTAGGGAAAAAGAGAGCTTTGAAGATAAAAGTCCCCAGTCATCTATCATCCACCTCTCCACATTCTCAAATTCCCACTTCACCAGAATATCAGCCACCATATTCCATTCCCTAGAAATATGATAGAAGGAAACAAATTGAAAAGAATTGCATAGGTTCACAATTTGTTTGATCAAAACAACTAGTTTCTACTTAACACAATCAAATATTTACTCATTTAGCATATCAACTACAATCTATGAATCAAATTCACAAAATCATCTTCCAACTCAAAGAGCAACCTCTTTCAATAGTCTAAAAAATAGCAAGATCCTCCAAGAGATTATTAGAATGGTGGCCCTTATAAATAGAAAAGAAAAACACCACACACCAATTACCATCTCTACCAATCCCACCCATATGAGCATGCCCCAAATTCCTCCTAGAAGATCCATCAGTATTTAGATCAGGCTGAGTGCAACACTTTATATTAACTAACCCATGAACAATAGAAAATTGGAATGTTTATTTTCCTTACTCTATTTGTATATATTAAATTATAAATTTTCATTAATATCTTTAAAATATTATTATTTGTTAATATTTTGGAATTTTATTTATTTAATGATTATTATTTATATTTGTTACCAATGGAATTGTACTCCCTTTTTGGAGATAGTACAATCATTGGTCTAACCTAGACCTATCTTGGGCACCCTTGCATTAATTATCCTTTAAATAATGATTTATAGGCCCTAAGACTCCTTATTTTGGATCTTAAGGTTCAGTCCACTCAAAAATCATATAAATCACTAAAATCCTAACAAAAAGTTATTTAAAACATTCAAATCCCAAAAAACCACCTCAAAAACCTTAGGTGGGACTCATTCACCACCTTGGGAAAATGAGTCCCCTTAGGTGGAATCCATTCACCAAGGGTGGCGAATGAGTCCCATTTGGGGTTTTTTCAAATTTGAGCAAGAAATTCACCAATTTAATTTAAATTTTTGGTGGATGCCATCCTTTGAGGTCTAAATAATGGTCAATTAGGTGTTAATTCCTATAAATACAAGTTTCTAAACAATTTTCATCATATATATGAAATCTAAGCATTATTCCAAGCCATTTGAGAAAGTAAATTCAAGAGTCAAGTGTTGAGAATCTTTCACAAGAGCATTCAAAATTCTACTTGTAGCAAAGTTGAAGCTTTGGAGCAACATTCAAGTGTTTTTTTGTAAGTGTTCAAGCTCACTTTCATTCAAGAGCTAGCATTTTCAAGGTTTTATTTTTTATTTCTATGGTGAATCATAAAGAAATCTAGGTTCGAGAGATGTAACTAGCCATCAAATCAAGCCTAAGGACTTGTTTTCTAAGTGATTCCATCTTCCATTGTCACTTTGCTGTCAACCTAATGAAGGTTTACACATCATTGAGACTCATTTGAGGTGATTGGAGATCTCCTGATGTGAATCTTGCATCATTCATGTTTCATTCATGCATCATGTTATTTTATAGTAGAATAGGATTACATCATGTTTCAAATTTCCTAGTCTTAGACACACTTAAGGCTAGGGTTTGTATGCACATTCCATTATTTCTTTCAAGATTTAATTACAAAAATAGGGTTTTGGCTGAGGAAAACCCCCCATTAGCAAATAAGTTATATTCTATTTTGTGGGTGTTTCATTAGGTTCAGATACAAACCTCAATGTGAAAGTAAAGTGTAGGTGTTGGAGTGTAGATCAGAGGTTCTAGTTTTTGAAAAAGTAGAAGGCAACTGATTCACCATTAATAGCGAATGAGTCCCATTGAAGGTGTTTTTTAGATATATTTGTAGATTCTAGTACCCTTTTTCCCAAAACAACTTTTTGGGAGAAATCCCTAATTTGTGACCGATTTTCCTAAGTTGGCGAATGAGTCCTAGTTGGTCAAAAGTTAAAATCTTCAAAATTTTAGAGCCATTTCTAGTCTTCGCTCCAGCCTCTACAAGTTTCCAAGTGAAAACTTTCTATTTAGCTTTCCTATTCTATTTTACTTGCATTCAATTCATCTTTCTAGGTCTTTTTGCATATCACACTATGTTTTCCAACATTTTATGTTTTCCATGTTTACACTTGGTGGTGAACCCCATTTGTCATATTCAACCCCTAGATCAACCCTATTGCAAGATTTCAATCTCTTTTGCACTAAAATCTCGAGGGTTATCCTTGGGTGGAATCTTTGTAAAGTGGTGATAACTCTTAAAACACATAAAAAACAACTCTATTTTAATGGTTTAAATACATTTTAAGAGGTTCCAATATATATATATATATATATATATATATATATATATATATATGAGCTGTAAGAGAAAGTTTATTGATTAAAATTAAAAAATTACCTAAATGGCCAGTCATGGCTTGCATGCAACAATGCATCAAAGTAGTAAAATACACATTTTCTCATTCTAAGTTGCATTATGCTCACCAGATTTGGTGTGAGATTGCAATTGCATTTTAATCCTATTCAATTCTATATTGAGAATTTAATTTTTCTTGTTTCATACTTCTTTCCAATCGTCCCCATCCTCTTTCTTTTGCATTTTTATGGGGTCCATGATTTTTGATGCAGCTTGTGGAGTGCTCCCACCACTTAGTACAAATGTTCTCCTACCACTTTTTGGAGAAGCAATGATAATTGGCTTCAAGATAGTAAATAAAGGATTTCCTTTTAAAGAACTATCTAATTGTTGAGGTTGTCTTCTAATTTCCAAACATCCTTTTATGCAAGGTTTCATGGTTTGATGTTCCTTATCTTTCCTTGTAACAAAATTTGGGGAGGAATTGAGCTTTTGCAAAGGTTCAAAATTTTCCTCCATCTCCTTTGACGGGGCTTTGATTGTGTAATGATGAGGAAGAGCATCATCCCACCAGGACTACTGATGAATTTTTTTTAATGATTCTAGGGCAATAATTTCCTATACAACTTGTTTCAAAAAACTTCTTACATTGGAAGGGTAAAATTTCATAGTCTAGAAGTTGTGTCTTGTTCCGATCAAAAAACTTGAATGTGATGTTTGTGAGAAGATCTCTTGTGACATCCATGTTTATATGGATGTAGAGAAAGGTTATGTGGGTGAAATTGGTTGTGTTTGAATCCACTACAAGGAAGCTTCCCAATGAGTCCCCAATCACTTGAAAGAAATCTACAAACCAAAATTTAATGGAAGTTTCTAAATTCAAATCCATACAGGTTTTACAAAGAAGGATGTAACAGCAGTGTTAAACTCTAGAAACCATGGCTTGAGGAGGAGTAAGCTTTTCCCCCAACACCATTTATCTTGCAGAATGCCATCCCTATCCTGAATGAAATAAAATACCACAATAAACAACCCTTGAGCACAAGGGTACACTTGTATGTTGCCTTTGAGTATGGGTTGTCATACTGATGAGATCTAATCATGTAAATTTGATAATTTTGGCCAAAGTTGACTACATTGAATGATCTATCTATTGGAAGAAAAATATTTTTCACTAGAATCAACCTCCTTTTTGAGTTTCTCCAGAAGGACTAGAACAAGAAAGGAGGGTTCCTTTCTGATTAAGAATTTCTAGCAGTTCTTAGGGATCCCATGCTCTTTAGAGACTGATTTTTCCTTCAGTGGACGAGTATCCCAGGTTGAAGATTTGAAATTTCCTTGTTTCAAACTAGTGATCTTATCTCAAAAAGAAAGGCTATGCCCAAGCTTTGAGTTTGTTGATCCTAGAGATAAAAAAATATGGTGGAGAGATATTGAATTGCCCATGTAGTTTTATATTCCTTCAAAATATGAAAACCTAGCCTAAATAGGACACACCATTAAAGTCATTATGAACACGACATCCATCCTAGGCATCAAAACCCCATCATGAGCACTAAGAAAGGTCATGATAGGAGCCTTTTCTCTCACAATAAGAGAGAAAACTAGCTCTAAGGCTATGATATAGGTAGTAGATATAGGAGCATTGATGAAGTAGATAGTATTAATCTTATCAAGATCTATTTGTTGCTTTCCCTTAGACTAGGATCTAGAGCTTCCTTTGTTATTAGATGGAAAAATAGAGAGGGCATGATCCCTACCCTCTCTGTGCAATATCATTTTGAATTCCAACTTGGTACCACTAAGGGTTTCCTCAATCCCATGAAGTGGGAAAGCATCGATATTCTGTGTCCTTCAAAATGCACATGTTATCCCCCGTGTGAAGGAGCCTTGGCATTGGTGCCCATCACCAAAGAGTCATCACCTAGACTGTGAGTATCATTGTCAAAGGAGGTAGAGTGTGAAGAATTTGAAGTTGTGCGAAACATTTGAGAGCTTAATGAAATATATATTCAATATGTTATTCTATTTAATTGTTTATTTTAACGAAGAAAAATATTGTTTAAATGATTTTTAAGAAATAAAATTTTATAAAAAGTCAAAAATTATGAGAGGAATAATATTAGATCTAAATAAATTAATGTGATGCATACTTTAAAATTGAATTGTATAAATATGTTATGGGAGATGTAGATGTCAATTAATTTAAGTGTTAGAGGTTAAAGGCTTGATTCTATAAATGTTTTAAAATATGAAAACTAAATTTTCTTTGCTTTCATTTAAACATATGTCTAAAAAATAGAATTATACAACCCTAAACCTATAGTCATAAGAATAAACTAGAAAAAAAAAAGTTTTGGAATTTAGTCTCTTTATATCTTCTAAAATTTGCACCTCAATATAGATTGAAATTGTTTTGAAACACCATTATGAAATCTACAAAATTGTGAGGCTTGTGCCATATCCTCATTTAGATACCTAGATGATTAGTAAATGTCTCAAAAAAATTATTTTGTTGATATCCATGCATATGAAATTGAAATAGTATTCAAATATAAGCCTATCTACAAGAATCAACTATCAAAAATTTAATTCTTAGAATTTAGTTGCCTTTATCTTCTAATATTTGAACCTCAATATCAATCGATGGTGTTTACTAGCATTTTTAGGGAACATGCTAAATTGTGAGGGTTTTGTTCTCATCAATTAATCCCCTAATCAAACCAATTCCATGGTTTAGTAATAATATTTAAAGACATGATGATATATGCTATGATAAAATGACATTACATTCCTCTAAATGAAAGTGCTCTTTTGATAAATCTCCTAAAAATATTTAATAATTTTTAATGGTTGAAGAAAATATGTTTAAATAAAATATAGCATGAAAATCAAAACAAGAATGCACTAGTTAAGCTCACAATGACTAATGCAAGGGTGTTGTCAATATTTAAATTGAATTTCAATTTTAAAAGTGCAGGGTTAAAAATTACAATAGATGATTTGGGTCATATTTTCATTAGTAGATCTTATCCAAGATAGGGTAACTCTATTAGATAAATTAACACACAAATTTGCTACTTGTTGACTTGTTTTTGAAAGAGGAAAAAATGGGTTTTACAAGGACCCAAAACCAAAAAGTTTACAAACAAAAGATAAGATCATTAAATACACTAAAAGTGGAAACGCTGTAAAAAAAGAAGAAGAAAAGTCCATAGCCACCAAAAAGGCCACAGAACCAAAAAACCAGACAAAATTCCAGCAACAACTAAATTTCATTCTTTAATAGTCTGCAGTCTCAGCTTCCAACTCGTTCATATCCTAAACCCCCCTCTTTAAAATATAAACCATATGGGTAGTTGGAGGTGCTTTCCTTTTAAGGTTGGCATGGGTCCTTTTCAAAATACCTTGGTCCTCTTTCATGCTTTTATCCTTGTTCTCTTCCAGATCAATGACCAGCGAACCTGTTGCATTTTTTCCAACTTTTCAGACATAGCATTGATAATGATGGCATTGTGCCTATCGATTTTATGGTTTTATTCCACAATAGTTTTCATATTATTTTTAATTTTAACCATTTTAGCTTTCAGGGACCTATTCTTCTCCTCAATATCACCTTCTCCCATACCAGTGTTGTTCCTTTTCTGTTTAAATCCTTCTTCATTAGTGAGAGCCGCCAACTTCAATTCCAACTCCTCTGACTTGCTATGTAGAGCCTTATTTCTTTTATTAAGATCATTAATTTCTTGATAGGCCCATTTCAAAACCCTAAAAATGTCACCAATGCCATTTCTTACAAAGGAAAGAATATCACCAAACTGAACCCAGTCTCATAAGAGGTTAACATCATCCAGGTTGGGGGAGCTAGGAAATCTGGTACATTCAGCTCTTAAAGAGGCAGAAGGGGAGGGCACAAAATTTCTACTAGCTTCAGGGTTCTCAACTTTGTCTTCCAAGGAGTTTGTAGAGTAGGAAACCAACTTATTAGTAGGGGAGCCCTTGAGAACAAGATTCTTAAAGGGGATAAGGCAGTCGGGGTGGGTTTTTGGGTTAGCTTTAGCAAGCTAGTGTTTTTTAGGCTAGGTTTTCTTACAAAACATCTTAGAATAAAGGTGGGATTCAACAATTCTCTCTTGGTAAGGCTAGTTCTCAGAACCCCCACTATCTATTTCATAGTCCTCAGATGCCATGGAGGCAACAGGTTCAAATAAAGTTGACATACTTTGATAATGTTCTTATATTAACCTAATAATACTAGGATGAAGAATAAGTTATCTCCTGGGATTTTTCTTATGGGCCTGAAGGCTATTACTCAATGAACATAATAGGTAGTGAGGTAGAGAAATCCATACCTTATGATAGAAGTGGTTAAGAATGGAAAAATGATGACCATACACTCTAGTGAATCTCCTGTCTAGGGTGATATACTCCATTATAACATGAAGCACCTTTCTCCATAATGCCTTAATGGTGTCAATTTCAAAATAGCTATTGGAAATTTTAACTAGTTTGAATTTCTCCTTATCCTTCTTGGGAAATGTGATGACCGCCTCATTAGAAAACCTTATGCTGTGATAAAACATCACTCCCTCAGTGGGCATTCTAGTAACCTCCCCTATAATTTTCTCATCCAACTTCACCTTTCTCCCAAAGAGAATAATTTTTCCATTGTTCTAGTTTTTCTCAAAGTAATCTATGGCCATTGTATTAGGCCCATTAAGTTTTTCCAGAAAAGGAACCAACCCACCTCTTTCAATATGCTTCCAAACCTTATCATTCCCCATGTGTACCTCATAGCTTTTTGGTTCAACTCTTTTCTTGTCCCAATGTTGAGCACCTATTATAGAATAATGCAGCCTTTTCGATGCACCCACAAATTGTGCCATTTTTTCTTCTCAGCTAAGTAAAATGACATGGACCCATCAAATCTCTTGATTTCGATGTACTTAGCCCCTTTCCCTTTAATCATTAAATTTATTTTCCTCTTTCCCATGCGTAACATCATAATCAAGTAAGGCCCTGACATCAGTTCTGAAGTCACTACAATTATGCCACATGTTCTATCCTTGTTTTCTAACCCTTTCATTTGCAAAGTAGTCTACCATGCTGTTAGCTTCCCTATAGACATGTGAAACTTTAACTTTTTTGAACTTTTCCAGAATGGACTTAGCTTCATCAATCCAATTCTTTGTCGACCAAGAGGGGGGGTCCTTCCTAAGAGACAATCAATGATATTTTTAGAATCCCTTTCTATCCATAATTTTTTTATATTCAAATTATAGGATAACTTTAGAACTTGAAAAAATCCTATAGCCTCCACCACATGGTTGGTTTGATGACCTAGGGATATGGCTACAACCTGGAGAACCTTAAATTTGCATTAGCTCAAAAAAAAATTCCTTAGCATTGTTATCAAACCAAAGCCAACAAAAGATTCCCTATAAGATTCATCTAATCACAAGAATAATGCAAAAGAAGCAAGAAAAACATAGAAAAACATCATTCTAATAATCAAACTATCATCTTATAGTGGATTGGTGTTTCTATGGAAAGAAGCCCTTTCCCAATCCTTGATTAAGCTCCATGATATGAAAATGATATGTCAATGATCAAGATGATGGATGGGCAAAATCAGTTCTCACATGAGGAGAGTACTTTGCATAGAATTTGTGGATGGAATTGTGGAGGATTTGATAAAAGATGAAGCCTCTATTTGTAGATTCTCAAATGCTAAGAGTTCCAAACATGGAGGATGTGGGACTAAATATTTTTCCAATAGGAAGAGGCCACTTGTTAAGTTGTGATAGGCTTGAGGATGTGCAAGATTTGGGAAATGTGCCCAAGAGGGTGAAATTTCAAATTTGAAATTGTGAGTAAATTTTGAGTTTGACTTGTGCAAGGGACATGTAAGAGACATGTAAGGCTTCATAAATGCTTTGTTGGGTATACATGTCCACTTGTTTTTGAATTCAAATTTGAGGGAAGATGCCATGTTGAGTGAAAATGTTGATTTAATAAATCAATAAATTGATTTATTTGTGCAAGTGGGGATATCTAGAGGATGCAAGTGGTTAGGATTAGCATTTAATCATGGTTAGATTAGTTTAATGATGATTAGGATGATTTGACCAATTTGACCTGATTTAGGGATTTAAATCAAATCAAAGGGAGATGAATGATGATTTGAGATTTAATTAAATAAATGATTGGTTTATTTAATCAAAGAGGGAATGATAGGCTTAAATTAAATAAAGTTAATTTATTCAATTTAAGTGAATGACCTTAGGAGATTGAAATTGATTTACCCTGATGAATGGATGAGTGTGAATTTGATCAAATGCATAATGCTAATTTTACATGTCTACATTTTCCCCCTCTTTGAAGCAATGCACTTGTTGCCCTGGTTCAAAGAATAAACTTGCGGTGATGAAAATTCAAAAAAATTCTAATTTTTTCAGATGCCCCAGTGGAAAGAGGTACACTAGTACATTGCCCCCTTAAGAGATCGAGTGAAAAGATTTGATTTGAGGGTCAATTTTGTGATAAGAGAGGTTCAAAATGGATGGCTATGAATGATGATGCAAATGAAATGGTTTTCAGATGGTTAGAATAACAAATCTATATTATCCTAAACAACTTAAATGATGATATGATGTGATGATGGATGAGATGGATGATATGATATGCTATGATTATGCAATGGATGATTTATGAGATGCTTAGACTAACTGATCTATATTATGATGATGAACATGCATGTGAGATGATAGGTTGAATGCTAATGATTTGTGTATGTAGGATGGATGCACTAGTGATGATGATTAACTATTCATGATGTGATGGTAGTGCGGAAAAGAAGCCATTAGATGATGACAAGAGGATCCAACAAGTCCATGATCTGATGAGACTTTATTAGAGATGATGATGATGATAGATGATGATGATTTGCTTATCAAGGATTGGGATTTTAAAAGGGCTACTTACCTTATGTTTGATTACAAATGTAGATACAATGCATCAAGGTATAAAGAACTAGGATGGTGTTGTACCTAGTGCAATGGAATTTGACTCAACAAATAGATAGGAGTATTCTTGTTCACACTTGACATACGGAAACCTTGCTAGGACATACCTAACAAAGCAAGTATTCACCAAGTTATTTTACAAGAACGTCCAACAAGCACATCAGACAAAGATAATGATCGTTGCCCCATTCCTATCTCTCTAAATCCCTCATTCTGATATCATCGAGAGGTCCTTGGAATCAGCGCAATAAGATAAATCAAAAGAAAAAGACCAAGTACGCAAACAAGTCAATGTTCTTCATATCTCTAGCCAAAGGGATTTGTTTTGATAGGATAAGAATCCATGGTGATATCCAAAATGATGCCCATTGTCGGAATGATATATCCTAGGACATGCATTGTATAGGATGATGATGGGTTTGATAAATTGATTGAAAGGCTGGTGATATAAAGATGATTGTCATGTTTGTGATTGATCAAGAGTTTGATTTTGTGTTTAAAGGTTTGTTGTTTCAATTTTTTATTTTGCGATTGAAGCTTGCTTTTGCTAATTGTTGTGATTGTTTGTGTTTGTGTTGCCAAAGGATGAAGGTGACGATAAATTTATTATGGATGATTGATTATTGCAAGTGATAGAAAAATGGAACAGATGGATTTTTTCAAATATTTAGATGTTTTTTGACGTTTTGAAATGTGTTGAGTTTTTTTTTGGTGTTTTTGAGATTTTTCAAATGTTTTGATTTTTTTATTTTTGTGATGTTTTGGGGTTTTGATGTTTTCTCAAATTTTTTTGGATTTTGATGTCTCGGGGATAATCAAAGATTAGCCTTGCCTACATTTAAGCTCAGAGATGATGTAGTTTAGAATCCAATGTTTTTGATGTTTTCTGATTTTTTGAGTGTTTTTGGATTTTTTGATGTTTTGGATGTTTTTGGATTTTCTAATTTTCTAATATTTTTGAATTTTAGCATGACTTTGATGATTTAGATATGGATATGTGTGATGATATTAGTGCTCTATTTGGGGATTTTTCTAAAAACCAAGCCAAGGTTGAATGATTGAATCGATGGATTCATGATGATGATAACATTGTTGAGGATACACATCAATGTAAGGATTTGATTGATTAGGATTGATGATGATAACATTGTTGAGGATGCACAACAATGCAATGATTGATTGATCAAGATTGATGATGATAACATTGTTGAGAACACACAACAATGCAAGGATAGTGTTTAAGCAACACAATGATTGGGAAGGATTGATGATAACATTGTTGAGGATGCACAACAATATAAGGATTAGTGTTAAGCAACACAAGGATTGCGATGGATATCCCAAAGTGATGATAGATTCATGATGATGTTTTGATTGGATTTGATTGACCATGATTGATGAAGCTTGATTTGGAACAAAATCTATTTGAATGATTGATGTGATAGTAACGTGCAAACTAGATGCAACTGATAGGGATTACTTGGATTGATGTTTGATGAAAGATGAAGACTGATAAGGAATGTCTTCTCGTCAAAATATACCATGGGCTAGTGATTTGGATTTTGGATCACAAATTATTTTACCTATTTGATTTCATGTTTGTCGATGTTTTGATCACCACATAAGTTGGAGGATATAGATCAAGATTTATTCTCCAAGTAGGATGTACATATCTATCCCCAGTGTCTAGCAATGTATTGAATGTCATGGATGGATGCTTGGATGGATGGCTATGGCAAGCATGCAAAGGATTCCAAGGATTATCTTGTGATAAGATAAGGTGTTCAGATAAAGAATTCTCATTTGGATAATGCTTCATAGCTCAGATAATGCTGCATAGGATAGGATCAATGAAAATGACCCATGTCAAGATGTTTACCATAAGCAAGTGTAAAGTGTGCCCCAAACTTTCATCAAGATCAAGATAACTTGGATGAGGGTTGCAGATGGATGGAAACAAATTGGATAAATGGTTTATGGATTTATGGATGAATGGATTTATTATGGACTGAGATGGATGGAATGTTGGATTTATTATGGATAGCCTGATGAGATGCTTTCATTTGAACCAGCTCACGTAGATGCTTGATTCTACACATGATGCCTGTTTGCCAAGTTCTCATCATGGTCTTGCCCAAAGTGCCATGGAAGTGGTTTTCACTAGAGGACAATTTTTTTTCTTTACAATTTTCAATCCTGTTTTTGATTTTTTTTTATTTTCATATTTTTTGATTTTTTTTTGTATTTTTTTGAAAGATTTTAAGCTCATGCTGAATCTCAAGGTATTGCTGATGTAGATGCTCCTGTCATAACATGCCATCAATATCCTACCTGAAGGAGTTGCTTTGCTAAGATATGTGCACTTGAATGCAACTTTTGGGATTCTTGATCTGCTTTATTGATACTAGAGTTGACTTTGTCTTGGTACGTACATCATGATAGAGTGCCTTTTAAATCCTTATTATGAAAGGTCGTTGCCAATACATGGTCAATGTAAGAAGTGGATATCATGCAAGGAGGTGTGGATGGACAGTGTTTTAGGATAAGAGATGGATTGGTTGACAGTTTGGAACCTTTGACTCTCCAAACTTGGGAAGATGAGTAGTGATGGGTGGATACAAAAGTGTGTGGAATTAGGACCAACACCTTGATACACTTTCTACCTTGCTTGAAAAGCTTGCTTTTTCTTTTGTGGAGATCTCTGATGGATACTTTTCCATTTTTTACTTTTCCCCATAGTTTCTTTGACTGATGGAGTTTGATAGGGATAATCTTTCTTTGTATTCTTTGGTATCCATTTGTATTTGATTTGTCCATTATGATCCTTAGCTTCTTTTTATTTGATAACATTCTTTGTACTTTGATTCAAATCTGTCTTTTGATGTTGGTCCTAATTCATGGATGGGGTGATGCATGGATGAAGATTCATGACGTGGTTGGTTGTAGTATTGACACTAGTTTCATCATAAGGACTTTTCATGCTCCCTATGTTGACGTTTGCTTGAGATGAATTTTCCCCCAGTATTGTGGAAGTAGTACCTTCATGCTTTGATTCCGCCTATGCTGAGAGCTCTTGTTTAGAATGCATTTTCTGATAAATGACTACTATAGGTGACATTTTTTTAATTTTCTGCTCTGCTAACTTTGGATTATACTATTATGTCTAACATGTTTCCTTCATGGTGTCCATAGCCTAAAGTTGTGTTATATCTAATACTGTTGTTGACAACTCTGTTTGATTGTAGGAATCAATAACCTACTCTTTTTGTGTAACAAAATCTTGTTTAAGATGAACATCATCTACGTGTCCATCCAAAGAAAGCATCTCATGGGTAGACAGAGGAGTATTTCCTACATGGATATGATCATCTTGCATAAATAGGAGAGTGTCCATTAGAATATTGTAGTATCTTGAAGATACAAATTCTTGATCTTGAATGATTTCAGAGTTACTTTCGACATGCTTTGGATCAAGTTCTTGACATGGTTTAGTTTCAAAGGATGGATTGCTTACAAAGGGTTCTTGGATGTCATTCTTAGACATGGTAAGTGGTTTAATATCCTCAAGTGTCAAGTTCAAGGTTCCTTTAGTATCTGTAACCATGAGGTCAAAGGGGATCAACATGTCTTGGAAAGGACCATTGCTAGACCTTAGTGGAAGATTTTGATTTTTCTTTGGAATAAATTCTTGATATATGTCCTCTACCTCATTAGGTGATGTAGAGACATTTTCAACATGATCATAGGTCAACGGATCATGCATTATGTTAATAGGATCAAATAATCCTAACACTCCTTGAAATAGATCACTAAAAAGTGGCTCTCGATGTATGGTGATTTGATCATGAAATGGGGTGGACACATCTTCAAGGTGCTCATTGATGGAGAGATCTTGAACACTTCTGGTGGAGAGATTGTGAATGTCCTTAACCATAGGGTCAAGTGATGTTGACATTTCTTGAATTGGATCATTGTTAGATATCGTTGGAAGATTTTGGTCATGATTGAAAAGTGACTCTTGACATATGTTGATTTGATCATTGGATGAAGTAGAAATAGCTTCAAGGGGCTCAATGATGGATTTATCTTGATCCTTGTTCTCAATAGTTGTGGTGGAGAGATTTCCAGTGCTATCATTTTCCCCAATAGTGATTATCTTTTGATCAATCAGGTCTTGGATGAGTTTTTTGAGCTGGACACGATCTAATGTTTTGTGTCCCTTTATTCTATGATAATCACCAAGGTGCTTCTTGTTATACCTTGGTGGTTTTATGTCCCGCTCTTAATAGTTCACATAAATGGGAATTTTGATGATATTTTCTTGTACCAATTGTTGTAGGACTGATTCGATTGGTCTCCCAAGTGGTGTGTATTTCCGTTGAATTCTTTGTGAGATTTGCACTTTAAATTGACATTGTGGTGATTTATTTTGGAGATGTGGTGATTGATATTTGAGATGGGGTTGATCTTGATGTCCAACTCCTTGACATTGGAAATATTGTTCTTGACACTATTGTGGACACAACTCACTTCTTTGATGACATGGATTAACCAATGGATGGGTGTATTGATTTTGGAGTAAAGATATCTCCTGGCTCAATAATTCAATTAGTTTGGCATGTGAAGCAAGTTGCTCTAGCAAAATTTGATCTTTATTTTGCATTTGATTCCCTTGATTTAGTTGATTTGGCTTTTGTTTAAGCAGACTTGGAGTGTGTACTTGTGTTTGATTTTGGACAATGTTTTGATTTGGGATGACATTCAGATTTTGCATGATAGGTTTAAATTGAACATTGTTGTGATGGCGAATCACATTTCATTGATTTAGGTAACTTTGATTTTGCATGGTGTTACCTTGACTTGGAATCTTTAGCATCTTGTTTGGATTTTGAACAATATTCATATGACTTGCAAACATATTTATCCCAAAGTTTGTCGGATTCATGTTTGGAAAACTTATACTTGGTACATTCTCATTTGGCATGGCATTGTTTGTTTGAAGACTTATGCATTGATTCTTTGGTGGATAGGCTTGTAGTTTTGGATTTAGATCTACCATCAGGAAAGATGTTCCAATCTTTTGACTAGGCATACTCACATTTGTTGTACCATTGAGATTTGTGATACTGACCCCATGTATAAATGTGAGTGTTGGAAATCCATTGGAATTGTAAGGTTTTGATAGTTTGGTTGGTTTGGACAAGTCATGATGTATGGATCAAGTTTATATTCCATGTTCCTCTTGTGTTTTGAACTTATTGCAAAAGTTACCTCTAAGGTTCACAAAACCAATGACAAGATGGAGGATGAAATGTGTAAATGATATGAGTGTTGAATGTTTAGGGACTTTGGATCAATACTAGACTTAGGGTTTGAGTTTTGTTGGTTTGATTGGATAATGAACTTGTAAACCCTAAGATGTTGGATGTGGTCTTAGGATGAACTTGTTTAAAGGAGTTCTAATTTAACTAGAGATATGAGAAAGGATGCATTTCCATACTCCTAACTAAACAAGGTGATTTTGATTTTGATGATTTACCCAAGTCTAGAATAATGTTTCCAAAGTTCTAAAGTTGCTTGTGGGATGGGTTTTGATAGATGTTTGGATTTTGGATGAAGTGTTTGATTTTTTATCCTAAATGAACCTAGGAAGAACTTGTTTACTAGGCCAAGATAGTGAAGATCATTCCTTTCTCTAAGAGTAACTCAAAATCAAAAGATCAATGTTTGCATGAAAACCAAACAAACAAAAGTTGCCAAGCACATATGTGGGGTCCAATTGATTTAATCTTTGCTTAATGAATTCTTTTTACCACAAACACACTCTTGATTGGATTTTCAATCTAGATGTCTAATGTCTCAACTTTCCCCTTATCTCGCAAAGTGCATTATGCATAAACTGAGGAAATTCGAGGCAAGAGTTACCTATTGTTGACCTTAGTAGGAGAAAATTGAGATAAATCCAAATGTTTAGAAGCCTCTAATGATATGAATCCCAAGGGAAAGTAATAACATGTGAATTTGTTCAATGATATTTTCCTCTCTTAAAGGGTTTGTAACTTTGATGATTCATTGAATGTTGGTTTTCCAATGTTTTCAATTAAAGCACTGTGTTTTTAAACAATGTAACATCCTAGCTCAATTGGCACATTTTTCTTAGTGGATTTTCCTCATGCCCTTCATAGTAGAAGAGATGATTTTACATGCAACCAAGGATAAAATATAAAGGTTTGTTAAGAATGAAGTCTTAACCTCTATATTTCAACCAAGATCGAACATGGAAAGTAACTTCTTGGAATCTAAGTTCCAATGCATCACTTCAATAAAATCATTGGATGGACTGGTTGGATGCTACAAACAAGGTTCTTAATGACACAACATCAGGGACATGGCACCTCGCAAGCATCCAACAAGCCTCTAAAGGCTTTAATCAATCCTACTAAGGGATCTTATATGTTTTACGGTAGTACCTTGTTCTAAAAGACATTGTACGACTAAGGGCTACATACCATGATGACTTGATAGTTTAGTCTTATCCATTTGTATATCCACCTGAATGAAAAACTAGTTGGAGTCACCTTCGAGTTCTCCTTTCAGATGTGTCTCTTAGGTAGGCCACTCTAAAGGTAAAAAATAGCAAGCAAGCACATTTGTAGTTCGATTGCCCTTCATTTAGAAACAAAGGGAGAACACACGTGATATACCTAACTCACACTCGCAAATTGTTTTGTTCAACTTTAAATCCAAATCAAAATGTGTATGGGCAATTATTTACACAACTTAATGTCACCAAAATCCTTTTCATTCTCAATATCATTGTGAGGTGCGAGAGAAGTGCATACGTCTTTTGATGATATTACTGTGTAAATAATTACAAAATAATAAAGGCACACATTCATTTTATCTTTCAAAGCAATGTTTTGATTCATTTTAAAACACTAATGTCAAATGTGAAGTTTTCTTCTTCAATTTTAGCCCAAATTAAAATATAGTAGGTGTCTAAGTTTCAATTTTATCCTTTTGCAACGAAAAATTGAAGCATTCTTTTTAAACCCAAACAAAAATTAGTGTCCTAAAAATGAAAGATAACAATTTCGTGAATAATCTTTAAACAAACACTAAAGGGTTAAAGAACACTTAATCTTCTCAAGACATCATCTTCATTTCTCCTCCTTTCATTTTTCTACCTTCATTGTCCTTCATTTTCGTTTGACACCTTTGTTTTCCTATTCCATCAAAAAGATAATCATGTGAGGATAACAATATTAAACTTATTTTGATAATAACATGATTTCAAATGAAAGGACAAAGATTTGGGTGATAAGATATCACACTTGTTAGACCCATTTTCTCATCAACATCACTTAAAGGTATTGAGAAAACAAATCAACCACTAATAGTAAATCCCTTAAAAGCATCATCATAATCTCAAGTGTTGGCTATCTCAAAATGATGTGATAAACTTTGAAAGCCCATAAATTATATCAACCATGAAGATTACATCCTTTAACAGCATTATCACAAGTTTAGATTTTAGCTATGACCATAATGACAAAGATGGTTCACAAATCTAATAAATTGTATCCCTAAGTCAGCTTTAAAGAAAAAATCTTTCAAAAGCCTTATCATCAATTTCAAATTTTAAACTGTGACCAATGAAAATGATTTCATAAAGCTAATAAATTATATCCTATCAATTTCAAATTTTAAATTATGACCATGATAATCTCTTGCTACCCCACTTTGTATTTTAGTTGTTTCATAAATAGCAGTGTCAGGGAGCTGAGGGCCAAAGGAAAAATAGTCAAAGGATCTAATGCAAATGTATGTTAAATCCCAAAATAAGTGCAATAGGGGATCTCTTATTTATTATGGACATGACTGAACACAAGGCATTAGTGTATAAATGTGAGGAAGGACTATAGTTTGATAACAAGGTATAAAAAAAGTTAATGCTATTCAAGAAGGCATTCAATTCTCATAGCATTCATGTACTACGCCATTTCTCATATGCCTAGAATTTTAAGATTCAATACTTTAAAGGTCTGACCAATCTCCATTCTGGTCTTTCAAGTGTGCCACCTGATAGTCCTACTGTGCAATAAACGTTTTATGTCTTATTCTCCATATAGGAGCCTTCTAAACTTGATTTTGCAGACTCTAGTACCACGGATTTGTTGCAACAACTATTATTTGAATTTTGTGAAGAATTCCTGCCATCTTCATATCCTGCATAAAATATTTAATGAAACTATAGTAAGTTGTCCATCGAATTGCTTGCTTCAAATAGATATTATAGAGCCTACTACAATTGAATGGTACTCTCTCTATCATAACTTCAAGTTCCCTTATCTTGGACTGCACAATGCCAAAACACTTGAGTGAAATCTTCACTCAACTCTTGACAGATTTGGTTTGCAACATAAAGACCAGTAAAAATTCAATGGAATGGCTGCTTCTCCAAATTTAACATCATTTTCCTCCTCCTTTGTTCCCTACAATTCATGCTAGTAGACACGTTTATTCTAGACGACTCTATTGCTAGAAAGAAAAATTCCTCCCTAGCTACCAAATTTGAAATGTTGAGTATCCAACAATAGATGTGTATGTCACCAAGGGAATCAAAACTAGAAACAATGCAAATAGTAGGTGAAAACTTTCTGCCTGTGTCAAAAATGGGAGCTTTGGAATAGGGAATGGACGATGATCAAAGCATAAAAGTGGACGCATGGACAAGGCACATCCCCAGTTAGATAAAGTTCCTATAGAAATTTGGTCTAATGGAATGGAATTATTGTTGGGTATGCACAAAGACAAGTAGTGCCCCAATGATTCTTAGAGTTATTGTAAGTGAAATACGACACACCATATCTAATGCATTTAATGAAAGTTAAAGGAACAACGACAAAATGCCTCATAGACACACGATAGGGAGAATACAAAGAAAAGGGCATGCGAAAAGAGAAGGTTGAGGGACACAAGATAGAGCAATGTGGAAAAAGCTAAGGTCACATGTGTTTTTTGCGATTTTGTCATTAACAGTAGCTTAGTAGTATTTGCCGCAGGCAATGTGGATTCACAGAAGGATTGTGATGGTAGTTTGGGTTTTGAATCTTCCACTATTTTACCTAATATTGCCAAGGAACTTAAGTGACATAGTAAGATTGGAAAACATAGGTTCATAGATGTGTTACAGATTTAGAGTGATTCAAAGCAGGTTAAAAATAAAGACAATGATGATTTGCAGAGGGGCTGTGTTGATTCTGGCAACTCGTTGTTGGATTCTATTGGGGAGTTTGAAATATAGAGCAATGTTGGGAAGATAAGCTTTTCAAGTGTTTTTGGTGATGCAAGTACCAACAGTGGTTCAAAAAAGGGGTTTGGTGCCACTACTGAAGACCAAGTGGGCTTTCCTCTAGTGCTTCATCAAAGAAAGACTCCTGTAATTAGAAGTGACAACATAATTCCAAAACAGGCTATAACTTAATTAAAGATGACTTTGGAAAGGGCATACATAGTATTTTTATTGGTCACAAGATAGAAGCCAAACCCAAAGTGAAAGGAAAAAAAAAATTCAAGAGGAAATGGGTGTCTTTTCAAGCCTTGAAAATGACTCTATCGTGCTAAATCAACCCCTTGAAAAAATTTGTGCTTATTCAGGTATTAACAATGAATTAACAGTGCAGAAAAATTCCAATGATAAGAATGGTTCTTCTTCAGAAAATGTGGTCTCATGGAATGCATAGATTCCTTGATCATCGTTAAGATTTGGATAGAGGACCATGCGGGTATGGAAAGATGATTCAATATAGAATTTCAATACTTGATCTAAGCAACTTCTAAGCATCCATGAAGAAACTCTTGGGTCGATGATATTGCCCTCCCATATATGATTTTGATTTCAGACATACAGGCTTTTGGCTACGCTTTGTCCATAGTGAATTGCCTCTAGCTTTTCCAACTCATTTCTCAACAAGGAGGGGATAGTCAACTCGTGGGAATCAACTTATAATATTATCTTATAACAGCTAACAAAAGAATCCTGATATTTGTGTAAAATGACCAACATATGACAACAACAAGATAAAAGATTCAATATATTCCAGAGATGTAATCTGAGCTAATATTCCAACCTTAGACATTGAAAACATAATACGTGCAAAACTTGCTATTGATCAGTGCATTCCAACGTTAAAAAAGTAAACTGTTATCTTGCATTTATTCACTGATTCAATACTTCTTGTACATCTTAAGCAAGACACCAACATTCAAGGATTTTATTTTTCTATCAAGACAACAAAGATTTCTATCAAATGCATACAAAAAAATGATGTTTTGTTCCTATTGAACACATTCAAATATTCACCCTCCTTCTAGCGCCAATATTTAGAACCTTAAATCTGCATTAGCTCAAAAACAAAAGCCCTTAGCATTGTTAGAAAACCAAAGCAAACAAAATATTCCCTATAAGATTCATCTAATCACAAGAATAATGCAAAAGAAGCAAGCAAAACATAGAAAAACATCATTCTAATAATCAAACTAGCATCTTATAGTGGATTGGTGCTTCTATGGAAAGAAGCCCTTTCCCAATCCTTGATTAAGCTCCATGATATGAAAATGATATCCTGATGATCAAAATAATGGATGGGAAAAATTAGTTATCACATGAGGAGAATGACTTTGCATAGAATTTGTGAATGGAATTGTGGAGGATTTGATAAAAGATGAAGCCTCTATTTGTAGATTCTCAAATGCTAAGAGTGCCAAACATGAAGGATGTGGGACTAAATATTTGGCCAATAGGAAGAGACCACTTGTCAAGTTGTGATAGGTTTGAGGATGTGCAAGATTTGGGAAATGTGTCCAAGAGGGGGAAATTTCAAATTTGAAATTGTGAGTAAATTTTGAGTTTGACTTGTGCAAGGGACATGTAAGAGACATGTAAGGCCTCATGAATGCTTTGCTGGGTGTACATGTTCACTTGTTTTTGAATTCAAATTTGAGGAAAGATGCCATGTTGAGTGAAAATTTTGATTTAATAAATCAATAAATTGATTTATTTGTGCAAGTGGGGATATCTAGAGGATGCAAGTGGTTAGGATTAGCATTTAATCATGGTTAGATTATTTTAATGATGATTAGGATGATTTGACCAATTTGACTTGATTTAGGGATTTAAATCAAATCAAAGGGAGATGAATGATTATTTGAGATTTAATTAAATAAATGATTGGTTTATTTAATCAAAGATGGAATGATAGGCCTAAATTAATTAAAATTAATTTATTCAATTTAAGTGAATGACCTTAGGAGGTTGAAATTGATTTACCCTGAAGAATGGATGAGTGTGAATTTGATCGAATGCATAATGCTAATTTTGTGTGTTTACACAACCACCATAAAATTACCATTTGAATCCCTTAACACGCCTCCACTCTAGCCCTGCCCGGATTTCCCTTCACAACACCATCAAAGTTGGCCTTATACCAACTACTAGGAGCAAAGGTCCAACACACACCCTCCCTACTTTTCTTGGCTAGCTTGGAAGCTAAAGACACTTCCACTTTAATATTCCAATCCTTCACTATCATTAGATCACAGTGAATACACACCACTGCTTCAAGGTAAAAATATTTTTGGGGAATCACATTAAAGTTTTCCTTTATAAGCCTAAATTTTTTCTCAAATACAATATTCTTCGACATCTCCTTATCCCTAGAAATTTTACTATTACATTCTTTCCACACTCCCAAATCAAAAAAAGGGAATATGAAATCCAATAACCTTTAAATGCATGGATTTTGAGTTGGGTATTTCCATTATAAAAATAAATATTCAATGGTTCAGGGGAACACCCAAGAGATATTCCAGAGGGTTAATAATTTTCCCCAAATTAAGGAAACAAACGGGTAGTGGAGAAACAGGTGGTTGGCTAACTCTACCTCACTCCTATAGAGGTAACATCTATTGGGGATTTGAAAACCCCATTTACAAATATTGTCCACTATGAGCACCTTATTCTGAAGCATAATATAGAAGAATATATTGACTTTAGGAGTCAAGTGTTTAAACCATGCTTTTGACCAGAAGGGAGGGGAAGCTTGAGAAAGGGACAATAAAGAGACAGCTGAAGAAATAGAGTAGTTACCCAATGGGTTGTTCATCCAAACAAGGATATCATCCTTTTGGGGCTATCCCAAAGTGAAAACCTTTAAGGAGGGTTCAAGCTCAACCAACTCCTAACTAATCAAACATAAGTTCACCCAGTCTCCTTCATGCCAATAATATTTGACAAGCTCCCCGAAAGTAGCTTTACATAGCTCTACCCATCTATTGAATCTTCCAATTTTGATGAGGGGCTCCTTAAAAAGCCATTTATCCTCCTAGAATCTGGCGTGATTACCACTTCTAATGTACCATCCTATCCCTGATTCCAAATTTTTTCTACTAGCAATCATATCATTCCAACAAGTTGATCCATGAGGGAGGATATGAGTGTCCAACAAAGCTTCGAGGGACATAGGATTAGCCATATATTTATTTCTTAAAATGTCTTTCCATTCTCCACTAAACAAGAAAGATCTCCATATTTATTTGGCCAACAGAGTGTTATTCATAATTCTATTTTTTTTAGACTTAAACCCCCTAAGGTTTTCGATCTGCAAAAAAAATCCCACCCTATAAGAGGCATTCTCTTTCTTTCCTCCACTCTAAACAAAATTAATATTTTTTGGATCTTTTCAATGGCCTCAACATATTTAACATGAATTTTGTAAAGGCCTAAAGCACAAACTAGGAGCTTCTGAAGAGAAGCTTTAAGAAGTTGATTTTTTTTAGCTTGGCTCAAAAGAGCTCCTTTCCAACCTACCAACTTCTTTTTGAACCTATCAACTAATGAACACCAAAAATAATTTGGAGGTTTAATGCATAAATGAAGTCCAAGATAAGAAGAAGGTAAGGATTCCACTCTGGAGGCAAGGATTCTTGCTATCTTGGCATGTCTATGCTCAGAGGTATTGAAGAAAAAAAGGAAACTCTTCTATTTGTTGATTATCTTCCCAATCACCTTCTCATACACATCCAATGTTTTTTTTCAAATTCTTAGCCTCATTCACTATAGATATTCCCACCAACATAGTGTCATCGGCAAATTGTTGATGAGAAAAAATTAGATTAGTGGAAGAAGGACTTAGATCTGCAAGAGACCTCTATTCAATCAATCCTTTAAGATTCCTTCCCAAACTTTTAGCCATTATAGTGAAAATAATAGGTGATATAGGATCACCCTATCTTAAACCTCTTGAATTTGGAAAGAATCTAGAAGGAGATCCATTCACAATAATAGATGCATAAACCATAGTAACCAATCGTTTCATCAACTAAATGACTCTTCTACTAAAACCAAACCCCTTAGAATTTTGAATAAAAACTCTCAATCAAAATGGTCATATGCTTTGGATATATCCAAGGTATGTGCAGGATCATTATGGAAAAAACAGGCCCTTAAGTGGCAAAAAATTTAGAAAAATCAGAGTTAGGTAACTTGACGTAAAAAATTGAATAAGTTATCTATATTATTTAAAAAATATGTAAGAATAGAATCTGTAACAAATTAAATGTAGTTTCTCAACTACTAGGTTTATTTTAAAAAAAAAACCATTTGGTGAAATTTTAAAATTTCAATGCAATAGTACTTAAATTTCACGGAAAAAAAAGTAGGTGTCTGTCTGACCACCCTAACCACAATAAAATGATAATATCTTTTTATAAAATTTTAGACATAAGTAGAGGACTTATGTTCGGATGTGATGCATATTTTTTTGTAATTTTTTTCAAAGTAAATAATTAATTATAATTTTTTAATTACAACTTTTAAAAATAATAAAAACTCTTATTTCTAACCACCTTCACTTGGTAAAAACTTCATGAAATTCATTTTTTCTTTTTTTAATCCTATAGTATGTGAATCATAGAATGTGATGCATGTTTTGGATTCAAAAAATGTGATACTGTTTGAAAGCTATAGATGTTTTTCAATTAGCCTATCAATCAACACTTTAGCCATAATTCAAATAGAAAATGAATAATAATTATTTATTAAATTCAAAGTAAAGAAAAATTTATATTCGTGTAAATTTGAGAATCTTTCTTAAAAACCCTTTTCATTTCATCAATTTTGGGTAAAAAACATTTGTCAACCACATACCCTAAAAATACCCATCATATTGCAACTTTTTGGCCTATCATGATCCTGCACATACCCTCTAGCTTCAGAAGAAACCCTTTAGTTTTAGATTGCACTAGTGAATGAATATTCTCATGGACTATGACTATGGAATCTAAGATTTTCTTGCCAAGAACAAAACCATTATGTTGAGGAGAAATCAACAAAGGAAGGATAGAAGGGATCCTTGAGGTAAAAACCTTTGAGATGATTTTATAGAGAGAGCTACAAAGACTAATTGGTCTAAATGCCTCAAAATCCATTGCCCCTAGTTTCTTAGGAATAAGGACCATAAAGGTAGCATTTAGTTCCTTAAGGAGCCTTCTAGATCCAAAGAATTCCTTAATAGCATTCACGATATCATTTTCCACAGTATCCCAAAACCATTGAAAAGATAACATAGGAAAACCATTAGGCCTAGGGGCCTTATTTCCTTCAAAAGAAAATATAGCTTTCCTGATTTCCTCCTTAGAGGGGATGGCCACAATATTTTCATTATCTTCCCTCTCAACAATCTTAGGGATCACCTCTAATAAAAATTCTTGGTCATTTTGATTGATTTTCCTATTCATCGAAAGAAGGTTGTTATAGAAGAGGAAAACTTGCTTTTTGATGTATTCCTCTTCCTCAAATCTTGTACCATTGACTTCAATGAGAGAGATTTTATTGGAATACTTGTGTTTAGAAGTAGATAATTGGAAGTACCATGTATTTCTATCTCTAGCTGAAAGCCACAACACCCTTGATCTCTACCTCCAGAACTCCTCCTCTTTAACTATTATATCATGCAATTTCACCAACAACTCATTTTCTTTAACCTTATTATTTTGAATGTATCCTTCCTTCTAGATTTTTTCCTAGATCTTTGCAAGCTCCATTTGATGTTCAAATTTAATAACAAAAATGTTTCCAAAGGATTCTTTTTTCCATCTTAAATTGTGTTTTACTTCTCTCAAGTTTTTAGCAATTCTGAACATAGCAGTGCCCAGAACATCAATATTACACCATTTCCTGATTTCATCAAAAATAAGGGGGTGGGATAACCACATTCTCTCAAATCTAAAAGGATATTTTTTCTTCACCTTTATAGGATTTTCCACAAAACTTATGGGAAAGTGATCTAACCCTACTCTAGAGAGAGCTTTAAGAGAGAAAAAATAGCTTAAAAGCCACTAATGAGAAATTAGAGTTCTATGTAGCCTTACTTGAATAATATCCTTACCAATTCTTCCATTAACCAAGTATACTGAGCTCCTTACAGGTCCATGTCAATTAGCTCCTTATTCACCTGATTCACCTGAGAGCCTCAAAATTTCTCTTCATTTAGAAGGGGGTATTAAAATAACCCACTACTACCTAGTGGTCATTATTAAAAATCCTACAGAAAGTAGAGAGTTCACTCCATAAGGATTTTCTCGCTCCTTTCCCATTAGGAGCATAGATATTCAACTAGATCCAGCTAAAGTTGTCTCTGATATGTGTGATTTTAATAGCCACGTGATTATTGCTCTCTAGAAAAGGTTCCCCTTTAATGAGCACAAAGGATAATCTAGTCAAAACATGCAAAAAAAATGGAAAATCACATGGTTATATGTCCTTGATTTTTTCTCCCACTTTGATAGTCATGTTAACTTATATAATGGTGCATGTCAAACTAAACAAGATATCAAGAAAGAAACTATTTAAATATTTTTCAATACTAAAATGGTATATATTTATATAAAATATATAGTTCATTATATTTTTCTTTCAATAATAACTCTACCGAAAATAGGGTATGTGCAGGATTATGATGGGCAAAAAAGTGGCAATATGATGGGTATGTGGCTGATGACTATTTTTTTACACAAAATTGATGAAACAAAAAGGGTTTTTAAAGGAGATTCTTAGTTTTCTACCAATATAAATTATTCTTTACTTTGAATTTAATAAGTAATTATTATTCATTTTCTATTCAAATTATGACTAAAATTCTAATTGATAGGTTGATTGAAAAACATCTATAGCTTTCAAATGGTATCACATTTTTTGAATCCAAAAATTGTGTCACATTCTACGCTTCACATACTATAGGATTAAAAATAAATAAAAATTGAATTTCATGAAGTTTTTCCCAAGTTTAGGTGGTCAGACATATGAGTTTTTATATTTTTTAAAAAGTTGTAGTAAAAAAGTCATAATTAATTATTTACTTGGAAAAAAATTACAAAAAAATATGCATCACATCTAGGCATGAATCCTCTACTTATATATGAAATTTTATAAAAATTTATTATCATTTTATTGTGGCTAGGGTGGTCAAACAGACAACTACTTATTTTTTCCCTGAAATTTAAGTACCACTACATTGAAATTTCAAATTTTCACCAAATAGATTTAAAAAAAAAAAAACAAACCTAGTAGTTTAGAACTAAATTCAATTTGCTACAATTTCTATTCTTACATATTTTTAAAATTATATAGATAGATTATTCAAATTTTTACATCAAGTTTCCTAACTCTATTTTTTCTAAAATTTTTGCCACTTAAGGGCCTATTTTTTCCATGATGATCCTACACATACCCAACATGAAAAATTGAAAATGTGTGTAATGAATAACATGTATAGAAATGGATTAGAGCAGAGAAAAGAGTAGGATTGGGTGCACTTCCAATTTTTTGAATTTTGAAGATGATGACGAGGGACATGTGATGTAGATTTTGATGGTGATGGTGGTTTTCTAGAGGTTACAAAAGTTGTTCTATGGCCTTTGTTGGAGTCGATTTCTTTTCCTGAGCCTATTGGGCCTTTGGAAAATATTGTGGTTGGCTTGGATGTTTTTTTTTTTGGTTTGTTGGAGGGTGTTTTGGGGAGGCTCTCTTGGCCTCTTTGTTTTACTCGTTTTCCTTTTGATTTGTTTGTGTCGTGCACCTCATGGTTGGGACCTCTTATTGTTTTCTTATTTCATGGAAGGGACATACTTGGGATCTTGGTGGTTTGCTTCCCTACTTTTTCCTTTGGTAGTTAGTGGGTTTTCATCTCTCAGCTTGGTTCTTTTCCTTATGGTGGATTGTTGTTTAGCTTTGACTTTGGAAGTGCTTTGGTTAATCGCTCTACTAGTGGTTAGGTAAGGATTAGTCTGTTGGACTCTCTGGTGAAGTTGTATTTAGTTTTATTGCTGCTTGACACCCTTATTCTTTCCCTTGTTACATAGTTGGGGGTTGTTTTGTTTCTTCACAAGCCCTTGGGGGTTTGTCACGATTCTTCTAATGTCATTGTTTTGGGTTTTTCTTCCCACCCTATCCTTCTTCTACCTTGCTCTGACCTTGTTTCTTGGGGAGTGTGATGGGTATCTTGGGTTGTTTATTTGGGGTTGCAGGTTAGTTCCTTTGCTACCATTCTCTATGGTGTTGTGTTGGTTTGGAGGGTTCTAATTGGCTATGGGAAGAGTTTCCCGTCAGTGGTTGCTTCTCTGTTCTAGGTTGTGGAAGCTTCTATGGCCTTTCATGATATGGTTAGTTGCAAAGTCTACTACTATAGTGTGTTGGATCTACCATTTTTTTGCTTTGGCTTGGTGTAGTGGTGGGTGCTTGTCTTGGGCTCAATTTTTGTTGAACATTGATAATATTTTTGGTGAAAGCCCATCTTTTTTGGGTTTGTCTCATGAAGGATGATCATCTTTCCTTGCTAGTTAGTTTGTGCAAAGGTGTGGATTGGTTATGGGCCAAGGTTTTTGCTTGGTTGGTGGTTGTTTCAATGACTATTTCCATTTTCTAGAGGATTGTTTTGGGTTCTTTTTGGTGTAGTGTAGCAAAATACATACCCTTGCATTTGCACACTTGTTTGGTCCCGCCTTGCTTTGTTTATCCCTATTTATGTCTTAATTAGTCCTATTTTGCACCACAAAACTAATAAATACATATTTTTTTGGCTAATCTCGACAATCATCAATAGATAAATGATATTTTAATGATTTTTGTCTATGGGTCCCTAATTTTTGGACTAGGACTAAAATACCGCCTAGGGCATCTTTTTTCTCCATAGGTCTTAGGACCCTAATTTCAAGGAATCTTAAATTAGTCCCCTTTTTGGAGTTTGTGCCCTAAGATTTGAGCCTTGGAACTAAGATTCTACCTAGGGTGTCTTTTTCCTCAGCTTATTTTTAGGATTTAATTTTAGATTCTGGTGGGATTTAGCCTCCTTTAATTAATGATTTCATATGTTAGCTTGGTGTGGTTTAATTTCAGGATATTAAGCATAGATAAGTATAAATATAGGGCTCCTTCACTCATTTTATCATTCATCATTTCCCTCCATTACTTTATTTCATTTCAAGGTTTAATTACTAAAAAGGACTTTGACCAAGGAAAACCCCCGTTTACTAACATTCAAAAAAAATTTCCTCTCTTGCATGTTTTTTATTGCATATTTAGGTTGAAGACTTGAAGATCATTTGAGGTGGAAAATTTTATGGTTGTAAAGTTGCATTGAAAAGTTTCCATCTTGATGGAAACTCGCCTATAGGTTAGACTTGGAAGATTCAAGACCTGAGATCATAAAAAAGACAAGTAAAAATCTAGGACCTGAGGATCACTTTCAAAGATTGCATAAATTCTAGATGAGACTAAAATGCAACCTAGGGCATCTTAGTCCTCCATAGGGTATTTTTCAGAGATTCTTTGGGATTATGTTCCAGTATCCGAAGATTCCACATTTTCCCCAAAAAATAGAAGTGGGACTAAGACTGTAATATTAAGGGAATCTTAGTCCACCCTAGCATATTTTGATAGAATTTTTGCATTTCTAGAATCCCCATCACATTTCCATACTTCCTAGGTACATACCCCCTAACTTGTTGCAAAATTTTGTCATTTGATCTCCTTATTTGACTTGCATTGCTTGATTTTGTGTGTTGAATGTTCAATTGTCTCTTTCCAAGAATTTTCTTGGTGGTGAACCCTTAAAAACTGAAAAAACCCCCTCCTAGGTCCTCCTAATTAAAAATTGATTCACCTTGTGAAGTTGATAATCAATCCAATCAGAGTTCTTAGGACATTATTGAATGAACATAGGAAAATTGGGTGAACATTTCCCACTATCATTTTCCTTTTGTTCATTTTGATGAACCCGACCTTGTTGAGCATTCATTTTCTAATTTGGAGTTCATTAAAATGATCTAGGTTTCATTCATCCTTGCATTGCATCTTTCATTAGTGAAATTGCACCTAGGTTTTCTCATCTTTAGTGAAATTGCATCTAGGGTTTCTTGCATTTCCATTAGTGAAAGTGCATATAGGTTGCATTTTTACTTTCTTGCATCATCTTATGTCATTGAAAACTAAAAAATTACATTGTCAATCATCCTAATTGCATTTAGGAACATTCTTATTTTATTCCAAATCAAAAAAATTACATTCAATCTTGCATCCAATTGCTTTTTATTCATCATGTTTTCTTTCCTTCATTGGCACAATTTTCTATTTCTAAACATCAAGTACTTGGGTAGGCAACCTAGGAACACTGTTATCAATCAAAATCTTTTTTTTTTTTCTAGAAAAAACCTTATTGGGACTAAAACAACCTTACTGGTGTCTTAGTCCCTCTTTGGGTTTTAGTCTTAGAATCTTGTCTGAACCATTTACTATATGTTTCATCCTCTAGAAACTCAAAATTTCTTCAATAGGACTAAGAGGCCCTTACTGGTGTATTAGGCCCTATTTGTTTTGACCTTGAAGTTTCCATGGTTTGAATTTTTTTTTTGTGCTTCTCTTTGCTGCAGTTACTTTCCTATTTCATTTTTTTGATTTGTTGTTTCATCAGAATTAGGCAATCTAGCTTAATTTGTCTTCATTCACTACATTTTCAACATTCAAACTGGAATTTACAACATTTCATTTTTAGTCTATTGCATAGTGTAATAAAAAAATTACATTGTTTTATAAAATGTTTAATCTTCTAGAGCTTTGTATAATATGGATAAAAGTGTTTTTTTCTTTTCAATATACAATGTTTCTATTCATAAACCTTTACATAAGTTTTATGAAATTTATTTTCATTCTTGGATACATATTATTTACTTTCTTAAAGTTTTGCATAGATTGGATAAACATGTTTTTCATCTTGGGATATACATTGTTTACATTATTAAAGTATTGCACGAGATGGTCAAAAGTACTGTTCATTTTTTATCAAATGATGTTAGTACCTTAGCTTTCTAAGAGCACTAAGAAATTTTTTATATCCCTTCCCTATGAGAGTGTTTTAGTGCAATATAATACAACCTTTTACATTCCTAATGATCATATTCATTCTTCTCCTAATATCTCTCCTATTGGTGAAGAAGATATTTTGGTGTTAGAAGAACTAATCAATGAGAGTTTTGAGAATCCTACTTATTTCTCTCATTCTACCTCTCTATGTGTGAAGGACATTGATGACCATCTTTATGATCCTTCCCCTACCTATCCTATTATGGAAGATATTAGGGAAAAATGGAATGAAATCATAAACAATCATGAAAATCATACTTGTTCTTCTCCTAGTATCTGTCCTAGTTGTGAAGAAGACATTTTGATGATATAGAATCTTAGTTGGGCCCCTTCACCTAGAGAAACCCTTATTGAGAAAAAAAATTCAACCATTGATCATTCCCCTACTCACGATGAAGTAATTTTGGAAGAACCAATCCTTGAATGTCAATAACACTTGGTTTGTAGTTCTCCTAAACACTCTCCTACTAAGGAAGATATCACGGTGGAAGGAAATGAGAACATTTACCATATTAATTCCTTAGATGAAGATGATGAAGTGACATTAGACTCCTCTTCACTAAGATATCATGAACTTAAGGATGGGTATTCTAAGGTTATGCACATTAGATACCCCTTGGAGTGCTCTCCTAAGCCTAAACTTATCATTTATCCACCCTCTCAAAACCCACAAGTTCAAAACAAACCCATCCTTATCCTTGAATCACCTAAGAATTTTTTTTTGTAGCAACTGAGTTACAATACCATTGCTCATACATAAAACACTAGGAAAAATCTGCAACCAATACAAACAACTTCACCATCCCTCCCATTACCTAATCCTATCTTACCAGGCCCCCCTCATTTTCTCTCACAAAGTGGAAAGGAGTATGATCTTGTTGAACAACTTAAGAATACTCTTGCAAAGAAATCTAGGTATGGAACCTTATTCAAAATTCACCTAATTATTGCACTATGCTTCAAATAGCCTTGCAACAAGTTGTGGTCCCATCTAGTGCAAATATGAAAAAGATAGCATCCATGATTCAAGGAATAAATTTCAAAACAAAATTCCACCAAAATGATCTCCCTCCTTTGGAAGTGCAAAAACAATGTGATGCTCTCGTGATCATAGCTCAATATAAAAGAGCGGGGATAAAATGAACCCTTGTTGATAATGGATCAACCTTAAATGTGTGTAGTGTAAACCTTTTGGATAAGCTTGGTGTTGATAAATAAAAAATCCAACTCATTTCTTTCTCTATTAATGGCTTTGATAACGTGTGAAAATAACTGCTTGGTGTCATCACTTTACCAATTATAGTTGGAAAGGCCACATTAAAAACCTCAATCCATGTTATTCCTAATGATATTTCATATAATATATTTTTAGGAAGATCATGGATTCATGCAATGAATGGGGTGTCTTCCACCCTTCATTGTAAAATGAAGTATGTCTACAAGAACAAAGTATATACAATCAAAGTCGATCCTAAACCATACAGTTTTTTTAACATTGACAAAGATAATGAGAATTCTTTAAACACATTGACACCAACTACACAAGTAGAACCCATCGGAGAACCAAAAAAAGATAGATGTCCTAAACCCTTCACAATGATATCACTAGATGATGTGGGATCTTTGAGTTTTGAACCTTCATTCATGGGAGAATAGAAGATCATAAGAAAAAATCTAAAAATGGAAAATAAAAAGTGATAATGTCAACACAAAATTCAGAAGACCCTTTTGAAGCATCCACCTCAACCACGTTAGAAGAAAAAGAAAATTATACAACAAAATTTGGCAACACAAAATATCAACAACCACTGAATCCTAAAGACATGAAAAATATTTATGGAAAAGATTATGAACTTATGAAACAACATGGATATAGTGGAAAAGGATGTGGTACTTGAGAACAAGGTATACATGTCCCTATAGAATCTAACACACAATGAAAAACTAATGGTTTTGGTTATTTTCCTTTGATAGAAATAAAAAATCCTTCACTTAATATCAACACTCTAACAATAGATCCCTCTAATCGGACTTTAACAATTATGCATCCTAAATTGATAGATACTAGTGGTCTCAATTGTTATCATTTGCAAGAAACAAAGAAATCTTCGCTTAATGTCAATGTCATCTCACAAAACACTAATGATCTAATTTTGTTAGATTATACACCTTCCTTTAAGGAAGAGAAAAAAATCTCACAATATAAAGAGTCTTGTGTAGGTATGACAACTAATACTAAGCACAAGATTTATTTACTGCCAAATAATGAAACATCCTCTACTATTGATCAAGAAGGTATCTTGTTGGGACTTCTCCAAGATTTTTTAATATCCCTTCCTCTAAGAACATGAAACAAATTTTATTACAAGAATTCTTTTTGTGCATATCACAGAGTTCATAGTCATTCTACTAATGAGTGTAAGGCTCTAAGTAGTAAAATCCAACATCTTAAGTATTTTGGTGCTCTTCCTTATGTGGGAGCACCTAATTCCTCTCATTGATACTCATTTTCACTCTAGCATGTTTCTCATCAATCATTTCAACTCATCCTTGTCCTGCATTAAGTGGGGGAAAGGAGTGAGGTAGCCTTGTCCTCGTATGCCACCTATCATTGTCTCTTTTGGCTAGTTGTCTACCTTTCATGTACATATAAGAGCAAGCTTGGGATGTGGACAACATGCCTTAAGTTGACTTGCATGTGACAAACTTATCCATGACGTAGCTTATTGGAAACATATGACTTGACATAGGGCTTTCCAAATAAGCTCTCATGTCCTCTTAATTGTTAGCATTTATCCTTTGCTACTTTAAAGTAATTTCTCACAACGTTGTGTTTAGCGATTTATTTAAAGTGGTAGCATATGGGTATGTGTAAGATCATGATGGGCCAAAAAGTGGCAATATGATGGGTATTTGTAGGGTATGTGGCTGATGACTATTTTTTACCCAAAATTTATGAAATGAAGAGGATTTTTAAAGGATATTCTCAACTTTCCACTGATATAAATTATGATTTATTTTTAATTCAATAAATAATTATTATTCATTTTCTATTTGAATTTTGAGTAAATTCCTAATTGATAGGCTGATTGAAAAACATTTATAGCTTTCAAATGGTATCACATTTTTTGAATCCAAAACATGCCTCACATTCTATGATTTTCGCACTATAGGATTAAAAAAAGAAAAAATGAATTTCATGAAGTTTTGACCAAGTTAAGGTGGTCAAATATATGAGTTTTTATAATTTTTAAAAGTTGTAATAAAAAAATCATAATTAATTATTTACTTGGAAATAAATGTGAAAAAAATATGCATCACATCCAAACATGAGTCTTCTACTTATCTTTAAAATATTATAAAAAAATATTATCATTTTATTGCATTTAGGGTGGTCAGATAGACACCTACTTATTTTTTCCCTAAAATTTATGTACTACTGCATTGGAATTTAAAATTTTCACCAAACAGTTTTTTTTTTAAATAAACCTAGTAGTTTAGAAACTACATTCAATTTTCTATAGATTCTATTCTTACATATTTTTTAAATAATATAGATAACATATTCAATTTTTACATCAACTTGCTTAACTTTGATTTTTTATTTTTTTTTGCCACTTAAGGGCCTATTTTTTCCATGATGATCCTGTACATACCCATACATTGGCATTATTTTTGTATTATTTTTGCATTTATTTTCATGTTTCATTGCACGATTTTATTTTTTCCTGTGATGCATCCTTTTCTTGGTGGTTTCATTGTGTTTGATTTCCTCTGAGAGCATGATATTTCTTTGACTTGTCCTCTCTTGGAGACATTAGGCACAATGCTCCATAAGAAGAGACCTTGCATGAACTAAGAAAATCCATTTGAACATCCCTCTTTCTTGTTGTTGTTGTTAATCAAATATGCACCCTTTGTCAGATTTGCAAGAAATCAAACTATTTGTTGAATCATGGGAACTCTTTTCAGATGTGGGTGATCTATGTGGAAAGAGAATCTCTAGAGTGAGTTGGTTCTCCAAATGATGGATCCTATTCTAAGTTATTTTTTGGGAAAAAGGATAGAGAATATGACTGAAATGAAGACATATCTAATATGATCTCAACTTAATAATGACTTTGATATTTCACCCACAAATAGTCTTTAGAAAAACAACAATGAATTCTCAATCTCTCATGAAGATCAATACAAAATTAACTTGCATGAAGGTCTGGACCTAAACACAACATGCAACCTACATTAAATGAAATTTTTATATCAATAATCTGTAATATTACGATATAAAAAGGATTTGTAAAACTAAATCACAATATGAAGATCATACTAAAATTGCAAATATAGGTAGGAATGTTGTTTTTTATTGGATGGAGTGAAACTCTCAAAACCTAAGTACAAAGAAGTTCACAAGCTCAAAAATGTGTAAGATTAAGAAACTAGAATTTGAACTAATAAAACATTAAGTTTTCTTCAAGATATATTCCAAAACCCTAATCCAAGCTCAAGAAGAAAGTTGAAGGAAAATCATCAAAAATTGCCCCAAAAATTTGCACAAAAGAGGAAAAATCACACTTTTTGAATGTACATATTGAAGACCTCAAAATTAGTCAAATCTACTTTTAAAATGAATAAAACACCTTATCTATTCATCAATAAGCTCAAATCCTACCAAAGAAAGATCTCTCATAAATCTGCTACAAATAGCAAAGAAATAAAACAATTCATTTTATTGTTGCTTTACATGGCTTGTAGATTTAATACTGAACTATTTTTGCAATTAAAATTTTTAGAAAAAATCTTTTACAAAACAACCTTATTTCTCCAATTACAATGTTTTATTTTCTCTAAAATCATAAAATATAAAAAAAATTGATCAATGAATATCTAATTGATTTCTTTAAAATCAAGTTTAAAAAATAAAACCCTAAGCCATAATTAAAAACTCATTTACAATTTTTTATTGATTTTCTCACAAAATCAATCAAAATCTAAGGAATTATAATCACTCTCCAATTCTCACTAAGGCATAATTGACAAAACCCTAAAGTCTAAGGCCATAAGAATATTTCATTAGGAAAACCTAAGGACTTAGGAAAAGAATCAAAATATGAAGACCTCTCCATAACACTCAACCTAAGGTATGCATCAAATTTAAATCACTAAAGTATATACCCCTAAGTCAAATTAGGGTTGGGAAAACCCTAATGAACAAAATTAAAGCATTCCTATCATTTCACATCTTTTGAGAGTGAAGTATTTGGAGAGAAATGGCTCTGAGTTGCCGCCATGTATGAGCTGGGGTTTTGTTTTTTGAAGAAATATTAAGCTCCATTGTTGTTGTCTCTATCAAATCTTCACAATCTCCCAATGGTAAGCATACTCTTAAGCTCTTTGTGGACTTTTTGAACTCCTTGTATACTGAATCATCTTTTGTCCTTGAGGCCAAAGTATGAGCATACTTTTTGATATATTATGGCTTTGTATCTCCCTTTTTTCTTTGCTTCTATGTTCTTGGCTACCATGAGAGAGTTTGAGCTTTGTGTTTGAGAGCTCTTAAGAGAGAGATTGGTCATGGCTTCCTTTACTCCATATTGCATGCATGGTAAGCTACATTGTTTCTTTTGTGTTTTCGTTGGCATTCTTTCTCCAAAACAAAAAGCTTATAAAAGCTTTATACATCTGTAAAAGATCATTTTTTTATGAATGAAACTATGGCCATACCTAGGATGCACCATGCTTATATGTTAAAATGCATTTTATCTAGGAATATGTATGGCACCACTTGCTTCTCTTAAGATTCTAGTTGGAGCATGCGTATTTAGGAGCTTCCTATTGTAAGAAATGAAAATTTGAAGTTATAAATCCCTTTCTTGGTTGTTCCATTCATGCACACATTGGGTTTTTCTTCATTTTCTTGGCTCAACCCATTATGCATTACATGCATTTTCTTGTAAAACCCTCACATGGGTATCTCTTGATTCTGAAAGAAAACACTTATCTTGTTGTTCCTATAGAAAACCCCATGTGGGTAAGCCAAAATTGTAAGAACTCAAATGTGGGTATTCTGTAAATTGAGAAATCTGCATTTTTAATAAAACCCCATCTGGGTTCACTCTATTTTGAAAAGAATTCACTTATTTTTGTACTTAATGCAAAAAACCCAACATGGGTACCAAGTATTTTGAATAAATATGTATTTAAATCCTTTAAATTTCTTTCTTTAGGCATTTTTGTACTCTTCTTTTGGTTAAAATTTTAGAAAGTTTCAACACTCAGAAAATTATAAAATATGAGTGTCAACTTCATTGTCATAAGTGAAAAAATTTGACACAACATATGGAGCATTTTTCCTTATATAAATTACCAGATCACATACAAAAACTCTTCAACTAGAACCTATTGATTGTTTGTTTTCTTAGTCTATCATGCCTTACTATGACTTCTCATTTCACTTATGTTGCTTCAGCTACAACCTTTAAAGCTTTCCATACTCTGTAAATCTCTTCCAATAATAGAAATGTCTTTATATACTCAAATTCTTAACAAACATGTTCATGTCCATTTGCTTTGACCTAATGCAAAATACTCTTTGAAAGCATACTTTGAATGATGAAAACAACCCTCTAAACATTGTACTTTGAATTTCTTCCATTTCAGACACAATGATGCATAAACTCCATTTGGAATACATGTTGATTAATGATATATTACTTGAACTGTTTACTTCAATTAATGCCATAGTTTCATTTGGACACATGACACAATGGATTACCTATTTTTTGAAAATATAAATCTCTCTTCATGCTTAACTGTCCTTACATATTCTTGGTGGGTTAATGTCTTCTACCTGGCACTCTTCATGCATTTTTATGCTCCATTATGTAAAAAGTGTTTTATGCACTTTCTTTTTTTTTTCAAAACAAAATCTGAAACTTTCACATGCTTCCTATATTAAATAGTGTCTTTGATGAGGAATTATGTATTCTTGCTCACTATCACCATCATGAGCAATGAACATTGTTGTACTTCTCATAATATCATGGACATGATGAATAACCAATACTCACAGCGGAAAACAAATAGCACAACAACATTTAAACTTGTAAGTATGACATTGAGGAATCTTAGTTGAATTGATTAAATTCATTAAGTCTTTTTTTCACCCGTAGCTTTCAAAAAAGCATATTACTTGATTGTTATGACTAAACAGTCGACTTAATAGCCTTAATGAATGAAACTCTACTTTACTCTTTCATGAATAGTTTCAATGAACATGATGATTGCATACCTTCACTCAACCCCACCTGTAATACCAAAGGGACAACATGCCAAGCTCTACCCTTGTGGGAGCCTATTTTTCTCCACATGCTTGGTCTTCATAAGACAATCAACTACATGAATTTTCCTATACCTACACAAGGAAACAAACAATGTTAGCAAAAAGAAATATATGATGACGATGTTTCCCTTTTTAGTTCATTTTTTTGTTCTTTCCTTTAGTTGATTCTATGCATTCCAAGGATTGAAATATATCTCTATTAGTATGGAATGTAATATAGTTCATATCTTGATCTCTTAATTGACACCCCTCTCAAACTTTTGTAGGTACATTTAGGAGTTGAAGCAGGATGGAGCAAGCTACGAGGTGTCAACCGAAGATCAACTCAGGAAATGGTGGATATTTCCCATGTTATTGCTTCTCTCTTTTAGTTGTATATTTCCTTTCTTGTAATGAATGGAACTGGCTAAAACCATGGCTTGTGTGGATTTTTAAATTTCTTCTTTCATTTCCATTCTAAAAGAAATGCATTGAAATGAAAAGTTGTACCATCATTTGTATTCTTGCAATAAGATGAAAACATGTAATGTGAATAACTTCATGAAATAAATGAAAGCAAAAAATGCTTTATTATTTGTATACTCAGTTTTGTACTCTATTTTATTTGTAAAAAAATTGAGAAATACTTTTGAAACTCGGTTTTCTCAAAACACTTAAATAACTTTCACTTGATGAATGATAAATATAGTGCAAACAACACTTAAGAAAATTTAGAAATAACTGTTCTTTCACTTTCAAATATAACAATATTTAATCAGCTCCATCAATTGAGCTATAGTGAAAAATTGGTAATAGTTGCGTTACATCTTTTGTACTATATTAAAGTCATTGAGGTATGGATTTAATATGGTCCCTTGGGGCTCACCTGGTGAACAACTAGCTTCACTAGCCCCTATGAAAGTGCATTTTCTTTTTTTCTTTATCATAGTCATGGGGTATGGCTCTAATATGGACCTCTTGGGGTTCACCTAGTGGACAACTAGCTTCACTAGCCCTTGTGATCATGCATTTTGTTTGCATAGTGGACATAGTGTTCCACTTGTAAACCTCCTTTTGGAAAAATAACCTAGACCTAGTCCATAGGGTAGTGCATGACCAGTCGAAGCTTGATCCATAGCATTTGTCTTTTTCCTTTTCAGTTTTTGTTTTTCTATCTTTGATGGTGTATGTTTGTGATCTAATTATGGCTTCATATATCATCCACATGTGTGTTCCTTTGTGCTTATATTGGTTTGTCATAGGATCTTGAACCTAGTGGCTTGATCATCCCTCTTGGTTATTGTCATCCTATCTTACTAGCATTCATACATTTGAACCCCTCTTGATTGTGTGTTGGCTACTTTAGTGTGAGTTTGAACCAAGTTCATCCTCTCACTAAAGTGGGGGCTAAATGTAATGTAGGAAAATGTCTACCCTTGCATTTTCACACTTTTTTGGGCTCCCCTTTCTTTTTTTATCCCTATTTATGTCTTAATTGGTCCTATTTTACATCCACAAGCCTAATAAACTACATATTTTTCTAGCTAATATCAAAAATCATCAATGGATAAATGATAATTTAATGATTTTTATTTTTGTATCCCTAATTTGTGGACTAGGACTAAAATTCCATCTATGGTGTCTTTGTCCTCCATAGGTCTTGGGACCGTGATTTCAAGGCATCCTAAATTGGGCCCTTTTTGGAGTCTATGCCTTGAGATTTGAGCCTTGGGACTAACATGCTACCTAGGGCGTCTTAGTCCTCCTTGGCTTATTTTAAGGATTTCAGTATCTGAAGATTTCACATTTTCCACAAAAAACAATAGTGGGAATAAGAAAATTGTAAGGGTGTCTTAGTCCTCCCTAGCCTATTTCGACAACATTTTTTCATTTCCAAAATCCTCATCACATTTTCAAACTTCCCAAGTACATACCCCCTAACTTCTTGTAGAATTTTGTCATTTGATCTCCTTATTTGACTTTCTTTGCTTGATTTTGTGTGTTGAATGTTCAATTGTCTCTTTCCAAGTATTTTCTTGGTGGTTAACCACTAAAAGTTAAAAGAACCCCCTCCCAAGTCCTCCTAATTGAGAATAGACTCACCTTGTGAGGTTGATACTAAATCCAATTAGGGTTCTTAGGACATTATTGAATAAACATAGAAAAGTAGGGTGAACATCTCCCACCCTCATTTTTATTTGGTTCAATTGGTTGCCCCTTGTGGTGGATGGTGCTTTTTTTTAGGAAGGAGATACTAGATTGATGGTGGCTTAGGTCAATTACATTGGATGGGATATGTTGTGATTTTTGTTGTTTCTATCCTTTTGGATGGCTAAGGAGGAAGTGTTTTCCTTTTCTATTGGAGTTCTTTCATGCTACCATGGTCTACTTACATTGTACTCTATAGTGTTGAATATTTCTCCTATTGAGTTGGATCCCTCTCCTCTTGAGGTGGAGCTAGAGGTTTTAGATATGGTGGGAAGTGTTTTTCTCTTCTGTTGGTTCCTATTGAGGTGGATCTTGCTTCAACTAGAGGGAGGTGTATTTGGTATTTTTGGTCCCCACTCCTTCCTCTCCTATAGAGGGGAGCCCTATCCTTTTGAGGTGGTTTTGGGGTTTGTGTCTAGTTTGATGGTGCAGTTTGAGGAATGTTTCTTTGAAACAACTTGTATTTTTTACCCTTCTTCTTGTAGGATTTTGTTAGGCTTAGTTTTTCAAAATTTGAGTAGGAGGTCTATTGTTGCCCAATTGTTGTAGGTGGTCCATTGCTTGGTTGTTCTAGGTGGTTTTTGAGCTTTCAATCCTATTTTTTGGGTTTAATTTTTTTGACTCAAGGCCTTTGATGATTCTCTCTCTTTGACTTAGTAATGTTGTTTCTTCTAAGTGTTCTTTGCCCCTAGTTTTTGGTGATAGGGTTGGTTATTAGTCTGTATTGTTTCTATGATGTTTCTATTAATTATGCTTCTCTTCTTTCTTGGAAAAGACTAAGACTTTGGTTTTTGGATGTTTTATTTGTTCAAGGTTTTTGGACCTTTCAAAACCCTACTTTTATAACTCTTCATGTAATGGGTACAACACCTAGTAAATGTTTCTTACTTATCAAAAACATGTATATGTTTGAATTTTGAATTTGAAGTTTCTATTAAAAATTTAAAATGGTTTGAGTTGCTTTAATATTAATGTGATTGAGGGATTTTTTAGGGTCCCTTTTTCACTTAATCTATCCAAAACAAATTAAATTAGTTTATGTTTTCTCTTTAGGTCAATTTTAATTAAGGAAATTATTTTATATTCTTAAAAAATAAATTTATATTTATGTTTGTAAAGTTCTTTTAAGGTTAGATAGTTAAATAAGTTTATTATATATATTTTTTGGTTGGATAGTAAAGGAAATAGAAATATTTATGCAATCTCTTGGGGTTTCAAAAGTATTATTATTTATTGTTTTTCTTTTACATTTAGTTTTTTTTAATGTGTATCCATATGAAAAGTTAAATTTGTTAGTCTCTATTATTAAGAAATTTTATCTAGTAAGTTTGATATTAAGTTGAACATTTGGATTTACTATTTTTGGGTCAATTGTGAAAGGCTTGGTGATTTATTAAATAATATTGAAGTGTTAGGAGGTCTTCAATTAGAGTAATTTTTTTAAGATTTTGTTCATTGTGTGGTCAGTGAATGGTAAGAAATATCTTCTTTCTTCTGCTAAGTCTTATTAATCTAAAGCTAAATCTTATCAATCTATCAAGTTTCTTAAAAATATTTTAGTTAATGAAAGCTTGAATCCTTGAGAGACCTTTTAATTTTAGTTGTTATTATTGATAGTGATGATCGTAATATTTTGAATCTTTTTGTGGTTTGTTAACACCATGTGAATCCTTTTATTTTCAAGGTTATTTGAAAGAATGTTGGTTCTAATATTTTTTTGGATGGCATTGATGTTCTATCTTTTTTCATTTGGGGATTCTAAGTTTTGATGTTCAAAATGATGTTTTTCATCCTTTATCTTGGTTTTCTCTTAGTAGTCCCTCTTGAGTTGTTGAAGTTATTCCTATTAAAGGAATAAAATTTGACACGGATAGAAGTACAAATTCATGTCACACTTTTGGTTAACTTTTTTTTTTATAAAAGGAAAGAAGCCTAAATATTATTAATAGTATAAAATTTCAGATATTACATGTGTATATAGCATAAAATATTATAAAATCATTACAAAATGTAAAGATGTTGAGAGGGCCAAAAAAAAATCCCTATATACTATATTTTTAATGTATCGAGGCCAATACATAACAAAAGTCTCAAGACAAAGAGTGTGAGAAATCATAGAGAAGGAATATTTTATGTATGGGATAAACTTCTCATACCACTCCAAGGGTGGCATGGAAATCCACAATCCATTAGAGATTTTACATAGGCTCCAAATTATTTACCTTCTTTAAAAAATAGCTACCCATACAGGCCATATCTCTATGTTGTGCTAGTCACACCTTACAAATATTATCAAGGAATGAAATCCATTCCACTACAACACCCACCTCACCCACATGGTGGATATATGATAGGTGCGAGATGCAAACCCCAAGCCTTGATAGTTCTATGGTTACCTTGAGCTTTCCTAGGTTGTGATTTTTAAACAAATTTACAAAAAAAGCCTCCACTAGCTCCTTTTGCTCTCCTAAATCCAGGAGGGAAAACTTAAAATGTGATATACGATATCTATGTTTACCCTATAAAATTTAGCATCCCTTAGGAAATTTGTGCCAAGTAATGTGTTAACCACCTTTAATTCCCTTCCTATGGAATGTTTCATTATTTCCTTCAACTTTTTGTCTATAAGAGCACTTGTAAAGGTTATCTGATGCCCCAAATCTATGAGGCATATTGGATTTTCCATTCTCAACATGGAATCTTTCCAAAAATGAGAAAAGTAGAATAGAAAGGATATTAGCTTTCCACTTTAGATATAATAGGTTGCTTCATTCTCCCACACCTCAAGATGGAGGAAATTATTTATAGATTTAATTCATGTTAGGAGAGATATTAATGCAACTCCAAAGTACTTTATTACTATTTTGGTAAATGCCAAATCATTTTTGAAGTAATATAAAACCATCTAGAGGAAATTATGATGCAACAAAGGTGGTTAAGACCCCCTCTCTAACTCAAAATGACCCAATTCAAACAAGGAAACAATGTTTTGCAACCTAACTCCTTCAACTTGCCTCAAGCACTCTCCTTATGGCTTGTAGCCTGAGTCAATAACCAATCAATGAAGATATATTTTCAAGATGGTCATATAGAGGCCTATCAAACACTACAAAGGCTTACCACAGTGTCTCAAACAACATATCGAAAGATACAATAAGGTTTTTTTGACTCAACTTGAAGAATCAATAGACTTCCCTACTTCTAGGCTACTCAATTAGCCTTAATTTCTATAGGAAGTAAACCTTAAACACTAGAAAAACACCCAAACTCATTGGAAAGTCTTAAATTGTGACTTAAAACATCAAAATCCCTCACCAATTTGTAGATTCAAACCTTCTAGTATGTTGGACCATGAAACCCTCATTTCACATAAACAACACCTAGGGTTTAGTGAATCCCTAATATCCCATGCTCATTCCATCAAGATATAGATTGGGATAGTAGATGAAATGCAATATTACATTATTTAATCTTCTAAGAGGGCCTTCACTAGTCTATTATAGGCAAATTGAAGAAACAAATGAAATATCTCCCAAAACTTATTGTTAGACTCTCAAGATTGACACAATAGAAAGCTAATCCATGTTATGAAAAAATTACAATTATTTTCAGAGAAAACCCAGGTGGTACAGGTCTATACAACTCTTTCAAAGTTTGAAAAACATAAAAAATGAGTAGCAAAATGTTGTGTCTTATTGAATATGATTTCAATCCACCATCAACAACCTTCGTCAATACTTTTGGAAGCCTTTTATACATATTTCATTCAAAAACCAACTGCCCAATGCCTATAACTATTTTTTGAACTTCCTTGACCCTTCAAATTCCCTCAAAGTTGCATTTTTGGGTACATGTAGGATCATGATTGGCCAAAAAGTGGCGATATAATGGATATATGTAGGTTATGTGGTTAACAACTTTGTTTTACCCAAAATTGATGAAATGAAAAGGGTTTTGAAAGGAGATTCTCAACTTTCCACCAATATAAATTATTCTCAACTTTTAATTTAATAAATAATTATTATTTATTTTCTATTTGAATTACAACTAAAGTCCTGATTAATAGGCTGATTGAAAAACATCTATAGATTTCAAATGGTATCACATCTTTTGAATCCAAAACATGTGTCACATTCTATGATTAAAATACTATAGGATTAAAAAAATAAAAATTTGAATTTATCAAGTTTTGACCAAGTTAAGGTGGTCAAACATATGGGCTTTTTATATTTTTAAAAAATTTTAATAAAAAAATCATAAATAATTGTTTACTTGGAAAAAAAAATTCAAAAAAACATGCATCACATTAGGACATGAGTCCTCTACTTATATCTAAAATCTTATAGAAAAATATTATCATTTTATTGTGGTTAGGGTGGTCTGACAGACACCTACTTCTTACCTTTTCCTTGAACTTTAAGTACTATTGCATCAAAATTTCAAATTTTCACATAATAGTTTTTTTTTTTTAAATAAACTTATTAGTTTGGAAAGTACATTCAATTTTCTATAGATTCTATTATTATATATTTTTAAATAATATATATAGCTTATTCAAATTTTTACGTCAAGTTGCCTAACTCTAATTTTTCTAAATTTTATGCCACTTAAGGGCCTATTTTTTCCATGATGATCCTGCACATACCCTTTTAGAATTTCTACTTTATTCACCATTTATAACTTTTCTCTTGCAAATTTTTACATATTTTGACACCTAAGACACAAAACCCATCCAATTACACATTAAATGGTTTTTTTAGACCTTATTTAGCATAACAAACTCATAACATTACCATTCTATCCACCTAAGAACTATGGATCACTTAAAAAATAAAATTGGTCTTATTGACCTTATTAAGGAAAAACACACCAAATCCTAAAGCTTACTTAACATCAATCTTGCTTGACCATTGTTGACCAAAGCTGCTCCTACACCATCCACCCCAACATAGAACTTTTCCAAATCCCTTGGAAAGAATCTTGCAATTTTTCCTCCATTGTTCTTCGCTTGTCTCAGACCTTCATGCTTGCCTTCAATAGGTTCACCTTGCTTTAGCTTGTCACTATCCTAAACATCCTTGTCAATGTCTTCACATTTTTCATGTTTCACTCTGTCAGTTACTACTATGGGGTGTTTTCTCACTTTTCCATCATCAAACTCTGATGTCACTTTCCCCTCTACCTTTGTACACACACTTCCATCTTCTGCCATCACCTTCCCCTATTCTTCATTCACAATTCCCTACTCCGTATGCTTCCTCTCATCTTTCTTTTCTCTATCAACCTTACAAAAGTTTGTACCAATGCATTTAGTGGTCTTTGTTAGACTTGCACATACCTTATTCACTGTCTTGTTAACATCATAAACCTTTGTTCTCTTGTTCACTATACCATCAATCTCTGTCCTAACAACCTTCAACTATCTTGTCACCTCTTTGACTACTACTATAGGACACATGATTGTCCCAATTATTACTAAATCACTTATTTATTGTCTTTCCAAATGCTTTCCACTCTTATACTGATCTATACTAGACTGAGACACATTCCCATTCACTTTCTTCTACCACACAAAATAATTCTTCTTCCTCTCTATGTGCACATTACCTTTATCCTTCCTATTCACTATCCTAACAGTATCAAACTTGGATATGGCTACAAACCTCATGCTCTCATCTTCCTAATTGCTCACATATTATTTTCTCCCTATCATTATGATCTCACCTTACTCTCTTGTTTCCTCAACCAATGGAGTTAGAATAAATGTATTTTCATCTTTTTCAATGTTATATGTATTTTTCCTCCCGTGTTAAATTATAGATCTATCAAATTGTCAAGGTCTCCCAAGAAAAACATGGCAACAACTCATAGGTAGAATGTCACAAAAAAATTTATCACTATATGGACCAATTTGAAATTCAATAGTAGCTTGTTCACTCACCAAAATGGTTTGATTTTCACTAACCCAAGACACTTTATATGGTCTTTTTTAGGTACTCTTTGTAAGTTCAACTTATCCACCATATTACTAGATACCATATTGTCAGTGCCCAAAATTAACAATCAATTTACATACCTTATTTTTGCATTTATAAACAGTCCTAAACAAGGCTATCCTATGAATTTTTTCTCTCTCCCTGGATTTCTTGAAGGTTTGTCATTTCATCATCAACATCTGACCAACTTCAACAGTACAACGAAGAGAATTGGAGTTTGAGCTTTCAGCTTCGATCTTCATAAGCAATTTGGGATGTGCTATCAAGTTTCCTTTCTCCCCCACTTGATGTGTTTCCAATCTTCTCTGGACATTTTGAAAAATGTAAACCAAATTCACCAGCCTTATAACACCTATAGGTATGTGCAGGATCATCATGGAAAAAATAGGCCCTTAAGTGGCAAAAAATTCAAAAAAATTAGAGTTAGCAAACTTGACATAAAAATTTGAATAAGTTATTTATATTATTTCAAAAATATGTAAGAATAGAATCCATAGAAAATTGAATGTAGTTTCTAAACTACTAGGTTTGTTTGTTTTTAAAAAATCTATTTGGTGAAAATTTGAAATTTCAATGCTATGGTACTTAAATTTCAGGGAAAAAATAAGAAGTAGGTGTCTGTCTTACCACCCTAACCACAATAAAATGATAATTATTTTTTAAAATATTTTAGATATAAGTAGAGGACTCATTCCCCAATGTGATGTATATTTTTTGTAATTTTTTTCCAAGTAAATAATTAATTATGATTTTTTATTACAACTTTTTTAAAAATATAAAAATTTGTATGTTTGACCACCTTAACTTGGTCAAAGCTTAATGAAATTCAAATTTTCTTTTATTAATCCTATAGTGTGTGAAGCATAGAATGTGACACATGTTTTGGATTAAAAAATGTGATACCATTTGAAAGCTATAGATGTTTTTCAATCAGCCTATCACTTAAGGTTTTACTCGTAATTTCAATAGAAAATGAATAATAATTACTTATTAAATTCAAAGTAAAGCATAATTTATATTGATGGAAAGCTGAGAATCTCTTTTAAAAAACCTTTTCGTTTCATCAATTTTGGGTAAAAAAAAATTTGTCAACCACATACCCATCATATTGCCACTTTTTGGCCCATCATGATCCTGCACATACCCCTACCTACAAACTCATTAGAATCTCTTATTTTCCTGAAGCTTATTCTTCCACCTCTCCATCCTACTCTTGATTCAGGTGCTTGTTCTTTGCTCTTATCAACATCTTCAAGATCTTCTTTGGATTTTCTTGGTGTTGAAAGTGTACCTTTTCCCATAGAAGTATTTCCTCTTCCTCTTGTTTCCTTCTCTTGTCTACTCTTGAGTTTTTCTTCTACTCTAATTTCTATTTGAAAATAGTGTTCCATAGTTTTTGGTGCCAACAAATTTATTTCATCTTGAATGTTATACCTTAGGCCATTGAGATATATATATATATATATATATATGCTTTCTTCCTCATCCTCCTCATACTCTGTCCATATAATTCTAAAGCCTATAGAATTCTTTAGTGTATGCTTGTACATCTTGTTATTTTTGCCTAAGATTTTGTAATCTTTTAAGTAATTTAACATTATAATCACAAGGAAATTACCTTTTAGTTTTTTTCCTCATTCTCTCCCATGAATTGATCATGTTCTTTCCTTTTTTCTCCCTTTCACCTTGCACAAAGTTCACCATAGGAAAGCATGTCCTTTCAATTTGGTTTTAACCTTCTTCACTTTATGTTCTTCATCAATCTCCTCACTGTCAAAATAATTCTCCAAAGCCCCTATCCAATCCAATAGCTCTTATCCATCTAGTTTTCTCTCATACATAGGCACATCTATTTTGGTATGTCCATCTTTCTTCATATCCTTCAAATGCTTCATCATCCTCACATCATTTGGATCCATCTCTTCTTCTTCAGTATCACTCTCATCCATATCCATCCCAATTTTTTTATTTCAATGCAACCATCTCTCTTCTCAAGGTTTCTATTTCTTTAGCCTTCTCATACATCTTTCTTGCAACTATGCTTCCTTTAGGAGGCATCTTGACAATATTTCCTCTTCACCTTCCAACCTGCAAAATCCAAACAAATCACCAACAAGAGATCTAGTAACTAAGCTATGATACCACTTGATGCAAGAAAGGTGGTTAAGACTCCCTCTCTAACTCAAAATGACCATTTCCAATCCAACTCCTTCAACTTGCATCAAACACTCTCCTTATGGCTTGTAACCCTCAATAACCAATCAATGAAGATATCTTTTAGAGATAGACATATAGAGGCCTACCAAACAACATATCAAAAGATCCAATAAGGTTTCTTTGACTCAACATGAAGAATCAATAGACTGCCCTGCTTCTAGGCTACTTAGAAAAACATCCAAACTCATTGGACTATCTTAAATTGTGACTCAAAACATTAGAATCCCTCACCAATTTGCAGATTCAGACCTTCTAGTATGTTGCACCATGAAACCCTCATTTCACATATGCAACACCTAGGTTTTATTGAATCCCCAATATCCCATGCTTAGAAAAAAAAACCAATGTCTCAAAAATATTCTATAGGGTGTGTACAGACTCAAAAAATATTCACCAAACCAATTACCTCAACAACTCATCAAAACCCTTCTTTAGTAACTCACTTTCACTTGAAAATTTCTCTTCCCATCCTTAGGGCATCATTCCACTTCACACAACTTGAATCCCTTGAAACCAAAACCATTAAAACCAATAATCTTCCATATGACATGTGATTCCATCAAGATACAGACTAGGATAGTAGATGGAATGAGATATTACATTATTTAATCTTCTAATAGGGCATTCACTGGTCTATTACAAGAAGATTCAAGAAACAAATTAAATCCATCCAAAAACTTATTGTTAGACCCTCAAGATTGACACAATAAAAAGCGAATCCATGTTACCACAAATTACAATGATTTTTAGAGAAAACCCACGTGGTATGGGTTCGTACAACTCTTGCAAATGTTAGAAAACATAGAAAATGGGAAGCAAATCATTGTCTTATTGAATATGATTTCAATCAACCATCAACAACCTTAGTTGAGTCTTTTGGGGGCATTTTGCACATATTTCATTCAAAAACCAATTTCCCAATGGGGTATGTGCATGATCATCATGGAAAAAATAGGCCCTTAAGTGGAAAAAAAAATAGAAAAATCAGAGTTAGGCAACTTGCCATAAAATTTTGAATAATTTATCTATATTATTTCAAAAACATGTAAGAATAAAATATGTAGAAAATTGAATGTAGTTTCTAAACTACTATGTTTTTTTTTAAAAAAAAATCTATTTGTGAAAATTTGAAATTTTAATGTAGTAGTACTTAAATTTTAGGGAAAAAATAAGAAGTAGGTGCTTGTCTAACCACCCTAACCACAATAAAATGATGATATTTTTTATAAAATTTTAGATATAAGTAGAGGACTCATGTCTAGATGTGATGCATATTTTTTTTGTAATTTTTTCCAAGTAAATAATTAATTATGATTTTTTTATTACAACTTAAAAAAACTGTGATGTCTGGCCACCTTAACTTGGTCAAAACTTGATGAAATTCATTTTTTTTTTAATCCTATAGTATGCAAACCATAGAATGTGACACATGTTTCAGATTCAAAAAATGTGATACCATTTCAAAGCTATAGATGTTTTTCAATCAACTTATGAATCAGGAATTTAGTCATAATTCAAATAGAAAATGAATAATAATTATTAATTAAATTCAAAGCAAAGCATAATTTATATTAGTGGAAAGCTGATAATCTCCTTTAAAAAACCTTTTCGTTTCATCAATTTTGTGTAAAAAAAAGTCCTCAGCCACATACCCATCATATTGCCACTTTTTGGCCCATGATGATCCTACATATACCCAATGCCTATAAGTGTTTTTTGAACTTCCTTGACCCTTCAAATTCCCTAAAGTTGCATTTTTTTAATTTCTACTTTTGATACCATTTACAACTTTTATTTTTCAAATTTTTACATATTTTGACACCTAAGACACAAAACACATGCACTTACATATTTAGACCTTATTTAGCATAATAGACTCAAAACACTCCCATTCTATCCACCTAAGAAACATGACTCACTTACAAAATAAAATTGGTCTTATTTACCTTATTAAGGAAAAACACATCAAATCCTAAAGCTTGGTTAAAATCAACCTTGCTTGACCATTGTTGACCAAAGGTTCTCCTACACCAAATTATTTCTAGATTTACTTCCTAGTAGGAGAGATACTAAAGTAATTTCAAGGTACTTTATTACCATTTAGTACATTCCAACTCATTATTGAACTAATATGTAGATACCTTGTCATTAATTAAAAAACCATTAAGTAGATGACAATTAGATGGGGCTTATGTAGAAATGCATTCAAGTCATTGACCATACTTAAAATTATCAAATAGTGATGGCATCAAATTGATCAATATTATTAAATGAGGTTTTCTATGCCAAATTGTAAAAATGCTCCAATTTTTTCTTCTAAATGGAAAGAAAGTAAGTTGATGCCAACACTACCACATGTCAAGTTTGAGTAACTTGAGGTAGCTCATGGTTTGTGTAGTGTAGAAAAAAGTATCCCTTTTTTACACTTAATTTGGGAATGAATAATTAATAATAAAAATGGACTTAATGGTGCCTTATTTAGGGTGTTGTAAGTTTTATTTTTACACTTTCATGCTATTCTAGGGATTTTTTAATTAATTAAGGTTAATTGACCCTTTTTAATTCAAATCCAAGCCTAATTAATTGCATTTTCGAAGGGATAAAATCCAACATTCATAAATAATATTACACAACACTTAATTTTACAAGGAATGTAGGATAGTGACCTAGGACCCATTTTCCATCTAAAGAATGGGTCCTGACTAGATTGTAGGACCACCCTTTGACATAAAATTTCATATTTCTTGGTGTGTTTACTAATTAAGTATGCTAGGACCCATTCGCCCTATGGCAAATGGGTCCTCACTTAACCCTAGGACCCCCCTCAAAATATGTTTTTGGAGGTATTTTGATTATTTGAAATCCTAGGTCTAATGTCATCTTTTTTTAATTGAATTTCAAGAATAAATCTTAAGTTATCTATACATATAAGGCTATTTCACATAGTTTCATCTAAGAATCTAGAGATTAAGAGAGAGAACCTTCATGAAATCAAGCATTCATATTCAAGTAGCAAGCAATAGTGAAGTCTTGGAGCAACATCATAGTGTTTTTGTAAATATTCAAGATTTTTTTTTTGTCAAAGTTCAAACATCATTCAAGAAGTATGATAGATGCCTATGGAGAATCATGATGGATTCTAGGTGATTCCACCAAGACTAATGACTTGTTTCCTAAGTGATTCCATCTTCTATGATCATTCTATTTTCATCCTAAAGTGAGGTATAATTATGTTTGTGACTTATTAAAGGGATTTGGGATCTCCTAAAGTAGGTTCTTTACATTGTTCTAGGATCCTATTCTAAAAAAATTGAGTAGGGTTTCTATTAGAATTGGCTATGGCTACCAAGATCTATGGACCAAATGGAAAGCATAAAAAAAGAGAAATGAATATATGACAAGAATAGACTATATTGAATGTCAATGATTTGAGATGATTATTTACAATGCAAGAGACCCCTTGGTTATATAGCCAAGGTGAGATGCAAGATGTCATAGGATTATGAAAATTTTCTTAATCATATGACATGAGACAACTAATCACACTTACCTAGGTTCACATGTAGTAGTTGTCAAAAGATAAGATAACAACTAATGACAACTAGCACATTCCAGAAATATTCCTTCCTATGACCTAAGTGAACTTAACTAAGATGTAAATAAGTCCCCTAGTAATGAATTAACTAGGTACAAGATTTTATTTACACCAATAGTTTCTTTGCATCATTAGATATCTTAATCACAAACAAACTTAAGGTTAGGATTACACACACATTTCATGTTTTAGATTTTCATTTATCATCAAGGTTTAATTACAAAAAATGGGGTTTGACTGAGGAAAACCCCTATTCACCAACAAAATTCAATTATTTTTTATAGATTATTAACATATCCAAATATAAAAGTGTGAATTTCAAGTTGTAGGAATGAATTGTAGGTATAGAACCTCAAGATCAGATTCATATATTTCTAGAAGAGTTTACCATGACCCATTTTCCACCTAGAAAATGAGTCCCTATTAGGATTTTATGGGAGCATATTCTCACAATTTACAAGCTTCATTTTTAGATTCAAAACCTTTCAGACAAGTATACTAGGACCCATTTGCCACCTGGTGAATGAGTCCCTAATAAGTTTGTAGAAACAATAAGTTATAACTAGGTCCACAACATTCCTTATTCTCATTTTTTCCAAAAAAATTATTGCTTCCCTTTGTTTTGTGAATGATTTATTCATTGCATCTTGTAGATTTAGGTTTAGAGTTGTTTTGCTAGTTCAAATTCTTCTCGTCAAGGTTTGATTTGATTCACCACCACATCCTTGCATAAAGGATAAATTTCAAGATCCAAACCTTCACTTAACTCACCTTTTTGATTGATAGTTACTTCATGGTATGGGTCTCATTTCTTGAATGAAATAGTAGAGAAGAGGGTCATGTTATTTCCCCCTAGTTTCCTATGTTTCATTTTGGTGAACCAAACCTTTTTAACATCCTCATTTTTTATTTAGATTGCATTAAAACCTTATATCTTAGTTTACAATAGTTTGTGTTAGATTTGCATTACTTGCATTAAATTTAGGGTTCTTTCATTTGGCATTATTAAGCATTACATTTAGGAAAAATTTGCATGTTTGCATTTCTTATATTCACTAAAAAAGAAAACTGAATTAGATCTGACTTTGCTTTGCATTTTCTTAATATTTAAATCATAATTCAACCATGTAGATTCATATTTCACATTAAATTTAGTCACCTTAACCATCATTCAACCTAGTCAACATTGCATTTAGAAACTTGAAATCTAGAAAATCTATTACAAAATTGACTGCTACAGACATCAAACAACAAACACATAGGATCAAATCAAAAGAAAAAAATTCAAACTTAGAAAACCCTAATTTGGGACCCATTCGCCATAGGGCGAATGAGTCCCTATACACACTTGTTCAATCAAAATTGTGAGTGAGTTATAGTGTCTGATTTGCATTTATGTTCATGTTATCAAACCTAATCTGGGACCCATTTTCCTTAGGGAAAATGAGTCCTTGTATAGATTTTAGTAGTAAAAATTATGAGTGATTTTCCAATTTCTGATATGCATTTATGTTTCTATTAGTAGATCAGAGAGGTAGCTTCCTAAAATAGTTTGTTTTTCCATTTAATTTGTTGTTCATTTAGTTAGATTGTACACCATTAGGAAAATAATTTCTTGCATATTTCCATTAAAAGTAGCATTATATTTCTATATTTATGAGATTATTGCATTAGTAGATAAGTTAGTTTACATTTTGCAATCATTAGAAAACAAAAACAAAATTCAAAAACATCAAAAACATAAAAAAAAAACCCTTGGAGAAAGTAAGGTTATTTGATTATGTCAAATCATTTTTTCAAAGTGAACCTATCCCTCAATCCCTTTAGTAATGACAACTTTGACATGTTAGATAAATCCCTTAAGGACTTCATCTCACAAATTTCATCCACTAAGGATTGTCATGAAAAACCAAAACACAAAGATGCTAATGCAATAATGCCACAACTTACCATTTACCCTCCCTCACAAAATCATTATGCACACATACAATACAAGGAACAATAGGCAATGAGAAATGACTACTGTTTCATTACCTTTTCCTCAACCTATCTTGCCTAGTGCTCCTCGATTACCCTCAAATAGTGGAAAGGAATATAATGTTGTTGAAAAGTTTAAGAATACACCTGCTAAGATATCCCTATGGAATCTTATTCAAACTTCACCAAATTACCATAATATTCTTCAAATGGCCTTGCAACATTTTTGGTTCCTCCTAATACTAGTTCAAATGATTTGGTGGCGCTAGTTTAAAGAATGAATGAGACAAATCTAGATATTGTTTTTCACCAAAGAGAGTTACCTTCCTTGGAAATTCAAAAGTTACATGATGCTTCCATGATAATAGCCTATTTTAATTAAATCACGATAAAACAAACACTTTTTGACAATGGTTTAGCCCTTATTGTGTGCAATATGATGGGTATGTGTAGGATCATCATGGAAAAAATAGGCCCTTAAGTGGCAAAAAAATTCAAAAAATCAGAGTTAGGCAACTTGACGTAAAAATTTGAATATTTTATCTATTATTTCAAAAATATGTAAGAATAGAATCTATAGCAAATTGAAAGTATTTTCTAAACTACTAGGTTTGTTTTAAAAAATATATATCTATTTGGTGAAAATTTGAAATTTCAATGCAGTAGTACTTAAATGTTAGGGAAAAAATAAGTAGGCGTTATCTGACCACCGTAACCACAATAAAATGATAATTTTTTTTTATAAGATTTTAGATATAAGTAGAGGACTCATGTCTCGATGTGATGCATATTTTTTTGTAATTTTTTTCCAAGTAAATAATTAATTATGAAATTTTATTACAACTTTTGCAAAATATAAAAACTTCTATGTCTAACCACCTTAACTTGGTCAAAACTTCATGAAATTAATTTTTTTTTTTTAATCCTCTAGTATATGAAGCATAGAATGTGACACATATTTTGGATCAAAAAATATGATACCATTTGAAAGCTATAGATGTTTTTCATTCAGCCTATCAATCAAAACTTTAGTCATAATTTGAATAGAAAATGAATAATAATTACTTATTAAATTCAAAGTAAGAATAATTTATATTGGTGGAAAATTGAGAATCTCCTTTAAAAACCCTTTTCATTTCATCAATTTTGGGTGTAAAAAGTTGTCACCATACCCATCATATTGCCACTTTTGGCCCATCATGATCTTGCACATACACCGATCGTTTGATGAGGGCACAGCCCGAGAGAAAATAACCCACAAACAAGAGAATAATTTTATTATTAAAAAATGGAGCTTCTTACATGCAGAGGATATCAAATCCCCAAGTTCTACAACACATGCAAGTTACAGAAAGCTACAAAATAACCCTTTCGCAATATGCAAGCTTGTCCCCAAAAAGTTACCCAAAAATTAGAAACCGGCCCATAAATAGAGCTCCACATTAGTTTGGAGCCAAAACATTCAAATTTGAGTTTAGGCAATTTGGCACCGAAAATTACAACATGAAGTTCAAATTTCAAAAGAGAATTTTCAATTGTATCTTCTAGAAAGTGTGCCAACTTCTTGGGGCCATAACTTTTGATCTGGGACTCCGATTCGTGAACCGTTTGAACTGTTGGAAAGGTCTCGAAGTCAATAACACACTTATAATCAACTACACCAAATTTGACAAGTTTTGGGGCCATTCCGGGAACTCTAAGTGCCTCAAATCTAACTTGGAAGATTTTCAGGTGCAAATCTGGGAAACTAAAAATCCAATATCTTTCAACCCAATAATAGAAAATAAAAATTGGGAATTGGGAATTTCATTATGACGAAAAGGGTATCCAAAAATGTAAAAATGTTTAAAAATAGATAAACTTGAAATTTAACTATTTTTGGGTGATGCAAGATTGCCCTTACACCACTGGATGCTCTTGCATTAGACACCCAAGGTAATTTTGAAAAGTGACCCCGTCATGTCTCAAATGGTTGAGGAAAACCCAAATAGTCAACCTCTACCTTAGGCAACTAGGATGAATCTTCAATAGGCCTTCCTTTCGATTTCACTAGACATTCTTCATACTACATGTTCCTGGTACTCCTTCCCACACGACTATCCAAGATTTCTTCAATCTCCTCCTTTTCTGAAGTAGGTGCTAGAATCCCGCATTGTTACATCATTGGTACTTCCTCTGTGCCACCTTCATGATATTCTGCGAAATCTGAAATGTTGAACATAGGGGAAATGTTGAATCCATCCGACAACTCTACCTCATATGCATTCCCTGAACCATGCCTCTTCAAAATTTGACAAGGACCAAACTTCTTCATCTTCAATTTATTATAGGTTCCCATGGGAAACCTTTCTTTCCTCAAGTGGACCATTACTTCATCACCAATCTGAAAATCCTTACACGTCCTCTTCTGATCTGTCTTAGCCTTATACTGCATATTCATCTTGTTAATATGTTCTCTTACCTTCTCATATATATCCTTGATGTGTTCTGCAAAATCTTCAGCTTCAACACTTATTTTCTTCTCTTGGTCCATCTTCTTCAATTCTAGAGTTGTTCTGGGGCTACCTCCATACACAATCTAGAACGGTGATCTACCAGTGCTTTTGTTGACAGAATTGTTGTAAGAAAATTTTACCTAGGGTAAGATCAAGTCCCATCCCTTGGGTTTATCTCCTACCAAACATCTCAGTAGGTTACCCAGACTCCTGTTAACAACCTTTGTCTGCCCATTTGTTTGTGGATGGTGTGTAGAACTGAACTTCAACTCTGTCTTCAGATTCTTCCAAAAGGTCCTCCAAAAAGTACCCCACAAATTTGGTGTTACGATCTGAAACAATACTCTTTGGCAAACCATCTAGCCTCACCGCCTCTTTGAAGAACAAGTCATCAATGTGGACTGCATCATGGGTCTTCTGACATGGAATGAAATGTGTCATCTTCAAAGACCTATCAACCACCACAGAGACTAAATCATTCCCTCATTGTGTCCTTGGAAAACTAAGAACAAAGTCCATACTTATATCCTCCCATGTCCTCTCTGGTACAGGTAAGGGCTGATATAATCCTATATTTTGCCTCACTCCTTTAGCCATCTGACATACCCTATAGCTTTGTACAAACTTCTTCACATCCTGTGACAACTAAGGCCAATAATAATGTTCACTGATAATAGCAATGGTCTTATCCCGACCAAAATGTCCTGCCATTCCCCCACTATGCTTCTTCTTTATCAGGTTCCCTTTCAAGGAACTACTCAGGATACACAATTGACTTCCCTTAAATAACATGCCATCCTATATTATGAAATCTAGCCACCTTGTCCTATCCACTGTAACAATTTCTTTGCAAACTTTCCAAACCTCTGCAAAATCAAGATATTCTGCATATAGCGTCTTGAGTTCATTGAACCCAACCACTTCAATCTGCATCTTTGTCATCAATGTATGCCTCCTATTTAAGGCATCTGCAACCCTATTTGACTTCCCACTCCTATGTTTCAAAACAAAGGTATAACTCTACAAAAACTCTACCCATTTCATATGCCTTTAATTTAATTTTTCCTGACTATTTAGGTACTACAAGGCCTGATGATCAGTATATAGAAAAAATTCCTTTAGCAACAAATAATGTCTCCATTTCTTTAATGCTTGAACTATTGCATAAAATTCGATCATATATAGAATACTTTCTCTTGGCATCATTTAACTTTTCACTAAATAGGAAATGGGCTTACCTTCTTATTTAACACTCCAATGGCACAACCACTGCATCACAATCCACCTAAAACACCTTATTGAAATCTGGGAGGGCTAGAATAGGTTGCTCACACCTTCGCTTCAACAGTTCTAAATTTTTGTCATTCTAGTGCTCCACTTGAATTCTTTTCTATCCCCTCTCATTGTTTCAATTAGGGGTCCAAAAATACTACTAAAGTTTCTAATGAACTTTCTATAAAACTAGCCAAACCATGGAAAGATCTCACCTCGGTAGTAGTTCTTGGGGTAGGCCATTCTAGAATAGCCTTCACCTTCTCGGGTCCATCTTGAGACCTTCTACTGAAAACAAACCCCAAGTACACTAACTCCCTCTTCACAAAACTGCACTTCTTTAGATTAATCAATAGTTTCTCTTCTCTTAAATTCTCAAAGGCTCTTCGAATATGCATCAGATGCTCATCCAACGTCTTACTGAAAATAAAAATATCATCTAAATACACAATAACAAAACTTCCCAGAAATTCTTTTAGTACCTCATTCATGAGCCGCATGAATGTGCTCAGTGCATTGGTTAGCCCAAAAGGCATGAATAACCACTTGTATAGGTCCTCTTTGGTCTTGGAGGTAGTCTTCCATTCATCTCCCTCTCGAATCTGGATCTGGTGATATCCACTCTTCAGATCAATCTTTGTAAAATACTGAGCTCCACCCAAGCAGTCCATCAAGTCATCCATCCTTGGTAGGGGAAATCTGTACTTAATTGTTATCTTGTTTATGGCTCGGGAATCTATGCACATCCTCCACTCCCCATCCTTCTTTGGGGCTAGTACTACAGGTACTACACATGGACTCAAACTCTCACATATCAAACCCTTTCTTAACAACTCTTGAACTTGTCTGTTCAACTCCTCATTTTTTGCTGGAGTCATTCTATGAGCTGTGTTATTTGGCAAACTAGCTCCAGGAATCAAGTGAATTTGATGACTAATCTTCCTTATTGGTGGTAAACCTTTAGGCACATTATCAAAAACAATATCCTGAAACTCATCCAACATCCTAGAAACTTCTTTTGGAGCCTTCTCACTATCCTCCTTACTCACTCTAGGAATCAATGCATAACACGCACACTCATGCTTCATACCTTCTAAAAATTTTCTTCTATCTACATAACAAATTCTAGCACTACTGAATGCCTTTTCTTCGGTCTCCTTTAGGGGTTTCAACTTATAACAAACCCCGTCCTTTGTCAAGGAATAAGTGGTTGCATGGCCATCATGTATAGCTCACCTATTGAACTACCACGACCTCCCCAACAACATCTGACATGCATCCATGGGGATGATATCACAGAGTACCTCATCATGGTAGCTCCCGATCTTGAACTTTACTAGGCACTGCTCATTGACCAAAACTTTTGTGGTCATTTTGTAACTAGGCAATTTGATATGGATGTGGGTGCCTTTCCCTCTACAACTTCAACTTTGTGACCATCTCCTCTGACACCAGATTATCAATGCTCCCACCATCAATAATGGCATCACAACATTTTCCTTCACACTTGCACTTTGTGTGAAACAAATTCTTCCTCTATTTTGGTTCCTTTTCCTTAGTCACTAGGGCTCTCCTAATCACTAGGGTTTCTCCCCTTTTAGCATCATCTAAATGTTTAGATTGGGCCTCCCCATCTGCATGCGTAACCCTTCCATGACCTTCTGGCCTTTTGTCTGCCCTTCCTTGGTGTTGTGGACATTCATAGGCTCGATGCCCTTTTTCACCACACTAGAAACACGTTCCTTTGAAACCAACTTTTCCATATCCTTGTCCATATCTCCCTCGTCCTCTACCTCTTTGATCACCACTGTTTTGATCATGAGGGTGGTAGAAGTTGTCATTCCTTTGGCTTCAGCTGGTACCCACATCTTCACTTTTCTTTTCATCATCATTTCAACTTCCTGAAGGTATTCCACTACCCCTTCCACTTTGACCTCCTCGTCCTTTTTGCTTGCCATCAAATCTTTTGTTCAACTTTTCTTCCACCTTCAGAGCAGACTGATACACATCCTCAATGGTGGTCATTTTGACTAAGCTTAACTCCTCTCAAATGCTCGGTCATAACCCATTAAGATATAGGGCTACCTTCTCCTTATTGGCCTCTATGTGACCCGTTATGATGATTATCTTGTGAAAATATTCATTATAATCATTTACAAATCTACTTCCTTGCTTCAACCCTTGCAATTTCTTCAACAAATCTAACTCGTAGTCCACTGGTATGAACTGCCTCTTCAGTTTCTCTACCATGCAATCCCATCTGGTGATCTTTCCCTTTCCTCTTTGATTTCTTTCCAACTAGACCTCTTTCCACCAAATACTGGCATGGCCCTTCAGCTTCATTTTCACAAAATTAACCTGATCTAGGTCCTCTATTTCCTCATACTCAAAATATTCTTCTAGCTCGTTGATCTAGTCGATCAACTCTTTCGGGTTTAGACTTCTGGAATAACTGGGGACTTCTATTCTGGGTATTTTCCTAATCTTCGAAATGGTCCTTATTAGCTACATTTGGTCTTGATCAATTGCTTCTTCTTCCTCTTCTACATCTGAACCTTCTTCCTCTCCTTCATCCTCACTTTCCCCCCTCGGGTTTAACCCTCTTCTCAACTGCTCTTGTAATGCATCAATTTGTCTTTGGAGGGCTGCCATCACATCTCTTCTACCAGTATTTCTGTCACTTTGACCACCTCTGGCACCACCACGTCTACTAGGCATCACTCTTGGAGGCATCTTTCTTGACCTTGACCCACAACCATGGTCCTAGTGCAAACTACCTCACGATCGATGATCTGTCCACACACTCAGGAAAACGTACTTTGATACCACTTGATGAAGGCGCAGCCCGAGACACATAAAATAACCCACAAACAAGAGAATAATTTTATTATTTAGAAAATGGAGCTTTTTACATGCAGAGGATCTCAAATCCCCAAGTTCTACAACACATGCAAGTTACAGAAAGCTATAGAATAACCTTTTCGCAATATGTGAGCTTGTCCCCAAAAAGTTACCCAAAAATTAGAAACCCGCCCATAAATAAAGCTCCACATTAGTTTGGAGCCAAAACAACATTCAAATTTGAGTTTAGGCAGTTTGGCACCGAAAATTACAATATGAAGTTCAAATTTCAAAAGAGCATTTGCAATTATATCTTCTAGAAAGTGTGCCAACTTCTTGTGGCCATAACGTTTGATCCAGGACTCTGATTCACGAACTGTTTGAACCATTGGAAAGGTCTCAAAGTCAATAATGCACTCAAAATTTTCTATTCCAATTTTGGAAAGTTTTGGGGCAGTTCTAGGAAATCTAAGTGCCTCAAATCTAACTTAGAAGATTTTTAGGTGCAAATCTGGGAAACTAAAATTGTAATATCTTTCAACCCATGAATAGAAAATAAAAACCATAAATTGGGAATTCCATTATGATGAAAAGGGTATCCAAAAATGAAAAAATGTCTAAATACTAAGAAACTTGAAATTTAACTATTTTTGGGTGATGCAAGATTGCCCTTACACCACTGGATGCTCCTGCATCATCATTTTAGAAAAGATTGACATGGATAAAAGTGACATCAAATCCGATTCTTTGTATATTCGTGGATTTTATATTATAGGAAAACAACCTCTGGATTCATCACATTACCTATTAAAGTTGGGAAAGTAACATTACAAACTCCGGTCCATGTTTTGCCTCACAATCTTTCTTATGATATCCTTTTGGGGAGACCATGGATTCATGACATGAATGGAGTGCCCTCTACCTTTCACCATGGAATGAAATACATTTATGACAACAAATTTTACATGGTAAAAGCTTATCTTGAACCTGAAAGTTGTTTGATTTCCAAGAAAGAAGGATGTGATCCTTTGAAAGCATGGAAATAAACTACAAAAGTGGAAGCCACAAAGTTAGAAGAACATGAGAAAAATATTGATGAAATCATGAATTTTTTAGATGATTGGGGTTTCATAGATTTTAGACCAAAATTTATGGGAGAATACAAAATTACAAGAAAAGAAACTAAAAATTAAAAAAAAAACAATGGTTATTTCAATGTAGAATTTAGAAGAAAATTCACAAGCATCTACTTCATCTACTCTAGAAGAAGGCACAAGCTATACAATTAAATTTGATGGTTTTAGATAAAATCACCCAAGATCAATTACAAACCAAAAGAAACCTTCATGAATGATAGAGGTAACATGGGAGATGCTATTTCACTAGGAGTAAAAATAAATAAATTTGAGATAAAAAATTAAATAGCATATAGGATTTTTAAAGCCATGAAAAAATAGATGGTTGTAAAACTACCCTACGGGAAAAACTAATTATCCCTATATTAAACATAACACACTAACATCCCCCTTAAGTGCAGCTTAGGGAGATTATTATGCAAAATGAAGATGGAATATGGGTCTTAACTACAAAACCATGTTAGGTACACATTTACAACTACAATGCAAAAAAGGAAATCTATCACAACTAGAGAAAAGGAGAAAAAAAAAGTGGTAAAGAACCCCTCTCCAAAAGAGAGAAGAAAAAAATATGAAGGACTAAAAAGTCTCCAAAACAATGTCCCAAGGAATAGAAACATGAAGAAAATCACTAAAGTAGGAAGAAGATGCAAACAATTATTGAATGATTACTATAATAGTGTTGAAACTAAAAAACCTCATCTGAAAAGAGGATGATCAGGATGAAGCAAACAACAATTTGCATGAGTTCCCCCAATGACACTACTCAAACAATGATCAAATGGAAAACAAAAGAAAAACATCTATCAATTGAAAATACAAATGACACATGAATCTGCACTAGTGACCCCAACAACACTACTCAACCAATGCAAATAAAAAATATAGGTGCCAATAGTCTGAAGATAACTAATCAATTGAGGATGAAAGGTTGCCTCAACAAAACAAGAAAGCAAGAGTGCCTATATGGTAAATTTTCCATCTCACCAAAATGTATGTGTAACTAGCTGATGCATCTTCCTAGTACATAGGAATAAATACTAGAGACATATCTCACTCCAAAGTGAAACCAAGGAAGCATTATCATGAACAGTATAATAACCCGCATAATGTTGGCTTAGAAAGGAATGATAGATCCACTAAAACTTTTTGTATTACCATGTATTGCATGAATGAGAAGAAACAACATTTGAAGGTGCACAAGAAAATACCTGCAACTAAGAAAAGGTGTGGAAAAGAAAAGCACTCATGCATGAGGCAACAATCACATGGATTCTTGTTGTCTTCGAGGGACACTCACTTGAAAAAGGTATAATGGTGAATAACAAAGGCACTACACAACCCCCCATGGAACTTTATAATACAGTGCAAGTACAAAATGTGGCACAAAATCACCAAAATACATGTATAAAAGTGTGGAACTTTATTTCAATGTGTTTACATATAAGAGAGTTCTTACAAATGATGCTCAGAATATTCACAAAGGATAAAAGGCTAGAAAAACATAAAAAGCAACCCAAATGAAGCCATCCAATGTAACCATAAATTTTTAAAATGTTAAAATATCCAAGTAATTAACTAGAGTGTTAAAACACAAAAATATAAATTAATTATGTGATGGGCCAAATATGAAAGAAGTGCATGAGTAACTCTGAAGAGCTCGGAAAGACCTTTCCAATACTGCAAGAATCATGAAACACAGAGGAATGGAGCAAAAGTTGAGCTCAAGAGTATAATATGCATATCTAACTTCAATAGGTAGTAAATGAAAACAAATAGAAATTTTTTTGAAAATCACTTGTACCACTAGAAAATACACATTGCTAGCTTTTCAACAATATTTTAGTTGCAAAATTTCACCGTCTGGTTCAAAATTTATGCAAAATTTGAAAAAATGCTTAGAAAAATGAACTTCAAAATAAGTAGGTGCAAAATTTGGTGGGGACCATTGCCTAATTTCCATGCCAACACCAAGAAAACTCCATCAGGTCTCAGAAAGAAAAAAATGTCCCCTATATGGCATTCCAAGGGATTTTGTGGCCTGCCAAAGGCTTGCGTGACCTTGTAAAGGCTAGTGTTGTCTATCAAAGGCTTAGGAGTATCTTCTTGTGTGGAGGAATGAAAATAAACTCTTCTCGAATACACAAATGCGTTCCCTCTCAATAGATGCCACCTTCAATTGAAGATTCACCAATGATTTTGAATGAAAAATAGACTTAGAACATGGAAACAAAGGGGAGAAACACAAAAAAAACCAAAAAATCATAGCTCTCTGCCTACTCCAAATTTGTGGCCTACTTGAAAAAAGAAAGGAACTCAAAGAGAAATGAAATGAAAGCTGTAAAACAATGCCAAAAATGGTGCCTGCAATCTAAGTCATGGCTTTAAATAGGAAAAGAAGGAATGGGTCTTCAATCTTTCCTTCTAAGTAGAATTGACAGAGAGGAGGGTTAAATTGCCACTCAAGACATAGCAAATAAGATTCGTGGTTTCCTAAAAATATGATCACAAAGATGGGAGATGTATCTCATCCTACCAAAAATGATTTTCAGCCTTATCAAGATGTCTCTCTCAAAGTTTAGTGGCTGCTTCTCAAAAAATTGTGATATTCAGTAGTCTTATAAACCACTTGCCAGTGATCTCCTCTTTGACTTGAATGCCTGCAATCAAGATCACACAACTTATCATGACACTCAACCAGGAAGAAAAAACCCCTACCATAGTGACCTCAACCTTCCAATGGGAAAAAATGTGCCTCCTCTTCATGCATTGGTCTGGGATGAATGTTGAGAAGAGAGGATGCATTGACATATTCAACATTAAAATTCCTCCAATGGGATTGAATTCATGGCTCTAGTCTCCACCACAAGCTCAATCCTAGGTTTCTTTTATCATAGGTTTGATAGCCGCTAGCCTCATTAAAAAATCCAAAGCCAAATCCACCTACCTCCTTGCATCAGAAAATCATGACCTTTGATTGAAAAAATCATGCCTCCCTTTTCAAATCACACTCCAACAACAAATCACACATTTCAAACACCAAGAAAAACTACATTCCACATAGGAAAAAAATCATACTAACATAGTAGGGATTCAAAGTTGTGACCACCAGGATGAAAATAGTTTCCTACAAATGCATTCACATGGCCTCCAAATGTGCAAATCCTTCCAAGAATCGACTTCACAAAATTTTAGAGGGAGAAGTGTAATGTGCGAGTTGATGGTGGATTTGCAGTGTGCTCCTTGTAGATCTCATGACATCCAAGCACAAACAACAATTTTAATCAGCCAAATAGAAAGATTTTAATCATCTTCAATGAATAAATGATCTCAAAATCTGATGAAAACTCTCAATATGGAAGGTGGCTATAGAGGAAAAGCTCGAATGCCATGTTAAAGAAAAACACCCAAGAGCAACTGCAAACCAAAAGAAACCTTCACAAATGAGAGAAGCAACACAGGAGATGTTATTTCACTAGGAGTGAAAAGAATGAATTTTAGATAATAAATTACATAGTATATAGGCTTTTTAAAGTCGTGAAAAAATACCCTATAGGGAAAAATTAATTATCCCTATGTTAATCTTAATACACTAACATATGAGATAGACTACCAACAACCACCAAACCTAAAAGAGATGAAAGAAGTTTATGGAAGATGTTTTGAGCCTGTAAAATAACTTGGTTATAGTGGAAAAGGATGTGGAAGGAAAAAAAAAGGCATCAATGTTCCTATAGAGCCTAACACACAAGAAATAAAAAGTGGTTTGGGTAATTTTCTTTCTAATATAATGCAAGCAATGAAAAGGTCCTCACTCAATATCAACTTAGTAATATGTAGCTCGACTAAGACAACTCAATTTGAAGCATCCTGAATTGATTGATACAACTGGTGAAGAATCATTGGAATACTTTGAAGATGATGAAACCTTGAAGAAATGTTAGGATTTTATGATAAGTCATTTACTCCTCAAAAGAAAAAGGGTTACAGGTGTTATGTTTAGTACTAAACAAGCAAATGAAGAAATAGAAATTAATGAGAATGATAAGGACAAATACGAATACAATTTGGAAATTTCAAAACAAAATACACTTCCTTTAGGAGATACAATCAACATACCAAAGGATACAAATAACAAGGAATTTAATTGATTCAAATAGGAAAGTGCCTTGATGTAGATGAACAAGAAGATGATGCAACTTTACTTCATGATTTTCAAAAACTTTTTGCTTGGACTTATTTGGATATGTGGGGAATCAATGGTAAGATAGTAACACACAACATAGTCCTTGACAAAGATGCTAAATTGGTGAGATAGAAAATATGAAAGATCAATCCTAAGATAGCTTTATTGGTTAAGGTTGAGATTGACAAACTCTTTGAAGCTGGTTTTATCCGACCTATTGATTATTCTCCTTGGATCTCGAACATTGTTGTAGTTGTGAAACCTGATAATCATATTAGGATGTGTATGGACTTTTGTGACTTGAATAAAGCATCTTTAAAATATAATTTTCCCCTTCCTAATATTGACATGATAGTAGATTCAACTGCAGGACATACTTTGTTGTCATTCATCAATGGATTTTCTAGATATAATTAAATCTTTATGAACCCTCAAGATCAATACAAGACAACATTTACTACAACTTGGGGAACATTTTGTTGAATATGACATTGATATTTCATGATTACATACATAAGATTTTGGAAGATTATGTTGATGATATTCTAGCCAAATCTTTAATTTGACAAGACAATGTGAATATTCTTCAAAAAAATCTTTGAACAAATGTAAATATATAACATGAGAATGAACACAAAAAAGTGTGTTTTGCATAGATAGTGGAAATTTTTATAGGTTTTATAGTATCTCACAAAGGCATTAAGGTAGACATGAAGAAAATTGATGCTATCATTAACATGCCACCTCCTAAAATCATTGAACAACATTCGATTTAAAATGCAACTTCCAATAATCGTCATAACAGGTTAAAGTTGCTACTTTTTTCCAAATACATATATTAAGCACCCAACCGAAAACATTAATATTAGGTGTTATTCAATTACAAGGGAGACATCTTGGGAAAAAGCCACTTTGAAGCATTGCCAAAGACATTAAATACAATAGCAAATATGACTTTTTCGTTTTATAAATTGTATTCTCAATGGATTGTCTCTTTAACTAATTGATTTCAAATCTTAAGGTTTTAGTTTTCGTTTCTCTCTCAAAAAATTGGTTGTCATGTTTGATATAGAGATTTGGTTGAAAGTTCATTGTAAAAAAACCATTCTTGGTAGGTGAAAGGCAGAGGAGATGCCTCAACTAGACATCCCTAGTTGTAACTCTAAAGGTGAAGAAATTCAACTTTCTCAAGTTATTGTCGAAGACCAAACACAAAGCAATGCTTCAGCTGAATTGTGGCTCAACCAAGTACTGACGATATTCAATCCTCCACAGAAAACGTGGAAAGTGTCTACAGAGGTTTGCATTTATAGGGTGCTTAAATGTATCAGGATTCACAAACCAGAACACTGTCATCCTTTTGATATATCATTTGGGCCTTACCATCACCAAAAGGACCCTCATCTATCTCTGATGGATCAGTATAAATTCGAAGCGATTGATAGAATGGAAAAAACATTGAAAAGAGATGTCACCAGCTTGATTGCAGAGGTTCTCAAGCTGGAGAGAAAAATAAGAGAGTGCAATGCAGAACCAATTGAGTGGGATGGTGAGACACTAGCTTGGATGTTAACAATGGATGCTTGCTTTATTCTTGAGTTTTTGAAAAGCTTTTCCATGGAAAGAAGTTTGAATGATATAAATTGCTTTAACCTCATTTTCCAAACTGCTGATATATTTAACACCATGTATCATGGAATAGCAAATGACATTATAAAGCTGGAAAATCAAGTTACTCTATGTATTCTCATAACTCTACTCATGTTAGAGTTTCAAACCAGAGAACATGGAACAACAATGCTAGCTAAACTACTGAATAACCTTCAACTATTTCAGGGAGATCCTTTCGAAACACATGATCTGGAAAAGAAACTGAAGGAACAAATGAAGAAGAATTCACCACCTTGTCATCTACTAGATCTGTATAGAGTAGCAGTTGTAGATGCGTTAACTGATTCAAGTCTCATTTCGGCTATCGCTCAAAATATCAACAATGACCGTAGACATTGTCGATGGTGGAAGAATGTGGGACTACCTGGTTGGATGCAACAGCTTAGCTGCATCCGTATAATTAATAGATCTGCGAATTGTAGCAGCGACACCCCTGGTCCCCATTCTGAATATGTCAACAGCTACACCCTTAGTCCCCAATCTGAATATGATAGCAAGTCTACCCCTTGTGCCTAATTATTACAAGTCACCGGCATAAAATTTCAACCAGGCAAAATCAGATTTGAAAAAAAAGGGTTTGGATGCAGTACGCTTTTCCTTCCTCAAATCTATGTGCACGACCACAAAGAAATAGGCTTGCAGAATTTGATGGCTTATGAAGAGTGTCAAAGGTTTTCATGGACTCCACAAGAAAAAATAATTTTACAATATGTATAGCTCTTCGATGGTTTAATTGATTCAGAGAAAGATGTTTCAATCCTTAAAAAATCTCAGGTCATTGTTCGTCTGGCTGCCAGTGATAATGATATAACACAAATGTTCAACCATATAAAGCATGGAATTGTATTCGATCCAAATGAAAAAATTGAGGCAGTGATGAGATAGGTGAGGAAACATTATAGAAGTCAATGGAAGGTGTGGCTGAGCCAGTTCAAGGAAGAATATTTTTCAAAGCCATGGTATGCTATCTCGCTTGTGGCCACAATACTTATTCTGGGTATGACAGCTGTGCAAACTGTGTTTTCAGTGAATAAGTAAACATTTTTAATCTCGATGTTAATTGTTCTTAGCATGTGCATTAGTTCTTTAGATCTTAGTTGAAAGTTATTATAAACGTGGTCATTATGTTTTACTATACCTCTAAACATTGTACCTCGGGTACTCAGTTCTCATTGATATTTACTTTTCACGATTAGAAATTCTATATCATGTATTTTTTTTAAAGATATTGTATGGAGTTTGAATTATATTTATTTTAAATTTATTAATGTTTACATTTTATTTATGTTATTATTAAATGAATAATAATTTTTCATTAAATTGCATGAGCTAAGCTTTGGCCCTTTAGTAATAGTAATTAAAATGATTTCAATTGATTTTTTAACATGTATTTTTTTAATTAAGAAAGATTAAATACTAGGAAATAAATATGAGGTAGAGAATAATAGGTAACAGATGAGCTTTACTAGAGTTTTGTGTTTTTTGTGGTCACCCTTGGCCCCTCTTGCATTATATTGTGCATCCTACATAGGGAACCCCTCTTTTCTTATGTGTACAACCACATTTACCGTCGTTTTTATGTTTTAATATGCCTTCAATCAACTCTAACCCAACATTTTTTGCTAGTGTTAGCAGTTGGATGGGGATGCTCAATGACTCCTCCTCCAAACAAACATCCCCGAAAATTTGTTCTGAAAGTCTTTCATGAGGTAAGTGTTCTGATTCACAAGCTGATGTGGTTTTTCCTTTACTAGATTTTAATACTGCTTGTTAATGGCTTGAGTAACACACCCTTTTCAGGTATTTTGTTGGGAGAACTCCTGAAAGTGTGCTTAAAGAATGGGTTAATAAGGCTTGGGTCCCTCATGGGGTTTTCCTTGATATGGTCCAAAATTTAACCAAGGGTTTCTTTTTGTTTTGCTTTGCGGAAGTCAATCATGTGCAGGCTATCTTAGCCCATGGGCCTTGGTATGTCTGGTCTTCTTCGTTAGTTTTCCAGGAGTGGACCCATGACTTTGTTGTCTCAGATGACACCAAGTTGTGGGTCTTGGTCTGGATTGAATTTCCTGGTTTACCCTTGCCTTGTGTTCCTTTTTTGAATCATATAGCTTCCTCACTAAGGAGGGTTATTTGCATTGAGCTAGATAGGTTCTTTCAGGCCTAATGTTAGAAGAGGGTTTGTGTGGAAGTGGACCTTCCTAAAGATTTGAAAGACTCCATTGATATACAAATTTGAGCTCTTCGACACACCTAGAAGGTCGCATATTTTAATCTGCCCAACACATGTTATAGGTGCCAATCCACATATCACAAGATTAAGGACTGCCCTTTGGCAGTGCCTTGTACACCTTCTCCACCAAGAGATGTTGAAAAGCCTCCTTTGGTAGATGCCTCTACTGCCAAACTTGATGCGAAATGGACTACAATTATGAACCACAAGAATAAGTCCATTGGTTTTGGGTCAGATCGTATGACCTCTGAACTAGTGAAAGATGTTTGAAACCCTTCTTTGAAGGGGGAAGAAGCTCCAATTGGAGTTGATTATGTTCCATAGTAGCCTAGGCTAAAGGCTACGCCTCGGCCTCTAATTGTCATATTAATGCAACCGAATGTTTCTTCTCTTATGATAGGAGATCAAAGGAAGTCTCACAACCCTTCTCCTCCTAGGGAAGAAGGAGAATATGTTCATGAAAAGCTGACACTTTCCTCTCCTTCCATCCAGATTGGGTCAGTCCTGCTAGAATTTTTGCAGAATCATTTCTCTACTTTGAATGAAGAGGAATCAGGTTTCAAAAATATGGAGTTCCATTCATGAATTTCCTCTCATGGAATGTTCAAGGTCTAACAAACCTCTCCAAGAAGTATTTTGTTAGGGATACCTTATGTAAGTATTCTAGTATTGAAGTGCTTTGTCTCCAAGAAGTTTAAATTTCTGGCTTTTTTCTTTCTGCGGCTTGTCAATCTATTTGGCCAGTGAGTAAAATATTTTGTACTACTCATGATGTTGGGCATGGTGGAGATGTCACCTGTTTGGGCTCACAATGGCACTCTTTTGTGGTCGACCACGGGTCTAAGCCCACTCAACGACTCATCTAAATCCTTCTCAACATTGATAACCATTCCTTTGGGATTATTAATGTCTATTTTTCTAATGATGTTGTGGAACACTCTTTGCTGTAACGTTGGATTGTTGATTCATTGCCAATTGCTACCTGGTTACTATGTGAGGACTTCAATATGGTTGAGATGGAATTTGAAAAAGATGGCATGCATTCAGATGAACAACTAGTGAAAGGGAGGCATGGTTTTACATGCACAATAAATTGGGGCTTTTTGATCCCAATATTGGCTACTACCATTCTCATTCTATCTGGCACACTTGGTGTAATTATAGAGCTGATTCTGATAGAATATTTAAGCACCTTGATCATGCCATGATCTTGACGCAATCTTTTTTCTCTTTTTCCAACTCTTCTCTTTTAGTTAAGTTGTTAGTGGATGTTACCTTGTTTGACCACTTCCCCATTTGTTTTCGCATTGAATGGGAGAATCGACAACCTCACACTTGTAAAACTCATTTTTTTCTAAACACACCTTTACTTTTCCACAAGCCTACCTTGGCCCACATTCGTAGAGTCTAGAATTTGAAGTGCAGGCCAACTCATCATATAGGCTATATTAATTGGTGGAATGATGCTAGTATTCACATGACTAGATTTTTGTGCATTTATGAGCGCCAACTGGATATCTTTTGTTAGTGGTCTTATGAGGCTACCATTGCTAACCTCCACTTATCTTTTGAGGCTTTAGCATCCAACCCTTTTTCTCCATCATTGCAAGTCAGGGTGGCATAATTAAGGCACAAGAAACAAGTTGCTAATAGTTATGTTACTTGAGGTGTGCAAATCAAAGCTTAGTTGCATTGGCTACAAGTTGGTGATTATGCCTCCAAAGATTTTTTTTTGGCTCTTTGTGCCAGGCACTCATCCTCGAGCATTAAAAAAAATAAAGATGGCGTTCAAGTGCTTTCTAAACTTCTTGGCATTCTCTAGGCCTTTTTGCATCATTATGAGCAAGTCTTCACCACACAAAAATCCAGGCTTGTGTGCCAGCAATCCTTTCTGGATTGTCTTGTTGTTGTGCCAGATAAGCTTTCTTCAGCTCAATTTTTTTCTTATGATCAACTATTAATAGTTGATGATCTCAAATAGGTTGTCCATTCCATGGCTGATGACAAAGGCCCAAGAATCAATGGGTTACCTTGTGAATTCTACAAGCCCCTATGGGATTGTATTGGGCATGATCTGCATCATGTTTACATAGAGGATTTTCATTTTAATTCTCTAGGTAACTTAATTAACAAAGGTAACATAAATTCATACCTAAGACTAGTGAGCTGAAAGACATCTATAACTAGAGACCTATCAAGCTTCTCAATGTCTCCTACAAGATTATTGCCAAGGCTTTGGCTCTAAAATTTTTCCATTTTCTACATCAGATTGTGCACCTAGAGAAACTAGGCTTATCAAATCTAGATTCATTCTAGATAATATTATTGTTCTTTGGGAAGGCATGGAATGGGCCAGATGCTCAAACCATAAAGCCATGTTCATTAAAATTGAATTTTCTAAGGCCTATGACGACATTGAATGGCCTTTTATGCTTGCTATCTTGCAAGCTTTGGGTTTTATCCCAACTTCATTCAATCAGTTTGAATGTTCTTCATGGATGCCTCAGCTTGCATCACCACAAATGGTCATCAATCCTATACCTTTGGACTCTTTCATTTTATTGGGCAAGGGTGCCACTTGCCCCCTCTTTATATGTGCTTGCAGCTGAGGGTTTTGGCTATCTCTTGGCCAATGTGGTTTCCCAATAGTGTGTCAAGGGAATTTCTCTGCCCAACTCTTAGGCTCAACTGGTTAATAGCCATTTTTCTAATGATTCATTCCTCACTCTTCTAGAGTAAGAAGATTCCATTGCAATGGCTCTTGAGTGCCTTAATACCTTCTATCTTGCTTCTGGCTATACCATTCAGTGGCATAAAAATCTTTACTACCGTTATTCTATTCTTCCTTCCCCACCTTGGTTGTAGCAGTATGGTTGGAAGTGTATTGGGCCATCAGAAATTTTTTGGTTTCTAGGCATTCCCTTTGCCTTTAGGTGTCCCTGGCTGAGCTTCGAAAAGAGCTTTCTTATTGGATTACCAAGCCCCTTTCTTTGGTAGGGAAATTTTAGGTGTGTTCTAGAGTTTTGGTGGCCACCCATATTTATTATTCTTTTTTGTTGGGACCATTCCAAAGCTACCTATGGCAAGCTTCAAAAATTGCTTAGAGACTTTCTTTGGGCCTCCTCTAAGTCTCATAGAGGGTTTCACCATGTGGCTTAGGAATTTCGTTGCCTTCCTAGAGACTTGGGGGGTCTTGGGTTGTTGTCCACTTAACGGAAAGGGACTACTTAGTGTGTTAAATGGATTATTCATGCCCTTATTAGGGACAAGGCCTGGATAATTCTTCTTAGGCATGGTATTCAATCAAAATTCCCTATCCATAGACCTGCTTAGAAGGGGATTGGCTTTCAAACCCTTCTGGTCATGGAAGAACTAGTCCAAATTATTGGGACTTTTGTGGCTAGAAGTATATGGTAATCCTAGGAGGCTATCAAACCTTGGCTTTATTGGGCTGGCTCTAGTTTTCATGATGGACTCTCTCTTAACCAGCATAATATTTGGTGGTCACCTTTTTTTTCTTGTAATGGTCAATCATTAACAAAGTTTTCTTGGCTTAAGGCACTTAGGCATCACAAAAAGGGTATCTAGTCCCTGCAATAGATATTTCATAGACCCACCATACATATTATGTCATGGGAAACTTTTTGTGCTCAGTACAGGCTTTGTAACTAGGACCGTGCTACTTATGATAGTCCAGTGAATGCTATTCCTACTTAAATGCTTCATAAGATTGGAATTCATAGGACCAAACCTTGGTGGAAAGACTGGAAGTGGTATCTAGACACCCTTTTCAAGAATTACAAGCCTTGGCTTGGTTACAGGTGGTTTTCACCACATTTTCCTATGATTCAAAGTTTGAACTAGAGGTGGCTTCTTCAATCTCCTGATCATGTCTAGTGTTAAAGATTTGTTGGCACTTGGTTTGCAAGTGTTGGGCAAAAAATTTCCCACTTTTCTTGGTGTATTATTTTCCAAGGCTTTCCTATGGCTTCTCTGCTTGTTCACCTGGGGGTCCAAGACCCTCGTTGCCCTTTTTGTGGGAAAGCTTAGAATTTTAAGCATCTTTTCTAGTTTTTCCCTAGAGACTAGTAGCTTTGGACTTGGATTCATGACTTTTTTCATCCCTTTTGGCTAGAGCCTTTCTCCTGGCATATGGTGTTGATAGGAGATTCTCCAAATTTCTTGCAAAATTCACCCAGCTTTGGCACACTTCTAGAGTGGAAATTCTCTTAAATATTTGGAAAGATAGGGATACTTTAATTTTTTCACATAAATGGATATTCATATATCTTTGTATGCTAAATCTATTAGTTGTTCTAATCTACTTCTATAGGTTTAGGTAAGCTAACAAAGTTGCACTTGAATTTTCTCACCTTCAGGTTCTCTTGCATCACTAGGGTAATGCCCCTTGTACTATTGCTTGGGTCCCTGCTTCACCCACCTCTTCCCATGATCGGTCAACCTTTAGGGGCCGACAATAGAGTGGCTCTGAGTGTCCTCGCTCCTAGCCTCTGCTTCAATAGGATTCTTGCACTCCTTGAGGGAACCACTCTCCTCTGTCGCGAGTTAGCCAGGGGTGGCCTTCTGGCGGTGGTAGTTCTAGGTGGCCCTGTGATGACCCTCCTACTTTTGGCTTTGGTTGGCCAACCACTAGTAAAAAATATCCATGTCTAGTGCTTGTAATCTCACCCTGGCATCAGGATGAAGATAAAAGGAAAAAAGATGTTGATGATGGTTGGGGTCCTCCTCCTAACATCACTCCAAACCTTGCTAATGTATGGGGGAAAAATATGGATGACAGGGACCCTCTTGGCTATGTTGGCACTGCTTTGGTCACTTAATGGACTTTTTATTTACTTTGTAATTTTGGACTTCCGAGCTTGGCCCATGTGATCTGTCGATTTTTCTAGGTGCTGCCCATTTAACTCTCGGGGTGTGCCTTTTTACCACCTATCCTTTTTTTGTGAATATCTATCTTTATCTTTAAATTAATATAGATAGCTGCTTATTCATTAAAAAAAACCTAGTAACAATGTTATATTTGTCATTTAACTTATGTATATTTAATTATGAAAAAAAATTGTTTTTATTTTAGTTTTAAAATTGAATAATTTAAGCTATTATTCATAATTAAATGTTCTTAATAAAATTTAAACATTTTACTTATGTATAGAGGTGTTTTACATTTATATTAATAGTGGAAATAAGTTCACGTTTATAATAACCAAATTTCAGTATATGAGACTCTTCTCACATCACTCCATTTCATATTATAGTGAACAAAATGTTGTTTTTTTTACTATGCCAAAGGCATATTACAATGGCATCCAAAAATATTTGTAAGGAAAAATTAATCAAGTTAAATTTGATGTGCAAGTAGTCGTCATGTTTTTTTTTAGATTTTAAAATCAATTTAATTAAAAAAATAAATTAAAACTAAATACTTAGTGGAGCATGTAATAAATTTTTAAGTTTTTAGGGTGAACATTTATTTATAGTAGTAACACAAATATATTTTTTATAATTATAAGAAATTTCAATGTATTTATTTGTATTTTTTTTGTTTATTTTTTAATAGTGTATTTATTTATTTTTGTTTCTTTTTGAATAGTTTTTAGTTTTTTTCTTTGTTTTTAAAGTAGTTTTAAAGTTGTTTTCTTCACAGCTTTGTTTAGATGTTCTTATCATTGAATTCATGAAGACCTCTATTAATAGAGGTTTTTGTAACCTATTTTAATCATCAAAAAATAAAGTCTATGTTTTTCTTAGCAGCAATTAGTAGTTTTCTATTTTATTTTTCTTGTCTTTACCTTACCTGATCTGATGGATATTTTTAGTAGAAATTGAAGTGTCTCCAAATCTCTAGATTTCAGGACCATTAGAAAGAGCTCGATGTCCTGATTCCAACGCAACTTGAATGGAGTCAAACAGAGCTACAGAGCCCAAGTTATTGCCAGTCAAAGTTTAGTCAACAATTGGTCAACTCAAGGCCCAGGGCAAAAAAAAAGGTCAAAATTTGATGTCACTAAAAGTGGTCAAAATTGATGTCAATGCGAAGAGCATTACAAGAGCTTTCCGATGGTGTTCGTTTTGCACAAATCGGAGCTCGTATGTGCAAGATATGGAAGGTCAAAGCTCGTGGTTGACTAGGTAGACTTGAAGGTACAATGATGATGTCAGCATGACGTCATCATGCTGACATTGATGAATGATGAGGTGACACATGGTGGCTTCCTGAAGTTACATGTGGCGGTAATTTTTTGAACATGGCTTTATTTGAAAAAAATATATAAATAAATAATAAATAAATTAATAACAGCCATGCCCTCCATTTTAATAATTAAATCACTTAAGAAAAAAAAACGTGGCCCTCCCTATAAAAGGGGAACACCATTATTTAAAAAAAAAATCATGCTATTTTTAGGCTACCTTTTTTTTACGGAAAACAAATTGATCCCTATTTTTAAGAGATGTAAATAGCCCGTAAGCAAACTCATGCCCTATTTTAAATGAGAATTTCAAACCAACATTGTATATTGGATGGTTTTAAAATACAAGTGGCATTGGATGGTTTTGTGGAAATTTGGAAATGAAATACTCCTTAATTTAATAAATTCTCTCCAAGTTGTAAAACAATAATCCTTTTAAAAGGATTAGTTGTAACTTATACAAACAGGAAAAGCCCGAATGTAATATGTGACAGGGCATATAAACCATTTAATTATTATTTTTTAGGGGATTTGTTTTGATAAGGGGGATTTTTCCAAAATATTTACTATGTATGGGAGATTAAGTTGAAATTTCCAAATCAATTGGTTTTTCACCAATTTGGGAATATTTTGTGTATAAAAGGGGGAAGGTATGCTCTTAGGAGTTAAGCAGAATTTTCAAGTCCAAGTGGTGAAGTTTTGAATCAAAGGAATAGGGAGATTTTTCTAAGGAGATTTTTTGGAGCCATTTTTGTACATTGGAGTATTGTTATGCGTCTGAAGTGCTAGAAGAAATGGCCATGGTGCATTTTTGTAATTGATTTGGAGATTAATCGGATCAGTCGTACTCTATTGGAGTTGACCCGGAGACGTAGTCACGTTTGTGGTGAACTCCGTAATCAAAATCTATTTGCATCTCTCTCTTTCTTTCTCTCGCTTTCTTTCATTCTATTGTTATCACCTTGTCATTTTAATTATTGTAATTATTTCCATGAGTTAATTTTGTATTAATTAACTTGGAATAATCATTGTAAAAATTAAGCATTCAATACTACAAATAGTCTAGATCCTATATAGATCAAGTTGGTATCAGAGCTCAGTTGACTATTATTGTAGTTGTTTTCTTGAATGCTAATGAGATCTAGGATTTAGAAGGGTGAAGGCAAGCTTGAAGACTTTGATCCTGAGATCGGGAAGTGAAGAACTTATTCAAAGATGTCTGTTTCTAGAATGGAGGTTCCTGAAGAAATCAGTGAGCAGGAGTTTCGAAGAGCATTCCTCGAGATGAAGGCTAAGGTGGACATTCTTTTTCAAGAGAGACAAGAGTAGAAGGAATGTGAAGAAGGTTCGTCAAAGCAAGATGCTCGTGAAGACAAGAAAGGGAAACAACATGGAGATGGTGGCAAGCAACCAAATCCACCCTCTTCTCCTTCTCCTCCCTCTTCTCCTTCTTCTCCATCTTCTCCTCATTCTACTTCTTTTAATCCTTTCAAGAGTGGGTATAAGCCTAAGATCAAGTTGGATGTAAAATTTGACTTGCCTAAGTATTCTGGTGAACTTAATGCTGAAAAATTGGATGATTGGATTCAGCAAGTTGAAGTCTACTGTAGAGTCCAGAACCTATTAGATGATGTTGATAGGATCCAATTAGCTACTCTTCGGTTAGGAGGTACAGCTTTAACTTGGTGGGAGAGTAAGACTAAGGCAGAAATTTATCAGCATGGGAGAGTCAGTTTAACTTGGGCAGAGTTTGTTAATGCTCTTCAGAAGCAGTTTTATCCCCTAGGACATATGCAATAGTTAATGATGGACTGGAAAATGTTTAGGCAAGGGAAAGGTCAAATTGTCCAAGAGTACACCCATGAATTCAGGAAAAGGGCTATTGCTTTGAATGTTCCTTTGTACACCCAGGACACTTTGTTGAAATACATAGGAGGTCTTCATTCCTACCTTAGACATTCTATTTTGGTATTGAACCTTTGTAATTTGGATGAAGTGTCTGTTCAAGCCACACACTTAGAGTCAAGGGGTAAAGGATCGTTTATTGATAAGTTTGATAATGATGTAAAGAAATCTTCTAAGAATGTAGAGATAGGGAAAGGAAAGAAGACAACTACTGTCAAGAAGGATGACAAGCTTTCTTGCTCTCATTGTGACAAGAAAGGTCATGATGAAGAACTTTGTTGGCAGTTGCATCCATAACTGAAGCCTAAGTGGGCTCAGAGACAGAATCAGAAAAAAAAGGGTAAGGAGAAAGCCGCAAATGTTGTTATGGATCTTGGTTCAGATTCAGATGATGAGACTAACATAACAACAATGGGTCTAAAAGGTAAAGATCCTATTTCTAGTGTTTCTATTGCTAGTTGTGCTTCTACTTCTATAGTTAATGATTTCTTTGAAGATAAGAAAAGGAACGAGCTGTTTCATTTAAGGGTTGTTGCTAAGAACACTAAAATTGATGCACTCATAGATAGTGGTTCTCAAGTGAATTTAATTTCTAAAATTATTGTAAAGAACTTGGGATTAAAAACTACACAACATAAGAAACCTTATCCACTAGGCTGGATTTGTGAAAATGATAAGTTGCAAGTAACAAGACAATGTACCTTAAGATTCACAATCACTAGTAAATTTGTGGATGAAGTACAGTTTGATGTGGTTCCACTGGATATCTATGGGATAGTGCTTGGTAGCCCTTATCTTTATGACAGAAAAGCAATTTTCTACAGGGAAAAGAATCATTATCACTTGTTTAAATATGGCATTCAGTATATTGTACATTCTCACAGGGTTAAGACTGATCGTTCTTTTGCAAACACAGGGCAATTAAAGAGGGTAATTAATGCAAGTACAGAGTTAACTCTTATGTCTGTTAGTATAGGTGGTTCTACACTTGAACTTGGAGTAGCTAACCAGGGTGAAATGTTGGAGGATGCACCAACAGTACAGCATGAGAAAATGATGCTTGAAAGCATTGATGGTTCCTTGGGTAAAAATGTTCCTATTGTAAAGGATCGATATCTGGTTGATTTATTCTCTTTCATTTCTGCACTATTGTTCAGCTTGATGCTAGTCAAATTTTATTGGTTAGTGGCTATGACAGTTGATGTAGAAGCTTATAGAAGTGATAGAATAATGTTTATGTTCAACAATGTTGTAGTCTTCATTGTGCTTGTAAGCTAGGTATTCAAATGTACAGAGGATACATGACAAGTGGGGAGGCCAAGTCTTCACTTAATGTCAGAGTAAATGCCACTTTTGGAGGTCCAAAAGGTCTTCAATGGGGAGGCCTAATCCGATGGATATTTTTAGTAGAAATTTAAGTGTCTCCAAATCCCTAGATTTTAGCACCATTAGAAAGAGCTCGATGTCCTGATTCCAATGCAACTTGAATAGAGTTAAACAGAGCTACAGAGCCCAAGTTATTGCCGGTCAAAGTTCAGTCAACAATTGGTCAACTCAGGCCCAGGGCAAAAAAAAAGGTCAAAATTTGATGTCACCAAAAATGGTCAAAATTGATATCAATGCGAAGAGCATGGCAAGAGCTTTCTGATGGTGTTCGTTTTGCACAAATTGGAGCTCGTATGTGCAAGATATGGAAGGTCAAAGCTCGTGGTTGACTAGGTTGACTTGAAGGTACAATGATGATGTCAGCATGACGTCAACATGCTGACATGGATGAATGATGAGGTGACACATGGTGGCTTCCCGAAGTTACACGTGGCAGCAATTTTTTGGACATGGCTTTATTTGAAAAAATATATTAAAAAAATAATAAATAAATTAATAACAGCCATGCCCTCCATTTTAATAATTAAATCACTTAAGAAAAAACAACGTGGCCCTCCCTATAAAAGGGGATCACCATTATTTTAAAAAAAAAATCATGCTATTTTTTAGGCTACCTTTTTTTTACGGAAAACAAATTGATCCCTATTTTTAAGGGATGTAAATAGCCCGTAACCAAACTCATCCCCTATTTTAAATGAGAATTTCAAACCAACAATTGTATATTGTATGGTTTTAAAATACAAGTGGCATTGGATGGTTTTGTGGAAATTTGGAAACGAAGTACTCCTTAATTTAATAAATTCCCTCCAATTTGTAAAACAATAATCCTTTTAAAAGGATTAGTTGTAACTTATACAAACAGGAAAAGCCCGAATGTAATATGTGATAGGGCATATAAACCATTTAATTATTTTTTTTTAGGGGATTTGTTTTGATAAGGGAGATTTTTCCAAAATATTTACTATGTAAGGGAGATTAAGTTGAAATTTCCAAATCAATTGGTTTTTCACCAATTTGGGAATATTTTGTGTATAAAAGAGGGAAGGTATGCTCTTAGGAGTTAAGCAGAATTTTCAAGTCCATGTGGTGAAGTTTTGAATCAAAGGAATAGGGAGATTTTTCTAAGGAGATTTTTTGGAGCCATTTTCGTACATTGGAGTATTGTTATGCTGCCAAAGTGCTAGAAGAAATGGCCATGGTGCATTTTTGTAATTGATTTGGAGATTAATCGGATTGGTCGTACTCTATTGGAGCTGACCTAGAGACATAGTCACGTTTGTGGTGAACTCCGTAATCAATCTCTGTTTGCATCTCTCTCTTTCTTTCTCTCGCTTTCTTTCATTCTATTGTTATCACCTTGTCATTTTAATTATTGTAATTATTTCCATGAGTTAATTTTGTATTAATTAACTTGGAATAATCATTGTAAAAATTAAGCATTCAATACTGCAAATAGTCTAGATCCTATATAGATCATTACCAACAAAATAGGTGAGCAATTGTTTTTTAAAATAGATGTTGGCTTTTGACAGGCAAAAAGAAAAATATTAGTGCTAACAATGTTGTGTTTTTCAAGTCATCCTTTGGAAGATCTTACTAAAACAATTGAGTTTAAAGCATAGGAGAGCAATGAATAAACCTAAGAGTGCATGCTCCAATGTTGTTGTTATAAGAGATTTAGTATGATTAAGAAAGCTTGATTTTTAATTGGACAGGTATTTATATGCTTTTCTTTGGAACAAGAATAAATCATGATGGTTTTTGGAACAAGAAACTCCCTAATAGAGACCTTAATTCCTTGAATCTATTAATAGAAAAAGGGAATTTAATTAACATAAATTTCAAAATAATAAGAGCGTCGAATCTTTTAAGAAATGAAATAGTCAAAACAAATTGTATCTCAATATCATGCAAATTAGAAGTGCATTAATTTGCATGTATATATTATCAATAATGTCCTCTGTTCTCATCTAATGGATAGCAATCTAGTGCTTTATTCACAAGAAATATTTTCTTGTGAGATGTTTTGGGCTTATTATCAACTATTCACCATTAATACCATAGAAAACTACACTGATGTATGGCCGCTCACAAACTTCAAATCTTTGACAACAATGACAAATTACTATCCACTATTCACAAACCTTGAACAAAGATTCACAAGTCAAAAGTTACATATCATGTAAGCATGTGGAATAGTTATACTAAGCTACAAATCTACAATAAAATGGTATGAATGGAAAAATATTTCAAACAAATCTCAATCCCAGGATTTCAACTTCTGAATTACATCAATGGACATCTAGGGATAATTTATGCATGTCCATCAATATAAGGTTTTGTCTTAGCATTTTGATTTTGTGTTATGTTCTAACTAAAATTTTCCTCACTTGCAAGGTCCAATACAAAAATTCATTACAATTTCTCCCTTATCTCAAGATTATTATCATTTGACCAAAAAGTCATAGAATAATAGCCTATTTTAAAATCCACAGTGAAGCACAACCAATGTTCAAGTCTGTAATACCCCTCATGTTGTTGTTTGGACTTGATATTTTATGTGATCTTGCTTGACACTTTGTGACTTTGATAGTTACTGTTCATTGGTTGGATTGGTGGATTGGATAGTTTAGATTTCTTGATGACTATGCTACTTTATTTGATGACATGGATATTATGATATAATATTATGGCTACTTTTGATTTTGTAATGTTTAATTTAATGTAGTAGTATATTGTGATGCAATAGATTAGTAATTATATTATGATGATACGATGTGATCAATTTAGTTTAGCAATGTTACTTTATACTTGATGTTGTAGTTGTTATTATAGCTTTGGTTAGGGGATAGTGTAGCACCACTTATTTGTGAGTGCTCTGCTACACTGGGATTCCTTCTCACTATGTGATGTATTTGATTATATATGCATGTTTTACACAACCTTGTTTGTATACAGGAATAGTAGGAACATAGTCTCGATTCCACTAGATTCAACAAGACAGGGCGAGCATAAAATTAACCCAACGAACATGAAGTTGAAGCAGAGATGACAAGGAAATCACCCTATCGCAAGTTTGTCAACCTATCTTATGTTTAGTGGTATTGTGCATCTTTGACCTTTGTCATTTTTGCATTTTATAATAGTTGTTTTGTGCGAGTGTATTTATGATATTTATTTTACGTTGGTGTGTAGTATGGTGTAATTTAAATAATTAAATGATTAAAATAAATGTTATAATAGTTATTGGAATGTTTTTTATTAAAATATATAAGTACAAATTAAAAGTCATGTAATTTGTTAAAGATAAATAAATTGAAAGGTGTAAATTAAATTATTTAAATTGGTATTTAGATAATTTAATGAAAATAGCATGTTGAGGATAATTAATGGAATAATATAATTAAATAAGTTAAATTGTGTGAACTGCAAGTATAAATTAGCAAAATTTGAAATTAAAACAAAAAGTGTAGCTTGAATAGAAAAAAAATAAAGAAAAGAAAGAAAAGAAGAAAAGGACCAATGAATGTTAAGATTTTTCGCTGAAAAACTGGTGAAGAAACATAAGATTTCTATTCATCCTATTTTTTAAAGTTTTAAAAAAAGAGAAGATATCTTTTTATTTAATAGGAAAAATGAGAGGCTTTTTATTCATGGGAATATTGACAGAAGCTTCAAAAATTATTGTGTTATGGAAAAAATTTCATCTTCTCTTTGGTCTCTGTAAAAATTGTTTCCCTTTCATTGTTCTAGGAAAAAGGCTCTTTTGAATAGAAAAATAGATTGAAAGTTGGATCGAAGAATCTGGTGGAGACATTTTGTAGAAGGAAAGGGAACTCTGAGAAATGTATGGTTCGAATCAAAAGAAAGCTTCATCAACTTTGTAGCAAGCACAAGACTCCAAGTTCCATTACTGATCTTTATTGCTTGTGAAATTTGAAATGGAAAATATGTTGTTCTAAAAAAAAAACAAGAAAAATCTTTTGAGGTTTTAGAATTTGTTGGGTAACAGATAAATGAAAGAAATTTATTTGGGTCTCTAAAAGGGTTCAATATTTTTATGATTTTTCTATGGGAAAATTGATTCCCCTTTTGAAATAAATGGGTTTTGTATATACATACATATTATACATATATATATATAAATATTCAATGTATATATTACAAAAAGGAAAAGGTTGTTTTTATGATATATATATATACATATACAAAGTATATATATATATAGGTAATATTATATTTTCTAATGAATTTCCATTGGGCCAGATCATATTATAGTCTGGCAACAGTATTTAAAAAAATATGTATGTTGGGTGGGGTGGTTGGCCTTGGCCATACCCCTCCCCAGCGACTCACTTGAGGCTGCGACAGTCGAAAGAATTGCTATGAGCAGTCCCTTAGACTGTGTGCGACCATGACCATTCAAGGGCTGTATTTGTTTTAAATGATTTTTTTTTTTCATTTTCATTTGGTTTATACACACACACATATTAATATTAATATTTTTAATATCCTATCTATAATTGAAGTTCTTTTTCTCTCCCAAATTTAATAAGAAGATAAAATAAAATAATCATAATGTGTATGTACTTATGTATATATGTGTGTGTGTGTGTGTGTGTGTGTGTGTGTGTGTGTGTGTGTGTGTGTGTGTGTGTGTGTGTTTGTTTGTGTAATTATATAATATATATACATACATATATATATATAAATAAAATATAAATATGTAGATATAGTCTCTTTTATGATTATGAATAAATTTGTTCTTGGAAATTGGCAACATATTTAAATACCAATATTGTTATTAAGTCTTTATTTCAAAATATTTTATTAAAAATTGGGGATTAAAGTTTATTGTTTAATTGTAAATGAAATTGAATAAATTGTTGAATCTGGAAGTATGATTTTGTTATAGCAATGGGTGAAAATTATGGTGTTGTTTTGTATTTTGGAATCTTATAAATTAGCTTTGGCTTCTTGTGTATCATTTTGGTTTGTCGATGTAGGAACCCAGTTTGTTTTATGAACCCATTTAGGGATATTGTGAACCTTAGGCTTCTAGAGGCTTGAGCTTACTTTTTAATTGATGTATCTCTATTTATGTACTTTTGATGTGGAAAGTTATTGAATATCACTATTTTGAAAGGGTTGTACGAGAATTGTTGAGACTTTGATTATGTTCTTTTATCGAGATGGGTAATGCTTCACATGGTTTTCTGTTGAGATTTAATGTTCATTTTATGTGGTAGAACCCTTGGTTTTGGTATATGTTTTTGGGTCACCAGGGAGAGTGGCTCTTCATGGGGGTTGGTGCCTGAAAAGGAGGAAGGGCCAGGATAACCCACGTAAGAGTTAGATTAAAAAGTGAAAACCTAATAAAAGAATTAAGGGGATTGGTAGTAATAACATAGTAAGATAATCTTGGATACCTCATCTATCCATTAGGGCTTTTATAAACTAATGGTAGACTGAGAAGGCCATGGTTGGCAAGGTCATTACCTAGTCCTCACGAGAGGTTAACGGCTCCACATGAGTCACCCTATGGGGTCGGCACCTTAAGTAGGAGGAAGGGCTAGGATAACTATAGATGGGGGTTGGCACCTCATGTAGGAGGAAAGGTTAGGATAACCCATGTAGGACTATGCGATAACACTCTCCACTAGCTTCCCTTATGCTTTGCTTTCTTACTTGCCTTTGGAAGGGGTTAATAGTTGTTTCCTTTGATTTATTTATGATGTGTTTTATGGTATTTTATTTATTATGATTGGATCTTGGGTACGTGTAGGATCATGATGGGCCAAAAAGTGGCAATATTATGGGTATTTGTTGGGTATGTGGCTAACGACTTTTTTTTTACCCAAAATTGATGAAATGAAAAGGGTTTTTAGAGGAGATTCTTAGATTTCCACCAATATAAATTATGCTTTAATTTGAATTTAATAAATAATTATTATTTATTTTCTATTATAATTACAACTAAAGTCCTGGTTGATAGGCTGATTAAGAAACATCTATAACTTTCAAAAGGTATCAATTTTTTTGAATTTGAAACATGCGTCACATTCTATGCTTCACATACTATAGGATTAAAAAAAGAAAAATTAAATTTAATGAAGTTTTGACCAAGTTAAGGTGGTCAGACATACGAGTATTTATATTTTTTAAAAGTTGTAATAAAAAATTCATAATTAATTACTTACTTTGAAAAAAATAACAAAAAATTATGCATCACATCTAGACATGAGTCCTCTACTTATATATAAAATCTTAAAAAAAAATATTTTCATTTTATTATGGTTAGGGTGGTCAGACAAACACCTACTTATTTTTTCCCTGAAATTTAAGTACTACTTCATTGAAATTTTAAATTTTCACCAAATAGATTTTATTTATTTTTAAATAAACCTAGTAGTTTAGAAACTACACCCAATTTTCTATAGATTCTATTGTTACATATTTTTGAAATAATATAGATAACTTATTCAAATTTTTACATCAAGTTGCCTAACACTGATTTTTCTAAACTTTTTGCCACTTAAGGGCATATTTTTTCCATGATGATCTTGCACATACCCTCTTGGTTGTTGTTGTTTATGATGTATGTAATCTCTTGTTGTTGGTATGGTAGTTATTATTGCTATGTTATTTTTATTGGAGTTAGTCTTGTTGGCATACTTGATCATGGTCACTTCCTTGTCACCTTTGAGCACGAGGAGTGGGTTTTTCTAAAACCCACATGGTCAGTGGAATGTGCTCTACATACGCTGGGTTCCCCATCAGCGTTTGTTCTACACAGTATCTTCTAGATGGAGTTGTACCCAACTTTCATCATGTATTTATGATATTCCTTGAATGATTTATTTGTTCCACATATATGGGAGATTTTGATGTTACTCATGGATATGAACAGGTAATGTACTTAAAATTGATGTAATATAAATGCACTCTTGTAGTCATTCATGATTTATGAGATTTATGATGGTTTGGTATCATGTGATGTATTTATATATATGCTTATGAATGTATGGATGTTATCTCTTGGAAATGGTTATTTTAATGATATGATGATGTAAAGTTAGTTAAGTTATTTAGAAAAATATGAATCTTTTGTATTGGGTTAGTTTTGTGCGATGTCATCTCACGTGTCCCAAAGGAATTAGATGTTTAAGATGTTATCATGTAATGTAATAATTTGTAATGGTTCTTTATATGTTTATTTTGTGTTTAAAAAACAAATGTGTGCATAGTTGTTGTCCTTTGGGGTTTGCATGATGGGAATTACAACTTGGTATCCAAGCCAAGGATGCAAATGTTGAGGTGTCTAGGTAGTTATGTCCATTAGGAAACCTTTGTGTTTGAATCTTGAGCTCACTTGTAACTTTATTTTGTTGTGTAGAAATATTCCTCGAGGTAGAGGACATGGCCAAGGAAGAGGCTGGGGTGGTGGCCATGGAGCCAACCATAAAAGTCCATCACTATGAAGTTCCCATGGTTCAGAGCATAAGGAACGATAGAATCCTCAAAACAATCCATTAGTTGGTGGTTAGAACCTGAAACAACCTAGTTTAGATAGATAGTTGCAACACCTTTTGGGGCAGATTCTTGATCAGTTGGGACCCAAGCCAAAGGAGGAACAACGGGTCAAGAGAGAAAGGGAAAGGTCACCAAGGCAGAGGGAAATAATGATAGATCAAGATGTAGTGCTAGTTGGTCATATGAGAGACTTGATGAGAGCACACCCACCTACATTTGATGGTTCTAGAGGAGGTCTAGAAGCAGAAACATGGTTAATTGATTTGGATTGATGCTTCACAATGCACCCCTATGGTAGCAATACCAAAGCTCAGTGCATAGTCATGCATCTGCAAGGCTTCACACCACTTGGTGGCAGCTAGAAAAGCAAAAGTTACATCTGGATATCAGCATTGTCACATGGGAGCTATTTCTCGACAGGTTCAAGGCTTGCTTCCTTTCAGATCATTGGAGGAAATGTAGGACAGATGAGTTTCAGGACCTTAAGCAAATGTCAATGTCTGTTGAACAATATGAGTGGCGATTCTATGAATTGAAGTAGTATGCAGGGATCAACCATGATGAAGGGATGTTAACTAGTGTAACATTTTTTTTGGGGCTTAAATGCCCGAATTAGTGGTGGCGTGGAAGTCTTCGAACTGAAGACGATTAAAATTATGGTTGAAAAGGCTCGATTGATAGAAAAAAATTGGCCATGGCCTTGGGTGGTCACATTGGAGTGTAGATTGGCAGCGCACCTACACCTAGCTTTAGCACTCACAAAGGTCAGACACAAGCAACAAGATCTTCTAGGAACTGGTATGCACCCTCTAAAGGGGTCAGTAGTAGCAATAGTCACAATCAAAGCATAAAAACTCTCCATCTAAGCAGGGTGGCAATTCTCAATTTCGAAGGGATCAAAATCAAAACTGAGCTCGTCATGAAAGTTTTGAGCAACCAGCACCAAGTTTTTAGTCAACACTAAGTCAAGGAAGCTTTCAATAGTCAAATACTCCATTTGGGGGCAAAGGATTTGTTCAAGGTACTGGTTGTTACTCATGTGGGCAGCAAGGGAATATCGCTAGCTTGTGTCCATAAAAGAGCACCTCAGAATTTAATCAAAGACAACTCATGTCAAAGCCGATAGTGGGTGATGTAGCGAGAGCTCATCGTGTCTTCATGATAAATGATACTTGGTAGGAAGACCACCAAAGCACTGTCGTTGATACAACAGGTGTGTTGCATAACACTAGTATTTCTATACTCTTTGATTTTGGTGCATCTAATTCTTTTATATCTCCTTTAGTAGTTGAGCGATATAGATTGGTGGAAACTAGTCAAGGCATAAAATGGTAGGTTGAATTGGCCTATGGGTCAAAGGTTTTTGTAGGGAAGCTTGTGCAAGGTTGTAATCTTGATATAAGGGCATTGAAAACTAAGGTGGACCTCTAAATCCTACCACTTGGTTCATATGATGTCATCTTGGGAATGGATTGGTTGAGTACACACCATGCCATGATAGACTATCATCATAAAGTAGTGTGGTGCATTGATGATTTCAAAGAGGAAGTGGAGATCATGGGTATTCAAAGGCCCATTTCACTATGAATGATCTCTGCCATGCAACTAAAAAGGTATTTCTGACAAGGTTGTTAGCTTTTTGCAGTATTAATGAGTGATCTAGAGTTAGAGGATAGTTGAGGGGTGTCATTGGAAGATCACCCTCTTGTTAACGAGTTTTTAGATGTTTTTCTAGGTGAGATACCAAGTATGCCACCAAAACGAGATATAGATTTTAGGATTGATCTAGTACCTGGAGCTGAGCTGATATCTCAAGCTCTATATCAGATAACATCGGAACTTCAAGAACTTTGTCTGCAATTGGAGGAGCTATTGGATAAGGGGTTTATCCACCCAAGTGTTTCCCCTTAGGGAGCACCTGTAATATTTGTAAATAACTATGGTTCTCTCCACTTGTGTATTGATTACAAGTAGTTGAACAAAGTAACGGTAAAGAACTGATATCCCTTACCTAGAATTGATGATCTTTTCAATTAGATAAAAGGGGCGAATGTATTTTCTAAGATTGATCTCAAATTGGGATATCATCAATTGTGGATTGCGAATGTAGATATTTATAAAACAACATTTCACACTCGATACGAACATTATGTGTTCACTATGATGTCGTTCGGGTTAAAAAATTCACCTTCAGTCTTCACGAGATTGATGAATGGGGTGTTTCAAATGTATTTGGATAGATTTTTCCTAGTGTTTCTCAATGATATTCTAATTTATTCCAGGTCTATCAAAGAATATGGGAAACATCTAAGGTAGTTGTTGTAGTGCTTAAGGGACAATTAGTTTTTTTTCAACTTGGTAAAGTGTGAATTCTATAAGACTGAAGTTCAATATTTGGGAAATGTGATTTCAGGAAAGGGATCTTTAGTTGATCCTACAAAGATTCAGGTCATTGTGGATTGGCCCACACCCACAAATGTCTCAGAAATTCACAATTTCATGGGATTAGCAAGCTATTATCGGAAATTTCTCCAAGGCTTTTTAAGGATTGCCCATCCTATCACCTCTCTCAAGAGGAAGGGAAATGAATTTCTTTGGTTAGATCAATGTCAGTTAACATTCCAAACTCTTAAGGAAAAGCTGACTAGTGCACCAATTCTGGCAATACCAGATCCTATAGGAGATTTTGCTTTATGTACAAATGCTTCTTTGGAAGGCTTGGGGGTCATTTTGATGCAAGAAGGGTGAGTAATTGTGTATGAATCAAGGAAAATTGAGGATTATGAACTAAAATACCCCACACATGACCTTGAGTTGGTCATAGTTGTACATGCTTTGGTAAGATGGAGACATTTCCTTTCAGGGCATCAGTTTGAGTTGCATATAGATCATCATAGTTTGCAATACAACTTCACACAACTGAACCTAAATGCAAGACAGAGGAGGTGGGTGGAATTATTTTGCGAATATGATTTTGAAGTAAAGTATATCCAGGGAAAAGAGAATGTGGTGGAAATTGCTCTAAGTTGGTGAAGGCATCAGTTAGCTACATTAAATCTTGGAGTAGATTTAAGGAGTCAGATCCTCAAAGCTCTTTCCTTAGAAAATTAGTATCAAGAGGTGAAATATAAAATCGAGTCAAGTAGAGCTCTAGAAGGAAAATTTTCTAGTTACTCATCAGATATGGATGGTGCTTTGTGCTATGTAGGAAAAATGTATGTACCTCCTGCAGAGGGTCTTCACACCCTAATCCTGATTGAAGGCCATCAAGCACCTTATGCAGCACACACAAGAGTTAAGAAAATGTATGTGGATCTTTGATCACTATACTTTTGGGCAGGAATGAAGTTTGATATCAACGATTTTGTGGCTAAGTGTCTTGAATGTCAGAGGGTTAAGGTTGAGCATCATTATCTGGCAGGTTTTTTGTACCCTCATCTTGTTCTGGAATGGAAGTGGGACATTATCACTGTGGATTTCATTGTTGGCTTGCCTTTGTCTTCTAGGCGGCATGACACTATCATGGTCACAGTTGATAGACTGACCAAGGTAGCCCATTTCTCTCCTATCTAATCTTTGCATACTGCTTCTTCGGTAGCCAAGGTGTTCATGTAGGATATCATTCATTTGCATGGGATACCATGAAGAATCATTTCTGACAGAGATCTAGTATTCACATCTTCACAATGGACATCCTTGTAGTGGTCCTTAGGGACTCAATTGAACTTTAGTTCTACCAACCATCCTAAGATAAATTGTCAGACTGAGAGATTCAATCATGTGCTTGAGGATATGATTTGTATGTATGTTATGGACCAACAATCATGTTGGGAAGATTATTTGCACTTGGTTGAGTTTGCCTACAACAATGGTTACCATAGTTCAATTGGCATGGCTCCTTTTCAGGCATTATATGGTCATCCTTATTGTACCCCTTTGAGTTGGGATTGATTAGAGGAATAAGTTCTTCTTGGACCTGAAATGCTTAGAGATATGGAGTAGTAGGTAACTCGCATCTGAGAGCATCTTGTAGCAACTCAAGATAGCTAGAAAAATTATGTTGATGCACACATAATTGATCGGTAGTTTGCAATTGGAGATCGAGTGTTTCTTTGAGTGCATCCACGGAAGAGCCCTATTTGTTATGGAAAGAATTCTAAGCTTGCACCCTGGTTCATGGGGTCATTTGAGGTGTTAGAAAAAATTGGTCATGCTGCCTATTGCCTATCCTTGCCACCTAGTCTATCGCAGATTCATGATGTTTTTCATTTTTCAGTCCTTAGACCATATTTTCCTAATGTTACTCACATAATTGATTGGAGTGCTCTATAGGTTGAGGATGGGCAACTAGCTCTCAAGCCCATGGCCATGCTACAACATATGAGACTTGCCCTCAGAGGTAGGGATATTGAGTAGGTGCAGGTCCAGCAGGACCCCAATGACAAGACTTCAACAACATGGGAGGATGCCTCCCGTATTAGAGAATCTTATCCTTACCTATTTATTGGCTTCCAGGAGTAAGCCAAATTCATCGGGGGGAGGATGTAATACCCCTCATTTTGTTTTTTGGACTTGATATTTTCTGTGGTTTTGCTTGATACTTTGTGACTTTGATATTTATTGTTCATTGGTTGGATTGGTGGATTGGATAGTTTAGACTGCTTCATGACTATGCTAGTTTATTTTATGACATGGATATTATGATATGACATTATGGTTACTTTTGATTTGGTAATGTTTAATTTGATGCAGTAGATTAGTAATTATTTTATGATGATATGATGTGATTAGTTTAGTTTATCAATGTTACTTTATACTTGATGTTGTAGTTGTTATTATAGCTTTGGTGAGGGGATAATGTAGCACCACTCATTTTCTAGTGCACTACTACGCTACGATTCTTTCTCACGATGTGATGTATTTGATTATATACATGTGTTGTACACAACCTTGTTTGTATGCAGGAATTGCAAGAATAGAATCTTGATTCCACCTACTTTGATAGGATAGGGCGGGCATCAAATTAACCCAACAGGCATGAAGTTGAAATAGAGATGACAAGGAAGTCACCCCGTCCCAATTTTTTCAAACTTGTCTTATGTTTAGTGGTATTGCGTGTCTTTTACCTTTGTCATTTTTGCATTTTATAATAGTTGTTTTGTGTGAGTGTATTTATGATATTTATGTTATGTTGGTGTGTAGTATGATGTAATTTAAAAAATTAAATGATTAAAATAAATGTTAATACTAGCTATTGGAATATTTTTTATTAAAATATAAAAGTATTAAATTAAAAGTGATGTAATTCATTAAATATAAATATATTGAAAGGTGTAAATTAAATTATTTAAATTGGTATTTAGATAATTTAATGAAAATAGCATGTCGAGGATAATTAATGGAATAATATAATTAAATAAGTTAAATTGTATGAACTGTAAGTAGAAATTAGCAAATTTTGAAATTAAAACAAAAAGTGCAGCTCAAATAGAAAAAAAAAATTAAGAAATGAAAGAAAAGAAGAAAAGGACCAATGAATGTTGAGATTTTTGGCTAAAAAGCTGGTGAAGAAATAAAAGATTTCTATTCATCCTATATTTTTATGTTTTCAGAAAAAAGAAATTTTTTTATTTAATAGGAAAAATAAGAGGTTTTTTATTCATGTGAATATTGACAGAAGCTTCAAAAATTATTGTGTTTCAGAAAAAAATGCATTTTCTCTTTGGTCTCTCTAAAAATTGTTTCCCTTTCATTGTTTTGGGAAAAAGGCTCTTTTGAATAGAAAAATAGATTGAAAGTTGGATTGAAGAATCTGGTGGAGACATTCTATAGAAGGAAAGGGAACTCTTCGAAAAGGCTAGTTCGAATCAAAGGAAAACTTCATCAACTTTGCAGCAAGCACAAGACTCGAGGTTCCATTACCGATCTTTATTGCTTGTGAGATTTGAAATGGCAAATATATTGTTCTAAAAAAAAAAAAAAAAGAAAAATCTTTTGAGGTTTAAGAATTTATTGGGTAATAGATAAATGTAAGAAATTTATTTGGGTTTCTGAAAGTGTTCAATATTTTTATGATTTTGTTATGCAAAAATTGATTTCCCTTTTGAAATAAATGGGTTTTGTATATATATATATATATATATACATATATATGTATATGTATATATATATAGATATGTATATGTATATGTATATGTATATGTATATATACATATACATATGTATATATATATGTATATGTATATATATAAGCATACATACTGTATATATATATATAAATACATATATATAGGTAATATTATATTTTATTATGAAATTTCATTGGGCCAGATCATATTATAGCTGAAAATGACATTTAAAAAAATTTGTACATCGGGTGGGGTGGTCGTGCTTGGTTGTACCCCTCCCCAACCACTTGCTTGAGGTTTCTGAATGTGAGGCATTTATTAATATTTTTAATATCCTGCCTGTAATTGAAGCTCTTTTTTTCTCTCCCAGATTTAATAACAGGATAAAATAAAATAATCAAAATGTGTATGTACACATATATATGTTTTATTTTTATATGTATACATATATTTGTAATTATATTATATAAATATATATATATATATAGATATAATATAAATATGTAGATATAGTCTCTTTTATGATTATGAAGAAAGTTGTTCTTGGAAATTGGCAACATATTTAAATACTAGTATTATTATTAAGTCTTTATTTCAAAATATTTTATTAAAAATTGGGGATTAAAGTTTATGGTTTAATTGTGAAAGAAATTGAATAAATTGTTGAATCTGGAAGTTTGATTTCATTATAGTAATAGGTGAAGATTATGGTGTTGTTTTATTATTTTTGAATCTTATAAATTAGCTTTGGCTTCATGTGTATCATTTAGGTTTGTCAATGTAGGAACCCTATTTGTTTTAGGAACCTGCGTAGGGATATTGTGAACCTTAGGCTTCTAGAGGCTTGAGCTTACTTGTTAATTGATGTATCTCTCTTTATGTACTTTTGATGTGGCAAGTTATTGAATATCACTATTTTGAAAGGGTTGTATGGGAATTGTTGAGACTCTGATTATGTGCTTTTAGCAAGATGGGTAATGCCTCACATTTTTTTTTGATTGAGATTTAATGTTCATTTTATGTGGTACAACCCTTGGTTTTGGTATATGTTTTGGGGTCTCCAGGTAGAGTGGCTCTTCATGGGGGCTAGTGTCTCAAAAGGAGGAAGGACCAGGATAATCAACATAAGAGTCAGATTAAAATGTTAAAACCTAATAAAATAATTAGGGGGATGGGTAGTAATAACATAATAAGATAATCTTGGATACCTTGTCTATCCATTAGGGCTTTCACAGACTAATGGTAGACTAAGAAGGTCATGGTTGGAAAGGTCGTTACCTTGTCGTCATGAGAGGTTAACGGGTCCATATGACTCACCCTATGCGGCTGACGCCTCAAGTAGGAGGAAGGGCCAGGATAACCATAGATGGGGCTTCATACCTCATGTAGGAGGAAGGACCAGGATAATCTGTGTAGGACTATGCGATGACACTCTCCACTAGTTTCCCTTATGCTTTGCTTTCTTACTTACCTCTAGAAGTGGTTAATGGTTGTTTCCTTTCATTTATTTATGATGTTTTTTGTGGTCTTTTGTTTATTATGATTGGATCTTGGTTGTTGTCATTTATGATCTATGCAATCTCTTTTTGTTTGTATGGGAGTTAATATTGCTATATTATTTTTATTAGAGTTAGTCTTGTTGGCATACTTGGTCGCGATCACTTCTTTGCCACCTTTGAGCATGGGGGTGGGTTTTTCTAAAACCCACAAGGTCAAGTGGAATGTTCTCCTCACCCATTGGGTTCCCCATCAATTTTTGTTCTACACAGTATCTTCCATATGGAGATGTACCTAATGTTCATCATGTGTTTCTAATATTCTTTGTATGATTTATCTATCCCACATGCATGGGAGATTTTGATGTTACTCATGGATATGAATGAGTAATGTATTTAAAATTGATGTAATATAAATGCAATCTTGTAGTTATTCATGATTTATGATGGTTTGGTATCATGTGATGTATTTATATATATGCTTATTAATGTATGTATTTTATCTCTTGCAAATGGCTATTTTAATGATATGATGGATGTAAAGTGAGTTAAGTTAATAGTTTTATATGAATCTTTTGTATTGGGTTAGTTTTGTATGATGTGACCTTGCGTGCCCCATAGGACTTAGATGTTTAAGATGCTATCATGTAATGTAATAATGTGTAATGGTTCTTTATATGTTTATTTTGCGTCTTTTAAAAAAAAATGTTTGCATAGTTGTTGTCCTTTGGGGTTTGATTGATGGACGTTACAAAGTCTCATAGGGTGGGAATTTTTTGCACATCGTGTTTAGTCCTTCCACCTTCACACAAAAAATAGTAAGCTCAAGAATTTAACAATTTCTTATTTTACAATCACACTCACTCTATTTGATGAGATGCATCAGTGATGCCTATAATGAGTCCTAGTGTTCAAAGCATATTAGATTCTACCATCAATCGACCTTAAGACCTCAAAATATTTTCTTATGGATGTCTCTTGATATTTTTTATTAATGCTTTCTAAATGTAGGGTATGTTTGTTGATACACATGTTAGCCTATTTGTTAGCCTTGTTTCAATAGGAACTTGTAGACAAGCTAGATACTTTTAGGTTCTACAATATTTTATTAGCCTTTGGTATCTATTTTCTTATAGGATTTAGTGAAGAATTGCAATTAAGTTGGTAACATTATTTTTGGCTATCAACTATAACTTGAAATTTCCAATTTATTTCAGTTGATAGTTCTACTGTATTGAGATAAAAGTGTTGTTTATGAGGCTATGAATTTTTCTCTCCCTCAAAACAGGGCCCTTTACTAGGAGCCCCTATTTTTAGAAAAAGAGAATTTCACTAGGTAGGCTTAAATTTCATTAAGTACAACCTTTGCAAAAGATACCAATATCTAATTGAAATCTCCCTTTAATTCAAAGCAAAGGCACAAAATATTTCTCCAATATATAGCGTTAATTTAAGCTTAGTATTCAGGATAATTTTTTTTTTTCTGTTGTAGAGATGTGCTAAAATAAAGTGGAAGATGAAAAGTTATTATTTTTTTCCTAACTACATACATAAATTGAATATGTATTATTCTATATGGGTCAGTGCAGGATCATGGGGATCCAAACTAGGCCTCTAAGTGGCAATGAAAATTTAGAAAATCAGAGTTAGGAAACTTGACATAAAAATTTGAATAGGTTATTAGAATAATTTGAAAAATATGTTCAAACAAAAGTTGTAGCAAAATGAATATAGTTTCTAGGCTACTAGTCCTTTTCGAAAAAAAGTAATTTTTTTTTTTAAAATTTTGAAATTGCAATGCAGTGGCAATAAATTTTCAAGAAAAAGATAAGAAGTAGGTGTATGTTTGACCACCCTAAGTACAATAAAACCATAATATTTGTTTATGAATTTTTCAATAATAAGTAGAGGATACATGCCCAAATGTGCCAGATTTTTTTTTGTATTTTTTTTCCACATAATAATTAGTTATGATTTTTTTACTAGAACTTTTCTGAATTATTAAAAAATTTATGTCTGACCACCATAACTTGGTCAAAATATTATGAAATTCAGTTTTTTATCCTATAGCATATGAAGCATAGAATGTGGTGCATCTTGTAGATTCAAAAAATGTTAAGTAGTTTGAAAGTTATAGAAGTTTTTCAATCAACCTATCAATTAGGACTTTAGACGTAATGTAGCTAGAAAATCAATAATAATTATTTATTAAATTGAAAATAAGGAAAAATTTATTGTAATGCCCCTTTGTATTAGTCCTTTTGGACATTTTCAGTAAGTTTGTTTGTTGGTTGGGTTATTCAATTCAAAAATTATTTGATTAATGAATAGAAGTGTTTTGATAAATAATTAATTAATAGAAGGTTTTGATGATTGAAAGCATTAAAATAAAACATTACATCAAAAGGTATATATATATATCTTTGATATATAAATAAATATGAATGTAAAATATATAGTAAAAAAATTAATAAAATAAATAAATAAATATATATATATATATATATATATATATATATATATATATATATATATATAATACAATTTATAAATAGTAAATAAATAAATGCAAAAGGCTAAATTTAAGTTATTGCATGTAACAATTTTGTAACCGCTTTGCCTAGTCAATGGAAAGTTATCTAAAAAAGAAGAGCATGCATTGGGTTCTTTTGTAAATGACAATGGAGGAAAGTCCACTTGCCTAGAATGATTTGAATGTATCATTGATGAAAGCAGGCTAATTTGTGGTGTTGCTTCTTAAATGTAAATAATGCATTATTAAGTCAATTTTCTGCAAGATCTAAATATAGTTTTTACATGTAATGGTTTTGTAACCGCCTTGTAAGGGGGAAAATGAAATTTATATTGGAATAATGCTAAAATTTAAAGAGGGGGAGGAAGTAACATTAGGGAAAAATGACTCTATCTTATGCTATGAAGGACTTGCTTTGTAAAAAAACCCTCATAGGGAATTACAAGATGGTACTAGTAGTGGATAGTGTTGCTTATACATTCCAATTATCTTCAACTTGCTCTTTCGGTGTGGATTTGAGTCCAAATATCTTCATTTTCATTAAGGGGCATAGTTCACATATTAAGAATTTCCTCCATCTTGATGGCTTGTAACACCTTCGATGGTGGTTGCATGAAATGGAACCATGATGCCGTATATGGGTACCAAAGTAACATCAATTTTTGTATCAACTTGAATCTTCAATTCTCTAGAAATGGGGTTATCATCCACATTTTTGTAGGAAACCATCTCATTGGATGGTTTGGAAGAGCCATATCCATGTTTGGGGATCACTTCTATTTGGGTTATGGACCTTGCCAAAGAAGGGGGCATTGGAGGAGACCAAGTGCGTTGGTTCAAGTTGCTGAGGTGAGTCTTCCACTCTCTCTCTCTTCCATGTTGATTATCTTTCTCTTTATGGAAATTAGGATTGTAGGTTTACTTTATGCATTCTCATAATAAGATAGGCTTTTTTTCTCCATTCATTGACTCTCAAATCATTCTAGGAAAGAGAAGTATTAACCTTAGTTCACCAATTTCAATTCATGATCTGTTTCTAAATTAGTAGATTATCTTTACTCAGTGCCATGGAACTATAATGTTTCTTTATCTTATTTTGATACATGCTATCTCTAACAAAAGAATTAAATGAAATCATACTTTCTTAATAATCCATCACCTTTCAGATTATCTGCAACTATAACATCAAACAAGCTCTATTTTCTTTACGTTGATGGTCGTCATTACCCTGTTTGAGCCCTAATGGTTGTGTTTGCGCATCCCCTCTCCTTCTCCATTGTACGCGTTGCTAGCAACCATTTGTTCTTGAGGTATTAATTTTCCTATTGTGAGTACTAGAGTCTATTTACCTGAAATGGTAGGAAGTTCAAGATTTGAATAACCCCCTTGATTCTATTGTAGTTGTAGTATTTGAAACTAAAAAATTGTCATAGTTTAATTAAGCTCTTTGACTTATTAGCAACTTGTCCCAACTATAACACTTAAACAAAGAAGGGTGTGGACATCTAAATATGCTCCCTGATTTCTTTGGCAACCTACCACAGCTGCAACTTTAAGACTTGCAAAGGTGTAGTAAATTAAATAATCTCTCTTATTTCATTGTCAACCTATCTAAGTTGTGACACTTGAACATAATAGGAAGTTTAAAGGTTTAAATAATCTCTTTTATTTCATTACCAACCTATCTAAGCTGCGACACTTGAACATAATAGGAAGTTTAAAGGTTTAAATAATCCCTCTGGTTTCATTTGTCATAACCAGAGAATGGAGAGTGTAAATAAAGGGATTTGCACATTATTTTAGTTTAAATTACTTTCGTCTTGACCTTTTTAAAGATCGATATTTTGTAGAGGTTCAAGTAATATTGAACACTAATTAAGATTTGACGATTCTGAATTAATCTTGAATGAGCATTATATTTTCATTCAAGTATATAGATTCTAGATAAATTAGAGTGGGTTCTTTTATATGATCATAACCTAGCATATATGCATTTGATAAGAAAAAAGGGAATGGGTTTTCTTTCCTTTTCTCATTACCCTATTTTAGGCAATTGCTTGAGGATCCCATCAATTACATTAAAAATTATACGAGTATCCTAGTTCTTACAATCTGATTGGTACCATTGGAAAGTAAAAGAACAATCTATTAGTTTAAAAGTGCTAAGTTATGTGAATAATTATTTGACTTTGGAGTAATCATTTATAGCTTATGAGTTAGTGAATCCTATATCGATTATTTATGAGTGGAGTATTAGAAATTTTAGATAAGATATGATAGATAATAATAGTGGAGTAACACTCTAGGTTTAGATGAAGTGATAATGATTATAATAAAGAAGATGTCTACATATGAATATGCTTAACTTGATTGAAGATGTATTTTTTTGGGATTATGTATATTAGAATTAATTGACATATTTGACCATGGTTAAGTATTGTAGTAAACTTTATTTAACTTCATCTCGGTAGTTTTATAAACTTGAATAAACAAAATAAATTGTTCTTTGAATTGATATTTCGTTCTTAATTATTTCACTTGGATTTTTAGTTAGTGGATAACTTAAAGACTATCTGAGTTTCTAATAAATGAGGTTCTTATGTGGATTGTTGTTTAGAACCTTGTGATTGTAATTGATTTGTTTGTTGAGTAGGTTGTTTTATTTTTAATTAAGAATGTGAATAGATAATTGTTGTCATTGTCATGTTGGTAACTTTGTGAAGGTGATTTACATGCCACTATAAGGAGGTTCTTCTGAGGAGAAAATTGAGGTCTCTCGTAGAATGCCTAGTTGGTGGCTTTTAGATTTTGAGTGATTATCATTGAATTAAAGGTTGATTTTATTTTGTGAATCCCTTTTGAGGTGATGCCATTATTGATATGTGGATTGTATTTTTTTTTTAGGTTGATTGATTTATGGATGGGTTTTGACGAATCTTTCTTTGTGTGGCTTTTTTGAGTCAATCTCAGATTTGAGGGAAATTTTATCCTTGTGTTGGAAATTATTGGGGAAAAACTCTGGTTGCTTCAGTTTACCTTCGTTTGTGGGTAGTCATTCTTTTTGGACTTCCAGAGGCATTGTGAAAAGTTGTATTGTGAGAATTTCATTGATTTGGTCTTTGTCGAGTTTTTTGAGTGTAATCGAGATTTGGAGTTTATGTATGCGTTGTACCAGATTTCTTGAGCAATTGTGTATATGGATTTTGGAAAGATGCTAAATGCCTCAAGTGTATTTCAATTTTTATATGTTTATCTTTTCTAGTTTTGGTACAACACCTGATGCCTTGCTATTGGATTTTATGTTTTAGATTCTAGAGAGAGTGGCTCTACATGGGGGCCAATGCACAAAGGGGTTGTCAGGATAACCCACGTAGAGTTAGATTAGTCAATGATAATCTAAGTAACTCATTTTGGTGTGGGTAGTTAATCATTAATCAAGATAATTATGGATGCCTCGGCTACCTGTTAGTTCTATCATAGGCTAAAGGTGGGACAAGAAGGCCATGGTTGGCATGATCATTGCCTTGTCTTCATGAGAGGTTAATAGTTCCACATGAGTTGCCCTATGGAGTGGTGCCTTGAGATAGGCTATCAAGAGAACCATAGATGGAGGTGGCACCTATTCATAGGTTGTCTAGATAATCCATGTATAGATGGAGGTGGCTTCTTGAGTCAGGATGTCTAGATAATCTATGTAAGGCCATGTAATGACACTCTCCTCTAGCATTCCCTTTTGAGTTGTTTTATTGAAATCCTCTAGAAGAGGTCTTTTGATTTTATGACTTGAGATAGATTGATGTTATATTTTGTGGCTTATTGTTATGCTTTGAGAACGTATTATTGTTGTTATGATTTGGAAGTGATCTATTGATATGTTTTTGGCGACCTATTGTTGTTATGATTCTTAAGTGGTTTATTGTTGTTATAGCGATTTATTGATGTTATGACATTTGATTGAATGTTACTACGTTTTTGAAGTGGTTTATCACTATTATGAAGTGATTTATTGTCGCCATGTTTGGATGTCATGTTTTCTAGTCATGGTTTATTGATGTTGTTACTATCCTTGGGTTTCATGTAACTCTTGTATGATGTTGAGTCTTGTGGTTCCTTGTTTGGGTGTTCTTGGTTAAGGTCTCTTTCTTGTCATCTCCTAGCATGGGGGGTGGGTCTTTGGACTCATGTGGTTGGGTGGAATGTGCTAAGCACCACATTGGGTCCCTAATCGAGGTTTGAGAAGTGCAGATTGATGTCATTTGCCATGACTCCAAAGTTGGTTCTCGCTTGGAGCTAGTTACAATACTTTGTATTCATTTGTTCAATTGTATCATGATATCTTATTGTAAGGTTTTCGTTCATGTTTGGAAATTTTTTTTTATCATTATACCTCTTCAACCTTGTAATGCAATGTAGTGTAGTATCTCATCTTGATAAACCTTGTGTGGATATGGGTCCATGGTAGTTGTTATTTGATGTGTTGTATTTATGTACATGGATGGTTTCTTATTAATGTTTTATCATGTATGTGTTACATTTGTAAATATTTACTTGTTATGGATAATGTCTTTGGATCTCATTCTTTATCATCATTGTATGGATTTAAGTTTTGTAATGTCTTCTTGTGTACCCCAAGGGACGTAAGTATTAATGGATTTGTTAATTGAGTTTTATGAATTATGACTCAATATACATCTCATGTATGTTTAGATTTATTTAAAAATAAATAAAAAATTGTGTAGTAATTATTGTTTTGATGTCCTTTGGGGTTCGCATGATGGGGAGATATAGGTATATTGGTGGAAAGCTAGCAATTTTTTCTATAAACCCTTTTTGTTTGATAAAATTTGGGTGAAAAAAAGTCATTAGCCATAAGGGAGAACTTCAAAAAACTAAACAAATTTTCAAAAACACATTTTTTGGGTTGACTTTCTAGGTGAGGCAATCACAAACCAAATTGCAAGCCAATATTCATTCATAATGAATATTCGTTACTAGACGAATATCCATTATTAGACAAAGAGCCATTACTAAATGGATATCCATTAGTTATATTTTTGTTATATTATTTATAATACATATTATATACTATATAGGACATATGTTTTGTATAGTATATAATATGTTATTATATTATTCTATCATATTATTATAATTTATAATATTATATTATATATTAATATATATATATTAAATTATTATATTATACTATATAGTACATATGCTTTGTATAGAATATTAAATATTAAATATTAATATTATGTCATATATTATATATATTATACAATATATTTAATACATAGTATATATTATATATTTATTGATGCATGGTCAATTCACAAGAAAGAGAGAGAGAGGGAGTGGGAGGGACTTGAGATGGAGGTAGAGAGAAAGATGTAAGTTAGATTGAGAGACTTGACAGAGATGGGGGGGGAGAGAGAGTGAGAGAGAGAGAGAGCTCTAAGAGACTTGATAGAAAGAGGGGTGGGTGGGACTTGAGAGTGAGAGGGAGAGACAGACAGAGAGTTGAGATGGAGAGAGGGAGGGAGAGACAAAGAGAGAGGGAGAGGGAGGGAGAGAGGAGGAGAGAGGGAGAGTTGAGAGGAAGATGGTTTTTCCATGTTGGGACAAGCTCTAGAATAAGTGATACAACCATAAAAAAAAACCATTTCAACTCATTTCAACATTCATGCCATTAGAACCTTTAAGTTTAATAAAATTTCATTATATCATTCATGTAAAAGACCATAAAATCATCATGAATAAGAATCACTATCTTCCAATCATGATACATAAACAAGAACATTATGAAACTTTCAAACAAAATCCTTAGAAGACATCAAGATGCATGTTAATTAGATTGTTCATGTGAAATCTATACAATTATTATGATCAACAAATAAGTCATTAGTAAACCATGATGCACGAATAAACACTAAATTAATATATTATTTAATATTTATTACTAAATTTTTGTATCATCATTATACTATTAAATATAAATAAATTCAACACTAAAAATATCCATCCAACCAAATTCTTTATAAAATATCCATCCACAATCATTTTTTCCATAAATATAAGATCATTGTCTTAATAAAGTTTTGCAGCTCTCAATTGCATCTATTCATTTCTTTGTGTTTTCCTCTTTAGATTGGGATTGTCTCCTTTCCTCTAGCCATCGTTGATGCTCGTCTAAGTCCACTTCCATGGACCTAACCACATCAACAACAGTTTACATTTTTGATGCAAAACACCTCAATAATGGGTGAACATGTTCTTCATTTTCAATAGAATTAACTTGATCTTGAATGGTTATAACATTCACATCAACTTTTTTCTCAAAAGTGAGCACCATTGGGTATGGGTAGTGGATGTGGGGGGTTACGAGGTGGAGTGGGTGGAGCTGGAGTGGTTGGAGCTGGAGGATGTGGATCCATGATTTAGATATAATTCAACTTATATTAAATTTGTAATTTAAAAATGTAAGATAAATGTTTAAAATCCTCTTAAACCATTCAATATAAATTACTTAATTAAATTCAAATGAAAAAATGTGTAAAGCTCATTTATGTCTAAGGCATGTAAATGGAAAACAATAAATTATTAAAGTGATGTGAAATCTCATTTAAAAATACATTTATTTTTTACCTCGCTGCAATGTGGAAGTGTTAAGCTCCAAATTAATTCAACAAAGGTGAAATTTTTAAGCTCCAAATTTCCAATACTAAGTGAATCTTTATAAATAGTTAGTAATGGTTAAACAAAACTTGTCCCAGAAGCCATAGGGAAATGGGAAAAGTTAATGGGTAATAATCAATGGGTTGCGTGAGAGGCTATCATTTGTATATGATTCAATATGATAGCCTCCTACATAGCCCATCAATTATTACTCATTCACTTTTCCCATTTCCCTATGGTTGCAAGGAAAACTTTTGTCTAGTCAGTGCTAACAATCAATCTAGATTCACCAAGAATTGGAAATTTAGAGCACTTAAAACAAGGATCCTTTCTATTTTGAGAGTTGATGCAGGAGCATCCAGTGGTGTAAGGGCAATCTTGCATCACCCAAAAATAGTTAAATTTTAAGTTTCTCAGTTTTTAGATGTTTTTACATTTTTGGATACCCTTTTCATCATAATGAAATTCTCAATTTAGGGTTTTTATTTTCTATTCTTGGGTTGAAAGATATTGCAGTTTTAGTTTCCTAAATTTGCACCTGAAAATCTTCTGAGTTAGATTTGAGGCACTTAGATTTCCCGTATTGGCCCCAAAACTTGTCAAAATTGGTGTCGCACATTTCAAGTGAGTTATTGACTTCGAGACCTTTCCAATGGTTGAAACAGTTCATGAATCGGAGTCCTGGATAAAAAGTTATGGCCCCAAGAAGTTGGTGCACTTTCTAGAAGATACAATTGCAAATGTTCTTTTGAAATTTGAACTTCAAGTTGTAATTTTTTGTGAAAAACCACCTAAACTCAAATTTGAATGTTGTTTTGGCCCCAAACTAAAGAGGAGCTCTATTTATGGGTGGATTTCTAATTTATTGGGTAGCTTTTTGGGGACAAAATCACATATTGCGAAAGGGTTATTTTGTAGCTTTCTGTCACTTGCATGCATTGTAGAACTTGGGGATTTGAGATACTCTGCATGTAAGAAGCTCCATTTTTTGAATAACAAAATTTTTCTCTAGTTTGTGGGTTATTTTCTATGTCTCGGGCTCCGCTCTCATCAAGTGGTATTAGAGCCAAGTTTTCTTGAGCGTGTGGACAGATCATCGATCTTGAGGCAGTTCACACCAGGACTGTGGTTGTAGGTCGAGGTCAAGAAATATGCCTCCAAGAGTGATGTCTGGTAGGCGTGGTGGTGCTAGAGGTGGTTGAGGTGGCAATGCTAGGGGAAGAGATGCACTGGTAGCCCTCCAAAGACAGATTGATGCTTTACAAGAGCAGTTGAGAAGAGGGTTAAACTTGAGGGAGGAAAGTGAGGATGAAGGAGAGGAAGAAGGTTCAAATGTAGAAGAGGAAGAAGAAGATTTTGATCAAGACCAAATGCGGCTAATAAGGGCCATTTCAAAGATCAGGAAAAGACCTAGAGCAGAAGTCCCCAGTTATTCCATAAGTCTGAACCCGAAAGAGTTGATCCACTGGATCAATGAGCTAGAAGAACATTTTGAGTATGAAGAAATAGAGGACCCAGATCGGGTTTAGTTTGCAAAAATGAAGTTGAAGGGCCATGCTAGTATTTTGTGGAAAGAGGTCCAGTTGGAAAGAAATTGAAAAGGAAAAGGAAATATCACTAGATGGGGTCGCATAGTAGAGAAACTGAAGAAGCAGTTCATACCAATGGACTACGAGTTAGACCTGTTGAAGAAATTGCAAGGGTTGAAGCAAGGAAGCAGATCTGTGAAAGAATATACTAAATATTTTCACAAGATAATCATTAGAATGGGTTGCATAGAGGCCAATAAGGAGAAGGTAGCCTGATATCTTAATGGGTTATGACCGAGCATTCAGGAGGAGTTAAGCCTAGTCAGAATGACCACCATTGAGGATGTGTGTCAATTTTCTCTAAAGGTGGCAGAGAAGCCAAAGGAATGACAACTTCTACTGCCCTCATGATCAAAACAGTGGTGATCAAAGAGGTAGAGGATGAGCGAGATATGGACAAGGATCTAGAAGAGGTGGTTTCAAGGGAACATGCTTCCAGTGTGGTGAAGAAGGGCATCGAGCCTATGAATGTCCACAACATGAAGGAAGGGCAGAAAAAAGGCCAGAAGGTCATGGAAGGGTTGTGCATGTAGATGAGGAGGCCCAATCTGAACTTTCAGATGATGCTGAAAGGGGAGAAGCCCTAGTGATTAGGAGAGCCCTAGTGACTGAGGAAAAGTAACCAGAACAGAGGAAGAATCTATTTCACACAAGGTGCAAGTGTGAAGGAAAATGTTGTGATGTCATTATTGACGATGGGAGCACTGATAATATGGTGTCAGAGGAGATGGTCACAAAGTTGAAGCTGAAGAGGGAAAGGCACCCTCATCCAAAGCAGATTTCCTGGTTTTAGAAAGACCATAAAGTTTTGGTCAATGAGCAGTGCCTAGTAAAGTTCAAGATCGGGAGCTGCCATTATGAGGTACTCTGTGATATCATCCCCATGGATGCATGTCACATGTTGTTGGGGAGGCTCTGGCAGTTCGATAGGTGAGCTATACATGATGGCCATGCAAACACTTATTCCTTGAAAAAGGATGGGGTCCATCACAAGTTGAAACCCCTGAAGGAGGCTGAAGAAAAGGTATGCAGTAGTGCTAGAATTTGTTATGTAGATGGAAGAAAAATTTTAGAAGGTATGAAGCATGAGTGTGTGTTATGACTTGATTCCTGGAGTGAGTAAGGAGGATAGTGAGAAGGTTCCATAAGAAGTTTCTAGGATGTTGGATGAGTTTTAGGATTTTTTTCTAAAAATGTACCTGAGGGTTTACCACCAATAAGGAAGATCAGTCATCAGATTGACTTGATTCCTTGAGCCAGTTTGCCAAATAAGGCAGCTCATAGAATGACTCCAGTAGAAAATGAGGAATTGAATAGACAAGTTCAAGAGTTGTTGAGAAAGGGTTTGATACGAGAGAGTTTGAGTCCATGTGTAATACCTGTAGTACTAGCACCAAAGAAGGATGGGGAGTGGAAGATGTGTATATATTCTCGAGCCATAAACAAGATAAAAATCAAGTACAAATTTCCCCTGCCAAGGATGGATGACCTGATGGGCTATTTGAGTGGAGCTCAGTACATCACAAAGATTGATATGAAGAGTGGATATCACCAGATTCGGATTCGAGAGGGGGATGAATGGAAGACTGCCTTCAAGACCAAATAGGGCATGTACGAGTGGTTAGTCATGACTTTTGGGCTAACCAATGCACCAAGCACATTCATGCGGCTCATGAACAAGGTACTAAAAGAAATAATGGGAAGTTTTCTTATTATGTATTTAGATGATATTTTGATTTTCAGTAAGATGTTGGATGAGCATCTGATGCATATTCGGAGAGCCTTTGAGAAGTTAAGAGAAGAGAAACTGTTGATTAATCTGAAGAAGTGTAGTTTTGTGAAGAGGGAGTTAGTATACTTGGGGTTTGTTGTCTTAGCAAAAGGTCTCAAGATAGACCGAGAGAAGGTGAAGGCTATTCTAGAATTGCCTACCACAAGAACTGCTACCGAGGTGAGATATTTCCATGGTTTGGCTAGATTTTATAGAAAGTTCATTAGAAACTTTAGTAGTATTTGTGGACCCCTGACTAAAACAATGAGAGGGGATAGAAAATAATTCAAGTGGAGTATTGGAGTGGAAAAAAAGTTTTGAACTGTTGAAGTAGAAGGTGACAGAGCAACCTGTTCTAGCCCTCCCAGATTTCAACAAGTTGTTTTAGGTGGATTGTGATGCCAGTGGTTGTGCCATGGGAGCAGTGTTGAGCCAAGAAGGTAAGCCCACTGCCTATTCTAGTGAAAGGTTAAATGATGCCAAGAGAAAGTATTCTATATATGATCAAAACATTTATGCAATAGTTCAAGCATTAAAGAAATGGAGACATTATTTATTTCCAAAGGAATTTTTTCTATATACTGATCATCAGGCCTTGCAGTACCTAAATAGTCAGGGAAAATTAAATCAGAGGCATATGAAATGGGTAGAGTTTTTGCAGACTTATACCTTTGTTTTGAAACATTTGAGTGGGAAGTCAAATAGGGTTGCAGATGCCTTAAGTAGGAGGCATACATTGATGACAAATATGTATATTGAAGTGGTTGGGTTCAATGAACTCAAGACACTGTATGCAAAAAGATCCTAATTTTGTAGAGGCTTCGAAAGCTTGCAAGGAACCTGTTACAGTGGACAGGACAAGGTTGTTAGATTTCATAATCTAGGATGGCATGTTATTTAAGGGAAGTCAATTGTGTATCCCAAGGAGTTCCATGAGGAGAACCTGATAAAGGAGAAGCATAGTGGAGGAATGGTAGGACATTTTTGGTCGCGATAAGACTATTGCCATTATCAGTGAGCATTATTATTGGCCTCAGTTGTCACATGATGTGAAGAAGTTTGTAGAAAGTTATGAGGTATGTCAGATGGCTAAAGGAGTGAGCCAGAATATAGGCTTATATCAGCCCTTACCTTGTACCAGAGAGGCCATGGGAGGATATAAGTATGGACTTTGTTCTTGGTTTGCCAAGGACACAACAAGGGAATGATTCAGTCTTTGTGGTGGTTGATAGGTTTTCAAGATGGCACATTTCATTCCATGTCAGAAGACCCATGATGCAGTCCACATTGCTGACTTGTTCTTCAAAGAGGTGGTGAGGCTACATGGTCTGCCAAAGAGTATTGTTTCAGATCGTGACACCAAATTTGTGGGGTACTTTTGGAGGACCTTGTGGAAGAAGCTAAAGATAGAGTTGAAGTTCAGTTCTGCACACCATCCAAAAATAGATGGGTAGACAAAGGTTGTTAATAGGAGTCTGGGTAACCTACTGAGATGTTTGGTAGGAGATAAACCCAAGAAATGGGACTTGATCTTACCCTAGGCATAATTTTCTTACAAAAATTATGTCAACAGAAGCACTGGTAGATCACTGTTCTAGATTGTGTGTGGAGGTAGCCCCATAATAGCTCTAGAATTGAGGAAGATGGACCAAGAGAAGAAAATAAGTGTTGAAGCTGAATATTTTGTAGAGCACATCAAGAATATACATGAGAAGGTATGAGAACACATTAATAAGACGAATATGCAATATAAGGCTAAGGCAGATAAGATTAGGAGAAATAAGGAGTTTCAGATTGGCGATGAAGTAATGGTCCACTTGAGGAAATAAAGGTTTCTCATGAGAACCTATAACACATTGAAGATGAAGAAATTCGGTCCCTATAAGATTTTGAAGAAGCATGATTCAGGGAATGCATATGAAGTAGAGTTGCCTGATGGAATCAACATTTTCCCTATGTTTAACATTTCAAATTTGACAGAGTATCATGAAGGTGGAATAGAGGAAGCACTATCAATAGGGCAGTATGGCATTCCAGCACCTACTTTAGAAAGGGAAGAGATTGAAGCAATCTTGGATAGTCGTGTGGGAAGGAGTACTAGAAATAGGCAGTATGAAGAATATCTGGTGAAATGGAAAGGAAGGCCTGTGGAAGATTCATCCTGGCTATCGAAGGCAGTAGTTGACCAATTGAGTTTTCCTCAACCATCTAAGACATGATGGGGTCACTTCTCAAATTACCCTGGGTGTCTGATGTAGTAGCATCCAGTGGTGTAAGGGTAATCTTGTATCACCCAAAAATATTTAAATTTCAAGTTTCTCGGTTTTTATATGTTTTTTACATTTTTGGATACCCTTTTTTTCATAATGAAATTCCCAATTTACAATTTTTATTTTCTATTCTTGGGTTGAAAGATATTGTAGTTTTAGTTTCCCAGATTTGCACCTGAAAATCTTCCAAGTTAGATTTGAGGCACTTATAATTAATGAATCGGCCCCAAAACTTGGAAAAATTGGTATATAATATTTCAAGCGTGTTATTGACTTCGAGACCTTTCCAACGGTTCAAATGGTTCGTGAATTAGAGTCCCGGATCAAAAGTTATGTCCCCGGGAAGTTGGCGCAGTTTCTAGAAGATACAATTGCAAATGTTCTTTTGAAATTTGAACTTCAAGTTGTAATTTTTCAGCGCCAAACTGCCTAAACTCAAATTTTAATGTTGTTTTGGCTCCAAACTAAAGAGGAGCTCTATTTATGGGTGGGTTTCTAATTTTTTGGGTAGCTTTTTGGGGACAAGCTCGCATATTTCGAAAGGGTTATTTTGTAGCTTTCTGTAACTTGCATGTGTTGTAAAACTTGGGGATTTGATATCCTTTGCATTTAAGAAGTTACATTTTCTAAATAATAAAATTATTCTCTTGTTTTTAGGTTATTGACTTCGAGACCTTTCCAACGGTTCAAACGGTTCGCGAATCAGAGTCCCGGATCAAAAGTTATGGCCCCGAGAAGTTGGCACACTTTCTAGAAGATACAATTGCAAATGCTCTTTTGAAATTTGAACTTCAAGTTGTAATTTTTCGGCGCCAAACTGCCTAAACTCAAATTTGAATGTTGTTTTGGCTCCCAACAAAAGAGGAGTTCTATTTATGGGCGGGTTTCTAATTTTTTGAGTAGCTTTTTGGGGATAAACTTGCATATTATAAAAGGGTTATTCTGTAGCATTCTGTAACTTGCATGTGTTGTAGAACTTGGGAATTTGAGATCCTCTGCATGTAAGAAGCTCCATTTTTTGAATAATAAAATTATTCTCTTGTTTGTGGGTTATTTTCTATGTCTCGGGCTGTGTCCTCATCAAGAGTTGAGGAGATTCAAAACAATTAAAAATTAAAAAACAAATTGTTTAGCAAAGAAATACTAACTTAAAAATAAGAAACAAAGCAAGAATTTCATAAACATAAAAATAAGTGATAAAGAAGAAGGAAAAATAGACAAGAATGTAAAACAGTTTTAAAAAATGCGGAAAGGGGGTAATGAAAGTTTGATTTTTGGTTTGTTTAGTATGCTAGGTTCAATTATATGCTCTCTTTCTAGTAATGAAGGTTCCATTTTTTTGTTTGATGTTTTTCTTTGTTTTCCACTAACGAGGGTTGCAATTTTTTTTGTAAGTTTAGAAAGAAATGAAAAATTCAATAAATCTAGAAAGAATGCAAAAAAAACTTAAATTTATCACTAATTAGCAAAAAAAATGAAAAAATGCAAAAGCAACATACCTGGAGGTCGCTAGAGGTCATTGCTCGACTGCTGCATTATTGTGAAGGGGTTTTTGACACACAATAGTTTTTTTGTTTTTTGTCTAAAAAAGGAAAGAAGGCTCTGTTTTTTTTGTGCTTCTTGGTGAAATTTGTTCTGTAACAATATTAAAAAGATTGATTCAGAAGTGAGTTGAAGGAAGTAAATTGAGAAGAAACTTCAGAGGAGTTATACTTTCGAATAAGGAAGAAGGCTACTGTGTCTAGATTCTACATTGAATGGACTCCAAGTTCTTTGAAATTATTATTCCTTTAGATTTAATATTCTATGAACAATATCTTTTCTACCATGGTTGAAAGTTAATATCTCTAGGCTTTGAAAGAGGTTATCTTTGATTGAAAAATTGTGTTGTTAAACCTTTGAATTTTTTTGTTAGAAACTTTAGTTAATCTTTTGTAATTCGTCAATAAAATTTGGTTGATAAATTATTGTTTGGAAAGAAAATCATTTTTTTTTATGTTGAATTTACATGCCCAGATGCTTATTGGGTTTGATATATATAAAAAAAGAATTATTATATTATTTGTTTTGAACCTCTTGATGAATATAAATATATATACTTATATATATATATATATTATATACTATTCATTTTATAAAAATATATATAGATCAATATAAATTTTGGATCTTGAAGTTGTTATATAGAATTTAATATATTATGAAAAAATGCATTTTCGAAATTTGTGCCTTTTTTTGGTCTTTTTTTTTTTTCAAATAAACAAATAATTATATATATGTTTGAGGGGGAGAGTGGTCAGCAGTGATTGTACCACCCCCAACCCCCCATTGTGGCTGTATGCAGCCACCGTGCGGCTGAGCACAGCAACAGAGGCTGTTGTACACAATATGTGGGGACTGTGGCCTCTACCTCTACAAGTGGCTGTTGTGGTACACAGTTATATGCGCAGTGTTTGATCTATCTTTTTAATGTTTTAATATTCATTTTTTTAAAAAGACATTTTCTCCTATATGATTTCAATTATATTTATAAATATACATGTGTGTGTGTGTATTTATATATACTATTGGAATTTTACAGTATGATATTTTATTAATTTTATAATATGTTTTATAAAATGATTTTTATTATATGTTTTATATATATATATATATACATGTATATATATTTACATATATATATAAAACTTTTGACATGCTATGATTATGATTTTAATATGATAATTTTAAGAAAATTTCAATGATATAATGTAATTGTGTGCAAATCAAAAATAAATTATGTGCTTTGAATTAAATCAGACTTTCTCAAGTAATTGATTTATTTAATTGGATAATTTTTTTGTATATTAAAATGAGTTATATGGTATTGATTTATGTACTTGTTTTCTCTTGAGATCATTCATTTAATCAATTATGGCTTTCTCTTATTTGAGGTTTATGTCATGTGGGAAACCCTAGAGCTAGTTTATCTTGTTATAGGAGCTTAAGTTGTTGATTCGGAACTTACAGAGGTGGGGATACTGATGTTATATTTGATCTTGCAATTTAATTTTGGCCTATCTTTTGACTATGGTTGTGATTTGAGCTACACATGGATTTTATCATTTAATGGATGTGTTTCATATGCTTTTGGTGAGATGGTTATGCCCCATGGATGTTCCCTTTGTTGGTTCTATATTTCTTGTTGGTATAATCCTTTTGTGTTGGATATATTGTGTTGGGTGTCTAGGGAGAGTGGCTCTAAGTGGCGGCCAACACACAAAGGGGCTATCAAGGTAACCCATGTAGAGTTAGAGTAATCAGTGATAACCTAAGTAATTAATTAGGGGTTGGGTAGTTAAACAATAAACAAAATAATTATGATGCCTCGTCTAGATGTTAGTGCCACCACAAACTAAAGGGTGTTGAGAAGGCCATGGTTGGCATGGTCATTGCCTCGTCCTTACGAGAGGTTAATGATTCTGCATGAGTAACCCTATGGAGTGGCACCTTGAGATAGGCTTTTAGGAGAACCATAGATGGAGGAAGAATCTTGTGATAGGCTATTTGGATAATCCATGTGAAGCCATGTGATGAAACTCTCCTCTAGCATTCCATTTGAGTTATTTTTATTGAAGTCATCTAGAAGTGGTCTATTGTTATATCTTTTGGTGCTTTATCATTTTTTAGCTTTCTGATTGGTCTTTTGATGTTATGTTATCTTGTTTGGAGTTAGTCTTGTGTTACTATTAGATGTGCTTGGTCGGGGATTCGTCCTTGTTTACTCCTAGTATGGGGGTGGTTGGGTGGAACATGTTATGTACCTCATTGGGTCTGCTTTGGATACAATTGTACCATTGAGTGTAAGGTTTTTCATATGTTGTTGATCCAGGATTCATATGTTCTAGATGTGTATTCGTAATACAAATGTATTTCGTTTTTTGATGTATCACTCCCATGCGTGTTGGGAAGTTTTATGATGTAGTTTGTATATGTGATTATTGAGATGTTTTTTTTGATGGATGTATCGTACTATCACACAATGTGCTTCATTCTTGTACTACCATTTGTAAACATTGTTATGTTGTATCTATGGAAATATATATACTTTATATCTTTATGATTTATTTATTGTCATATACTTGTATGGTTTTATATGGATTACTCCTATTAATATGGTTATCGTTAATGGATGTTTTAAATGATGATATGAGAATGAATGGATTTGTGTTATTGGTTATTTAATGTTTAATCTATTATCTTTGTTATGGATTAGTTTTTTATAATGTCCTCATGCACCCCAAGGGATTTAGTGTGTAAATTGAACATTGGTTATGTTGGATTACTTATTGTACATTTCCTTATGTTCTTAAAATAAATTTGTGGCATTTTTACTTGTTCCTTTGGGGTTTGTGTGACGGGGCGTTACAACTTGGTATCAGAGACAAGGTGGCTAACGCTGGGTTTTTTGGGTAGTTTTTGTTCATTATTAAACCTTTGTGTTAACTCTTGATCTTACATAACTCTAATTGTTGTGCAAGATCATGCCTTGAGGTAGAGGTCATGGGTAAGGAAGAGGCCAAGGTGGTGGTCATATAGCTAACTACCAAAGTCCATCACCACCAAATTCCCATGGTTTAGAGCATGAGGAGCGACATAGTCCTCAAAAAAATCCATCAGGTGGTGGTCAAAACCTAAGAGAGCCTAGTTTAGATGGAAAGTTGTAGCATCTTCTGGGGGAGATTCTTGATTGGTTGGGACCCAGGCTGAAGGAGGAGCTGCAAGTCGAGAGAGAAAGGGAAATGTCGCCAAGGTGAAGGGAAGCAACAATAGATCAGGATGCAGTGATAGCTAGTCATATGAGAGATTTGACGAGGGCACACCCACCTACATTTGATTGTTCTAGAGGAGGTTTGGAAGTAGAAATATGGTTAATTTATTTCGATCGATGCTTCATGATGCACCCCTATGGTAGCAATACCAAAGCTTGGTGCACAGTCATGCATTTGAGAGGCTTCACATCCAATTGGTGGTAGCTAGAAGAACAAAAGTTACATCTGGATATCAACATGGTCATATGGGAGCTATTTCTGGATAGGTTCAGGGCTCTCTTCCTTTTGGATCATTGGAGGCAACATAGGGAAAATGAGTTTCATAACCTTAGGTAGATGTCAATGTCTATTAAATAGTATGAGCATCGATTCTATGATTTGAAATAATATGCAAGAATCAGTCACGATGAGGGAATGTTGGTTCATCATTTTGGTCAGGGCTTAAATTCCCAAATCAGTGGTGAAGTTAGAGTCTTCGAGCCGACGACAATGTAGGTAGTGGTTGAGAAGGCTCGGCTAGTAGAAGAAAATTTGGCTATGGTATTTGAAGGACACATAGGAGTTCCATTTGGCGGTGTTCCAGCATTAGGTTTTAGTTCTAGAGGGGGACAACCTCAAGCTACAAGGTCTTCTAGGAACTTTCAGGAACCTTCTAAGGGTGGTCAGCAACAACCACAACAGTCATAGCCCAAATAGAACAAACTACAAACTTAGCAGGTTGATAGATCTTAGAACAGGAGGAAATATAGTTGGTAGTGTAATAGACTAGATCATTTTGTACAACCTGCACAAAGCACATTGTCAACACCATCACGAGGTAGTTTTCAGTAGTCAAGTGTCATGCCCCATCTGGTGTTAGCGGATTTGGGTGAGGCATAGGCTATTTCTCATGTGGGTAGCAAGGACATATTTCAGGTAGTGTCCACAAAGGAGTACTATAGGTTTTAGCCAGAGACAAGTTGGTTATGAAGCTAACAGTGGGCAATGTAGGTAGAGCACATCAAGTGTTTACGACAGTGGACAATCATTAAGTAGAATATTAGGGCATTATGATTGAGACATCAGGTGCATTGCATGACACTAGTATTTACATACTCTTTGGTTCTGGTGGATCTGAATCTTTTATATCTCCTTTAGTAGTAGAGTGATGCAGATTTGTGGCAGGTTGAATTTTCCTTAGGGTCTAAGGTTGTTGTAGAGAAGCTTGTTCAAGGTTGTATTCTAGATATAGGAGCATTGACAACTAACTTTGGATCCTACCACTTGGCTCTTATGATGTCCTCTTGGGAATGGATTGGTTGAGTGCACACCATGCCATGATAGACTGATGCCATAAAGCAGTGCAGTGCATTGATGATTCTGGAAAGGAGGTGGAGATCATGTGTATTCAAAGGCCCATTTCATTGCGAATGATCTCTACTATGCAACTTAAGAATTTTTTATGGTAGGGTTTTCAAATTTTTGTAGTTGTTGTGAGTGATCTTGATTCAAAGGATAGTTAAGGGGTGTCATTGGATGATTACCCTCTCCTTAAGAGTTTTTCTGATGTTTTTCTGAGTGAGATACCAGGTATGCCACCAAAGTAGGATGGACATATTAGAATTGATCTGGTACTAGGAGCTAAGCCTATATCTTGGGCTTAGTACTAGATGACAACGCAAGAGCTTCAGGAACTCCATCTGCAATTGGAGGAGTTGTTGACTAAGGGGTTTAGCTGCCCAAGTGTTTCCCCTTTGTGAGCACCTATGATATTTGTAAAGAAGGATGGTTCTCTCCATCTGTGTATTGATTATAGGCAATTGAACAAAGTAACGGTGAAGAATTGATATCCCTTGCCAAAAATTGATGATATTTTCAATCAAATAAAAGGAGCAAAGATATTTTATAAGATTGATCTCAAATCAAGGTATCATCAATTGTGGATTATAGAATCAGATATTCATAAAACAACATTTTGCAGTCGATACAAACATTATGAGTTCATTGTAATGTCATTTAGGTGAAAAAATATGCCTTCAGTTTTGATGAGCTTAATGAATGGGGTGTTTTGAAAATACTTGGATAGGTTCATCCTTATGTTTCTTGATGATATTTTTTTTTTATTCCAAATCTATGGAGTAACATGAGGAACATCTAAGATAGGTGCTACATTGCTTAAGGGACAACTAGTTATATGCCAACTTGGCAAAGTGTGAATTCTATAAGACTGAAGTTCAATATTTGGGTCATGTCATTTTAGGTGAAGGAATTTTCATGAATCTTGCAAAGATTCAGGCTATTGTTGATTGGCCTACACCCACGAATGTCTTAGAAATTTGTAGTTTCATTAGAATAGCAGGCTATTATTGGTGGTTTGTCCAAGGTTTTTCTCAGATTGCACATCATATCACCTCTCTCTAGAGGAAGGGAAAGGAATTTCTTTGGTCAGATCAATGCCAGTTAACATTACAAACTCTTAAGGAAAAGTTGTCTGTGCACCAATTTTGGTAGTATCAAATCCTAGGAGTTTGTTGTATGTATAGATGCTTCCTTGGACGACCAAGGGGTCATTTTGATGCAAGAAGGGTAAGTGATTGTATACGAATCCCAAAAACTTAAGGATCGTGAACTGAACTACCCCACACATGATCTTGAGTTGGCTATTATGGTTCATGCTCTGGTAAGATGGATACATTTCCTTTTAGGGCATTGGTTTGAGTTGCATACTGATCATTGTAGTCTACAATACATCTTTACATAGCTAAACTTGAATGCAAGACAGAGAAGGTGGATGGAATTCTTGTGCGAATAGGATTTTGAAGTGAAGTATATCTAGGGAAAAGAGAATGTGGTGGCAGATGCCTTGAGCGGACATAGACATGATATTTCTATAGTGGCTCTTGAGGTTTATTTGAGGAGTTAGATCCTCACTGCGCTCTCCTCACACAATTGGTATCAAGAGGTGAAATTTGAAATCAAGTTGGGCAGAACTTTGGAAGAGAAATTTGCAAGATACTCATTAGATTCTGATGGTGTCTTGCACTATGTAGGATAAATGTATGTACCTCATGTAGAGGGTCTTCACACCTTAATCTTGATTGAAGCCCATTGGGAACCTTATTCGACACATCCTGGAGTTAAGAAAATGTATGCATATTTGTGTTCACTATATTTTTGGGAAAGATTGAAGCGTGATATTGCTGATTTTGTGGCTAGATGTCTAGAATGTCAGAGGTTTAAGGTAGAGCATCATCATCTAGTAGGTTTGTTGTAGCCTCATCTTGTTCCAGAATGGAAGTGGGACATTATCTCTATGGATTTCATTGTTGGCTTGCCTATGTCTTCTAGCCGACACAACACTATCATGGTCACTGTGGACAGATTGACCAAGGTCGCCCATTTCTCTCCTATCCAATCTTCCTAAATTTCTTTTGTGGTGGCCAGGGTATTCATGGAAGACATAGTTCAATTGCATGTGATACTGTGAAGAATCATTTCTGATAGAGATCCGATATTCACATACATGCTACAAACATCTTTGTAGTGGTCCTTAGGGACTCAATTCAACCTTAGGGTATGTACAGGATCATCATGGAAAAAATAGGCCCTTAAGTGGCAAAAAATTTAGAAAAATCAGTGTTAGGCAACTTGACATAAAAATTTAAATAAGTTATCTATATTATTTCAAAACTATGTAAGAATAGAATCTATAGAAAATTGAATGTAGTTTCTAAACTACTAGGTTTATTTAAAAATAAATAAAATCTATTTGGTGAAAATTTGAAATTTCAAGGAAAATATAAGAAGTAGGTGTCTATCTAACCACCCTAACCATAATAAAATGATAATAATTTTTAAAAATATTTTATATATAAGTAGAGGACTCATGTCTAGATGTTATGCATATTTTTTTGTAATTTTTCTCCAACTAAATAATTAATTATGAATTTTTTATTACAACTTTAAAAAAATATAAAAACCCGTATTTGTGACCACCTTAACTTGGTTAGAACTTCATTATTTTTTATTTTTTAATCCTATATTATGTGAAGCATGTTTCAGATTCAAAAAATGTGCTACCATTTGAAAGTTATAGATGCTTTTCAATCAGCCTATCGATCAGGACTTTAGTCATAATTCTAATAGAAAATGAATAATAATTATTTAATAAATTCAAATTAAAGTATAATTTATATTGGTGGAAAGCTAAGAATCTCCTTTGAAAACCCTTTTCGTTTCATTAAATCTAGGTAAAAAAAGTCATTAGCTACATACCCTACAAATACCCATAATATTACCACTTTTTGGCCCATCATGATCCTGCACATACCCTTTAGTTTTGCCTACCATCTTGAGATAGATGGTAAGACTGAGAGAGTCAATCAGGTGCTCCACATGTATGTCATGGACCAACAATCACATTGGGAAGATTATCTGCACTTAGTTGAGTCTTCCTACAACAATGGTTACCATGGTTTGAGTGGCATGACTCCTTTTCAGGCTCTATATGGTCATCCCTGTTGTACCCCTTTGAGCTAGGATTGATTAGAGGGTAGAGTTCTCCTTGGACCTGAAATGCTTCGAGATATGGAACAATAGGTAGCTCACATCTGAGAGCATCTTCCTCCAGCTCAAGATAGATAGAAGAAGTATGTTGATGCACATAGAGTTGATCAGTAGTTTGCAATTGGTTATTGGGTGTTCCTTCGAGTACATCCGTGGAAAAGCCCTATTCATTATGGAAAGGGTTCTACACTTATGCCCTGCTTTGTAGGGCCATTTTAGGTGTTAGAAAGGATTGGACCTATTTCCTACCACCTAGCCTTGCCGCCTAGTCTCTCGTGGATTGGACTTGTTGAATCTCTTGATGAATATAAATATAAATATATATATATACATACATACATACATACATACATACATACATACATACATATATATATATATGTATGTATGTATGTATGTATGTATGTATGTATGTATATATATATATATATGTATATATATATGTATGTATATTATATATATACTATTATTTTTATAAAAATTATATAGATCAATATATATTTCAGATTTCATTGCTATATAGAATATAGTATATTATAAAAAATGCAATTTCAAAATATTTTTTCTTGTCTTCTGATTTTTTTTAAATGTAACTAATTTAAAATGCCTTTTCAGAAAATTATATATATGTTTGAGGGGGAGAGTGGTTGGTTGTAGTCGTACCACCCCCGAACCCCCATTGTGGTTGTATGCAACCACCACAGTTGTGCACAACAGCTGAGGATGTTGTATGTAGTTATATGCATAGTGTTTGATCTATCTTTTTAATGTTTTAAAATTCATTTTTTTTTAAATGTGTTTTCTTCTATATGATTTCGATTATATTTATAAATGTGTGTGTGTGTGTGTGTGTGTTTATTTGTGTGTGTGTATTTATATATATTGTTGGAATTTTACAATATGATATTTTATTATATGTTTATCTATATATATATATATATATATATATATCTATATATATATATAAGTTTTGATTTGCTATGATTATGATTTTAATATGATAATTTTAAGAAAATTGCAAAGAAATAATGTAATTGTGCAAATCAGAAATAAATTATGTGCTTTGAATTAAATCAAACTTTCTCGAGTAATTGAATTATTTAATTGGAAAATTTTGTTGTATATTAAAATGAGTTTTATGGTATTGATTTATGTTCTTGTTTTCTCTCGAGATCAGTCGTTTAATCAATTTTGACTCTCTCTTATTTATGGTTTATGTAATGTGGGAAACCCTAGAGTTAGTTTATCCTACATTATAAGAGCTTAAGTTGTTGATTAGGAACTTCCACAGGTGGGGATACTGATGTTATATTTGATCTTGCAATTTGATTTTGGCTTATCTTTTGACTATGGTTGTGATTTGAGCTACACATGGATTGTATTGTTCAAATGCTTTTAGCAAGATGGTTATGCCACGTGGATGTTCCATTTGTTGGTTCTATATTTCTTGTTGGTACAATCCTTTTGTGTTGGATATTTTGTGTTGGGTGTCTAGGGAGAGTGGTTCTAAGTGGGGGCAAATGTACAAAGGGGCTGTTACGGTAACCCACATAGAGTTAGAGTAATCAGTGATAACCTAAGTAATTAATTAGGGGTTGGGTAGTTAAACATTAAAAAAAAAATTATGATGCCTCATCTGCCTATTAGTGCTGTCACAAACTAAATGGGGCTGAGAATGCCATGGTTGGCATGGTCGTTGCCTTGTCCTCACAAGAGGTTAATTATTTCACACAAGTAACCCTATGGAGTAGTGCCTTGAGAGAAGTTGTCAGGAGAACCATAGATGGAGGTGGTATCTTGTGATAGGTTGTCTAGATAATCCATGTGGAGTCGTGCTATGACACTCTCCTCTAGCATTCCATTTGAGTTGTTTTTATTGAATTCCTATGGAAGTGGTCTATTGTTATGTCTTTTGGTGATTTATCGTTGTTTAGTTTTTTGATTGGTCTTTCTATATTATCTTATCTTGTTTAGAGTTAGTCTTGTGTTACTATTAGATGTACTTGGTCGGGGATCCTTCCTTGTTTACTCCTAGCAAAAGGGTGGTTGGGTGGAACGTGCTACACACCTCGTTGGGTCGCCTTTGGGACGTTTGTACCATTGAGTGCAAGGTTTTATAAATGTTGTTGATCCAAGATTCATATGTTCCAGATGTGTATTCGTACTACAAATGCATTTAATTTATTGATGTATCACTCCCATGTGTCTTGGGAAGTTTTATGATGTAATTTTTATATGTGATTATTGAGATGTATTTTCTGACAGATGTATTGTACTATCACACCATGTGATTCATTCTTGTACTACCATTTGTAAACATTGTTAAGTTGTGTTGTATATGTGGAAATATATATACTTTATGATGCAGGAGCATCTAATGGTGTGAGGGAAATCTTGCATCACCCAAAAATATGCTTTCCATTTGTGTCCTTGTTTGCTTTTTGTAGATGTTTTTTGCATTTCTAGATACCCTTTTTGTCGAATAAGAGTTTCCAACTTTTAGAATTGCTTTTTTGCTTTTTCTACTCAATTGTTATTTTTAGCAGGTGGGAATTTTAAGGCATGGGAAGACAAAATTTTATGGGAAGGTTCATGAGGGAAAAATAAGCAATTTTATGAAAGAATCAGGTCAAGATCATTCACAGTTTGGAAGTTATTCAAGTTCTAGTTTCTGCTCTTTGCCTTGAAAAACCTTTCAAGTCTAGTTTGAGGTAGTAAACGGTCCTGTACAGGCCCAAAAGTCATCAAAACCAGTAAAGCTGATTTTTAGTGCATTCTTCACTCCGAGACCTTTCTGACAGTATAAACGGTTCGAAAAATAGAGTCCCAGATCTAAAGTTATGGCTTCCGGAAGTTGGCCGATTTTTGAAAAATTGTCAATTTTTTGAGTTAGGACTCAGTTTTGAAATTTCAAATTGTACTTTTAGCACCAAACCACCAAAAATATTATCTAGAATGTTTTTTTTGGCTCCAAATGGAAAAGGGACTATTTATGGTTGAGTTTTTTATTTTTGGGTAACTTTTTGGGGAAAGAGTTTGCATGCTATGAAAAGGGGATTTTTTGTAATTCTGTAATTTTGCATGTAACACAAAGCTCGAGGATTTGAGATCCTCTGCATGTAAGAGCTCCATATTTTTGAATAAAATATTATTCTCCATTTTTTGAGTGTTATTTTGTGTCTTAGGTTGCTCCCTTGTCACTTTATATCTTTATGATTTATTTATTGTCATATGCTTCTATGGTTTTATATGGATTACTCTTGTTAACGCGGTTATCATTAATGGATGTTTTAAATGATGACATGATAAAGAATGGATTTACATCATTGCTTATTTAATGTTTAATCTATTCTCTTTGTTATGGATTAGGATTTCATAATGTACTCATGTACCCCAAGGGATTTAGTGTGCAACTTGAACATCGGTTATGTTGGATTACTTATTGTACATTTCCTTATGTTCTTAAAAAAAAATTGTGGCATTTTTTACTTGTTCCTTTAGGGTTTGCATGATGGGGTGTTACAAAACATATATATATATATATATATATATATATATATATATATATATATATATATATATATATATATATATATATATATATATATATATATATATATATATATATATATTCATACATATACAAATATATATACATAAATATATTTTGGTTTTATAATATTGAATTCTAAAGAATTTCTTTGAAGGAAATGTATATTAAAAAGTTATATTTTAAAACTTGTTACCGAAGAAGTCTGTACAATGAAGTTTATGGAGACAGGGAAATTTTTTAACTAAAAAATAAATTTTGGGGAAGGTGCATGGGGCTACCCCCACAGCCATCCCCATATGTGTGGTGAGCTATGGAGGGCAGTGCCAAGCGCTGCCTCCCACATGTGGGTACATCTATGCACAACCAATCATTGTTAATGGTCGCCAACTCATATTCCTTCCATCTAGTTTTATATTGCAAATTCAATTGATATATGGTATTTTAATTATTAAATATGATATATATATATATATATATATATATATATATATATATATATATATATATATATTAGATTATATGTATATTTATATATATGTATATAAATGTATTTGCATGTGTTTTTTTAATTATATATATAATGTATAAATATATTTATATGTGTTTAATTTAAAATGCATGTTGATATTTTAAAATGAATATTGGAAAAGAATAATTGGATTATTTAATTATAAAATATATATATATATATTTAAAAATGATATTTATTTACATGGATATTACTGCTTTAGGTGCATGCAAGCACTGATGGTTAATTTTAAATGATTGATTATTTTAATTGAGGAAATTGAGTTAATTATTATGAGTAGTTGTGAAAACTAAAAGTTAAACATTTAGTTTAATTCGTTGTTGATTTGTAATTGGAATTATGCTTAAATGATGTATTTTAAATATGAGTTATTATTTTATTTGGATTTAGGAAATCCTAATGGTAGTTATCTAATTACTTGAGTGGATTATTTTAATTGCTTATTCTTTTGTAATGGTGTATTGGGGGGATATTTGTTATTGTGAAAATATAAGTCTTCTAGAGATTGTAAAATTGAGAAATAGTTGTTGTGTCTTTGGTTCACCCTTTGAGATTTCCTTGGGTAGTGCATGTACTGGGATTCAATATTTGACACCCGTAGGTATGTATTACCTCTTGAGTTATGGTGGTTATTTGTTATCAATTTTTGTGCACTGTCTAGCCTTGAGTTGTGGAATAAGTATATTGTGTTGTCAATAGGGGAGTGGCTTTCAATGAGGGCCAACATAGAAAGTGGTTCTAGGACAACTCATGTGAGATTCAATTTAATCAGTGTAAATTAAATAACCTATTTTAGGGGAAAGCATAGATTAATACATTTAACTTGATAATTTAGCCTCACTCATTGGCTCAAGGGATTTTGTTAGACTTGAGATGAGTTGAGAAGGCCTAGAATGGCAAGGTCATTATCTTGTCTTCTTGAAAGATAATCGATTCCACACTGGTATGCATGTGGGGCCAAAGTTTGTGAGAGGTTACCAAGATAACCCAAGATGGGGGCTGATACCTAGGAATATCTCCTAAGGATAACCAATGCAACCTTTGTGATGACACTCCTCCTATGACAACTATCAGTTTGTATTTGTACAATGGTTGTAATTGATTCAGTGGTTCTTGAAGCAATGCAACCTTATGTTATGTGTTTACTGACACAGTGTTGTTTTCATATGTTTCCTATGTCTAGTGGTAGTAGCTTTGTCTTCATTGCCTTCTACTATCTCCTAGCATGGTTGTTGGGCCTATGGGTACCACATGGCTAAGTGGATTGTGCACCTTACATTGTTGGGCTCTCTTGGCTTGTTTGTGATGGTGGGATTTTCTAGTTTGAAGAGCTTGTGTGTATTTTTGGATTTGTTACTTCTCTTATATTCATTGTATCAGTAGGATTCTATGTATTCATACTTCTCATTTGTAATCGAGTTGGATCCGTGTATTTTGTAATTGTATCATTTTGTATGATCTACCTCATCTTAGAGATGAGCTTTGCAATGGTATATTGACTTAATGTAATCTTTGGATGAATTCATTATTGTACTTTTTATATATTATGCAATGGGTTAATGCTTTGATGTATGTTGTTTATCATGAGTTAATTTCATATGTTATGGTTAGATTAATTTTGTAAGTTTTGGGATTCACATGTAGACACATTGTGTGGCCTAGAGGATGTATGTGTTTATAGTAGATTACGTTACTTGTTATTATTACTCTTTTTAAGAAAAAAATTAGTTACACTTCTGCAGTGTTGCATCATCCTCTAGGTTGCATGGCAGGGTTTTACATTTGGTATCAGAGCCTATGTTTAAACACTAGGTGTTATGGGATAATGTTGAACCCAGTAGGCTATTAGTTGTGTAATTTTATACATTGGGCACTATGAGACGATTACATTGACCTAGGTATTTTACTCTTTAGTTTATGTTTTTCCTTTTTGGTTGTTCTCACGTGTCTCCTGGAAATTGTCTTTAGTCATTGTTGGTCCAATGGTACAAAAACTAGTGGAAGGGTAGGACCCTTAGTGTAGTTCCCAATACACTGATATCCTTCTTACTGGGGAATGCATTATGGACATTGGTGTAGTGTGGATTAGTTGTGATTTAAAATTTTCTTTGAGTCTCATGTTTACCCTTATTTGTGTGTAGGGATGGGAGGGTCAAAATCTATAAAGAAGAAAGGAAAGGTAGGAAAGACTACCAAAAAAATGGATGGTTATTAAAGAGAATCCTACATCAATAGCCCCACCTTGCATCCCAGATGATGAGACCCTAGCTCAGGCCCTCACAAGGCCCAAGTTAGAAAAAGTGAAAAAGGTAGTTGAGCCAAAGCACACAATGAAAGGTAAAAAGCCCTTCGCATTCTGAGAGTGGCCATTGGGGTGTGGACCTAATGCTCCCCTACTGTCTAAGGAAGAGAAGGAGAACCTTTGTGATCAGCCATCTACTTCCATTATTGTGGTAGTGGATTCAAATGACGACCCAGAGGAGTTTTCTCTTTTAGGAAGTAGCTCAATAGTTGTAGAGGGATGTGGAACCTTCTCTATTGCTTAGCTGGTTTGATACTTTATTCTATGTTATGATTATGAAACTTTGATACTTATTATAATATGTTTTACACTTTGAGACCATATATTTGGTTGTTTAACCATTCTAGATGGTGTTGGATGGCATTTCCTTTGATTTTTATGATTGTGACATTGTGAACTAATGTTTATGATACATTGGATTTATAGAATTAGTATTGGGTTGGATAATTTTGATTACAGGTATCTCATGGTTCATGATTACGCTTGTTATGATGATGATTAGCTATTGCCTTATCATGTGATTTGTAACTATGTATGTTTACCTGATCTAGTGACTTCCAGGAGTAAGTTGAGTCCTAGGGGGAGTGTAATGCCCCGTCTTAATAACCTAAGAATGTTGCAATTGTGTAATAAAGGTGTAATAATTTTTTTTTAAAGTATTAATATTAAGTTAATTAGTTGCATACATTCATTAAGTTACTAGACGTTACACTACTTTGAGTTTCCATAAGTGACTTAAGTATTTTGCATTGCACATATTAATAATTGACATAAAGATAAACATTGCATAACATTAAATTCCATTCAAGATAATATAAGGTACAAACATGTTTCATTCATTGCATTTGATAAGATATACAATACTCATCCATCTGATGAGGTAGTTCAATATTGATTACAATTACAAGTGTTCACCTCACAACATTTGAGGGATGTTTTACAATAAAAATTTACAAAGTTACAATGAAGATGAATTCATAATTTCCAAATGCGAGCTCTCCATCCATGAAGCTCTCGATGCCAAGATCAACTGGGGACCCAACGGAGTAAGGTGCACATTCCACCCAACCATGTGGTACCCGTAGGTCCACATCCTATGCTAGGAGATAGTAATAAGGTTACTTAGACCTAATCTACTAACCCTAGATACTAGTACACAACAAACAAAAGGTTACATTGCTTCCAGATTTAGACAATTGAATGTATTACATACACAAGGTTAATTGTTATTCTAGGTGGAGTGTCATCACAATGTTGCAAAGGTTACCCTGGTATTTCTTCCTAGGTTCTGGCCCCCAATCCTTGGGTTACCCTGGTAACCTCTTACGAAACCTGACCCCTATTGCATACTATTGTGGATTCGTATGTCTTTTAAAGGAACAAGACATCGATTTTCCATTCCAGGCCTTCTCATCTTATACTCAAGACTGAAGTAGCTCAAGAGTCATAAGAGAGGCAAAATATCTTGTTAAGTATTTTAAATCTAACTACTATGTTCTTTAATTTTCACTGAGTTACTAACTCTTTGTAAGTTACGCTAACACCACTTTGTGTGTTGGCCCTTACAAAAATGCACTCCCCTAAACATAACATGGATTTCTAAGTTTTCATAACTAGGGTTTACAAGTGCACAAAGTACAAGTGCACAAAGTACATCTCACAATAAAAAATAGCCTTCAATAATATCAGAACACAATATTTAACGCATGCACAACCCAAGTTAACTTAAGAAATACATTTGAACAATTAAATACCCTTTTAACATAATTCATTCTGGAAGACTTATAAGACAACAACTTTCCCAATTTACCCCAAAAGAATTCAAATAAAAGCAAATCAAGAAAGTATTGTCTACTATTCGGATATACTAAATCCTGTCAATCAAATTAACTAAAGAAATTATTTATTTTAACCTCTTTTAAATACTTAACCATAGTTCTCTATCCATATAAATAAATGCACTAATTCAAATCATCATTTAATTAATTTTTTTTTAAATACAAATATTATCATATTTCTTATTTTTTTTTATATCAAATCAAATTTTGCATATAATATACCTTTTCATATTTAGAAATAAATATGTCATATATATAATTTACTTTATATATATATATAAATATATATATATAAAGTAATATAAAAATATATTAATATAACCATTTTAAAAGAAAATTTAAAAGTAAAAACTTTAATAAAAAATAAACACAGCAATATACATAATATTCGCCCAATATTCAAA
>VDFB02058242.1:589584519-589641407 GCA_007258455.2 Sequoia sempervirens | reverse complement strand
TCATAGTTGTTATTTGAGATAATATTGAATATGCTCATATGTTGATTATTGATGTTCTATTTTGTTAGTGTTGATGTGACTACATTGGTGAAGAGGATGGGATTACATCACTCACTTGTGTGCACTCTATGATTTTATAATTCTCTCTTCATGGTGTGTATGATTTATTATTTAGATACATGTACGACATATGCTTTGTTGTAGGTTCGCAAGTATAGGACAGTTGCTTCACCTAGATTCATAGGTCTGGGTGTGTCCACTACCCAACAGTAATGTTGATTGGGAGATAGTAAGCAGTTAACCTAGTCAAACCTTTACCCTAGTACAATGTGTCATCAATCCATGTATTCATTGTATTCTTTATCCATGTTTATCTTGTTATTTTATTTATTGTGCAAGGCTTATTTGTGAGAATTAATTTATAAATGTTTGATTGGTTATTTAATTAATCTAGATTATTGATGTTGAGGCTTTATAATTATTAAATTAATTAATTAAATCTATGTTATAAAGTGATTTTATTATTACGATTAATTTGATTTAAAATAAATCATTTATTTAATTTTTAAATGCATAATATATGTAAAAGATCTTTGGAATTATCTATGGTTGTTGAAGAAAAGATATTGTTTTGTAACTAGACATTAGAAGATTTTTACTGCAGTAGTTGAAAATTGATTCCCAAAGAGAATTATTGGGATTGATGAAAAGAGGTTATTTCATAGAAGGAAGGGATTATTCTGGGGTTGTTGAATTTGTTTTGGGTTGTTAAAATTTTGGAAACAGAAGCTCTTGAAAAGTTTGGGGATCTAGTTTTGTTGCTTTCTTTTGGTTCTGAATTATTTTTTGTTCTTTGGAAAGTGGTAATTCTTTTGGGAAAAGGCTTTGGAAAAGTTGAAAATTGGAGGGAAAGCTCAGCATCAAACTTCGAATCAAAAAAATATTCTAGAATAGGTTCTTTATTATTTTTGTAAATTTAATTTGAAAAGGTTATTTAAATTATTATTGTTTTGCAAATTGGAAAGGTTTCTTGTAAAAGAGGATTTCATTAATTGTAGAAGCTTTGTTATTTTGTTTAAATTGAAAGATTGTCATAAATATTTACATCCTCTCTAGAAAATATATTTTAAATCCTCTGTTAAAATGGAGTTTTAGAATGGATTTATCCTGAAGAAAATTATAGTTAAATTTTAGAGCCTCTATTGAGATTGAATTAAAACTGTAGAAAATTGTAATCCTTTGTGTTAAGATTATTTAAATCTTCTCTATAGAAAATGGTAATTACTATGGAAGATTTAGATCTTTCTAGGGAAATTGTTTTTAACACAATAGAAAATTCAAAAGGAAAGTATTTGATTATTTAGGAAATCTCTATTGAAATTGAAATTGGTAACTTAGTTAAATTTGTAGAAATCATGTTCCTCTGTAAAATTTAAGAAAATATAAACCTATGATAAAGTGATAAATCTTTTTCTTGTAGAAAATTATCATTTTATTCTGGTTTTCCCCAATTCTTTTTATTTGTCTGGAAAATGAAAATCTCTGATATTTCTTGTAGAACAGAATTGTGAAAATATTCCTTTTAGATGAATTATATATATACATACATATACAAATATATATACATAAATATATTCTAATTTTATAATATTGAATTATAAAGAATTTCTTTGAAAGAAATGTATATTAAAAAGTTATATTTTAAAACCTATTATGGAAGAAGTCTGTACAATGAAATTTACGGAGACACAGGGAAATTTTTTTAAATAAAAATAATTTTTGGGGAAGGCTTAGGGGGCTACCCCCATAGCCGTCCCCATAGGGGAGGTGAGCTGTGGAGGCCAGTGCCCAACACTGCATCCCACAAAGGTCACAACCCCCATGTGGGTATGACTATACAGAACCAACCATTGTTAATGGTCGCCGACTCAAATTCCTTCTGTCTTGTTTTATATTGCAAATTCGATTGGTATATGGTTTTTAAATTATTAAATATAATATATATATTATATATATGTAAATATATATATATTATATTATATGTATATTTATATATATGTAAATATATGTATATAAATAAATTTGCATGTGTTTTTTTTATTATATATATATAATAAATATATTTATATGTGGTTAATTTAAAATGCATAAGTTAATATTTTAAAATGATTATTGAAAAAGAATAATTGGATTATGTAATTGAAATATATATATATATATATATATATATATATATTTAAAAAGGATATTTATTTAGATGGATATTATTGCTTTAGGTGCATGCAAGCACGAATGGTTAACTTTAAATGATTGATTATTTTAATTGAGGAAATTGAGTTAATTATTATAAGTAGTTGTGAAAACTGATAGTTAAACATTTACTTTAATTTGTTATTGATTTGTATTTGGAACTATGTTTAAATGATGCATTTTAAATATGAGTTATTATTTTATTTGGATTTTGGAAATCCTAATGGTAGTTATTTAATTACTTGAGTAGCTTATCTTAATTTCTTATTCTTTTGTAATGGTGTATTGGGGCAATATTTGTTATTGTCAAAATATAAGTCTTCTAGAGATTGTAAAATTGAGAAAGGGTTGTTGTGTCTTTGGTTCACCCTTTGAGATTTCCTTGGGTAGTGCATGTATTGGGATTTAGTATTTGATATCCATAGGGATTTTTTACCTCTCGAGTTATGGTGGTTATTTGTTATCAATTTTTGTGCACTATCTACCCTTGGGTTGTGGAATATGTATATTGTGTTGTTAATAGGGGAGTGGCTTTCAATGTGGGCTAGTGTGCAAAAAGTGGTGTTAGGACAACTCGTGTGAGAGTTAGATTAATCAGTGCAAATTAAATAACCTATATTAGGGGAAATGGTAGCTTAATACTTGATAATTTAGCCTTGATCATTGGCTCAAGGGCTTGTGTTAGACTTGAGATGAGTTAGGAAAGCCTATAATGGAAAGATTGTTATCTTGTCTTCTCGAAAGATAATTGATTCCACACTGGTATGCATGTGGGGATGAAGTTCATGAGAGGTTACCAAGATAACTCAGGATGGGGGTCAGGACCTAGGAAGATCTCCTAAGGATAACCAATGCAACCTTTGTGATGACACTCCTCCTATGACAACAGTTGGTTTGTATTTGTACAATGGTTGTACTTGATTCAATGGTTCTAGAAGCAATGTAACCTTTTGTTATGTGTCTATTGGCACAGTGTTATTTTTGTATGTTGCTTATGTCTAGAGGTAGTAGGTTTATCTTAGTTTCCTTCTACTATCTCCTAGCACGAGTGTTGGGCCTACAGGTACTACACAGTTGGGTGGATCGTGCACCTTACACTGTTGGGCTTTCTTGGCTTGTTCGTGATGGTGAGATCTTCTATTTTAGAGAGCTCGTGTGTATCTATGGACTTGTTACTTCTCTTATGTTCATTGTATTAGTGGGACTCTATGTATTTATACCCGTTATTTGTAATCAATGAGGATCCATGTATTTTGTAATTGTATCATTTTGTATGATCTACCTCATCTTGGAGATGAGCTTTGTAATGGTATATTGACTTAATGTAATCTTTTGATGAATTCATTATTGTACTTTGTATATTATGCAATGGGTTAATGCTTTGATGTGTGTTGTTTATCATGAGTTAATTTCATATGCTATGGTTAGATTAATTTTTTAAGTCTTGGGATTCACTTGTAGACATGTTGTGTGGCATAGAGGATGTATGTATTTAGAGTAGATTACTTTACTTGTTATTGTTACTCTTTTTAAGAAAAAAAATAGTTACACTTCTATAGTGTTGCATCGCCCTCTAGGTTACATGGCAAGGTTTTACATATATAATATATAATAATATATATTCTATGTATTAATATATATATATATAATAATATACAAATATATATTATATATTAATATAATATTAATATATAATAAATATATATCATATGTCAAAATAAATAATAATTTTGAAAGTTCAAATAATAAATATTCGTTATATAGGCATATTTGTTTTGCATAGTAGTAAGTTATAAACTTGGACAAGCAACAATATATATTAATATTAATATAGTATTAATATATAACATATATTAATATATAATGTATATTATATATTAATATATAATAATTAATATTAATATATATATATATTAAATTAATATATAATATATATATATTATATAACATATGACATTATAATAACACTAGAGGTGCAGATATCCATTTATAATGGATATTCATTTTTTAAGTTAAATAAAAACTAAAAAAGAGACCATTTTGAGTATTTCAACGGTCCCTACATTCTTTTTGTTGTGAAATTCTTGTGCTTTCTATCCGCATCAAACAAAATTTATTTTTTCAAAAATTCTCTAACTCTTTTTTTAGAATTCCAATAATTTGTGTATGTTTTTTTGTTTGTGCAATAGGGAGCAATAGTCAGCATCAGAGAAAAGGTAAAAGGAAACTTATAGCAGATCAAATTGAAGCATGTAGAGCAAAAGATAGAGAAATTCATAGGAAAAGAAGACAAGGTATGCAAAATATTCAAATTGAAGCTTCTTTCGAAGAATTAAATGTTAATTGAAGTGAAGATGAAATGGAAATTGAAAATATTGAACATCATATTCAAATTGAAAATGAAAATGTGAATAACATTGAGAATGAAAATGTTGTTGAAAATGTTATTGAAAATGTCAAAAATGAAAATGTGGTGGAAAATGAATTTTTTTTTTACAATGAAAATTATTCAAAATGAAATTGTTATTGAAAATGTTAAAAATAGAGAGAATGAAAATATTAATAACATTGTACTTGAAACTGAAAAAATGTTGAAAATGAACCCTATGCAACACGTAATTACAAAAGAAGCCCTAAATGGTTGGTTGAAATAAATGAGAACATAATTGATAGTCATCAAGGAAAAAGGTCAGAAGGAATAGTTCATTTGTGGGCTATGAAAAATGTTCAATGAATTCCTTTCCAATAAGACATTAACCAAACAATGCCAATTTTTGTGCAATTACTTGAGATTTACAAAATGAGACCATTATTAAAAAAATTGAAGATTCATCTCACAAAAAAAAAAAAAATTAGTCTTATTGTAAAAGTCTTTTTAATGCTCTAACCTGTATTGGGAAGACTAGTAAGGAAAAAGATAAAAGGGTTGCTTTAAGAGTGATCACAACCTCACTAGTAAGCCAACATTTGAACTATGATCATTTAATGAGACAAACTTGTATTTATTTTAACTTAAATCATAAAAAATTGAATAGAGGACTATCAAGAAGAAGAAGACTCATTAGTGTTCTTCAAAATGACATGTGGGATTTTAGTGGGAGGCTTCCACATGTTGGTAAAAATCTAACCGATAATGTAAAGATGCAAATTGAACAATATTGGAATTCTCACTCTAGAGTATTATTGAATGTAAAAGATGTTTTAAAGTTATGAATTGGTAATTGAGATCATACACCACATCCTAATTTTTTTATGGAATGTAGCCAAATAATTTTTTATAAACAACTTTGTCAAGAACATCCACATTTTCAAATCTCACAAAGGGATTTTGAGCCTTGCAAGCCATTTTATTGTGTTCCTATTAAGGTTCATAATACATATTGTAAATACCATGTTGAGTTTTTAATGTATCATGAATTGTTATGCCGTATTTGTTCTACTATGCATACTAAAAAAATTGGTGCAGGACCATCCAGTGGTGTAAGGGCAATCTTGCATCACCCAAAAATAGTTAAATTTAAAGTTTCTTGGTTTTTAGATGTTTTTACATTTTTTGATACCCTTTTCATCATAATGAAATTCCCAAATTATGGTTTTTTTTTTCTATTAATGGGTTGAAAGATATTGCAGTTTTAGTTTCCTAGATTTGCACCTGAAAATCTTTCGAGTTAGATTTGAGGCACTTAGAGTTCCTAGAATGGCCCCAAAACTTGCCAAAATTGGCATAGAAAATTTCAAGCATTTTATTGACTTCGAGACCTTTCCAACGGTTCAAACGGTTTGTGAATCAGAGTCCCGGATCAAAAGTTATGGCCCTGGGAAGTTGGTGCACTTTCTAGAAGATACAATTGCAAATGTTCTTTTGAAATTTGAATTTCAAGTTGTAATTTTTGGCGCCAAACTACCTAAACTCAAATTTGAATGTTTTTTTGCTCCAAACTAAAGAGGAGCTCTATTTATGGGCGAGTTTCTAATTTTTCGGGTAGCTTCTTGGGGACAAGCTCGCATATTGCGAAAGGGTTATACTATAGCTTTCTATAACTTGCATGTGTTGTAAAACTTGGGGATTTGAGATCCTCTACATGTAAGAAGCTCCATTTTCTGAATAATAAAATTATTCTCTTATTTGTGGGTTATTTTCTAAGTCTCGAGCTACGCCCTCATTAAGTGGTATCAGAGTAGGGTTTTCTTGAGTGTGTGGATAGATCATTGATCATGAAGCAGTTTGCACCAGGCCATGGTTGTGGGCCGAGGTCAAGAAAGATGCCTCCAAGAGTGATGTCTGGTAAGCATGGTGGTGCCAAAGGTGGTCAAGGCAGTAGAAATGATGGTGGAAGAGATGCACTGACAGCCCTCCAGAGACAGATTGATGCGTTACAAGAGCAGTTGAGAAGAGGGTTAAACTCGAGGGAGGAAAGTGAGGATGAAGGAGAGGAAGAAGGTTCAGATGTAGAAGAGGAAGAAGAAGCAATTGATCAAGACCAAATGTAGCTAATAAGGGCCATTTCGAAGATCGAGAAAAGACCCAGAGAAGAAGTCCCCAATTATTCCAGAAGTTTGAACCCGAAAGAGTTGATTGACTAGATCAATGAGCTAGAAGAATATTTTGAGTGTGAGGAAATAGAGGACCCAGATCAGGTTAAGTTTGTGGAAATGAACCTGAAGGGCCATGCCAGTATTTGGTGGAAAGAGGTCTAGTTGGAAAGAAATCGAAGAGGAAAAGGAAAGATCACTAGATGGGATCGTATGGTAGAGAAAATGAAGAAGCAGTTCATACCAGTGGACTACAAGTTAGATCTATCGAAGAAATTGCAAGGGTTGAAGTAAGGAAGCAGATCTATGAAAGAATATACTGAATATTTTCACAAGATAATCATCAGAACGAGTCACACAGAGGCTAGTAAGGAGAAGGTAGCCCAATATCTTAATGGGTTACGACCAAGCATTCAGGAGGAGTTAAGCCTAGTCAGAATGACCACCATTGAGGATGTGTATTAGTTTACTCTGAAGGTTGAAAAGAAGCTAAACAAAATATTTGATGGCAAGCAAAAAGGACGAGGAGGTCAAAGTAGAAGGGGAAATGGAAGACCTTTAGGAAGCCGAAATGATGATGAAAAGAAAAGTGAAGATGTGGGTACAAGCCAAAGCCAAAGGAATGACACATTCTACTGCCCTCATGATCAAAATAGTGGTGATCAAAGAGGTAGAGGACGAGGGAGATATGGACAAGGATTTGGAAGAGGTGGTTTTAGAGGAACGTGTTTCCAGTGTGCTGAAGAAGGGCATCGAGCCTATGAATGTCCACAATACCAAGGAAGGGCAGAAAAAAGGCCAGAAGGTTGTGGAAGGGTTGTGCATGCATATGAGGAGGCCCAATCTAAACATTTAGATGATGCTGAAAGGGGAGAAGCCCTAGTGATTAAGAGACCCCTAGTGACTGAGGAAAAGGAACCAAAATAGAGGAAGAATCTATTTTGCACAAGGTGCAAGTGTGAAGGAAAATGTTATGATGTCATTATTAACGATGGGAGCACCGATAATCTGGTGTCAAAGGAGATGGTCACAAAGTTGAAGTTGAAGAGGGAAAGGCACCCGCATCCATATCAAATTGCCTAGTTGTAGAAAGACCACAAAGTTTTGGTCAATGAGCAGTTCCTAGTAAAGTTCAAGATCAGGAGCTACCACGATGAGTTACTTTATGATATCATCCCCATGGATGCATGTCACATGTTGTTGGGTAGGTTGTGGCAGTGCGATAGGCAAGCTATACATCATGGCCATGCAAACACTCATTCCTTGACAAAGGATGGGGTTCATCACAAGTTGAAACCCCTAAAGGAGACCGAAGAAAAGGTATGCAATAGTGCTAGAATTTGTTATGTAGATGGAAGAAAATTTTTAGAAGGTGTGAAGCATGAGCATGTGTGTTATGCATTGATTCCTAGAGTGAGTAAGGAGGATAGTGAGAAGGTTCCAAAAGAAGTTTCTAGGATGTTGGATGAGTTTCAGCATATTGTTTCTGATAATGTATCTGAGGGTTTACCACCAATAAGGAAGATCAGTCATCAAATTGACTTGATTATTGGAGCTAGTTTTCCAAATAAGGCAGCTCATAGAATGACTCCAACAAAAAATGAGGAGTTGAATAGACAAGTTCAAGAGTTGTTGAGAAAGGGTTTGATACAGTAGAGTTTGAGTCCATGTGTAGTACCTGCATTACTAGCACCAAAGAAGGATGGGGAGTGGAGGATGTGTACAAATTCCTGAGCCATAAACAAGATAATAATGAAGTACAGATTTCCCCTACCAAGGATGGATGACCTGATGGACTATTTGAGTGGAGCTCAGTACTTCATAAATATTGATCTAAAGAGTGGATATCACCAGATCTGGATTCGAGAGGGAGATGAATGGAAGAATACCTTCAAGAGAAAAGAGGGCTTGTACGAGTGGTTAGTCATGCATTTTGGGCTAACCAATGCACCAAGCACATTTATGCAGCTCATGAACGAGGTACTAAAAGAATTTCTGAGAAGTTTTGTTATTGTGTATTTAGATGATATTTTGATTTTCAGTAAGACATTGGATGAGAATCTGATGCATATTCGGAGAGCCTTTTGAGAATTTAAGAGAAGAGAAACTATTGATTAATCTAAAGAAGTGTAGTTTTGTGAAGAGGGAGTTAGTGTACTTGGGGTTTGTTGTCTTAGTAGAAGGTCTCAAGATGGACCTAGATAAGATGAAGGCTATTCTGGAATAGCCTACCCCAAGAACTACTACCGAGGTGAGATCTTTCCATGGTTTGGCTAGTTTTTATAGAAAGTTCATTATAAACTTTAGTAGTATTTGTGGACCCCTAACTGAAACAATGAGAGGGGATAGAAAAGAATTCAAGTGGAGCATTGGAGCAGCAAAATGTTTTGAACTGCTGAAGGAGAAGGTGATAGAGCATCTTGTTCTAGCCCTCTCATATTTCAACAAGGTGTTTTAGGTGGATTGTGATGCCAGTGGTTGTGCCATTGGAGCAGTGTTGAGCGAAGAAGGTAAGCCCGCTGCCTATTTTAGTGAAAAGTTAAATGATGCCAAGAGAATGTATTTTGTATATGATCAGGAATTTTATGCAATAGTTCAAGCACTAAAGAAATGGAGACATTATTTGTTGCTGAAGGAATTTTTTCTATATACTGATCATCAGGCCTTGTAGTACCTAAATAATCAGGGAAAATTAAATCAGAGGCATATGAAATGGGTACAGTTTTTGTAGAGTTATACCTTTGTTTTGAAACATAGGAGTGGGAAGTCAAATAGGGTTGCAGATGCCTTAATTAAGAGGCATACATTGATGACAAAGATGTAGATTGAAGTGGTTGGGTTCAATGAACTCAAGACACTATATGCAGAAGATCCTAATTTTGCAGAGGCTTGGAAGGCTTGCAGGGAACCTGTTATAGTGGACAGGACAAGGTGGCTGGATTTCATAATCCAAGATGGCATGTTATTTAAGGGAAGTCAATTTTGTATCCTGAGGAGTTCCATGAGGGAGAGATTGATGAAGGAGAAGCATAGTGGAGGAATTGTAGGACATTTTGGTTGGGATAAGACCATTTCCATTATTAGTGAGCATTATTATTGGCCTTAGTTGTCATAGGATGTGAAGAATTTTGTACAAAGCTGCAGGGTATGTTAGATGGCTAAAGGAGTGAGCCAAAATACATGCTTATATCAGCCCTTACCTGTACCAGAGAGGCCATGGGAGGATATAAGTATGGACTTTGTTCTTGGTTTGCCAAGGACACAAAGAGGGAATGATTCAGTATTTATGGTGGTTGATAGGTTTTCAAAGATGGCACATTTCCTTCCATGTCAGAAGACCCATGATGCAGTCCACATTGCTGACTTGTTCTTCAAAGAGGTGGTGAGGGTACATGGTCTGCCAAAGAGTATTGTTTCAGATCGTGACACCAAATTTGTGGGGTACTTTTGGAGGACCTTGTGGAAGAAGTTGAAGGCAGAGTTGAAGTTTAGTTCTGCACACCATCCACAAACAAATGGGCAGACAGAGGTTGTTAACAGGAGTCTAGGTAACCTACTGAGATGTTTGGTAGGAGATAAACCCAAGGGATGGGACTTGATCTTACCCCAGAAAAAATTTTCTTACAACAATTTTGCCAATAGAAGCACTGGTAGATCACCATTCCAGATTGTGTATGGAGGTAGCCCCATAACAGCTCCAGAATTGAGGAAGATTGACCAAGAGAAGAAAATAAGTGTTGAAGCCAAATATTTTGTAGAGCACATCAAGAATATACATGAGAAGGTACAAGAACACATTAATAAGATGAATATGCAATATAAGGCTAAGGCAGATCATAAAAGGAGGAATAAGGAGTTTCAAATTGGCGATGAAGTAATGGTCCACTTGAGGAAAGAAATGTTTCTCGTGGGAATCTATAAAAAAATGAAGATGAAGAAATTTTGTCCCTGTAAGATTTTGAAGAAGCATGATTCAGGGAATGCATATGACGTAGAGTTCCCTGATGGAATCAACATTTCCCTTGTGTTCAATCTTTTAGATTTACAGAGTATCATAAAGGTGGACAGGAGGAAGCACCAGCAATAGGGCAGTATGGCATTCCAGCACCTACTTCAGAAAGGGAAGAGATTGAAGCAATCTTCGATAGTCATGTGGGAAGGAGTACCGGAAATAGGCAGTATGAAGAATATCTGGTGAAATGGAGAGGAAGGCCTGTGGAAGATTCATCCTGGCTATCGAAGGCATCGGTTGACTAGTTGGGTTTTCCTCAACCATCTAAGACGTGATGGGGTTACTTCTCAAATTACCCTGGGTGTCTGATGGAGGAGAATCCAATGGTATAAGGGCAATCTTGCATCACCCAAAAATAGTTAAATTTCAAGTTTCTCAGTTGTTAGATGCGTTTACGTTTTTTGATACCCTTTTTGTCATAATGAAATTCCCAATTTATGGTTTTTATTTTCTATTCATGGGTTGAAAGATATTGCAGTTTTAGTTTCCCAGATTTGCACCTAAAAATCCTCTGAGTTAGATTTGAGGCACTTAGACTTCCCAGAATGGCCCTTAAACTTGCCAAAATTGGCATAGGGAATTTCGTGCATGTTATTGACTTCGAGAGCTTTCCAATAGTTCAAATGGTTCGCGAATCAAAAGTTATGGCCCCGGGAAGTTGGCACACTTTCTAGAAGATACAATTGAAAATGTTCTTTTGAAATTTGAAATTCAAGTTGTAATTTTTGGCCGCAAACTGCCTAAACTCAAATTTGAATGTTGTTTTGGCTCCAAACTAAAGAGGAGCTCTATTTATGGGCAGGTTTCTAATTTTGTGGGTAGCTTTTTGGGGACAAGCTCGCATATTGAGAAAGGGTTATTATGTAGCTTTCTGTAACTTGCATGTGTTGTAGAACTTGGGGATTTGAGATCCTCTACATGTTAGAAGCTCCATTTTTTAAATAATAAAATTATTCTCTTATTTGTGGGTTATTTTCTATGTCTCGGGCTATGCCCTCATCAAAAATATTACAGGAGTGTCATGTATTGCAACTTCCCAAGTCATCTAGGGAGTTGTTATATTCATTTTTATGCATTAGAGGTGATGGATACTTATTTTATAGAAATGGTTGTTTAAATGAAAGGTGTTTGCAATGTGGTGGTTTATCAAAGTTTGTAACATGCTTTCATGAGGGCAGTGATCATGATTTTGGTAACAATTTTTTTTAGAAAAACAAGTATGAGACATTCAAATATACGTTGAGGAGTGGAGGTGAGGGTTCTAGATGCAAGTTGGTTTCAAGAGAGGTAAGTATTGCTGATTTTATTTCATATTTTAAGAATAATATTTTCTATAAGTATGTAAGGCATAGCCACAGGTCAATGGTTGGATCAGAAATTTAGGATGTGTAGGGACTCTTTCCCCATTTGCAACTATTGTAGCTATAGTTGATTTTTCTGAAAATTACATATTGCAACAAGAAAATGAAGTTCAAACACAATATTATAATTCTATTCAAATTGCTATTTTTGTAAACATAACATATAGGCATGCACCTGATAGTATAGAAGAGGATGGGAAGATAATCAAGGAGTACCATTTTTACATGAATGATGATAGATATCATTCATTTGAGTTTGTACAACATTGTTTTCAAAACTTTTTTGAGCTTTTACAGGAAAAAGGAATTGCAATGTTTGGTCAACATTTGATTTGGTCTGATAACTATAGAGGGGAATTCAAGAATACTTGCATGTTTTATTGGTTGAGTAGGATGCATATAGAGAGGGGTGTACCACATATTTGGAGTTTTTTTAAGTTGGGAATGGAAAAGGTGAGCATGATGGCATAGGTGCATGTGTGAAGAGAGATTTGATTAAGGAACAAATGAAGATCAGAGGTGGTGCAACATTCAGTGATGCACATTCTATTTTAGATTGGTGTAATCATGCACTATCACAAGGAGGGACACTTGATTCACAAGTGTGTAGGTTATTTTGGTTGGTTAAGGAAGGAATAGTGGGAGATAAAATGGAATATAAACCAATTAGAGATTCTTCAAAGATGCATTTAGTTTGAGTTCTTATAGGAAAAAGGAATTGCAATGCTTGGTCAACATTTGATTTGGTCAAATAACTGCAAAGGGAAATTCAAGAATGCTTGCATGTTTTATTAGTTGAGTAAGATGCATATAGACAGGGGTGTACCACATATTTGGAATTTTTTTGAAGTTGGTCATGGAAAAGGTGAGCATGATGGTGCAAGTGCATGTGTGAAGAGAGATTTGGTTAAGGAAAAAATGAAGATTAGAGGTGGTGCAACATTCAGTGATGTACATTCTATTGTAGATTGGTGTACTCATGCACTATCACAAGGAGGGACACTTGATTCAAAAGTCTATAGGTTCCTTTTTTTGGTTGAGGAGGGAACAATGGGGGACAAAATGTAATTTCAAAAAATTAGAGATTCTTCAAAGATGGACTTAGTTTGAAGCTCAAATTTGAGTTCATAGAGCATACGAACATGAGAGATGGCTTATATTTTTTAGAATTGTATTTAGTGTGATTGGGATCAGTTCGATTCAAGTGAGTGGGTAGATACATGGATTCCATAGTATCTAATCCCTTTATCTATAGCACAATCCTCATTACAAGATGTAATGGAAAGTTCACTTGACTACAATCGTCTTTCAAATCTTGTACAACCAAGACAAGTCTATGCAGTTGTAGCACCACAATGGGATGAAGAGGAATCAAACTATTGGTTGGCATGATGTGTATAGGGAAAGAAAAAGCTAACACAATCAATGACAGATGATGATGGATTCATGTATCCTACACATTCAGTTATTATTTCTCGAACTATGTTGCATTACCATTTCATCATTGTTTAGGTTGTTTACAATAACATAGATTTGTTATTATAAATATATTTAGATGTTTATAAAAAAGTTATGTTCACATAGGTTCAGTTGTTGTTTTTGAAACTCGATTGCAAACATATATGATTAGAAAGAATGGTGTACCTAGATTTGAAGACTATGAGAAACACAAAACCATTCTCATGTATTCACACCTTGCTATAGCAACAAATGTTAAGTTATTGAAACATCATGCTAGACCAAAAAAAAAAGAATATGGACAATTAGTAGTGTTGATCATGAAGCATTATTGGAAACTTTGAAGGTAAAAGATGACCCTATAGGGACACTTGAGTAGCATATCGTTTGTTTTATCGGACAAGTATGATATTGTTCATCATATTTTGATATTGTTTATCTACTAAGATTCATTATTTAGGTTGTTTAGAATAATATATATTGGTTATTCTAATCATATTTTATATTTTACATTACCAATTCATCATCATTTAGGTTGTTTAGAATAATATAGATTGGCTATTCTAAGCATCTTTTATAGTTTGCATTACCAATTCATCATCATTCAGGTTGTTTAGAATAATATAGATTTGTTAGTCTAAGTATCTTTTCTATTTTGACCATATAGATTTCTCATTTTAAGTATATTGCGATGTTCTTGGTAGAATTGATCATGGAGCTACTACAATAATAGCTAGCTCTGATCCTTTGGAAAAGGTATATGACAGATTAGAATAATATAGATTGGTTAAATTCTAAGAATCTTTTATGGTTTGCATTACCAATTGATCATCATTTAGATTGTTTAGAATAATATAGATTTGTTAGTCTAAGCATCTTTTCTATTGTGACAATATAGATTTTGAAATTTAATTATATTGCGATGTTCATGGGATGATTGATCATGAACCTACTACAACAATGGGGTATGTGTATGATCATCATGGAAAAAACAGGCCCTTAAGTGGCAAAAAAATTAGAAAAAATAGTGTTAGGAAACTTCACGTAAAATTTTGAATAACTTATCTATATTATTTTAAAAATATGTAACAATAGAATTTGTAGAAATTTGAATGTAGTTTCTAAACTACTAGGTTTATTTAAAAAAAATAAAAATCTATTTGGTGAAAATTTGAAATTTCAATGCACTAGTACTTAAATTTCAGGGAAAAAACAAGAAGTGGGTATCTGTCTGACCACCCTAACTATAATAAAATAATAATTTTTTTATAATTTTATATATATAAGTAGACGACTCATGTCTAGGTGTGATGCATACTTTTTTGTAATTTTTTTCCAAGTAAATAATTAATTATGAATTTTATAACAAATTTTAAAAAATAAAAAAATTCATGTTTGACCACTTTAACTTGGTCAAAACTTCATGAAATTTATTTTTTCTTTTTTTAATCCTATAGTATGTGAAGCAGAGAATGTGACGCATGTTTCAGATTAAAAAATTGTGATACTGTTTGAAAGCTATAGATGTTTCTCACTCAGCCTATTGATCAGGACTTTAGTCATAATTCTAATAGAAAATGAATAATAATTATTTATTAAATTCAAATTAAAGCATAATTTATATTGGTGGAAAGCTAAGAATCTCCTCTAAAAACCCTTTTCATTTCATCAATTTTTGGTTAAAAAAAAAGTTGTCAGTCACATACCCTACAAATATCCATAATATTGTCACTTTTTGGCCCATTAGGATCTTGCACATACCCATAGCTAGCTCTAATCCTTTGGGAGAGGTATGCAATAAATTAAAATTATATATATTTGTTATTGTAAGCATCTTTTATAGTTTGCATTACCATTTTATCATCAATTAGGTTGTTTAGAATAATATAGATTTGTTATTCTAAACATCTTTTCTATTGTATGTAGTTTAACTGCTACCTTGATGGTTTGTACAAGTGCTTGTCACTCTAGAACATCAACATGCTACTCTTGTGGAAGACTATGCCAACCGCGAAGGCAATGCATGCTCTATTTCCTTCCCCTAATAGGAAATGACAATGTATTAGGGCTATTTGTTGTATGCCTACATTGAATTTTGTAAATCCTACATTTGATAGGAATTATTGCATGATAATATCATGCATATTGTGTACACTTTACATGTATTCAAGTGTATAGTTTATAACTTATGTGTATACTTTGTCACTTATGAGTATTGATTTGCGTAATTCATGATTTAAGTGTATTTGTGTAAATGAATCACTTTTTCACTTACTCATGAGGAACAAAATGAACCCTAAACCCCTTTACACCTTAACATCGCATCCATTTCACTCTTTTTCCATCAATTGAAAACTCGACACCATAGAAAAAAATTTAGAGGTATAGAAAATTGAGAGAATTTATTGTAGAGGGTCCCAACATGATCCCATAGCCTTAGATGAAGAGTCTGTAAGCATCAGGGTTTCCAAGAAATATCCCTTCAAAGATTGCTTCCTTTTAGCACTTTGGACTATTAAGGGAAATCATCGGTCTAATGTAGCTTGGAGTATTTCAGCATATTTTGGTGCAAAAGAGGACCATCCATAGCATAAACGTATCTATCTAGATGTGTTGGAACCATCTGTTTGGTTGTATGAGTTGAAGAATGAAAGTTGCACCACTTTGCAATTTTACACTACTTGCATTGACAATTTTTTCCTCAACTAAAAACTCATCACCATGGGAAAACACCTCTGACATAGAAAAAACCAAGAGAGGTTATTGTATACAATCCCAACAAAATACCATAGCCTCAAACGGAGAGTCTATAAGCATCATGGTTTCTAAGAAATAGCCCTTCAAAGATTGATGTCTTTTAGTAGTTTGGCCTACTAAGGTAAATCACTGGTTCAATGTAGCTCGAAGTAAATCAACATATTTGGGTGAAAAAGAGGACCATCCCTAGTGTAAACCTACCCATATGGATGTGTTGGAATAATTCTTTTGGCCATACAAGTTGTAGAACAAAAGTTTCACCACTTTGTAACTTTACAGTGCTTGCATTTGACAACTTTTTTGTCAACTAAAAACTCATCACTATGGGAAAACACCTCTAAGATAGAAAAAATTGAGAGGTTATTGTAGAGGGTCCCAACACAATCCCATAGCCTTTGATAGAGAGTTTGTAAGAATCATGATGTCCAAGAAAAAACCCAAGTTCAAAGTTGGTTGTCTTTTAGCACTTTGGACTATTAAGGAAAATCGCTAGTCCAATGTAGCTCGGAGTGATTTAGCATATTTGGGTGAAAAAGAGGAAAAATCATATTGTAAACGTGGCCATCTAAATGTGTTGGAACAATATATTTGGTCATATGATTTGTAGAACGAAAGTTGCACCACTTTGTACCTTTACACTGCTTGCATTTGACAACTTTTCCTCAACTGAGTCACCTTGGGAAAATGCCTCTGAGATAGAAAAAATTGTGAGCGGTTATTATAGAGGGTCCCAACATGATCCCATATCCTTAGATGGAGAGTCTGTAAGTGTCATATTTTTTGATAAATAACTCTTCAAATATTGTTGTATTTTAACACTTTGGACTCTTAAGGGAAATTGTCGATCCAATGTAGATTAGAGTGATTCAATGTATTTGGGTGCAAAAGAATACCATCCCTAGAATAAATGCACCCATCCAAATGTGTTGGAACTGTCTATTTGGTTGTATGAGTTGTAGAATGAAAGTTGCACCACTTTGCAACTTTACACTGCTTGCAGTTGAAAACTTTTTGCTCAACTAAAAACTTGTTCCATAGGAAAACACCTTTGAGATAGAAAAACATGAGAGAGGTTATTGAAGAAGGTACCAGCATGGTCATCCAACCAATGAAGGAGAGTCTATAAGCATCATAATTTTGGGGTAATTTCCCATCAAATATTGTTGTCTTTTTGCACTTTGGACTCATAAGGGAAATCATTGGTCCAGTGTAACTCAAAGTGATTCAACGTGTTAAGATACAAAATAGGACCATGCCTAGAATAAGTGTACCCATCCAAATGTGTTAGAATAATTTGTTTGGCTATACGAGTTTCAGAATGAAAGTTGCATCACTTTGCAACTTTACACTGCTTGCATCTGACAACTTTTTCCTCAACTAAAAACTTGTCACCATAGGAAAAATTTCTGAGATTGCAAAAACTAAGGGAGGTTATTGAATAATTTCCCAACATGATCCTATAGCCTCTTACAAAGAGTCTATAAGCATCACTACTTTGGGGTAATAGCCTTTCAAATATTATTACCTTTTTGCACTTTGGACTATTAAGAGAAATCATCAGTCCAATGTAACTCAGAGTGATTCTGCTTGTTTGGATGTGAATGAGGAATATTCCTAATATAAATGTACCCATATAGTATGGATGGTTTTTTTAATGATGCATTATGGTTAGCAACATTCATTGTTGTGCATTATGATAATACAAATTGCATGTATAAGGTCAAATAACATGCATGTCATGGAGTTGTATTTAGTTTGTTTAATGGTAGTATCACACTCATTTGGTATTTTTAATGGTTGTATCATGGATGAGTGATGTATTAATTGTTAATCATGATTATTGTATAGATTTCACATGAATAATCTAATGAACATGTATCTTGTTTAGTTTTAAGGACTTTGTTTGAAGGTTGCTTCAAACCCCTATGGTTGAAAGATATTGATTCTTACTCGAGATGATTTTATAACTTTTACATGTTATTAAACTTGAATGAAAATTAAGTGACGTTCATTTTTATCAAGATGATTATATCACTTTTGAATGAACATTGTAACATGAAATGCATTTCATTAGGTTGTACATCCACTTTTCATTAATTTTTATTTATTTTGAAATAAAAAATCAGTTGCACACTTCATTACACTAGTTCAAAAAAATAATAATGTTAAATGTAAATTCGTTCAACAGAGCTTGAAATCATTGGTATTCACAAATTGAGTGTTTGATAAAAATGTATTGGTAGACATGTATGAAAAATGTGGTACAATAGAAAAGGAAATGAAATGTTTGAAAAAATTCCTCAAAGAAATAGATGGATTACCAACTGTAATTCATAAGTGAACTATTAAAATATGATTTTGTTGATCCATAACATACATTATCAATCATAAATTTAAACAATTTGAAGATAATTATACATTCCATTTTTAAAATTCAAAGTAGAAAGACATGCACACGAGGAACGAATTAGATCGAATATCAATTCTTATATATCAAACTGTAGAATAATTATGTTTGTGTATATATAAAGTTGGCATATGCCTACTTAGAACAAGTTTTACAAAATGTGGCATATATGCCATCTCAAGATCTGTCAAACCCTAAGTACATATCAATCTATATCATGTCCTAATCCTATGTTGGACCATAAAAATTGAGCCCCCTCAAAGAGGCCAGTTGCTTTAAATTTTCCTACACAATAACATTTCAAACCACAAATTAGATTAATTATGTGAATGGTTGAAAATTTAGACTAATAAATAGAAACTTATATACCATCATTTATAAATTAAAAATTTAACATCAAAATCAATATGCATGCACTATAATATATCAATAATGCAATTCTTGTGTACCTCAAGTCTTGCTCTCTTTTCTACAAGACGTTCTACATATGATTGTCCCTTAGGATGATCAGGAGTCCTCATATAAAGTAATGGTCTCACATTCATCACAATGCTAAGTCGAACAGAGGTCTATAGCAGATAAAGTAAAAATGATACAAATTAACATATAATTGTTGAAAAATAATCATATCTACTAATCACATATATACTCCTATCTAAATGTAAATGATCTACAATATAAAATAAACACATATATATTGTGATGCTATGACACTAGATGGGCTCATAGTGGATGAATTAGATAAGATGGTTTCCTATATAAAAAATGACAAGAATGGAAATGCACATGCACATATAATTATAATGTCAAGAATTAAAAAATATATATTTGTGCAAATTCATCCAATGGGTCAGACCCACTCAACAAGGCTATATAAGAACTAGGTTGATGTATAAAAATACAAGATTACATCAGACTATCAATATATGTAGTACATGTATTTAAACACAATAGATTTAAAAAATTAACATCTAAAATAACAATTTAAATATTTTACCGTATATTGATTCTCTAGTGTAAATGAAATCACAATATGCGTAGCCTCCTTCACTTATGACATTTGCTCCTCTGTCAACAACTGTTAAAAATTCAAGGACATAAACATATATTAGTACAAATATCTCTCATAAAATATGAAAGAATTTACATAAAACACACAATGAAATTACTTTAAGTCTTACTAGTCCTCCTATATCATCCTTTGTAGTCGATCTCTCTCCTAAAAATGGCCCACTTTGTGCTCTATCAACTCCTACATCTGACATATCATGAATCTCATAGTTGGATGTGTCTATGGGGGCCTTAGTAACTGTCAGAGAGGTCCTAAACATAAATCATTGCACATCATGCAATGATGAGGCACACAAGGATGTCCCAAAGAGGAAGGTGTATCAGTGGGAGTTGATGACTATGTACTAGTGGGAGCTGATGCAACAATTGTACCACCAACATGTTGAGATGCACCATCAAATGGTTGTGCAACATGATGGCTATATGTGACCAAATGATCACTCAATGAATGTAATGCATAAATGCTCAGAGTACCTACATCTACAACAATCTCAAGGTAAGGTAGTGGAGTCAGAGAAGCAATAGGTGGAGGATGAACTGGGGTGACTCAACATGCTCTAGGTTTATCATGTCACATCCCTCTACCAACACCTAGTAAATCTTCCATGTCAAAGTAATTGACATTTTTCCCTAGCACAAACTCAACATATAATTTTAAAAGAAAATACTGAGGGACATCAAGATTGTTGTTGGGTGGTTTATGAAAAACTATCCACCAATGTCTCCAAAAATTATCTAATATGCCTCTATGGGTGCGCCATTTAATTGAAAATTTTGGTTTATGCACATTAACATGTTGTCCTATTCTTTGATCGATGAATACCTGGGCTAATTGGTCTTTCTCAATATCAAGTTTCTTCACCTCATCATATGATATAACCCATCAACATAAAACTATCTTTGTTCCTCTTGCCACTGTGCAAATCTATTATGTTGAGTTACCAAAGCTTTAACATTTGAAATTATTGTTTTCAAAGTGTTTTTCATGTTTGATAGCTCATCGAGTGTCTCACAGATTTGTCATACTTTTTCTTAATTGATCTAAATTTCTATGAATAGACTCGTGTATTGTTGGCACATTTTGATTTGGAAACAACAGTTGTGGTGAAGGAGGATTTGAAGGGTTTTAATTTTGTGCAAGATCAGGGTTCTCTTTTTCTGTGGGGACTAGGTTTTCATCTTTTGTAGGGTTAGGATTTTCATATTGATCCATTTTAAACCTATTAATTGATAATTTTTTTCAAAATTAACAATGGTTTTAATGCAATAAAAAATCTATCAAATTTACCCCATGTTTGACTAAAATTTAAAAAAAACAATGCAAAATAAATATAAATTGAATAAAAAATAGAAAAATCCAAACATACCTTATAAATTTGATGGATTTTGATCAAATTCACCTATGGCGAATGGATATCTAAGTTACAGGATTAAAAAATGCGCACTTAAACAAATAATATATATTATATTATATTATATTATATTATATATATTAATATTATATTATATTACTATATAATATAACATAATATTAGTACTATATTATTATATAATATTATATTATTATAAAATAAAATAATATTACATAATATGAACTCTCTTTTTTTAAATTATAATGCAGAAAACAGATATGTATTTTCTGAATTATAGGATTTTTATAATATGGTCGCGTTCGAGCCCTGACCATATTTAATTGGTGATGGTTTTTTTGAAATATACAATATAATATATATATATATATATATATATATATATATATATATATATATATATGTTATATTAAAATACAATATACAATATATTATGTATAATATCTATTATATTATATTATTTATAATTGTATACACTCGCCGGTATTGGCATGGTGTGATGGTTTATCAGTGGCATTGTTGTTCTTGCCACCAAGGTTCAAACCCCGTTGGGGTGGTATTGTTGAATGGTTGTATCCAGTTCATAGCTCTGGTCAAAAGCGTTTACCCCTTGAATAAAAATAATAATTGTATACACTCAAATTTGGTATAGAGGATTAATTAAATACAAGTTATTTAATTAATAATATTTAATTCTTCTACTTATAATAAATTGATAAACTTATTTATATAGTTCATTTTCTCTAATTATTTCTATCTTAAATCATTTTCTTCATATCTTAATTAAATGAAAATTTTTAATTAGTTTGTTTTATTTAATTAACATCCTTTCTTTAAATTTCAATTTTAAATTTGAATTTAAGGACATTTCTACTAATTTCTTCCACCTTCCACCTCATCATGTGTCTCAAGAAATTAAATATTTCTAATATTTAATTGAGCATTTATCCTGAAAAAATTCTAAGAAATTTGGGGTACTTGGCCTTCATCTGCATTTGTTTCCTCTTCACACTTGGCAGCTTGTTCTTCTAAAGGGAACACACTTCCCCTTTTTTCTCTAACCTCTTCATCTTCAATTGTCCATTCTCTAGATCAAATCAAGACTGTTGGTTTCTGCCACCTAGGCTCATGCCTTGGAAAATCTATAAATAAACTCTCATTACATGAAAAATATATGGAGAGAGTTGAACATAATTACACTTTCTAGAATTTTCATTAGCATTGTCATTCTAGTATTAACATTGTAGCATTTTATTATTAAAAAGTTTAATCGTGGAACTTCCATTAGCAAAATCTTAATTACAGCAGTTTCATCATATCATTTTTATATAACAACATCATAACAACACCAATATCTTTGTGTATCATCTACAACTAATTTAACAATCATGTAATGTAGGAAACATCTCTTGTATTTCCAGCATCTCTCATTCTTTAGGTTGTCATTTGGAAAGTATTATGCACAAACAATTTGAGAGAAAAAATAACTTAAAGAATGCTTGGAGATAGAGGACAATGAGACACCATTAAGGAATTGTTTGTTTCAGTTTGATTATTGTTTGAATTCCTTGATATAATGTTTCATTGGTGTATTTTATAGTTTTAATTTTTTATTCACATTATTCATACATTGCATAAATTGGTGCCCATTGTGGACCCTAGCCCCATTTTTAACATTTTCTTGCAATTTTTTTGCAATAGGTTTGCTTGAGAATTTTGATGTAGCGCACTCGAAGCCTCTTTCAGGGCATACGTGGTGACTTTCAGTGTATCCAAGCTCTATTATAGTGCATCTACCTACTCTTTCAACACATCTACCAAGTCTTTCAATGTATACATAAAATTTAATTTCCCTTCCTTTTTTTTCTAGAATAGCACATTTAGCATGTTTAATAGCGCATATACTGAATGTTTTGGTGCATTTGCTCTTTATTTTAGTGCATACATCTTTATTTGTAGAAATCTAAAATTATGGGGACTTATCTATATCCTTCTATTTTGCAGGCGCTTTATATGTTGTCAAAGACATATATCTGAGACTACTAATGGTGTTTACAAGGGATAGACTTATTTTCCTTTGATTAAGTTAGCCATCTAGTTTAATTACAAGGTTAATGAACACTACGTATGTTGTGTTCGTAAAGTGGTAGGCTTGTGCTCTCCCATTTACTGGGTGACCATAATGCTAGACTCACTCTTTCATTTTATTGTAATATCACCTTTAGAAGGCCTACCATAGTGGGAAAAACTTCTCACCCTATGGGAACCACGTAAGTGGGAACAACTAAATCCAAGTATTCCAACTCATTATAATCAAACATGAGGGTGTTGCCACAATAGTGGTTTAGACTTTTTGGGAGATCCTGATTTTTGCTAAAATCACATATTTTTAGAAAATATAATGATTTAAGCCTTGAAAAGTTCCATTTGAAGGATTCCAATTGCATAAGGTTTTATTAAACCACCTTATACCAACCCCCCTTGGATAAAACCCAGCTAGTTTTATACCAAATCTATAATGGAGTCTCCTTTACATCTATCAAAATGTTGATAAAAAACCACTTTTGATTTACCTTTTGGGGGATCAAATGAATTCATTTAAAATATATATTTTTTAAGTATGTTTTTCTTATTATAAGCTTCCAAAAAAGTATAATTTTAATTAAATTAAATTTTATTATTATATTTATTTTTTATTTCTTGTGAATGTAGGTTTTTCACCGAAAATAAATCTCTTTGTTCTATGCATGTGGAAAAATAGAATATTATCAAAGATTTTTTTTGATAAATATGAGTGCACCAGATATTGGAGTCCTTGATCCAACAAAAAAAATAAAAATGAATTTTGATACATACATAAAAAGTTACGCGTTATACAATTTCACTATGTCTAAATTGTAATTGGTTTGACTTTGAGACTTCATTAAAGAAAAAATATTCAATAAACAACTATCTAACTAATTGGAAGCACTAGATATTGGAGTTACAAATATAAATTTGAAAGAATTAAAATTTTATCTTTCATGGAAAAAAAGTTATGCATTATACAGTGAGCGTCACTTTTTTAAAATGTTGTTTTGAAAGAAAAAAATGTTTTTGAGGGAGATGGAAAAAGAAGTGCAATCTGATTCCAAAATTTTTGAAAAAAATATATTTATAATCTATAGAAAAAATTTCACAAAACTCTAGTTTTCATCATCTTCAAATTCATCACAGTTTAGCCGCTATAGGTGCCCAAAAGTGAAGATTTAGTTAAAAAAATTATTTCAGTGTCCAGTTTGGCCAAAAATTGTAAACCACTATTGTGGGATCACCCATGAATTACATGACGAAAATCACATTCAATAATAGTGTGCATTGATAGCCATCCAAAAATCCTTTTTCTAAAGGTTGGGAGGTCTCTTAAAGGAGTTTATCATTTGCCACACCAAACAGAAACCCTTACTAAGAACTTTAAGTGTAGTAGCCAGTTGAGTTAGTTCCCAAACATTATACTATTCACAGTGCAAGGGGAGGGAAGAATCTACCCCCTAGATACTCACCATATAACTACCATGGATTTTTGGCCAAAAAGTGAAGTAATTAACTTTTTGTTAAGACCCAAAATAAGGAAAAAACATGGGCGCCCTCTAGGGGTGACAGGGTTGTGTGAGCTGACATAGTTTTAAGATGTGGGTTGTGATGTTATTAATGACCCTTGACATTAGAAAAGCTTGACTGATCTGTTTTTCATTGTTCAATACTAGTGGAAATCAAAGGCATCAGACCAGATCCTAGAACATACACTTTATTTTTAGATCATAAGATGAAACAACTATTTTACCACTGGCTTGTGTGTTTGAAATCATTGTTTAGAATATCATCCATCGAAAACACTCAATTCACTGATTTAAAAACAAGAAAACTAGACAAACTTTCAAAAATGGCAAGAATTCTAGTTTAGTGCATAAACTTCTTGTTCCAACACATTCATTTCATAGTTGGGTGCATATAGGTTATGTTCTGGGGCATTCACCACATCTTTCAACACATATAGGGTTTATTGTAGCACATTTACCTCAACTTTTAGCACATCAACTCCCTGTTTTAGTGCATCTAAGCTTTGTTCTAACACATTTACCTCACCTTCCAGCACATCAACTTCCTATTCTAGTGCATTTAAGTGAAAGTCTAGCACATACAAGCTTTGTTTTGGCACATTTATCCCTTCTTTTAGTGCATATACAGCCTGATTTAGCACATTCATTTGATTTTCAAACATAGAGCTAAATTAACCTTCTGTCAAAAAATTTGAATCACATTTCAGGACTCTTTCCATAGTAGACATCATTCCTCATTACAATATCAGTTTAAACTTAAAGAAACTAGCTTTTGCAAGTGAAATCCCTTTAACTAAACTTGGATCAAGCAACTTAAAGTTCCCAATCATCAATCTCATCTCTGATTGTTACCTGAGTTTCATCATCAGGATCTATCATCCTTCATCATTGATGCAGACAAGGTGGAGAACTCACAATCAGACCCCAAATGAATTAGAATTCAACAAGATTCAACTTTTCAAAAAAATCCTTTATACAAGGGAACACTATAGTTTCAAAGTCACCAAAATCAACAAAAGAGAATATCTTTTCAAGAAGGCTACAAAAACACCACAAAAAAATCAACATAGCATCCACTAAACATTAGATACAATCCCCCAATCATTCATACAAGGTTCTTATGCAATATTCTATAGTTTCATTGAGTGACCCTGCTCAAAAGGCTACAAAATTAGCCCTAATTTACAAACAAACTACTCTTTAGACTTCACCAATCACCATGAACTCTTGGATAGTCATTTATTATATGTCAAAACATTAGATTCCATAATTTATTTATAGTTTCAAGGCCTCTTTATCACTATTCTATGAAACCCTCCTTTATCATGCATTAACCTAGGGTTTTAATGAATCACCTATCTCCCAGATTTCCAAGCCCAACCATGACCTCAAATTACTTGTTTAGGTTCTATAAAAACATTTCAAACTATTTATTTAAGTAAAACCAATGACAAATCATTGAAAATCCAATATTGTCCCATCCATCCTTGCATGGACTTTGCTTTATTTTGAACTGTGGTGACACCCTATAGTTTGAAATCTACTTTATTTCCAATATATACAAAGTAACAAATCCTAACCTAACTCCTGTCCTCACCACTAAGAAATAGGTCAAAATAGTAAGTGGGGATGGCTTAGAACATTAAAGAAACTCAAACGGTGCCTCACTACCCTTGTATAGGTAGATCACAAAAGATTAACAAAGAACACCTCAAGTTCATGATTAATACTTCAAAATGGATTTATAAACATTTTTTCCCATGGAATACAATAAATCACAAGAATTTAGAGCATCAATCTACTTGTACGAACTGTACAATGGAAGAAAACACACATATATAGTGAAAATAGAAGAAAAACCAATGAAATCAATAGAGAATTATTATTTTATTCAATGAATGCTCACCACCTTTTGGTCCATCAATCCTTTCTCATTTCTTTCAAAGGAATTCACACATTTTCCAATTCATGACAATCTGCCCCAATGCCTACAACTACCTCCTAACCACCTTAACCACCATTTGGCTTAAAACTAAATTATGTGCTAAATGAACCCCATTATGCAATTTTGTTATCTAAGACACCTAGAAACACTTAGATACCTTTATGTTATCCTAAATATGACTTGTAAACTCTTGTCTTGTAGTTCCATTTACATTTCAAATAGTTTACCTACATGGAAACATTAACAATTCCTTGAAATAATAGTACATTTTTCACATTCGACCACCTTAGCCCACAAATTCCCTAAATACATATAGGATTGGTCTGTTATACCTTATTTAAATAGAATAAACACCAAGACAATAGCATCAACCTATTATTCATTCAAATAACCAAAATTTTATGTTGTTATATAGGTGCTCTTGCACCAATCATGAAACAAACATTGCACATCACATTTAACCATAGTCTCATCAATAGGATCTATCATCCTATTTGACTTAGGTCCTTGATTGACACTCCCAAAACAAATATCAAAGTATAGTAAAACTCTAACACTTGCATGCCCATTTTAACAAGAGCTCAAAAATAAAAACTTGAAGAGAAGGAAATAGAAACCCAAACCATCATGGTAGAAGGAGAAGAAAATCCTTTTCATAGATTTCACTAACCTAAAATAGATGAGATAACTAATGAGGACATTAAACAAGATCAAAAAGACCCTAAATTTCACAAGTTCATCGAGAAAATTCTAGAAAAGGATGGAGAGAAATAATTTTTGATGCTAGAAAATCAAAGTGTAAAACTACCCAATGACTTTGATGTAAACCAATTAAAGGGAGATCCCAAGAAAACATAAGTTGATTCATGAACCATAGATCCAATGAATGCTTTAACTCAAAAAATTCAAAAAATTCAACAACAAATCCAAGAAATACAAAGGGGAACAACCAAGAGATATCTACTGCAAGACATCTATCCTTATCCATTTGAAACAAATCTAAACATGATACCTTTTCCACCAAACTGCGATCTTCCAAAATATGACAAATACAGTGGAAAAATTGATCCTCAAGATCATGTAAGAGAACTTTTTACCATGAGCTTAGAATTTGAACATGAAGAGACCTATCTAATGAGATTATTTCCAAGAAGTTTGGGTGGTTAATGCATGGAATGGTTTTCAAAACTCCCACTAGGTATTAGATCATTTGAGGAGTTGGTAAAAAAATTATCACCCAATATTCATACAACATTGAACATGAAATAACCATGAAAGATATTTGTAACACAAAATAGAAAATTGATGACTCATTTCTCACATTCCTAAAAAGATGGAGAAGATTATTTACTAGATATGCTTGTCCTATACCTGAGAAAGAAAATATGGAGATCTTTATTGAAAATCTCAATAGTGAGATGAGTTATAAAGTCCAATTACAGTGTCTGACCAGCTTTGAAAAGATGATTGAAAATGGACTTAAGATTGAGGAAGCCTTGGTTAAAAAAGGAGTATTGAAAATCTATAATGAAGGGCAAAACTCAACACACTCTTCTAATCATCATAACAACAATGAAAAATCAAAATTCCAGGCAAGAGATAAAAATACTAGTAATGATGGCGCAACTAATACATAGAATGTAAAACCAGTCTTCAATTTATCAGGTGCTACACCCAAAAATAACCAAAACAAAAACCAAAACAACAGTGAGTCTAAACTAGCTCCACCACCACAATGCAAGAAATTTACACCTTTGGGATAGTCACTAGAATCAACATTAAAAGAACTATTGTAAACAAACTCATAACATTACCAGAGCCACAAGATTTTGAACGAAGAGATAAACCATCATGGTGGAATGATGCATATTATTGTGATTTTAATAGAAACAAAGGTCATAAGACAAATGATTGTATGGAGCTAAAACATTTGGTGCAAGACTTGATACACAAACATGAAATATCGATAGAAGGACTTCAAACAAATGTTGATCATGGAGCATTTAAAAATTCTCTATCCAACTATGAAAAAGGGGAATCCTCTTCAACAAAAACCAAAGGGAAAAATGTGAATTATGCTTTTGATACTACAATCCTTCACATTGTTGAAGCTGATAATCAAGTTAATGACATCAAAATCAAGCATAAACAAGACATTTCTATAGTTGATAATCAAATCAATGTCATCAAAATCAATAATAAACAAGACAACTTTCTAGTAAATGTTACCACAAGAGCACAATCCAAGTTTTTATTAAAAGGAAATACATCTAAAACACCTACTACCCCTTCAAATCAATACAATATTGTAGACCAATCACAAAAGATTCCAATCCAAATATCCATACTGGAGCTTCTTAAAATTTCACTAGCTCATGAGGAAATTTTGGAAAAAGCTTTGGTGGACACCACAGTACCAACTAATTTGGAAGTTTGTCAATTCCAAGACATGGCGGGACATTTCACTCCACCCTATTGTTTATCATTCTTAGAAAATAATGATGCATCCCTCACTCATCCAAAAAACATGCCACTCCATATTAATTCTTTAATCCATAAAAATTAGGTCAAACATGTTTTAATAGATGGAGGAGCTACTCTAAATATCTACACCTTAATGCAAGTATCCGTGCATTGGGATTTTCAGAAAATGCAATAGATTATAGAAGAAATATCACCATAAAAGCTTATGATGATAAAGAAAGATCCTCTCAAGGAACGATAGTACTACTAATTCAAGTGGGACCAATTCAAAAGAATATAATCTGCCAAGTTTTAGACAAAGATTTGACATACAACATACTCTTGGGTCAACCTTGGATCCATGAAATGAAATTAGTGACATCAACATACCATCAATGCTTGAAATTACCTTACAATGGACAAGCTATTACAATTTCAATAGATTATAATCATCCACAAGACTCTCAAGATAGTCCAAGATATTTTTGTCCCACACAACAAAGAAGCTCATACTTCTACTTAATCAATTAATGAAGGACAACTCAATTCTTTCTCAAATTAGTTTGAGAAAAATATTTAGTTGAATGATAAAGGAATTAGTGATTCTATTTCCTCAAGTAATGAAGGCCAACTAAATTCTTTGTCAAAATAGTTTGAGAAAAAGTTCTAGTTGAAAGATAAAGAAATGGGTAAGTATTCTTTTAAGTAGTCCTTATGTTTCTCATAGCTGCTAGGTCTTCTCCAAAATCATATGGACAATCATCAACATCTAGACAATAATCTTCACAACCCATCATGATATTTGATGGTAAATTTTTAAAAGAAGGTGCTCTAGTTGATGAATCTAAGGACAAAGATATTCTAAATTTGCTTTACAAAGATGAAGCATCCCAAACAACAACTTCCACTATACCAACAAAGAAATATAGTAAAGGATTCACAATCTTAGAAAAGATGGGATAAGAAGGAAAAGGTCCTATTTGAAAATGAAAAGAAGCCATTGTGGAACCAATTCATCCTATCACATTCAATACAAAAGATAAGAAAGGGTTGGGATACAAAGATGAGACAAAACAAGAAGCCACTCAGTAGATTTGTGAGCGAATCCTCCAATTGCAAGCTAGTTTTGAAACAAACTTAAATGAATATGAATGGGATTCACTATCTCAAGAATCTTGTGAAGACAAAGAAATTGATGCGATAAAGAGGTATGCACCCATACATATGGAGGGACAAAGTTTATGATCTAGACCACTTGAATTTGGATCACTACATATCGATGACTCTAGTGGAGATGAACAAACATCAAATGAGATAGATCATTCGAAGGAGAGTAACATTATAGACCTTGAAATTGCTATTGAAAACCTCAAAAATGTTTCGATCATGACCCTAACCACATTTGATCTTGACCAATCCAATGATTCCTTACCTTTGATACATCTTGAACTCATTGACTAGGAACAAACTGAGCCTCTTGATATCCCTATCTTTTCAGATGATGATGCCATTGTCAACTTCCTTTATTCTAAAAATATAGATACAAGTTCCACCATGAAATTTCATAATGAAGATTCCAATCAAGGGAGTGCCAAATCTCTTAGATGCAAAAAAAAAAAATACAAAAAATTGATCTAGTGGTGAAAACCATGCAATGGCAGTATTAGATCATGAAAAAGTAAAAAGAAAGAGTGTATCCAATGGTGAAAACCTCTCTAAGGCACTAAAGGATGAGAGATTTGACACTCTTCTTTAGAATTATCAAGAAATATATTTATTATTGGTTAATCCTATGCAATCCATAAAAATTGATACTGTAGAAACAACAAAGACCATACACCTAGTGACATTAATGACAAATCAAGAAAAGCCAAATTTCACCAAATTCTTTAAAGAAAGAAAAATCAATTTTTCTTGGTCCTATTTTGACATGCTAGGAATATATTTGGATCTAATAATGCATCATTTATCCATAAAACTTGGATTGAAACCAGTAAAGTAGAAATTGAGAAAAATGCATCCACACATTGCCCTACTACTGAAAGCTGAATTAAAAAATTACTAGACATAGGGTTCATCCAACCAATTGACTATGTAGAATGGATTTCAAATATTGTACCACTCTCCAAACCAAACAACAACATCAGAATATGCACATATTTTAGGGATATTAACAACGATTTTTCAAAGGATTACTTTCCTTTACCCAATATAGATATCATTTTAGATTTAACAAAAAGACATGCTATGCTATCACTCATGAATAGTTTTTTAGGCTATAATAGGATAAAAATTGCAGTAGAAGATCAAGATAAATCAACTTTCACATGCCCATGGGATACATTTTGTTGGAATTTCATGCATTTTGGATTAAAGAATGTGAGAGCCACCTATCAATGTGCAATGACAATATTCTTTCATGACATGATGCACACATTCATGGAGGACTATGTGGATGACCTGTTAGAAAAATAATTCTCCAAGGAAGGACATCTAGAAATCTTTGATAAAATATTTACTCGATTGGAAAAGTTCAATGTGCGATTATATCCAAAGAAGTGTGTATTTGGAGTAACACCAACAAAAATCTTAGGATACATAGTCTTAGCTAAAGGAGTTTAAGTAGATCCAAAAAAAGTTCAAGCAATCATGGAAATGTCATCTCCCAAGAACATTAGCCAACTAAGATCTCTACAAGGAAGATTCCAATCCATCAGAAGGTTCATCATGCAACTGGTAGAAAAAAGTCATCCTTTTACTCATTTGTTACACAAGAATGTTCCTTTTAGATGGGATGAAAGTTTTGAAGCTGTTTTTAATCGATTGAAACAATATCTAATGAATCCATCTATATTGGTATCACCAATAGAGGGAAAACCACTTCTAATCTATATAGAAACTACTGAGCTATTTGTGGGAGCTTTTCTAGCACAAGAATACTATACAGGAAAAGAAATGGCCATCTAATACATTAATAGAACACTCAATGGCTATGAACTTCACTATACATTGATTGAAAAAGATTGTTTGGTAGTAGTGTTTGTTACTCAACAATTGTGACACTAAATCTTAACACATACAATTAAAATATGTACTCAGCAAAGCCACTCTAATAGGAAGATTAAAAAAGTGGGTGATGATATTGAGTGAATTTGAAATTCAATATGTGGATAGAAGAGCAATCAAGGGACAAGTAATACTAGATCAACTAGCTAAATCGCCGTTGTAAGATGACCATCCTATGCAAATTGAATTTCCCGATGTAGATGTCCTCACAATGACAATGCAACATTGGATATTATAATTTGATGGGTCTTACACTCAACATGGATTTTGTGCTAGAATCTTATTTGTTACTCCTCAAGGACACACTACCCCAAAATATTATAGGTTGATGTTCCCTTGAACAAATAACATGGTAGAATATGAAGCACTAATCACTGGTATCAAGGTAGTAGTGGAATGGAAAATCATTAAATTGCAAGTTTATGGAGATTCTCAATTAGTCATTAATTAGCTTAATGATGTCTATCAAACAAAAGATAACAATATGATGCCATACAAGAGAATGGTAGATGAATTGAAGAAATATTTTGTTGATAGCAAGTTTGAACAATTTCCAAGAGTAGACAACAAAGTTGTAAATACCATGGCAACCATTGTTTCTCATCTAAAAATATCAAAAAAAGGAAGTCATTAAGAATTCATGGTGGAACAACTGTTTAATCCTGCCTATGACAATCTTGAATCCCAAGTTATGTACCATCTAGTTTAGGTTGATTCTCCAATCTATGGGAAAATTTATACCTATTTGAGAGACAATACCCTTCAACCTAATCTATCCTGGAACCAAAAATACAACTTTATCCATCAAGCAGCCCAACACACCTTTATAGTTGATTGTGAATGGTGATCCTAGACTTGCACAAACACAAACAAACAACACAATATTAGTCGAATATGCAAATGTAAATTAGCATTCCCCATGCAATTCATTTGAAATGAAATGAACAAGAAAACAAGAGATAAACCAAATGAAAACTATGTAATCTTCCTCAAAACAAACAAACTCTCAATCCCATGGGGGAATTGGTGCTATTTTGATGTGGAAAATAGCCTTGATAGCTATTACATGTTATTAGTTTATCATTGTCTTTCCTTTCATTGTTTCATTAAGGGTTTGATTACTAAAAGTGAGGTTTGACCAAGGAAAACCCCTATTTGCTAACATTCAAACATTTTTCCTCTATTGCATGTGTGTTTGTAGACCTAGGTATGCATATTTAACAATATTTTTGGTGTTGAATATTTGTTTACAAGTCAAATAGGTGCTTCAAGTCAACTAAAGTATATTTCAAGCTTGGAGAAGGTTTTCTATCCATTTCTTGCATAATTGACTTCAACAACCCAACATTCAATAACTTCAGATTTAGTGTTCCAGAGTTGTCTCCTGATTTTTCAGAAATTTGGGAGAGGACTAATTTTCCACTAGTGGTGAATGAGTCCCACCTTAGGACTTAAAATCTTAATTTTGTCAGATTCTGGATTCCAACAGATAAAAACTTATTTTTGACACTTTTTCACTAGGAGGAGGACTAATTCGCCTCCCTAGGTGAATGAGTCCCATTGTGAAAAATTAATAATTTCAACTAGCATCCATAGTATTCCAGATTCATCCAACACTACCCAAGTGCACTCAAATTCATCTTATTTCTTTTTGTTATGTATAATTTCTTCATTTAGTTCATTATTTGCATATCACAGTGTGTTATAAAACATAGCTTAAGTCTCACTTTCGCATTCATATTTAATCATTTATATCATTCAATTTTATTTATTTTACTTCATTTAGATTATACAATATTGCACACAACATAATTTGAATCATTTTTTTTTGCATTTTTGGCCCTGCCTCTCTCCTTTTCGATGAAAAACCCTAAAGAGTTAGAGAAGTCCTAGAGAGCCAAAAAACAAGAATTCAATTATCATGAGTCAATGTTGATGGGCTCTAGGGTTGACCATGCCATACAACTAATGGCATTAGCATGCTGACATGGTAGGGTCAGATGATGTGGACCAATCAAGGTTTGACACGTGGTGTCCATACAATGATTTTAGTAGTACAATAGATGATGTGGCAAGTTGAGTCAATAGGACATGTGGGAGTCCCAGTCATTACATGTGATGGCATCATTATGGTGATGTGTTTGTGACAGTGAATCAAATTGTACCATGTGGCACATCAGTTCATAGTTTCAAGTTTATTTTATTCACCAAAAGAATAGTGGAGGTCAAACACGTGACCCCCATAGTGCAAGCCACCAAAATTACCATTACACCATGTTGCAGTCCTCTATTATACTATTATTGTTAGTTTGTTTTGATATTTGGAATTTCTACAATGACTTTTAAAAAAAGGCAGCGGCAAGGTTTGAACCCCAACCACTCGGCCTACCGAAATGTAGGGTGGTCGCTATGCCATTTAGCATTTTAAGGTTATCTATGGGGGTGGTTTAATGTGTCAAAAAAATAGACTAAGTTATTAACAAAATAACCTATAAATGGTTATTAGTTGATATTTTAAAATAAGATGAAAACTTAAACAACCTAAACCCAAATAGCCTGAATGGGTAAAAAATTAAGGGGGTGAAAACAAATTTAAATGTTTTTATTTAAGGGGTTATGGTTTTTTGTAATTAAGGGTGATTGGTTAAAATCACACCTTAAAGGGGGGAAATTACAAATTTGGTGGTTTTAGCCCAAATGGGAAAATTTAAAATATAAAACGGGGTGTTGAAGCATTATATCATCCAAATTATGGAATTCATCCTTTGCTCCAAAATTTTCTAATTCATCCAAGCATCCAAGTAAGGGGGATTTTTGTAGGAGGACTTCGAAGAAGAGTTGTAGGATTAGTTCAAGTCTTGAAGCTTTGTAGGAGGTTTGAGAGAACTATGTAGCTTGCATTGGAAGGAGTTCATCGTTCTGATGTCTAGAGTAAGGTCTTTATTGTGAAATTCCTTCTTGAATCCTTGTTTAAAGAGAAGGTAGTTGCTTTTAGAAGCACTGGTGAGAAGGTCCCCGCATCTTGCATAAGAAGGAATAAAACAATTCATGTTCAAATGGATTTGGAGACGTAGCCAGATTTTGGTGAACTCTATTATCAAGTCTTTCTTGTCATATGGTTTTTTAGCTTCTATGATTTTCATGTGTTTTCATGGTTGATTATGGTTCTTTATTCTGCACTTGAATTAAGTTAAATTAGTTGTGAAATAATCAGTGAGCTCAATATATTGATGGATTGAATTTTCATATTGGATTCAAACCATTGATTAAAGATCTCAGAACAAATTTGGAATTAATTAAGCTAAGTAATTTATTTCAAATCTAATAAATGAAGAACTTAGTTGAGTAAGCACACTCTGTAGTTATTAAAATCATTGTGCTAGCTCTTCTACTTTTTCAATACTCTCCTTCTTAATCCTTTCAAGATCATTTTGATCTCTGTCCATAATGGTTGTCACCGTTTGCTTTGTTTTGAGTTATTTATTGAATAATGTACCCAATGTGGCCTTATTCTCCTCAAACAATGGAACACTTATCTTCTCTAATGCATAGGCCTTCAATTTTTCCTCTTGTTTTATTTCTTCCTATCTCCTTTCAATCAAAGCATTCCACAACTTCACAAGAAGTTGTTTCTCTATATTTCTCATATCAACTTCAAGAATAATAATATATTTTACTATGGCTTCTACTATGGTGGCCTTATCCACCTCATCATTCTGATTATAAAAAGATATAGTTTCTTCTAACATCTCTTTTTATACAATGTCATTAAAGAGTGCATCAAATTTCATTAGAATATGTGATCTTATCAGATTCTTTTTCTTTTTATTTTATTTTTCTTCCAATGTCATCCTTTTCTTTCCCACAAATGAACAATAAATATTTTCTTATCTTTTTCTACTTCCTCCTCACTGTCTATGTCAATGATATTAAACTTCTTCCTTTTTGTACCTATTTCACTTTGTGAAGCTTCACCTTTTCTATTTTGGATCAACTATGGCCCTTCTTCTTCTTCCTCTTCATCTTCAACATTGACACTTAAATACTTATCTCGACTAGCCTTTATCTTGACACTTCTTCTCACATAGTCAGTTGGATGTGATGTTGGTGTATCTTTTTCCTTATTAGGCCTCTTGGCTTGTTTTTCCAAAGAGGATTTTTCCTTCACCAGAGCATTAGTTTTCTTTGTAAGAAAACTAGTCTCCTTCTTAGCTCCACTTGGTGAGGGAGTTGTCCTAGTCAACTTCTAAGAATGTGCAAGAATGGAAGTTTCTCTACTAGATCTCCTCACACTTGATGAGCTTCCCAAATCTCCAACCATTGCTCTTACTTGTTCCACTTTCTCTTTTGTGAGGCACATGGCCTCTTCAAAATCTGTAGTAATCTTTTCAACTTTCTTCTTTATTTTGTGGTTTCCTTTGCTCCATATGCACCTCAATAGATTTTTCTTTATTGGTGACATATCTGCCCTCTATAGTGGCCTTAGGTTTACTCAACATATAACCAATGGAAACCATGATCTTATTCTTTGTAATCTCATATCCCATTTTTTAGATCCATAATGTTCTTACCTCTATTTCTTGTATGCTACATTCATCTTTGGAAACCATGAAGATGATATCCTTCTTGTATTTCTCAACTATCTTCTGGGGAATTATCTCCCTCTCTTGCATCCTCTTTTATAAAACTACAAATAATGCCATAGGGGCATCTTCCTATTCCTTTGCATCTTCCAGACCTTTTAAGAATTCTTCAATTTGATAAGTAACAAGTCTCCCTTTTAACCACACTACACTCTTGTTCTAGGGAGTTCTTTCAAAAGGAAAAACAAAAAACACACAACTAAAGTTTCATACTTGAAGGCATACCTAGTATCCCTTTTTTCTAAAGATTTTCCATGAGTTGTCTCATTAATTCACATAGGTCATAATTTTCACCTTTCTCCACCATCTCATAAGTAGTGTTAATGGTAGTGGACAATAGAAATTCTTCCTATTGGAGAAATATAACTTGTAACCTATCATCATGGAGGCATACTTCACAATAATATTCCTTATTTCTTTTATGGTCAAAGCCCTCCTATCATACATTGCACCTATTCAATCCATTACAAACTCCTTCTTAATAGATTTGAGTAGTGGAATAGCTTTGGTGGCACACAACCTTGTAACTTCCCTAATCACCTCCTTTGTGATTAGTCTAGGAATATCTATCCATACAAATTTATCATGGATGTAGATCAAAGAAATAATTACCCATGCATAGTCAAGGAAAAAGTTAAGAGACCCTTGCTAAATATTGAGTCCCTTGGCAACCAGATTTTGATATTTAACCTTCAATAGAAAGTCTTCACAAAAAAATTCCTTTATCAACAAATCTCCCATTTTGGAATGTTCATATTCTGCAATCTTTCCATGGATATTTATTCTTATGTCCTTTGTGTGTAGGACTCCATATGAAATCCTTGAGAAAGCACCTTCTGGATCGACCTCAATGGATTTTTGAAGATGCATCTTAAATTTAGTTCATCATTGTTCAAACACATCCACAACCCTTGGTGTATCCATTTAAATATTTTCTAACTTACTTTCAAATTTTTTTTGAAAAATTAGGGCAACAAAGTCTGTAAATACCTCTCATTTTAATTTTTTGACTAGGGTTTTGATTGTACTCCAAATCAATCACCTTGGTCACTCAAATTTACTCCTTCACAACTCTTTTCTTTCTTAAATGCCCTCCTTTTCTTGAAAACATGAATTTCAGTGAACTTTTCTTAAGTGAGATCACTTATAAACATTATGTTGTGACCTAATTCATATCGAATATTGAAAAGCTAGTAAAAATCTTAACTGTTTTCATAGTCAACTTCAAATGATCTACAACCTTTCACATTTCAATATCTTATCCTAGAATTTTCTCCAATAGATCAAACATATTTTCATACACCATATATATGTGTGTGTGTGTGTGTGTGTGTGTGTGTGTGTGTGTGTGTGTGTGTGTGTTGAAGCATCAACATCATTTTCTTTGGAAAGGGATGAAATATTTTCATTATAGACCCCCCTGAGCCAATTCTTTCAACTTAGTTTCTAGAGGAATCAACTTCAGCAAATGGTACAACATCATCCTTAACCTTGGTCTCTTCCTTCTTTCTCCAGTTATTGTCCATCTCCTTTTTTGTCTCTATCGGATCACTCTTTTGTACTCGATCATTCTCCTCTACCTAATCATCCTTCTTTATATTTTTTCTTATGAAAAACTTAGAAATGTGTATATGCCTATTCTAATAATATCATATAACATTATTTTGAACAATCTTAATTCCATTCATTCTATATTTTTATTGATTATCTTTATGCCCAAATCCATAGTATATATACAATAGCCATTAAAATATTGAACCATTCTACCATTTTTATATCCATTCATCATTTGAATTCTACATTCACTAGCTCTATGACCAAATATCTTAGATTTAAAACATTAATTAAGAAAATATGGAACATTTTGATTCATTCCGCTTCTACATTTCATAGCCTTATGTCCAAATTTATTGCACAAGAATAACAAAAACCATTAAAATATGGGTACCTTTATGAAATTGGTTGACTAACTGGTGGTCTTTTAACTTTATTCCTTGGATTCTAAATCAGCTTGCTATTGTTTTTCTTTTCTTCAATCTTCATTTTAGGCTAGCTTGTTGCCTTTTAGATTTCTCCTATCTCAAACCTTAACCCTTCTTTATCTTTTGATCATTTTTTATTTGAAATAATTTCATCAAGCTTTGTGGAAATCATCTTGAATTTTTCTTCATGGCTTCTTTATTTTTCTAGATTTGATCTCAAATTCACATCTTTTTCAAGCCTTGTGCATTCTTACGATTTTATTTTCACCATTGTATTCAAGAATTCTTCAACTCCTTTTCTTTATTCAACTTGCAAATTTAGTCTAGTGATTGTTTCATTTGCTTGCTTCAACTATTCACTGACCTCTTTATGCCTTTCTCTAAATTTCTTGATTTGTTCTCTCAAATTTCTAATGCATTCATTTGCTTCTTTGATATATTTTCTTTTAGATCTTTATTTTCACCTTTAGTTATTTCTATATCATCAAGAGAAACTTTGAGTTCTCCATTTTTGTCAAATATTCAATCTTTTTCTTTAGATCCAACTATAGGAATTTATTCTAGAGGAGAAGGAAATCTTCTAATAGCCATGTGTTAAACCTCCAAGATCTTCGTCAAGAGGTTAAGCTCCTTCCCAGGAACAAAGCTTTGATACCAATTTATGAACACTCGGTGTACTAAGAAGAGTAGGTGAATCAATATTCCTTTGAAGCAGTAAAAAATTTAACCATTCAACTCATAAGATATTCAACCGCAATAATGAAGGCATGAAATCATCTATGTAATACCCCTCCCCTTACTGTTTGGATTTATTATGTTTCTATGCATTTTTTTGCTACTTGTGACTATGATGGTACTATTATTGTTTGATGTGGTTAGTTAGATACTAGATGATGCTGTTATTTCATTATGGACATGATTATTTCATATGACATTATGGTTGGTTATATTAGTTGATTTTCGGGATTATGATATGATGCAGTGATTTAATTTAATATGTTATGAGGTGAGTGTTAGTTAGAAATGTTAATGTATTGGTTATATTATAATTGTTAGAATAGGTGTGATGAAGGACAATATAGCATCACTCATTTCTGAGTGCCCTGTTATGTTGTGATTCCTTCTCACAATGTAGTATTTTGATTTAATGCTTTAATGTTATATATATGCACATGTACACAACTTCGTTTGTATGCAGGATTTGTAGGTACAAGTCTCGATTCCACTTGCTTCGGCAGGACAGGGCGATCACCTATAGCCCAATGGTTAAATGTTGAAACAGAGGTGACAATGAAGTCCTCCCGTCCCATGATGTCAGATCGTCTCATTTGATTGGTATTGTTCATTTTTGTAATTGTTGTCAGTTGTGTTTGTGTGTTGTATTTTGTCGTATTTTGATTAATGTTGGTACTTTATACGTTGTGGTGTATTCAATTTAAATGATGGAAATAATTGGTTGTTTTTAATATTAGATTTAAATTCTTTTTAAATAATTAGATGATTTTAATTATTTTTTTTAAAGTCATATATTTCAATTAAATGATAATTAAATATTCGATGTGTTTTAACTACTTTAATTAATTATCTAGTGGTGGATAGTTATTAGAATAATTTATTTAAATTAAATAAGTAATGTGTTGTGCAAGTAAAAGTTGCAAAATAGAAATTAAAACAATAAAACAAATAAAAGAATGAAAAAGATGGTGAGAATAAATAAGAATACAAAGCGAATTAAAAAGTTGGCTTTTAAAGAATGATTTTCTTTTTTATTTTTGATTTTTAGAGTTTTTGAAATGAATGGACAATGTCTTTTATTCCATTAGGAAAATTGTAAGTTTTCTCTCACACACACAAAGGAGTATTGTTACAGAAGTTGAATAAGATTCTGGGTTTGTATTCTGAAATTGGAAAAGGGATATTGGATTCTTTTGTTTTATTTTGAGGAGAGTTCTTGAAAGGAATTGAAAATCTGTTACTAGGTTGTTTTGGAGAAGTTTCCTGAATAGAGAATCGGTTTGAGATTTGAGCACGGTGACTCAGAGGAGATTTGAAGCGAGAAGGAGGAGCTCTTCGTAAAGACCGTCAGAAACAATCTTCATCAGGTTCTCGAATAAGCGCAAGACTCCAGGTTTTTTAATCTACTCTCTCTCTGTCTTCTGATTTAAGAAAATAGGAAAAATAAATTAGGTTATTTGGAGAAAGAGAAATAAAACTTTAGAAAAGAGAAATTTATTGAATAAAGAAAACTATTGCTTGAACTGAAACTAGGGAAAGATATTAGACTAGAAATTTTAAGGAGAAAGAAAATTATTGAACTACTTCCAATTTGTCAAATCAAAAACCTCTAGCTTATGAAATATTCAACTTGTCAATAATAGCATTTAAAGATAAATGATTTCCTTATTGGAAATAATACATCTGAGGTTTTATAAATATATAGTTATATATGAGGTATTCATTGCTCTTTATTTTATTCTGTTACCTCTATTTTACCCTCTGTACTTTTATTCTGGATGTTTTATATATATATATATATGGTTTATTTATTTGTTTTTACGTTTAACCTATGCATCGGTCATACGCCGACAGGGAATAAACTTTATAAATTTGAATTTCTGTGGAAAACGTATTTTCTGTGCTTTTATATCGAATTTTATTCTTTAAAATATATATATATATAAACAATTTTTTTTGAACAAAATAAAATGGTATTATTGGGAAGGGATGGGTCGGCCTAAGCTGTACCCGTCCCCCTCCCTTTTCTCTGCACACGACAGCCCAGGACCGCTGCCGCAGTCCTAAGGACTGCTGGGTGCAGTCCGTAAGGACTGCCACAGCAGCCCTTGGGACTGTTGTACGCAGTCCTTAGGGACTGCGGGCGTACAGAGCAGTTATTAATTATTTTTGTTTTATTTTTTTATTTTATATAATATATAAATATATATATATATATTTGATTTTGTGTAAATATTTTGATTATTTATTTATTTATTTTATTATTATTAATTGTTTATCATTATTAAAATCAGTGATATATATGTATATATATACAGTTTATATATATATGTAAAGGTGTTAAAGTTATGATTTAAATTAAAATAGAATAAAATAAAAATAAAATATATATATATATATATATATTAATTTTATTGAATGCGATTTAGTTGAGTAAGCATGAAATTATTATCTTTGAATAATTAAAGAAAACAAATTAGATAAGTTGTCATTAATTTTAGTGTTCTTTATTTTTTACTCTATGTCGAGTAAAATAGAGATATTATACGTATTTGGTTGAATCGTCTTCTCGAGTTAGAAACTCGTGTGATTTGTTTTTGACTTCTATTTATTGTTATTGACTTTATCTTTGTGTTGTGGAAACTCTGTTGTGTTTTGAACCTCGTTTGGATTATTGTAAATCTCGGTCTTCTTCAGAGGCATGTCTTATATCCTTTGATGTTTATACTTGTATCTTTGTGATTAGAATATTACATGATTTTGAGTTTTATTAATTTTAATGGTCGTACGTGGTTGTAGTCGTTGTGATTACGATTTATCATGAGATGGATTTGTCTCTTATGTTCTTTCCTTGAGTTTGATGCTTTAAATGATATCCTCGTTTTGGTTATACTTTCGGAGTTGAAACTGATTGGCATTCTGTTTGGAAGGGTTGAACGACGATTGTAAGATCTTTTGGTTATGAGTGATGCGAGAGGGTTAATGCCTCGCATGGTTCTTGTTTTGGTATTATGTTCTTTATGTTATAGTTCAACCCTTGCCTAGTTTTTATATATGTTAGGGGTCATAGGGAGAGTGGCTCTTCGTGGGCGTCGGTGCCTCGGGTAAGAGGAAGTGCTCAAGGGAACCCACGTAAGAGTAGTTAAACAAGTGATAACCTAAAAATAGAATTTAGGGGGATGGGTAGTAAAACACACAAGCTAATTAAATCTAGATTCCTCGTCTATGCATTAGGGCTACCGTAGACTAGTGATAGACTGAGTAGGCCGTGGTCGGCAAAGTCGTAGTCTCGTCTTATGAGAGATTATCGGCTCCGCATTAGCTACCCTATGGTACCGGTGCCTCAGTTAGGAGGAAGGGCCAGGGGATCCATAGATGGGTGCCGACACCTCAGTTGGAGGAAGTGCCAGGGGATCCCATGAGAGCTATGCGATGACACTCTCCACTAGACATCCTTGTTCTTGTTTCTTGTCGCCTCTGGATATTGTAATCTTTATGTTGTTTCTGAGGGCTAGTGAATCCATAGATGGGTGCCAGCGCCTCAGTTGGAGGAAGTGCCAGGGGATCCCATGAGAGCTATGTGATGACCCTCTCCACTTGACACCTATTTGCCTTGGTTCTGGTTGCCTCTGGATTTGCGTTCTGAATGGTTGTTTAGATTTATATGGAATCATGTACTTTTTATTGTTTCAGATTTATTTGGAAATGTATTTTGGATGTTGTTGCGGTTCTTCTGGATATTGTATATTTATGATGCCTTTGATTCTTGTGAATTTGTTTCATGATTGTTAATTGGAGGTACTTCATGTTATTGTGATGAGTTCTTAGTTTTAACTTGTTATGTGATTTGTGAAAGTTGATGGTCGTTCATTGTATGCTTTGAGTTGTACTTGTTTTGTATCGTGTTGTTGTTGAGTCAGTTTGACATTCATGGTCGGGATCTCTTCCTCGTCACCTCTGAGCACGGGGGTTGAGTTACTTGTAATTCACATGGTTGGGTGGAACATGCTCCGCACCCGTTGGGTTCCCCATCAGCATTATGTCTTCTCAGCATTTCCGCAGTGGTGTTGTACCAGTGTTCATTTTATATCTCAGATTTTATTGTACTTGTACCATCCCTATGTTGGGAAATTCAATGTAATTCATTTATCCAGAGATTGTAATGTAATATTATATCAATGATGTAATAGTTAGGATCATTTGTAACTCTATTAAGAGATTTATCATGGATGTATGATGTGATGTTTATTGTTCTCGTATCATGGTTATTGGATGTATCATTAATCTTGGTTATTATGTAATAAATGATATTGTTGTAATATTTATCTTCATTTCTGTTTAGTTGTTGCGATGTAACCTTGCGTGCCCCAGAGAACTAAGTGTATGTTAATGCTATGTAATATGCTATGTGGTTATGGTTTAAAGTATTTGCATGTTTGATTTAATTATTTAAAAAAAAAAATTATTTGCTATGTGTGTGTTCTCTGGGGTTTGCACGACGGGCGTTACAACTTGGTATCAGAGCATAGGTTCATACACTGGGCACTGTGTGTGCTCACTATGTAACCTTGCATTTAGTCCCTAGAGTATAGAGTTTCATTTTTTTGTTGTGTTTGTTGTGAACCTAAGTTTCTTCTGTTAGCCAGTCTCAGGGCAATGGTGCAGGAAATTGATGGGAAAGGATAGGACCCTCGGTGTAGTGCGCAATGCACCGATATCCTTCCTATCAAGGATGCGCTATGACCCTTGTGTCATTGTGTGATGTGGTTTCCAGTGATGTGAGTTATGAGTGTGGTTTGTGGCGTGTTCTCATGGTTGTTGTGTGCTTACTCTTATCTATTTAATGGCTTCCTGGAGTAAGCCATATCCTTGGGGGGGAGGATGTAATACCCCCATATTATTAATACTTTTTAATATTATTTGTTACTTTTATGTGTGAGCTTGATACTAGTTACTAATGGTGATTAGTTCATCATCTTGGTGTGTGAGGATGCCTCCTGTATTAGGGAACCTTATTCCCTTTTGTTTACCGGCTTCCAGGAGTAAGCCGATTTTATGAGGGGGAGGATGTAATACCCCTCCCCTTACTGTTTGGATTTATTATGTTTCTATGCGTTTGTTTGCTACTTGTGACTATGATGGTACTATTATTGTTTGATGTGGTCAGTTAGATACTAGATGATGTTGTTATTTCATTATGGACATGATTATTTCATATGACATTATGGTTGGTTATATTAGTTGATTTTCAGGATTATGATATAATGCAGTGATTTAATTTAATATGTTATGAGGTGATTGTTAGTTAGAAATGTTAATGTATTGGTTATATTATAATTGTTAGAATAGGTGTGATGAAGGACAATATAGCATCACTCGTTTGCGAGTGCCCTGTTATGTTGCGATTCCTTCTCACAATGTAGTATTTTGATTTAATGCTTTGATGTTATATATATATGCACATGTACACAACTTTGTTTGTATGCAGGATTTGTAGGTACAAGTCTCGATTCCACCTGCTTCGGCAGGACAGGGCGAGCACCTATAGCCCAACGGTTAAATGTTGAAATAGAGGTGACAATGAAGTCCTCCATCCCATGATGTCAGATCGTCTCATTTGATTGGTATTGTTCATTTTTGTAATTGTCATCAGTTGTGTTTGTGTGTTGTATTTTGTCGTATTTTGATTAATGTTGGTACTTTATACGTTGTGGTGTATTCGATTTAAATGATGGAAATAATTGGTTGTTTTTAATATTAGATTTAAATTCTTTTTGAATAATTAGATGATTTTTTTTTTATTTTTTTTAAGTCATATATTTCAATTAAATGATAATTAAATATTAGATGTTTTTTAACTACTTTAATTAATTATCTAGTGGTGGATAATTATTAGAATAATTTATTTAAATTAAATAAGTAATGTGTTGTGCAAGTAAAAGTTGCAAAATAGAAATTAAAACAATAAAACAAATAAAAGAATGGAAAAGATGGTGAGAACAAATAAGAATACAAAGCTAATTAAAAAGCTGGCTTTTAAAGAATGATTTTATTTTTTAATTTTTATTTTTAGAGTTTTTGAAATGAATGGACAATGTCTTTTATTCAATAAGGAAAATTGTAAGTTTTCTCTCACACACACAGAGGAGTATTGTTATAGAATTTGAATAAGATTATGGCTTTGTATTCTGAAATTGGAAAAGGGATATTGCATTCTTTTGTTTTATTTTGAGGAGAGTTCTTGAAAGGAATTGGAAATCTGTTACTAGGTTGTTTTGGAGAAGTTTCCTAAACAGAGAATCGGTTCGAGATTTGAGCACGGTGACTCAGAGGAGATTTGAAGCAGGAAGGAGGAGCTCTTCATAAAGACCATCGGAAACAATCTTCATCAGGTTCTCGAATAAGCGCAGGACTCCAGGTTTTTTAATCTACTCTCTCTCTCTCTATCTTGTGATTTAAGAAAATAGGAAAAATAAATTAGGTTATTTGGAGAAAGAGAAATAAAACTTTAGAAAAGAGAAATTTATTGAATAAAGAAAACTACTGCTTGAACTGAAACTAGGGAAAGATATTAGACTAGAAATTTTAAGGAGAAAGAAAATTATTGAACTGCTTCCAATCTGTCAAATCAAAAACCTCTAGCTTCTGAAATATTCATCTTGTCAATAATAGCATTTAAAGATAAATGATTTCCTTATTCGAAATAATACATCTGAGGTTTTATAAATATATAGTTATATATGAGGTATTCATTGCTCTTTATTTTATTCTGTTACCTCTATTTTATCCTCTGTACTTTTATTCTGGATGTTATATATATATATATGGTTTATTTATTTGTTTTTACGTTTAGCCTATGCATCGACCATATGCCGACAGGGAATAAACTTTATAAATTCGAATTTTTGTGGAAAACATATTTTTTGTGCTTTTATATCAAATTTTATTCTTTTAAAAAAATATATATATAAACAAATTTTTTTTTGAACAAAATAAAATGGTATTATTGGGAAGGGGTGGGTCGGCCTGAGCCATACCCGTCCCCCTCCCTTTTCTCTGCACATGGTAGCCCAGGACCGCAGCCGCAGTCCTAAGGACTGTTGGGCGCAGCGCAAAGGACTTCTATCCGCAGCAGCCCTTGGGAGTGTTGTACGCTATCCTTAGGAACTGCGGGCGTACAGAGCAGTTATTAATTATTTTTGTTTTATTTTTTATTTTATATAATATATATATATATATATATATATATATATATATATATATATATATATATATATATATATATATATATATATATATATATATATTTGATTTTGTGTAAATATTTTGATTATTTATTTATTTATTTTATTATTATTAATTGTTTATCATTATTAAAATTAGTGATATATATGTATATATATACAGTTTATATATATATGTGAAGGTGTTAAAGTTATGATTTAAATTAAAATAGAATAAAAAAATAAAAATAAATATATATATATATATATATATATTAATTTTATTGAATGCGATTTAGTTGAGTAAGCATGAAATTATTATCTTTGAATAATTAAAGAAAGCAAATTAGATAAGTTGTCATTAATTTTAGTGTTCTTTATTTTTGACTCTATGTCGAGTAAAATAGAGATATTATACGTATTTGGTTGAATCGTCTTCTCGAGTTAGAAACTCGTGTGATCTGTTTTTGACTTCTATTTATTGTTATTGACTTTATCTTTGTGTTGTGGAAACTCTGTTGTGTTTTGAACCTCGTTTGGATTATTGTAAATCTCGGTCTTCTCCAGAGGCATGTCTTATATCCTTTGATGTTTATACTTGTATCTTTGTAATTAGAATATTACATGATTTTGAGTTTTATTAATTGGAATGGTCGTACGTGGTTGTAGTCGTTGTGATTACGATTTATCACAAGATGGATTTGTCTCTTATGTTCTTGCCTTGAGTTTGATGTTTTAAATGATATCCTCATTTTGGTTATACTTTCGGAGTTGAAACTGATTGGCATTCTGTTTGGAAGGGTTGAATGATGATTGTAAGATCTTTTGGTTATGAGTGATGCGAGAGGGTTAATGCCTCGCATGGTTCTTGTTTTTGTATTATGTTCTTTATGTTATAGTTCAACCCTTGCCTAGTTTTTATATATGTTAGGGGTCATAGGGAGAGTGGCTCTTCATGGGTGTCAGCGCCTCGGGTAAGAGGAAGTGCTCAGGGGAACCCACGTAAGAGTAGTTAAACAAGTGATAACCTAAAAATAGAATTTAGGGGGATGGGTAGTAAAACACACAAGATAATTAAAATTGGATTCCTCTTCTATGCATTAGGGCTATCATAGACTAGTGATAGACTGAGTAGGCCATGGTTGGCAAAGTCATAGTCTCGTCTTATGAGAGATTATCAGCTCCACATTAGCTACCCCTATGGTGTCGGCGCCTCAGTTAGGAGGAAGGGCCAGGGGATCCATAGATGGGTTCCGGTGCCTCAGTTGGAGGAAGTGCCAGGGGATCCCATGAGAGCTATGTGATGACACTCTCCACTAGACATCCTTGTTCTTGTTTCTTGTCGCCTCTGGATATTGTAATCTTTATGTTGTTTCTGAGGGCTAGTGAATCCATAGATGGGTGCCGACGCCTCAGTTGGAGGAAGTGCCAGGGGATCCCATGAGAGCTATGTGATGACCCTATCCACTTGACACCTGTTTTCCTTGGTTCTGGTTGCCTCTGGATTTGAATTCTAAATGGTTGTTTAGATTTATATGGAATCATGTACTTTTTATTGTTTTAGATTTATTTGGAAATTTATTTTGGATGTTGCTGCAGTTCTTCTAGATATTGTATCTTTATGATGCCTTTGATTCTTGTGAATTTATTTCATGATTGTTAATTGGAGGTACTTCATGTTATTGTGATGAGTTCTTAGTTTTAACTTGTTATGTGATTTGTGAAAGTTGATGGTCATTCATTGTATGCTTTGAGTTTTACTTGTTTTGTATCATGTTGTTGTTGAGTCGGTTTGACATTCATGGTCGGGATCTCTTCCTCGTCACCTTTGAGCATGGGGGTGAGTTACTTTTAATTCACATGGTTGGGTGGAATGTGCTCCGCACACGTTGGGTTCCCCATCAACATTATGTCTTCTCAGCATTTCCGTGGTGGTGTTGTACCAGTGTTCATTTTATATCTCAAATTTTATTATACTTGTACCATCCCTATGTTGGGAAATTCAATGTAATTCATTCATCCAGAGATTGTAATGTAATATTATATCAATGATGCAATAGTTAGGATCATTTGTAACTCTATTAAGAGATTTATCATGGATGTATGATGTGATGTTTATTGTTCTCGTATCATGGTTATTGGATGTATCATTAATCTTGGTTATTATGTAATAAATGATATTGTTGTAATCTTTATCTTCATTTATGTTTAGTTTTTGCGATGTAACCTCGCGTGCCCCAGAGAACTGTGTGTTAATGATATGTAATATGCTATGTGGTTATGGTTTAAAGTATTTGCATGTTTAATTTAATTATTTTTAAAAAAAATTATTTGCTATGTGTGTGTTCTCTGGGGTTTGCACGACGGGCGTTACAATCTAACATCACATAACACATGAACACTAGGATTTTTACATGGAAAACCCAAAATGGGAAAAGCCATAGTGAGGATTAGCTCAATATATTGGGTAAAAGCAAGAACTTGGGTACATGAAGAGGGGAAATTTTAGGCAAAGCAAAAAGTTTCACAAAAAATGTTTACGCATTACAGATAGGGTACCTAAACCTAAAACCAAACACATGCACATTTAGCTTTGGGTATGCAACCTAAAATGTGTACGTGTTGTCACCATTTTAGTCCATGCCTAAGAAGAAAAAATGAGATTGCATACGTGTTTGAAAGGCCTTGATTGAAGAAAAATTTGACTGTCACCTCCTCCCATCGACACAACCAACCTCATTGACCTCTAGGTCAGTTGAATTCTTTTTTTTTTCTTTATATCTTGTTTTTTTTTTGTAATTAGTATTCAATTTTTCTTTGTTTAGTGTGTTTTAGTTCAATGTTTTATAGTTTATAATTGCATTTAAAAAACCAAAAACGTCAACAAAACGAAGAAATTTAAATTGTAAATTGAAAACCATAAAAACTAAACCTAAATTGGACACATTTAACTTAGAAATCAAAACCCTACAAACCCTAGGTTGCAAAATTTACATAGGTCCCTCAAAACTAATTTACATAGGTTAATCCTTGGACCTAAACGTAAAGCTAAAACCTTATTTACCCTAATTTACGTAAACCTAAAATGGGCTATTTACCCTAAAACATAAACCTAAAACCTTAAATTAGGGCTCCTCAAGGAGGTTTAGATTACATTTTATATTTAACATAACCTTCTTTGTATGATTTTCACTCTCACTCATGGTTCTTAGTTTATTTAGGCTAGAAGTGATGAAAAGTTCAATATTAGGGGCATGTGATATAATAGAAGAGGTAAAATAAGGATGTGTAATAAGATTTGATGACATAACATGTAGGGATGGGTCACAAATTATAGTCCATAGGTTAGGTACACTTTGGTATGTTGCTGGTGATCCACACAACTACTAATGAAATTCATAATTGAATAATAAAGGAGGTACAAACAATTGATGCATAGATCTATATATTAACCAACAAATTGATTTAATTATAATATGTTCACATAATATAAATTTGATAGCTAATTTTATCTCAGAAAACTTCATGATTGTATAATTTAACTTGAGAAAGTGTACCAGTGAAGTAAAATAATTTACTTCATGTGAAACTATGGGCTTGATTTAATAAGTTCTTATATCATGATGCTAGTTGATTTGAGCATGTAATCACTCTATATCAATGTTGTTAGCTTATATAGTGTATGATGTATTCTCTTAAAAAAACATAGAAATGAAATTCATAATTGTTAATCTAGACTATGTGCAATATGGATAGAGCTAGACACATAAATGTTATTAAATTGAATAAATATTAAAATCTGAAGCATGAATGATTTCTATGCATTTCTTTTATTTGGATGAGATCCTTTCTAAATTATGTAAGGATACATTATGATCATATTTAAGCCTTAATTTATAGGATGTTATTCATAAGATCTATAGGTTGTGTGTAATCTAATTCCTATTTTAACTCTTACGTGTAGTGGCATTGTTCTAGATTAGGAAAACTGAATGTTGTACTTTCTCTACACTAGTGTATAAAAGTTAACATGTAGCATCAACATTTCAATTTGGAAAATCCAAATTACTTTTTTGAAAAACTTGATAGATGATTCATAAATGCAAGTCAATTCTATAACCAAACGTTCATTTTCTAAGATTATTTATTTATTGAATTGATCAATTGATTCCTCACTTAGTGGTAGTTAGGTTCTTTTTTGAAAACCCATGCACATCTAGAATTTATATAAATATTCAAAAGAAGACTCTATGCCATAGAAAAGTTTCAAAAAATATATGATTAGAAAAAAAATTGGGTCTAAATCACTTTAGATCCCCTCTTCCTTTTTAAATCATCCCAGAGTACTTAGAGGTCCAAATAGGTTCAAAATCCATCATAACTCAACAACTTACTTATAATTGAAATATAAAATTCCTAATTGTTGATATATTGAAGCCATTCCTAGAATGTCACATATTTTATTCAAAGCACTAGGTTTAGGTTGTAGGGTTTCTCATTTACTTGTAATTTTTTTTTCATGTGTCTTCTATATGTTTATATTTTTTGAAATCTCTATTTATCTAAACCCCAAACCCTAATTTAGCATTCATTTTGTTGTAGGACCTTAAAATTAAATTTGGTTTCCTTAGACAACTCCACCAAATTTTATTCTCTTAAGTCATGGATCCCATTAAGCCATCCTATCACCCTAAATAGTCAATTGATGTCTTAAAGGATCCTAATATGACATTTCTTAAGGGTATAAAATAAGTTCTAAAAATTTGGTGAATAGACCTCAAGCTCATCTTTGTTTATTTTGTGCATTGCAATTAGGTCACTAGCATATATCTATGTGTCCCTTTGAATGTATTCTATTAATTTTTCATTCTTATCTTTAGTATTCTTTGAAAAAAATGAATGAGATTATAAATTGTAATGTTACTATTAAACTTATAATTTCTTCTTAACTACTTTGTCCCACTATAGAGATCTTATGTCTCTTATCATGAAATTTTAAAATTTAGATAAATCAATTTATGTCCTCGGATTTAATTAAATTATGGTTCATACTTGATTAATACATCTATTCATTTTGTTGTAAGACCTTAAAATGAAATTTGGTTTCCTTAGGCAACTCCACCAAATTTTATTCCCTTAAGCCATGGACAATTTTGTCCTAGGACCTTACTACACATAGATCCCCTTAAGCCATCCTATCACCCTAAACTGTAAATTGATGTCTTAAGTGAGAATTTGACATTTCTTAAGGGGATCAATTTGGTGAATAGAGCCTAATCACTCATCTTATTTTATATTTTGTGCATTGAAATTAGGTCACTAGCATATATCTATGTGTCCCTTTCAATGTCTTCTATTAATTTTTCATTCTTATCTTTAGTATTATTTGAAAATAATGAATGAGATTAAATAAATTTTAAGAAAACCCCATAATTTCATTTCTACCTTTCATATTAACAGCCCCACACTGGACTTAATTTAATGTGTGTACATGCTATGAATTATTAATGCTATGGATTTTATAATGTTATAAATTGAATGGACTTCAAATGAAATATGTTTTGAATTTGTGCATGTTCAATGTGATTTTTAAATAACTTTCAAATTGTGTGCATTATTTAATTAGTTTGTTTATATATATATATATATATATATTTTAATTGTTTAACATGCAGTTTCCATATCATTTCTCACATGGATCTAATGTTTAATTTAGAGGATTTTATTCCCAATCAAGAAATTCCTATAGGTCTTGTACATCCCAATCCACCACATGAAAAAAAACCCTAGCACACCTCCACATTCTCCACCGCATAACCCCCCACTCCCTCCTGAAGTTGATCAAGATCAATTAAGGGAGAATATTAAAGCAAACCTCATTGTCATTCAAGGAAATATAGATCTCATAAAAAATGAGCCTAGAGTCCCTCCCATTGTTGCACAGTTTGCATCTATGATGCAAAGTATTGTCAATTTTGTTTGATCTATTGATGTGGACCTAGTTAGGTTCCATCAATGGAGAGAAGAGAGGAGAAAATTCCATGCGGATGGATTGTCATATAAAGAAATCAATGACTTGAAAATTTACCAAACAAGCCATGTGCCAATATTTTATTAACCCCCAAACAAACCAACCCATTCCACCCACAAAAAAATGAATTTCAATTTTATGGTGTAGGCACCCGTAGATAGCTACCCATTTTTGGGACTACTGGTGGATAATGTTTGACAATCCACCACATGGAAATAGTGAGGTACCCTTATAATTTTTGAGAAAGTTATGGGATGAGTTTTAGTTGGGTTAAAAACCCAACTATTTTGACATGAGGTCATTTCAGGGAGTTGGGCATGGCATGTCCCAACATAGACTAGGAGCATTGTTCCTCCTCCTTCTCCTGGTGTTCTTGTTGCATTTCAACAGCAGATCGTGTTATCGACATTAGGAGAATTGAGATCACTTTCAAGACATCTCACTTAGTAGACTATGTTGGTATAATTAATTATTTAATTACACTTTAGCATAGATTTACTTAGGCATATTTTATTTCCTAGGTTAATTCTTATCCTTATCTTATTGAGTTTTCTTTTTTCTCAAGATAAGATTAAGGTTATTTTTTCTTGCTTTATTGCTTTATTGCCTTTTCAAAGGCTTTTGTATTATTTGTAAAACAATTATCTTCAATAATCATTATTCTGGTTTATGCTTGAACAAACTTTCTCTAAGGCTTCACAGATGTTCTAAATATCCGTTGCATGTGATAGGTCATTGCTTGTAGGTGATTCTTAGGGACTGTGAAGTCAGTTTTTGAACTTCTACATGGTATCAATGCTTTAGACCTATTATTGCATATTCATGATCTGAAGATATTCTCTCACAGCATATTTTTCTATGCAAGGGTTTGAAGCCAGGTTGATTTTTGTGGATCTAGGGGTACACAATTTTTATGTGCATTTTTGGGCCAAATGAACATCGCCATTGTGATCAAAACGTCCAAAAACCCTAGAAATGCCTTTCATTTTGTTGATTTAGGAAAAATTTAAAAAAAGGAAAAAAAATTAGCCCTAAGGCCATACATCCCTAGGGTACAATCTACGAGGCCAAATTTTTTTTTAAAAAAGAAGCAAAAATCAAAGTTTTTTTATTAAAAAATTTGCGCGACTAGTTTAAATCAACACCGCTACCCTCCCGCCACTAGGTGGCCGCTAGCCACCAGCCCTACCACCTGTCTGCACCGCTGCTTCACTCCCCCTTAGCCCCTGAGGTCTATGAGCTCCAGTCCATAGTCACATTATAGACCAGGAGCTAGTGTTCACTATCTTCCATGGGCCCCTCTTATGCGCCAGACGGTCATATCCGTGACCAAGCACTTTATTCTTCAACCCTGTCAGTTTTTTTTTAAAACCCCTGTAGTGCCTAGTCACATGAGCAACCAAGGGCTGAGTGAAAGAGGGCTTAGTTTTTGCCCCTGATTAGCATTAAAAGTGCCTTTTATAGGCCTTTTTTTCATTTTCTCATAACTTTTGCAAACAAAAGCCTTTTTTTGAAAATGAGATATCAATTTTTTCTGCTATCAAATCCAGAAGTTGTTTTCACTCCAGGAGGCGTAACTTTTACTTCCTGGCTCCATTTTTTGAAAAAAAAAAGGTGTTGGAAAGTTGTTTTAGTGCTCTGCATAGATCTCAAACCTGCTTTTTCAGATCTTTTTACTAGGTATATGATATTTTTAAAACTCAGGCTTTACCCTTTCAGTTATTTTCTTGGGAAGTGTGTAATTAGGCTTTTTTTTTAGATCAACGAGCATTGTTTTTTCATTTGAGAGTATCTATTGTTTTCTTTTGTCATGGATTTACATAATATTGCATCCCTTAGTCCATTCAATTATTTTGGTTGGAAAAAACAAATGGAAATTCATTTGAAACACAAAGGGTTGTATAGGGTAACCATGGGTATAGAAATTCAAACTACAAGTGCTACTAAAAAGAGAAAGTGGTTTAATAGGTGTGATGAAGCTTATGGTACATTATTTATGTCTCTTTCCTCTTACCTTCTTTTTCACATTGAGTCTTGGACTACACCCAATGACATCTGGAACACTTTAGAGTCTTTGTTTGGGAAGCAGGATACTATGAGAGGGTTTCACTTAGAGAATGAGATTATTGGCTTAAATACTAGGGATTTTGATAGCATCCAAGAGTTTTTCACCAAACTCAAGTCTCTTAGATTTGAGTTGTCATAGTGTGGTGTTTAGAAAGAAGACTCTTAGTTGATATTGTCCATTGTTTCCAAGCTTGGACCATATTATTCCATTTTTGTATCTACCTTTTATGCCACTATGAATGCACTTGGTACGAGATCCACTATGCCATCTCTTGATGATTTTGCTTCATCTCTCACTCAAGAGAAAGATAAGTTAGATAGCATGGGCATGGTGAAACCTTCTTCCTCATCACAGGAACTTATTACATCACAAGAGCCTAGAGATTAAAAGGCTTCTACAGGAAAAGGCAAGAAATAGAAACAAAAGGATTCCAAACCTCATGAGTAGCACAAGGAGTCCTCAGATTCATCCTCCTCTTCTAAGGGGAAATCATTTAGGAAGGAGAAGACTACATTTGCATATTGCAAGAGGGAAGGACATGCAAAATATAATTGTTACAAGAAGGACATTGATGAGAGCTGAAACATCTTCTTCAGAAACATCAAATTGTTTTTCCTTCTAGGATGTTTGCATCCTCTTCTTCTCCTCATTATTCTTCTTTAGAGCAACATAACAAAGGCACAAGTGGTTTACATACTTCATTTGATATGAAGGGACATGCTCTTTGTGCTTCTTTAGGTATTGGATTAGGGAGATGGCTTCTAGATTTAGGAGCATATCATCATATGGCATCTTCACAATCTATGTTCACTTCCTTTGAGCCTTGCACTATGTCTCCTATTTTCATGGGAAACAACACTTACATGAGTGTTACAGGGAATGGGTCTATTAGTTTTGGGGACCACTCCTTTTAGGATGTCTTGTGTGTCCCTCACTTGAAAAACAACCTTCTTTCCATTTATCAGATCACACGTGGAGGCACTAGAATATCTACGGAGTTCACACCTGATTTAGTTATCATCAAAGACTTGGAGAGTAGAGCAGTTATTGCTACTAGGATAGTGGATCACTCATCTCGGTTGTATTCCTTCATCAATTTTTCTACTGATGGTGCTTCTATTCCTACAACTAGTCCTCACACTTCTAGTGTGCATCATAATTCAGAGGAGAGATTTGGTTTCTTAAACATTTGTGTTCTCACTTCACATCTTGTTCTCGAGCCTTCCATTCCATCTCCCCCCCCTCATGTTTCTATTGTTGTTGCTACTGATGTGGCTTCTTCTATTTTAGTGCAGCAGGATATTATTGATCATCCATCTCTAGAGGGTTTTATTCAATCTTCACCTACTTTTACTTCTTCATTGGTTGAGGTCACACCTGCTTCTATGGAGAAATCTTGGCTACACCTATTCCACCTTCAGATATTTCATTCATTCTGCCTCTTCCCTCTCACTTCTTTCAGGAGATGCAGTTTCTTCAGTCTTATTGGAGCTACTTCATTCTAGGGGTCTATGTGGCCTCTTTCTTCCTCTCTTATGGGGGGTTATTTCATGTATCTTTGTGATGGATGGTATCCTTGGGGACTCTTATGGATTCCTCCATATTTCATCACTTAGTTTATTGCATTCTATTCTCGGGAGGATTTTTGTTCCCATGTGGTTTTCTCCTTTACCCCATTTGATTTAGTTTGCATTGCATTTGTAATTGAGTACCTAATCAGGCCTTGTTGCTAGGACTCATCTTTGCATAATAATTTTCTTCTCCCTAAGTTACACTTATTGGGGGGTGTTGGTGTAATTAATTATTTAATTACACTTTAGCATAAGTTTAGTTAGGCATATTTTATTTCCTAGGTTAATTCTTATCTGTATGTTTTTGAGTTGTCTTTTTGCTTAAGATAAGATTATGGCTTTT
>VDFB02058242.1:589402896-589584419 GCA_007258455.2 Sequoia sempervirens | reverse complement strand
TATGCTCATAATTTGATGTTATGATAAACCTTTAAATGACTTCATTTTTGCTATTTCATGGCTGTTTAAACTTTGTTGAAACCTTTTATGGGGATATCCTATAGCAAGACACTTTTATATTCCTACAACCTATTGTGTTGACTTGATTGCATTTATTGCCCTGTTGACTCCCGAAAATGGCTGGTATATCGTATATAGTTTTTGAATGGTGAAGTAGATTTGAAATGTGTGATTAATGAATAGATATCATGTATGTACCATATGCCTTTTCTTGCACGTCTGTTACCTTTTGTTTCACAGGTTGTTGAAGAATGATCGAGTCAAGCGCAACCGATCTCGGGCTTGCAGTAAAGCCCATTTCCTGCACGACTTTGAGGAAGCTCCGCCAAAGACTCTTTGACCGAAACTGAGATTTGGAAAGATTTTTAATGGAAAGTCAATCTAGAGAGAGTGGAGCGCTAGATTCTCTCTGAATCGGGTTGAACACATAAATTCATTTATGAAGTTTGTTCCTTGATTCAGGGATATACTTTACTTCCACGTCTTTCTTTGATGAAGTTAGTTAGTTAGTTGTTCTTTTAATTTAAAAATAAGATACTCCTCCTGCGCGAGGTAGTGGTAGAAGATGAATAGAAGGAGTAATAGATGATTTTTAGGTAAGATAGAAACAAGTAGCAGAGATCATGTAAGAATCAGTATGATAATGAAAGACAGAATCTGTTTGACCAGAAGCAGAGTTTGTTGTTAGTTTTCACACCAACAAGACAATGTATTTCATTCTGTTTTCATGAATAAAGATTGATGAAGTTTTGAGTTCAGCATCTATGTAATCAATAGATGCTTGCTAAGGGGGCCCACTTAGTAAGTATCTGTAGTTAATTAGTTAGATATTTTTTTCTGCTGATATCCAGTTAGCTTTCATCTTTTGAAGTTTTTACGCAAACTTAGTCTTACACTGCTCCTGTAGCATAGAGTCCATCCCTGTGACTGTTCCTGCAGCATAAGGTCAGTTCATGGTTTGTGCTTCAGTCGTAGCTGTTACAGTTTATGTTTTAATCAAGCATGGTTGAGTTAAAGAATTTTGCATTACCATTCTGTAGCTTAGATAGAATTTCTTTCTAGTATGTATTTTTTTGCTAAGATTTGACCAAAACAAATTCCTAGTGCATATATTTTGCTACGCCATTTAAAGTCTACGTTCCCTGGTTTGACAAGTAAATGAACATCCACAGAAAGATATTAGTCACCTGTCGGAATGTCCAATTCCCAGGAAAGTTTCACTGTGATATTCATATCCTTTTGTGAGTGCGAGCCACTATCCATTGAAGAAAATGTGCCAATTACAGATTCACATGATCATATGGTAATTTATGCATAGTAGAAATCATTTTTACTATATTTACTAGATATTTAATTAAATTTATTTTTATCTAAAAGTTTATATTTTCAAGTTTAAATATGTTTAATTATATCAAAACTTCTAAATAAATTTAAATATAATTTCAAGTTTCTTGTACTCTTTTACAACATGATGCGAGTACATCTAGTTGACATGGAACAAAGAGGAGACTTCAATATTTGACTGATCAACCTGAAAGTTAGATGGTTTTATATTTTATAGACTATAGATCACTAGTTCTATTTGAATATATGTGTTGGACTTGACATATAAATTTTATGGACTATCTATGTCTAGTTTTACTTTGAACATTTTATTATCATATTTGTATTTATTTATATCAGTTGACTTTAATATGATGATTATATATGTAGTCAATTATGATATCGTGTTATGTTCATTTTCATGATTATATGCACTCATGCATATCTATATTTATATTTTATCTAATTTTCAAGTATTACATGCACTATATAAATTCTTATCTAGAATCAAATTGAATATATATAATTTATCACATGGTTAGGTGAAAAATTAAAACATTCCTTAAATAGTTTAGATAATATTCACAATAAATTAAGGGTAGGTAATTCTAACTATTTTTCAATTAGATAGAAAATATTTGAATCAATAAAAAAAAAACTATCTCCTTGTATGTATAGAATATATAATCTATACAATTGAATAATTATATAAAATGTGGTAAATAAGAGACATGAAATGTATAATCTATAAAATTGGGACAAGATATTTAAAAAGTGACATAAAAAAAACATATGTAATGTATATCAAGATGTTTATTACAACTATATAATATGATGGAACATATATGTGCATGTAGATACAATTAAAACTTATCAAATTTTAGGAGAAGACCAAAAATTGATATTTGAATAGTCTCTTGATAAAATAATTTTTCAATTCAACAATCACTTTGTAGACCAAATTGATGAGAACCTACAAATATAATTAATGTACGTAACTACAATTTTTATGAGTCATTCAAGAAAAAAATTCAAGCGAGAAAAGAACAGTATATAGTAAATTCCATACAAATTCAAAAGATGTTTGTCATAGGACTGATTAAGGGGACATAAGAGGATATATAGCTTGAGGGTCTTAAGATAATTCCTTAAGGGGATTTAAGAGGATGCATCTCATGAACCCTAGGATATGGCTTAATAGGTCTTGAGAGGATGGCTTAAGGGATGTAAGAGGGTGGATTAAGGGGAGTTGATAGAATAGATTAAAGGTATGTAAGAGTGGATTAAGGGGATGCATGTCATGAACCTTATGATATGGATTAATAGGCCCTAAGAGGATGGCTTAAGGGGAACTATGAGAGTGACTTAAGGGATGCAATATTATGGATTATGGGGATGTAAGAGGATATGACTTAAGGGTCCTTTAAAAGCATGGCTTAAGGGGATGCAAGAGGGTGGATTAAGGGGAATTATGAGAGTCCTTTAAAAGGATGGCTTAAGGGGATGTAAGAGGGTGGATTAAGGGGAGTTGATAAAATGACTCAAAGGGATGTAAGAGACTGGATTAAGGGGATGCAAGAGGGTGGATTAAGGGGATTTGATAGAATGACTTGAAGGATGTAAAAGGGTTTAGGGTTTAGGGTTTAGGTGAGTTGATAGAATGACCTAAAGGGATGCAAGAGGGTGGATTAAGGGGAATTATGCGAGTCCTTTAAGAGGATGGCTTAAGGGGATGTAAGAGGGTGGATTAAAAGGAGTTGATAAAATGACTCAAAGGGATCTAAGAGAGTGTATTAAGGGGATGCAAGAGGTTGGATTCAAGGTATTTGATAGAATTACTTGAAGGGATGTAAGAGGGTGGGGGGGTTTAGGTTTTAGGGTTAGGGTTTAGGGTTTATAGTTTAAGGTTTAGGGTTTTGGGGAGTCGATAGAATGACTTGAAGGGATGCAAGAGGGTGGATTAAGGGGAATTATGAGAGTCCTTTAAGAGGATGGATTAAGGGGATGTAAGAGGGTAGATTAAGGGGATGCAAGAGGGTGGATTAAGGGGATTTGATAAAATGACTTGAAGGGATGTAAGAGGGTGGATTAAGGGGAGTTGATAGATTGGATTAAAGGGATATAAGATAGTGGATTAAGGGGATACAAGAGGGTGGATTAAGGGGAGTTGATAAAATGAATTAAAGGGATGTAAGAGAGAGGATTTAGGGGATGAAAGAGGGTGGATTAAGGGGAGTTGATAGAATGAATTGAATGGATGTAAGAGGGTGCATTAAGGGGAGTTGATATAATGGATTAAAGGGATGTAAGATAGTGGATTAAGGGGATGCATGTCATGAACCTTATGATATGACTTAACAGGCCCTAAGAGGATGGCTTAAGGGGAATTATGAGAGTGACTTAAGGGATGCAAGATTATGGATTATGGGGATGCAAGAGGATATGACTTAAGGGTCCTTTAAGAGGATGGTTTAAGGGAATGCAAGAGGGTGGATTAAGGGTAGTTGATAGAATGACTTGAAGGGATGCAAGAGGGTAGATTAAGGGGAGTTGAGAGAATGAATTTGTACTATCAATTAAATGTATCTAGAACTATATATAGTTACTTGTCTCTATATTCAAATTCCATTTTATTATATGTGTATCTCCTCTCTTTTTTGTAAAGCATCTAAGTTTGGTAGACCTGAAACAAAAAATGATATTAAACTTTAATTAGGAAATGATTAAATACAAATATGTATATCAATTAACAATATAAACAACTAGATATACTTACCAATATTGGTTGCCAAAATCAAATGTGAATAATGTATAATCTTCTAGTGTCTTTCATAATCTTCAAATGTAGGCAAGCCATTCTTTCTCATCAAATATTTTTGAAGCCAGATGCCAACAACAACCACTGAACCATTTAGATACTCAAAGTTGTCATCATCCACTCTAGGATGTACCTACTTATGTTTTCTCTCAACACATCTAGCCAACCATTAATCTCTCCTCTTCATTCACCTCAGGTGCAACAACAACATACACATGTCCTACCAAAATAAATAAAAAATTCAATAAAGAGTGACTTATATTTAATTCACATATAAACATGCATACATACAAAATTCAACTCAATAAATAATGTACCTATTAGAGCACCATATCTACACCCTGTTTGCTAAGCCTTTTTAAAGAACTTAACAAATTTTGACTAACATTGGACTGCTTTCAAGTTGTGGGTGACCTATTTGAAAGAAGACCTCCAGTGATAAGGGTTGGGTTCCCATTTTGATGCCACCTAACTATTTTAAACTCTAAGATAAGGGTAAGAAATTTCATAAAAAACAAACTTAATATAGAAAGAAAATAAGGTGATACACCAAAAACCTAGACCTATTCACAGCCTTGCACATTCAAATCAATATTTAAAATCCAACTCACACTACTCCCTATCAAATACAGTCCACATCGGTGATTTACAAAGAGGTCTATAACAATGTTTATAAAAGGAAAAATAGACTTCACAATCAATAACATCATTAAACAACACAGTTTATAACCTTTAAACATCTATTTTCTGTAAAATGGATGCATAAAACATGGGACAAGTTTGTAAGGAAATGACTTTTCACAAAAATAGACTAATCAACCATTAATGACACCATAGCACATGAAGAAAGAAGGTAAAATACTCTGATATATTCATTCAAAGTGCTTACTATATAATAGGCCTATCTAAGTTACAATACAGCTCCATGAAAGACAACTCCAAGAGAATGCAAGCTATCCTTCAACTAGAAAAGAAAGAACTCCAAAAAATGTTCAAAATGAACATACTTAACTAACACCCACCAAGACCTCGACCACATGTCCTTCTACAATATTTTGGTCGTATAAAATAGAAAAGGCCCCAAAAGAATCTTCGAGAAGTCTCTAAAATGCCCTCTACATGCAGAAAAAACTATCTAAGTCAATAGCCATCCCAAAAGTGTGACAAAAATACCTCCAGGTAGCCTCATATCCACCGAAATAGTCTAAATTATATCTCACACTTCCCACACCTCTACAGATCGTAATTGCTCCTATTTCAACGTTTGACCACATTCTCCATCAAGCAATATGTGTGTTTTTTGAAACACGTGGCTTTTAAAGAATTAAATATAATGATTTTATTAAGCGATTTATAAAACATCAATTAACAAATCACTTTATAATTAGGCTCAAATCAAAGGGCCCCACCATTTTCCTAGGTTACATTTGTACTAAAAGGTAGAACAAAAGTGATTTTAAAATCACTAACATGATATCTTCAAATATGGAATAAAATGTAACATGTAATGCTATGGAGTAAAGCTTTCAAAAGCTTCTAAGGAACTTTAGCTATCAACTTAACAGATTCTACATTCTTCCCACACATGTCATACTCATTAGTTTGCAAAGGCATATGGTATCAATAGAACTTGGCCAATAAGGCTGACCTCCAAGACTCTTGGAAAGCAAATTCCAACTTTCATGGCATTGGGAAAATAAAGGCATCACATAAGGGTCTCATGGCAACACATTGTTTTATTGCACACTCCATTTTTATATGTTGAACAACACTTAGCAATGAGTAAAAGTAAAGGGGAAAATCCCAAGGCATAAAATGCTTAAGTGATAGCATGTAACATAGTATGAAGACTTGGCAAGGTTTTTAAAGAATGGGGAAAAAAAATAAAGGCATAAAAATTCCTAAGGAAATAGCATGTGGTCATCGGCCCCATCAAATTTCACATGTTTTAATTTAAAAAAAAATGGGGAAAAAATGCCTCTCCATCGAATAGGGCCAAACGCTAATCATAATACCCAAAATGATGAAAAAACATCATAATTTGGTCTTCGAAGAATTTGGAGAATGTTGCTCTACCACCATGAGGGTTTGGAAAACATGGGAAAATGATTATTTCAGACTATTTGCCAGTTGCTTTTGACATTTTTTTCATCAAATCACCATGGGAACTCAGGTAATCATTTTTGTTTGACATAAACTCGCATTTTTTTGACTTAGAATCCACTTCTTGACTCACATGCCATGACCATGAATAGAATTTTAACTCATATGTTTCACTTGTTCTCCCTCTATTGTTGTTTCATCCCATCAATTGCAATGAAAAGTTTCAAAAGAAGCTTAATGTGGAGAGACAAAACTTCAAATACTACAAAATTTGAGCAACAATTCTGGGTAAGCATCCAATCGGCTCCATTTTCTAAATTTGAGTAGTGAAATCCCCATGTTTTGTTTCTTCCTTGAGAATAAAGTGTAGAAGCTTGTTTCCTTTCTACATTTGTCAAGGAAGACACTCTGTTTTGTTTACTAGTTGTTTTCATGAAAAAATGTACCTTTTGGCTACGTCCATGGAAAGAATAGATGGCTTTTTCTTTGAAACTTCATCTTTTTTCAATTTGTAAAATAACCCAACTGGTTTCTTTGTTTTGTACACAGAAGACCATCTCTTGCCCATGTTCTATAACATAGTGAAATTTGGTAGCATGCTTTTGATTTGCTCATAACAAAACTCAAACTTCCTTTTGAAATACTTTGTGTTTGTGATTTTCTTGAACCCCAAGTGGCTTATTGACTTGGTGAAGACAAAGATGCCTTTGTTTGTGCCTAGTAATGAATAAAATGGGGTTTTATCACATTGTTCCATTTCTATTCAAACCTAGATGCTTTTCTTCTTTCCATTTTTCTTTGTATCTACAAATTTTGATAAAGCCTAGATGCGTTATTTTGATTTCATGAAGAAACTCAAAATTTTCTTGTATAAAATGCAATTGGGTCTATAAATGCACTATATATTCTGAACTCTGTAGCAATGTTGTTTTTTACTTTGAACCCCTAGGTGGGTTTTCCATACTTTGCAAACACAAAGGTAATTTTGACCACAGCCTATCAAACAAACTTGAATGCCTTTCCATTCTTTAGCTCCAGTAGCATTTTATCATACTACTATTTTCTTTCATGGATTTTTAACAAACCTAGGTGGTTAACATGATTTTCTTTGAAAGGTTTGGATTTGTTGCAAGATATGCAGATGATTTTGCAAATCCTTTCACTTTTCCTTAGATAAGACTACCATATAGTTGCATTTCATATTGATGTTTTGTAGCATGAGGTCAGTATGCATTGTTGTCATTCCTATTCATGAGATCATATAGAGATCATTATGTTGGAACAATGTCATTGTTGTTTAATGATGCTTGAAAGTTGGAAGATCACTGTCCATGTTTGGTCATGACTGTCCTTTATGATTCATAGTGCTTAACCACTATCATGCAACAAGACTGCCTTTATTGCATGGTAGCAATTACTAAAGGGTTGTCAACTATCCATTTTATCTTCATGGATGATTGAACTATGTATGCTTGACATGACTGTCATACCTTTGAGTGACTGCTCCTCTTTAAACCACTAGAATAGTTTGTGACCATGGCTAAGTAATTCATAAAAGGTGTATCATTATACTCCATCAAAAAATCATATTAAAACTTTTTTCTAATGGCAACCCTCCTTACTTTGTGATGCTTAGTCATTTTATATGATTTTGCATAGGCCTTCTAGTCTATCCTTAATGCTAGGACAATATTCTTTGTACTATCGTCACATTCATCTAGTTGTACCCCCTCATTCAATCTTCTTAGGTATCTTTACTATCATATGGGAGAGTCATTATCATTGATATTAGTTTGATTTCACCACTGTGTTTGTTTGTTTCTTGTTGCCCTCTCCTTTCATGAAACAATTCTTGTTGTCCTCCTATTCACCCTAAGGATTACCTCGTGTAGACTCATATGAAGTTGTTGTCATGTTCACTTACACATGGTCTTAGCTTCAAAGGAGATTCATCTTGTACTGCTTCATGATGACCAAAAACCTAGCATGAAAGGTTATGAGAATATTCACTAATGTTATCCTTACATTGATAGGTGGTATGCATTTATGATTGATGTCCTTGTGCATTTGTACCATGACATTGATTCAACCATTGCTCTTGTTTTTGTTATGTGTAATAAATGCACATAGTTTCCTCATTGTAACTTTATTGGACAACCACCTGTTACATATGTGGGTGACCTAATAGCTCACCTTCCTATGCGATGTGTGACTACCCCATAGGGTTACAGTGAGAGGGGCTTGACAACAACTTGAAATGCTTCCTCATTATTTAATAGATGCATAATTAAACTTGATGCATCTTTTGAATCTGATAATGAAATTTGATCAACTGGTGTGATTCCATATTGATTTAATGCATTAATAATAGATAAATATTTGATCAAGTTGCTCAATTTTCTTTTCTTTCAAAGCATGCTAAGCTCTACTCTTGTGGGAGACACATTTACCCCACATGATGTAATTGATCTGATAATGAAAAAATGATAATGAAAAAATAATGAGATTTGTCCTAAATCTACACATGAAGCAAACGTTAGAAAATAAATGCATATTTTGGATGTTCTTGTTTAATGCATTTATGGATCCATTTATACATGTATAGGTAGGTGTGTATGTGAGGATTGAATCTTTCATTTCTTAGACCTTCGCTCTAACACCATGTTTTCTTTAGATGCAAGGTGAGGAGCACTATGGAGCTTGGAGGGACACAAGTGGTTTGGGGTAGTAGCAACATGACAATGGGTGACTTGTAACTAGACAATTATAGACAATGACTTGTTCCATTCTTATGTGGACACCTCTTTTAATTTCTACTTATTGATGTATGAGTTGTTTCATATTTGCATTTAATAAGAAAGCTATTCCCTTGGCTTGTGAGGGACATGTACATTTCAAGATTGTTAATGAAAGACTACATTTGTATATTCATGATTCTTTTCACATTTGTTGTAGTGCAACATTGAAATTACAAAGTCTAATCTACTTTGTTTTGACAATCATTCTTTCATGCATATTGAAACTAGTAGTTTAATGGTTTGTCTTTTAAATGTTTAAACAACCTGAAAAGAACAAACACTAAGTTACCTGATTTGAGTTGAAAACTAAAGATCAGGTAACATTTTTGGTGACATCTACTATATGTTTACCTACTAAACATGAGATTAGTTGCCTCTAGTGTTATCCATTGGGCATGAGGTCACTCAAAAATCTAACACTACTTGAAAATAGCATTGCAAATAGTTGTAACTCATAACACCAACAAGAAAAACTTTGAAAACTAAGGAAAACAAGAACACTACAGAATGAAAACTATCTAGCTATGTTGAAATTCACTTAGGGAAAACTAGAAATGCATTTGAAATGTGACTACACTACCTAATCTAACTAGCAAAGAAGTTGCTCAAACAAAACCATTGACAGGTTTTGGAAATAACACCCCTTTTTAATCAACAACTGATGCATTATTGAAAGAACATGAAACACATTCAAATATTGAATAGACTATCATAGTGTTTCATATAACATGCAAATGAACTTACTTGAACCTTGAAAATGATCATACATATTGCTGTCCTAAACTAGATAGGTGAGTTGAATTGGATCACCTTCAGCTACAACTCCAAAATCAACTTCTTTTTCAATTGCATCATCATAATTAGGTGCAAGCATGATCTCTAGTATTTCAATGGCCTCCGAACTAGCCAAATATCTGATGGGGCAGGGCCTCTTGAGAGGACAAAGCTTGAATTGCCATTGGTGATCTCTTGTTTATCAAACAAACAAGGCACCTAATCACCTACTTGCTTTACATACCATTGTTCCAAATGATCACTCATCTCTTCATTGGAGAACAATGAGATGGCTTCCTCTAGCACACTTTCAATCAATACATCAGCCTCTAGCTCTTTTATACACTAGAAAGGAAGTTGTTTATAATTCTCATTACTACTCAAAGAAAAATGCTCCAAATCAGGCTTGTCTTCTTCTATAAAGGCATGCAATTGTTCAAAAAGTGAAGTAGCTTCTTGAAACAAGCTTTCAGCTGGTAAATCAACTTCAAGCTTTGTTGTATAGCAAAAAGGAAGCTCATTAGACCATATAAGACATTGTACAACAGGTTCATGAGAAGCTTTTTGTTCAAACTTGTGAATCTATTATTGAATTTCTGCATGAGTTCCAAACTCCTCTAGCAGATCCAATTTCTTTTCCTCCAATTTTGAACAAAAGTGTTCAATTAAATTAGTGTACACTTCTTCATATAGCTCAGCATCAACTTTCTCATGCATAACATGCTAAAAAATATCAAATCCATCTGTACACTGCTCCTCCTCAACCTCATGTTGTCGACTTCTTACTAGATTTATGCTATCCCCATCATTCTCAATGAAGCATGGAAGATCATCAAATAAAGTTGTGAAATCATGGCCTACATCACCCTTTTTATCCTCTTCATGTTGTTGTCTTGATTATTGAACCTCCAACTGCTTGATGTCTTCTTGTTGTTCTAAAACAGCATTTGGAGTGGGAAAACTCACACCTTCTTCATTCCAAATTGTACATTGCTCTTCTTGGTCATCCTTTTCCACCATTTCACATTGTTGTCTTGTTGGAACATTTTCACCATCTTGTAGAACAATAGGAGGATCATCAGCTAAAACATTGCAAGAAACATTTTGAGAATTCTTCTCATGTTCAACCTTTTGTAGTTGTAGTTTGTATTCCTCCATGGGTAAATGCAACAAGTTCACATTTCTATTCTCCACCATGTTGATTGTGTTGTGCACGCCAAGCATTTTCTCTTCATCTACAACCTTGTTTTCCTCCATTATCACATTTTATTTTTCATTCCCAAGCTCTTGTTCAAACATAATGGAAGCTAAAATATTTGTGTCTTCCTCTACAAGCATCTCTTCTTTAGGTTTTTCTAGAAAACAAGGGGTTGGTTGAGCCTTCCTAATGGGTTCTTCACAAGGATTCTTTTGTTCAATAAAGGGTTCTTGAACAGAAGGAGAGCTCATAAAACTCGAGAAAGTAAATTCCCTAGGCTTCTCCACAGGTTGAGCTTGCTTAAGGATAGGTTCTTGAGTTGAAACAAGATTTCTAAAACTTTGGGACTCAAGTCTAGCAAGCTGAAGATGTTCAGCTTTCTTGAAGCTTGGAAAATTGGACTTGGGAACTCCTTTATTGAGAGGATTGTTCAATATTATAGGAAGAGCTAAGCTGAGACTAGGAATAGAAGTTTCATACCTTAGTTGGCATTGATAATCAAAATAAGCTTGACTACTTTGCACCTGAGTAGACAAAGACTTGATTTTTTCCTCTTTAGCAGCTATCTTTCCTTCCAGAATTTCCTCAAACTACCTTCTTTTTGTCACTTGCTCTTGATCATAAATAAAGGATTGATCAGCCAACTCTTGTTGTTCTGAGATAATCCCTTTTTTTCCTTTTTGATGTCAACCAACATCCAATACATATGTGAGAACACCATACTAGCATCACTAATCTTCATATGTTCAAGTTTTTGGCTCAAATCCCACAACACATAGTCATGCTTTTAGATTAGATCCAATACATGCTGGTAACAATGCTTTTGAGCTGATTATGCAAATAATCATGTTGGTTGGCATCAAAGACCTCTTTGTGGGGCTGATTTTTATCATAGATTGACTGATATTGAAATTGAGCAGGGATAGGAGGGTGGAAAACATGATGAGACTACTGGTAGTCTGTTGTTATAGGGACATTTGGTATAAGACTAGCAAGTTGCTTTGTGTGAGATGGTTGGTAAGAGGGAACCCATGCATGGTTTTCATGAAATGGTGGATAATATGACATATTTCCATAAAATGCAGACATATTTGTTCATTTAATAGACTAGAAATTCATTGGAATTTTTGGTAAAGCAAGAAACCAAGTCTGATCTTTCATAACAACACTTTTTTGACTTGAAACGAGTTGATATCCTTCTAGAGTCACCAGGTTTGTTGAAAACTTTCCTCCAAAAGGCTAAAACTACCTCTATACACACAAAATAGCAATAATCAAATGCATAAATGTGAACTAAGAAGCAGCTCACGGTCCCATTAGGCATGCCAAGACTATTAGACCACAAAATATACACCCTATTTGCTAAGCCTTTTTAAAGAACTTAACAGATTTGGACTAACATTGGACTACTTTCTAGTTGTGGGTGACTTGTTTGAAAGTATTCCTCTAGTGATAAGGGTTGGTTTCCCCTTTTGATGCCACCTAACAATTTAAAATTTTGAGATAAGGGTAAGAAATTGCATAAAAAATAAAATTAATATAGCAAGAAAATAAGGTGATACACCAAAAACCTAGACCTATTGATAGCCTTGCACATTCAAATCAATATTTAAAAGCCAACTCACACTACACCCTATCCAATATAGTTCACATCAGTGATTTACAAAGAGGTTTGTATCAGTGTTTATAAAAGGAAAAATAGACTTCACAATCAATAACACCGTTAAACAACATAGTTTATAACCTCTAAACATGCATTTTATGTCAAATGGATGCATAAAACATGGGACAAGTTTGCAAGGAAAATGACTTTTCACAAAAATAAACTAATCAACCATTAATGACACCATACAACATGAAGAAAGAAGGTAAAATACTCCAATCTATTAATTCAAAGTGATTACTATATAATAGGCCTATTTGAGTTACAATAGAACTCCATGAAAAACAACTCCAAGAAAATGCAAGCTATGCTTTAGTTGGAAAAGAAAAAACTCCACAAAATGTTCAAAATGAACATACTTAACCAACACCCACCAAAACCTCCAACATATGTCCTTCTAGAATATTGTAGTTAGATTTAATAGAAAAGGCCCCAAAAGAATCTTCTAGAAGTCTCTAAAATTCCCTCTAAATGGAGACAAAAAAAGCTAAGTCAATAGCCATCCCAAAAGTGTGACAAAAATACTTCTAGTTGGCCTCATATCCACCAAAATAGTCTAAACAGTATCTCACACTTCCCACACCTCTGCAAATCATCATTGGTCCTATTTCAGCATTTGACCACATTCCCCATCATGCAATATGTGTGTTTTTTGAAACACATGGTTTTTAAATCATTAGATATAGTGATTTTGTTAAGTGATTTATAAAATATCAATTAACAAATCACTTTACAATTAGGCTCAAATAAGAGGGACCCACCATTTTTAGGTGTTACATTTGCACTAAAAGGCACAATAAAAGTGATTTTCAAATCACTTACATGATATCTTCAAATATGGAATAAAATGTAATATGTAATGCTATGGAAAAAATCGTTCAAAAGCTTCTAAGGCATGTTGGCTATTAACTTACCATATTTTTCATTATTCCCACACATGTCATACTCATTGGCTTGCAAAGGCATATAGTATCAATATCACTTTGCCAATAAGGATGACCTTCAAGACTCTTGGAAAGCAAATTCCACCTTACATGGCATTGGGAAAATAAAGGCATCACATAAGGGTCTCATGACAACACATTGTTGTATTGCACACTCCATTTTTATATGTTGAACAACACCTAGTAATGAGTAAAAGTAAAGGGGAAAACCCCAAGGCATAAAATTCCTAAGTGATAGCATGCAACATAGTATGAAGACTTGGCAAGGTTTTTAAAGAATGGGGAAAAGAAATAAAGGCATAAAAATTCCTACGGAAATAACATGTGGTCATTGGCCCCCATCACATTTCACATGTTTTAATTTTCAAGAAAACATGAGGAAAAAACACCTCCCCACTGAATAGGGTCAAACCCTAATCATAATACCCAAAATGCTGAAAAAACATCATCATTTGGTCTTTGAAGAATCTAGAGAATGTTGCTCTACTGCCATGAGGGTTTGGAAAACATGAGAAAATGATGATTTTGAACTGGATCCTAGTTGTTTTTGACATTTTCTTCATGAAATCATCATGGGAACTTAGGTAATCTTATTTTTTTGACATGAACTCACATTTTTTTGACTTAGAAGCCACTTCTTGACTCACAGACCATAGCCATGAATAAAATTTTAACTCATATGTTTCACTTGTTCTCCCTCTGTTGTTGTTTCATCCCATCAATCACCATGAAAAGCTTTAAATGAAGCTTACCATGAAGAGACAAAACTTAAAATACTACAAAATTTGAGCAACAGTTCCAGGTAAGCATCCAATCAGCTCCATTTTCTGAATTTGAGTAGCAAAAACCCCATGTTTTGTTTCTTCCTTGAGAATAAAGCGTAGAATCTTGTTTACTTTCTACATTTTTCAAGATACTCCATTTTGTATACCAGTTGTTTTCATGAAAAAATGTACCTTTTGGCTGCTACCATGGAAAGAAAAGATGGCTTTTTCTTTGGAACTTCAACTTTTTTCAATTTGTAAAATAACTAACAATTTTGAATAGATGGGTTATTTTGATTTCATGAAGAAACTCAAAATTTTCTTGTATAAAATGCAACTGGGTCTATAAATTCACTTTGTATTCTGAACTTTGTAGTAATGTTGTGTTGGACTTTGAAGCCCCATGTGGGTTTTCCATACTTTGCAAAGCAAAGGTCATTTTGACCATAGCCTGTCAAACACACTTGAATGCCTTTCCATTCTTCAACTCCTATTGCATTTTATCATATTGTTATTTTCTTTCACATATTTTTAATAAACCCAAATGGGTAACATGATTTTCTTTGAAAGGTTTGGATCTGCTGCAAGAGATGTAGATGATTTTTCAAATTCTTTCACTTTTCCTTAGACAAGATTTCCATATACTTGCATTGCATATTGATGTTTTGTAGCATGAGGTTAGTATGCATTGTTGTCATTCCTATTCATGAGATCATATAGAGAGCATCCTATTGGCACAATGTCATTGTCCTTTAATGATGCTTCAAAGTTGGAAGATCATTGTCCATGGTTGGTCATGACTACCCTTTATGATTCACAATGCTTAACCACTGTCATGCAAGAAGAATGCCTTTATTGCATGGTAGCAATTACTAAAGGGTTTTCCACTATCCATTTTTTCTTCATGGATGATTGAACTATGTATGGTTGGCATGACTGTCCTACCTTTGGGGGGTTGCTCCTCTTTAAAAGCACTGGAATAGTTTGAGATCATGGCTAAGTAATTCATAAAAAGTGTATCATTATACTCCATTACAAAATCATGTTGAAACTTTGGTCTACTGGAAACCCTCCTTACTTTGTGATGCTTAGTCATTTTATATGATTGTGCATGGGCATGCTAGACTATCCTTAATGCTAGGACAAAATTCTTTGTATTGTCCTCACATTCATCTAACTGTACCCCCTCATGCAATTTGCTTAGGGCATCTTTACTATCATATGGGAGTCATTATCATTGATATTATCTTGCTTTAACCACTATGTTTTTTTCCTTCTTGTTGCCCTCTCCTTTCATGAAACAATTCTTCTTGTCCTCCTATTCACCCTAAGGACTACCCCTTGTAGACTCATAAGAAGTTGTTGTCATGTTCACTTACACATGGTCTTGGCATCAAAGGAGAATCATCTTGTATTGCTTCATGATGACCCAAACCACAACATGAAAGGTTATGACCATATTCACTAATGTTGTCCTTACATTATAAGGTGGAATGCATTTATGATCATTGTCCTTATGCACTTGTACCATGACATTGATTGAACCATTGCTCTTGTTTTTGTTATGTGTAATAAATATACACAATTTCTTCATTGTAACTTTATTCAACAACCACCTGTCACATATTTGGGTGACCTAACAACTCACCTTCCTATGCAATGTGTGACTACCCTATAGGCTTACAGTGAGAGGGGCTTGACAACAACTTGAAATGCTTCCTCATTATTTAATAGATGCATAATTGAACTTGACACATCTTTTGAATCTAATAATGAAATTTGATCAATTGGTGTGATTCCATATTGATTTAATGCATTAATAATAGATAAGTCTTTGATCAAGTTGCCCAATTTCCTTTTCTTTCAAAGCATGTTGAGCTCTACCTTTGTTGGAGCCACATTTACCCCACATGTTGTATTTGATCTAATAATGAAACAATAATGAGACATGTCCTAAATCTACACATGAAGCAAAGAGTTAGAAAATAAATGCATATGTAGGATGTTCTTGTTTAATGCATTTATGGATCCGTTTATACATGTATAGGTAGGTGTGTAAGTAAGGATTGAATCTTTCATTATCTAGAGGTTTTCTCTAACATCATGGTTTCTTTAGATGCAAGGTGAGGAGTGTTATGGGGCTAGGAGGGACACAAGTGGTTCAAAGCAACAAGAACATGACAATGGGTGACTTGTAACTAGTCATTCACAAGAAATGAATAGTTCCATTCTTATATGCATATTTGTTTTCATTTCTACTTATTCATGTATGAGTTGTCTCATATTTGCATTGAATAAGAAAGCTATTCCTTTGGCTTGTGAGGGACATGTACATTTCAAGATTGTTAATAAAAGACCTCATTTGTATATCGATGATTCTTTTCACATTTGTTGTAGTGCAACATTGAAATGAGAAAGTGTAATCTACTTTGTTTTGGAAATCATTCTTTCATTCATATTGAAACTAGTAGTTTAATGGTTTGTATTTTAAATCTGTAAACAACCTGAAAGGAATAAACGCTAAGTTACTCAATTTCAGCTGAAAGCTAAAAATCAGGTAACAATACCTTCTCGTACAAGATCTGAAACACAATCATAATCATCTAATGTGAACACTTGATTATCTTCAATTGTTGTTGCATGTTGAACATGGTTCGATGTAGGCATTAAGGCTCTTTTTTGCCATTGTTCGACCCATTCCGTATTTTCACATGCCTCCTAATCACCTGCAATACAAAATTGACAAAAGAATTCTAACTCCATTTTCCATATTGTCCATGTGTTTGCATTCAAACTCTTAAACGAATGCCATTTTGCATATCCATTAATTGTTTCACAATCTTGTTGAGAAAAAATATCATTTTCTTCAACTAACCGAAAGAAGCATTGAATTATTGAGCTCTCACTTGTTCTTGTAGATAATTTCATATAGCACCAATCTACAATTGTGTGTGCATCTCTAAATTTCACAGCATCCTCAAATTTTAGTTGCTCTCTAGCAAGAGTTGTTTTCACACATGCACCTACTCCATCGTGTTCTCCCTTACCACGACCAGCTTAAAAAAAACTCCATATGTGTTGCATATTATTTTCCTTATGAACTCTACATAACCAATAAAACATTCTAGCATTTTTGAATTGACCAATTATCTGACCATATCAGATGTTCTAGCATTTGAATTCCTCTCTTTTAAATTTTTATAAAATATATCAAAACAATATTGTACAAATTCAAATGAATGTAATCAATTATCACTTACATAAAAATGGTACTCTCTCAAAAAAATTCTATTATCTTCTACATGTCTATAAACAATATGAAAAAATATAGCTACTTGCATTGAATTATAATACTGTGATTGAATTTCTTCTTGTGGAGCAAGAATATAATTTTTAGAAAAATCAACAACTGACAATATAGTTCCAATTGGGAATGTGTTTTTACATAAATGGAATTTATTATCAAGCCAATGAGCATTATGAGAGTGTTGAACATATTTCAGTACAAACTTATCTTTAAATTCATTAATAAAAGTATGCACACTAATTTTTTCCACAATTAGCTCAACATGTTTTCCAATTTTTCCATCTTTTAAAGAATACTCAACATTTTTAAATTTCTTTACATCCACTAATTGTTGTCCAAATTCATCTAAACTACTTTCATTCATATATTCTCCTAATAATGAGAAGTTACCACATCTATCACATTCTCCAGAAATGCATGCTTTTAAAAAATATGAGTTTCCATTTAAAGAGGTATCACAAAAAAAACCTACTATAAAATCTTTGATTCTTTCAGGTGGCATATTAATGCCAAAAATGTCTTGCATAATTTGGTTAGCATTCAAAGTGCATCGTATATATTAAAATATATCATAATAATAACAAAATTGTACATGAGTCTTACAACAACAAGAGATTTGTTGCTTATTAATTCTAACATACCAAGGTTTACACTTTTCAAATGATCTTTGACTTATTTTAATATTCAATGGTAAGATTGAAGCATCTAATTTTTTTATATAATTCATTTTGAGTCATATCTAAGAGATGCTTTGGATGACATTCACGAATTTTGGAACCCATCCTCAATTTTAAGACATCTCTAATGTTAGGTGATACTCTTGTATTATCATGCCAAAATTTATCAATTAAAGATTTAATTTCATTAGTTAATTTCATGTATGAACTTGGGAATCTACCACTAAAACTCCAACATTGATTAATATGATCCTTTTAAATACTTTCTCTTCTTTTAGCAGCTCTTATCAAAGTTCTAGATTTTACTTTTACACATTTACTAATCTTACTTAACATTCTTTTATTTGAAGTTGTTTATCAACTAGAGCAGTTGTTATTGCATGACGAGCCACATTCTTATCTTTTGATCAAATTTTATTACCAATAACATCAATAGCATTAGCAACACTATATATGACTTGTTCTACTGAATCATCTTTCTTTTTTTATTTTACAAAAAAACCTAATTTTTTCATCACTTTTCTCATTTTCAACATTCTAATCAATTGCACCATGAGTTGACATTAGAATCCTAATTTATTTTTATAAAAAAATATTTTATATATTTTATTTCCATAATTTCTAATTTATCTCAAAGAAACTTTACCACGAAGGTTATCTAGCACATCTGTTTCAATTGTAAAATAAAAAATTTCACCTTCATCCATAGAAGGAGTTTCACTTTTATTCACACAAAGGGTTTCATTTTCATTTTCAAATGTAAAAGGGATTTCATTCTCATTTGCATTCTCATAAGATATAATTTCATTATGTTTTTGTTTCTGCATTGTTTCAACCCTAATATTATTGATCTCATCAATGGTGTATCCAGCTTCATCTAAACAAACAATATCAATATTATCAAAACTTGGGTTTGAACACATACATGGATAGATTGTTTGAATAGGTGCAATTTTTGTATCATTGGGAGGTGGATCTGAAGACATACCTAAAGTTTTTTTTCATATCATTCAAATTTGAAGTTGAAAGCATAGTTGGGTTTGTCTCCGTAATTGCATTTTCTTCCATATTCACCATCTCCACATTTGTATCATCTACATTCATTTCATCATTCATGGCTTCCTCTTGAACATTCTTGGAACTATATGCTTCCAAATCTTTCATTTGATGAATCATTTCTCTCATTTCCCGTTGTCTTTTTGCCTCCTTATCTTTATTTGCTTAAATTGTTTTGGGTGTCATTAACTTTCTACATCTTTTTTTTTGTCTTTTCCTATCACCCATGGTTACCAAACCCTTTTTTATGACAAAAAAAAATTATTCAAAAAAATTATTTTCAAATTTTCACCTCCTTCAAATATTCAAATTAAACTATGTACTATGAAGATCATTTTTTCTATAAACTCTGAAGTACAGAAACATCATGAGTACATCAAAAAATTCTCTTTCTCCAAATCTTCTTCTAAAATGTTCTTGTACTTTATTCCACTTCAAAAAATTCAACCTACACTTTGTCTCTTCCAACAATTTGAATAGAATATGCCCTACACAAGACAAATTTGCAATAAAAATTTGAGAAAATGACACTTTCAGACCGTACTACAGAGAAAGAATGTTGCAAGAAAATTTTGTTTTATCAGTATTTTTAAATTAGGTAAAAATGGCTATATTAGAAACATGTACGTGTTATAAAACGCATATGTATTATGTTCTAGGAACTCGTATGCATTTCATAATGTGTACATGTTACCTTTACCCAACAAGTAAATAGAAAATGTGTATGTGTTATTAAACATGTATGCATTTCATTTTAAGAACGCGTACACGTTATTTAAAAGTTGAATTCACACACCACATCCATCCCTAGTTTTAGGCTTGGGAAAGGCTTGGAAATCCTAGCCTTAGCCTTTGACCTGCAACTAAAAACCTAAGACAAATTGAAGAAGAATGTCCAGCTTTGACAACATGGATGATGGACTTCTTTTCTGAATCAATCTATAAAATTAAAACCCATTATAGAACATGATGTCTATTTTCCAAATATATATTTTTTACTAATATTGGATTATGTTTTTTTTTTTTTAATTAATTTCTATGAAAACTAGTCCTTAAATTTGAAATATCATTTTTTTATTAATAACTTTTTTTTGGTTAAGTTTTTTGTAAAAAAAATTATATGAAATCAAACTTCAGACAATTCTCTACACAATTAAAAAAAAAGAGTAAAAAAAATTTAGTTTAGGTCCAATTATGTTGTTCGTACACATTGATTTCTAAAAACAACAATTAAGGCCAATAAAAATTTAATAAAAAAAAGGATATTCAACCACAAATTACAAAAAAAATTCCAAACCAAACTTCATGTTGTTAGCTCTCTTTTCCTAAAAGGAATTATCAAAATACTTTTATTTGGGTCTAAAACTGTTGCTCGTACACATGCTTGGTATTGTAAAAAATGAGGGACTTTTAAAAAGTGTTTTTTACATATCCCTTTCAAAATTTAATTTCTATAATCTAGGTATTTGAATAATTTACATATTTAGAAACTAGATTCAAAATGCTAAATTTCATGCTACTGACTCTTTTTAAGATTCATTATGTAAGTGCCTCAAATTTTTAGTCAAAGTGTGACAAATTCTGAAAAACAACAAAAACACTTCCACTTTTTGAGCTTTTTGTGTACCTAACTTCTTGCATCAACCCTACTATAACCAATTATAGTATATTACAATTGTTTTCACTATAGGTGGATTCATTTCCCACTAAGAAATAAAGTGATAGAAGAGATTGTGGCTCATAGCCAAATTTAAACTATTACAATTGTATCTAACTCATGCTTGAAATATAGTTCTAATGAAGCTCAAAATACAAACTCAAAACTCTACATACTAATTTGAATTAACACTCTACTTTGCTCTGCATTCACACTACATTCACATAATTCACATTCATTAACTCTTATCACACATCACCGTCATCAATTTTTTTAAAATTATCTTAGTTAAATATATTTGATTCACCTATAACATCAATTTAGTCTACCTAATTAGATGTAAAATGAAAAAGGTAGCTTGTCAGCTCAAGATCTATCCACACACGCTTTGTTCCAAGATTAAAACATTATAAAAATATGAAATAGGTCCTCATGGACCGAAAATAGCATTAACACAATGGATCAACACATACTTAGCCTTCGCAATGCACCAAACATATTAGGTTAGCACCAATAGTGACCTAATCCCAGAAATTGCAATTATTTACCCATATATGGACATGCAAACCTCCAAAATATATTCTACATAGAATATGCACTCATCTAACACATGTAAACACCTCCATAACTCTACAAAGTAGAAATCAAATCTATAGAGAAGTGCAGACTCACCAACACATATGCACTGAACTAGGAATGTTTGATACTACCAAGCTAAACTTTTGTTAGTCATAACTTCAAAACCAAAAACCCAACAAAGATGAAACTTTGGAATTAGTTTCCTCTATCAACCAAAAATATTATGTTGGAGGTGTAGAGCCAAATCTCCATCAACAAACCAATGTGCACACCCAAATACTAGATCTACTATACATAGAATCACCTGAGTTGACACTTATTCAATTTCTTCAATAATTGTCTCCATCAAGTCAGAACTTATTGCAAAATTTTCTTTCACAATCATCCTTAGACATATTCAAGACACCCAAATTGATCTACACCATAGTCTTTATACTGGGATACAATGTTGGCATCAATGACCACACTATAAATCCATAACTATATATACCTTGTGCTCATTCCACATGCTCGTGTTACCAACAAGTTCATCAATGAAATCTCCTTATTCTTCCAAAAAATGACAGTCATCAAATATGCATATGCTCCTAAAATGATTGCACAAGTCTAGATTCTTTTTAGTGCACCAATTGAAGTGTGAATATATAGTTTTTATGTGAATAATTACCACAAATGATGTAATGGCTAGATAAATGTATTAAGCACCCTTAAAAATTAGAATATGGAAATAAATCATGTAAATAATATGTTAGTCAATCTTGAGAGGGAAATATTTTGAAGGAGTTATTTAATTTTGAATTTTAAACTTTAAATTTTAAAGGGTAAATTCTAAGGGTCTTGGACCTACCCCGCAACTATATACTTGAGCTTGGATGAAAGAGGGGATATATTAATGTGGGTGAAAAGTACGTGGTTAAATATGCATGTAGGTGTAATGAATGTACAAACAAGCCAAACATATAAGAATTCATAAGAATAGAGATGAGATAAGAGATAATTATATAGGGATGAGTGTAATGGATAACTATGTGGCATATGGGAAGGGACTAGACTTTGCATAACATTATGACATTTTCCAATATGTCAAGAATCTAAGACACTCTCTACAAAAGAGACACAAAATGGTATTGTTAATGCATATTTCACCACTGCAATATTATTAGAGAGAAATAATACAAAATATATGAAACTGGTGAAAATATTTTAAACTTTAAGAATAGAGGGAAACTACAAAAATGTAATTTTTTTATGATTTGAAATGTGGAAAAAAAAAATCACCTTAGAATTAATTCATATATTTCCCTTTTCGTAAGGTTGAATCTAAATGTTGCGATCAAGCTTGTACTTACAAATCTATCTTATAACTATGGACTTGATTTTATAAATTTGAATAGCTAGCTTTTCAACTCAATTATATTTCCTTACCTTCTTTTCCACTTACAAATATGAGGGACAGTGTTATTTATGTATACCTTGTAAGGGTTGTCATTAAGTCATGAGGATGTATATTCACCTAGGTCAAATCATAGATATGTGTAAACAATAAAAAACACTATTAAAAAATGTATATGCTCATATAATGAGGTGAATACTTATTAAATATGAGGTAATATATAAATATCATGAGGACATAGAAATATATCAATCAATTTCTTGTTGAACTAATGCTTTGAGGGATAATATTTAACAAGTATTAGTTTTATTTTATGGAGGATTTTATACCATCCATGAGTTTGTTTTGTTACTCAATATTAGAGAATGAACCTATGTTGATACCTCTTCAAGTAAAGGGTTGTTGCTCAATCACTTGAGTACAATTGGTAAGGGTGATTGTATGTTCCTTGATTATGCTATCCACCAAAGTTTGAAACCCCCAATGGTATGATATAAGGGATGAGGCTAGGGTCATGGCTTGATCACTTCTATAGATATTAGTTGAATTTGAACTTTATATTTTAAATTTAAAAGGAAAAGCTTGATATCCATGGTCAACCTGACAACCATGGACTTAACATACAAGAAAACATGTGAGTGAGAAGTATAGGAGAACATGTGCATATGCAGGTATAATGAATGTATAGATAGGTTGGATATCTAAGATTAATCAAGCATGTGGCTAAGAAAAGGGATAAGTTAAAAATGATGAATGCACTGGACAAGTAGGTGGCATAGGGCAAGAGATAGGACTTATAAAAAATTACAACATTTAACAATATTAGTGTATCAAAATAATCTCCTCAAAACAAACACAACCATTTTGTTATATAAAATTGATCGATAATATTTTTAAAATGCAAGAATATGTTCCAATTATAAAAATAAAAAATAAAAAAATGCCAATTAAAAAAAAAAAAGGAAGAAGAAGAGGAGGAGGAACTTGAAAGGTGCAAACACATTGAAATAGGAGTCAATTTTAATAACTTGTTGAGCTATTTTTCTTGACTAAATCAAGAGTTAGATAATGGCCGTGCCACTTTTAAAGTATTAAACGTTGAAACTAGAGATGCACAATTTTAACTAAATTTAAATATGTAGCAAGTTGCATTCTGGCATAATTTTCTCGCCCTCTTTCTTTCAGATGATATAAAAGTTGTTTGCAAGTATCTTCGATATGTGTGTCTACAAATTGTTTTAGGGAAGGGTTGGCCCAGCTTTCCATATTTGCATCCTTCAAGATCTTGACTTTATATTTAAAATGTCTATAGATTCGTGATTCGTGTGTGCATATGTTTGATTTAATATCACTTAAATTGATAACATAATGCAGGGAATCTTAAAACAATGGTAGAAAATATGAAAGATTGCAGTCAACTCTACTATCACCTTTCGCATAGATACTTAAGTAATTCTTGCACTCATTTTGTGAAATAATATAAAAAAGTTTTGCAAGATTTGTCGCATCTCTGCTTTAGTTTAATATTGTTTTTGAGGACTAATCAAGTTGCAATACACGGTCCAGCAAGAAGTTTCTCCCAAGTTGCTTTGATGGATTTTTCTGCATTTTTTTATATTGTTTTCTTGTCATTAGCCGATAGGCTATTATAGGTGAGAATTCAACCGGAAAAGTCTTACTGTCTGATGCCGGCTAAGACTATTCCGGTTGGATTCTGGTTTGAGATATGCCATCCGCATTTTCCGCTGCCGGTACGTTCTCCATTCACGTGGGAAGGTGGACGGAAGTATGGGTCTCACCGCGCACTGTTGTAAGTCTGGTAGGTGTTGATCAAAGGGGAGAGAGAGAGTGTCAGGACATGACAGGAATTTATTGCATAGCCTGTAATTATGAGGGGAGGGCGCAGGGAGAAAAGAAGGTCCACACCATTAATACAGCATGGCGTTCCTGCCCTTGGGTTGTTGGGTTTGCAGGCGGTGTGGAAAAATGTCATTTGGTAGCCTTTAAACCCCAAGACCCCTCAATCTGCTCATTCAAGCTTTTTTTTGGAGGAACGTGAAGAGTTGAATGGAGTGGAGGAAAAATGCAGAGGAAAAATGTGAGGAGAAGGTGGTAATAAAGCGTGGGAATAAAGAACAGAAGAAAAATGTGAGGACAGGGAGTTGGATTGCATGGGAGAGAGAGCGCAAAGAATTGCAGAAAAACAAGGGAAAAATATATGCGGAAAGAAGGACGACCAGGGTGTGACGAGTTGGGAAGAGCGAACTAAGAGCTGATCACAACTGCAGGATCTTTTGCAGGGACCATTTCGCCCCAATCTATAAGAGGTAGTCACTCTTACCCCTGTTTGCTTATGTGAGTTATTGATAGCTAATTCATTGTGAAGAAAAAAGAGCCCACATCAGTTGTGTTCCTAGCCTGTAAAATTTTGGATTCTATAGGTGTTATTATTATTATGATTACAATTTTTACTAATGATGAAAATTTGAACACCTCAACCATTCGTGGAATAGTGAATTCTCATGTAGGGTTTTGTTTGATATTCGTAATTCTTAATGCAGCAGCACACATTCACTTTATAATCTATCACTATCACTTTTTAAAATGTTAGGCGTTCGATAGTTTTCAAACACTTGTCAATAGCCTTCTCCAAAATCTGTCACTTGTAAATAATTTCTACCACTTGGGGGTTTCTCTCTGTTAAAAACCATAATTTGATTCTTCTATTATTTTCTATTTTGGGTTGGTGTTGGCTGTTTGAATTTCTCTTCAAGCTTGCTATCCATTTTGAGAGAAAGTTCTCTATTTGTTGGTATATATTCTGTATCACCAGCTAGAGCGATTTTTGTTATTTGCTAAATGATAAGGGTGAGGAGAGGGAACGGGTGAAAGATTAAAGTGGAGAGAAAAGGGAAAATATAAGGGACTGCGGATGTGGATATATATACAATGAGTATATATTTGTAATAGTTATTTGAGTCCAGAGTTACAGAGATGAAGTTTAAAGAAGTTGGCATTTTGTCAAATAGTTCACATGCCTTGTCTATTCTTCTGCATTCTACATCATGTCAACAAAGGCAGTTGCAACTACAACCCCTGACAATATTCTAAAGTGGTGGAGGACTATTCTCTGAAACATTCCTTGCCAGAACAAAAAGAAGAAACAACTATTCTTGTAGTCGTATTTTGAACAGATGGTAACAAGAATTGATAGTTCTACAAAGCCCTCAGCTGGTGTTAATGTAGTACTCACAATTCCATTGTCCCTTGATGGTGAATTGAGATATGGGCCAGAAGGGCAGGGGCAGAAAAACATTGTGACCAGAATTTTAAATCTATTCAAATGATTCAGACCAGGCTCTGGTTTAACCAAGTTCTAGGTATTGTGTACTTATTGTGTATGAATACTTCAAAAATAGCCACTCTGTTTGAATTGAACTTCATTCTCTATTCCAAAACAATAGGCACAACACATGATTACAAGTGAATTCAACACAAGTGGAGGCATATAACTATCAACTAGGGTGTTGAATTACTGTCACCCACATTTGATATACCATCACAACAATCAATTAATGATCCAACTCCCCTAAATTCATATTACATAATAGGGCTTTCACTCTATTTTAGACAACCTAATGAGAGAGCATTTCTTATTATCAGCTTAGTACAGGTTGAAACAAATTTACTTACTTATTCAAGTGGTTGCCTAATGGATTGTCTTGTAATAGTAAGAAATGGTACATTCTCGTCTTTAACAGTTTGTCATTTTATTTCAAAAAAAATTATTTTAGTCTAGCAATATTACAAATTTACGTGTGATTGTTACAATCATTTTACGTTTAACAATCATTTTACGTTTTACATACAATCGTTCCTATTATATGCTTTGATATATATAAATCAAAGGCTAACATGTGGATGGATTATGATAGGGAATTTGCCCCAATTAAATCAGCTTTGGTTTGGTCAGAGGTGAGCAAGGGGATTTTGAAAGAAGATTGGAGTGGCACTGCAGAAGCCAAAATAAGAGTGGAAGAAGAACACCAAAATCTTAAAAGACAAAGGGAAAGCAGTGGAAGGATGTGGACTCCAAAGCACTTCATTAGAAAAGGAGATGGATGGGACTATTTGTGTTTGCCAAGATTTGTTCCACCTGCTCCCATTATTGTACCATAAAATCTAAAGGGATGTCTTGCTGGAAGTTGAGTAGTCTTTTATGCACCCATTTCATGGGCATTTTGTCTACTTGTACCTTAAAAAATGAAGGGAAATATTATTAGACCTTAGATCTAGATCACTATATGTAGGGTGTGTTTATTTTCTTATTTGTAGGAAAGCAAATGCATCATCAAAATAATAGTTTAGGTTTAAGATTTAAAAAAACTCAAGTAACAAAAATAAAGATTTTAGATTGAAAAAATATAAATTGAGAAGTTAAAATGTGTTTGGAATTTCGATGATGTTGAGTGTTGTTAGTATTGGTGATTTGATTGTGTAGAAGTGATTTAAAATTGGATCTAGAATTTTGGTATCACGTCGAGGTTGGAGGCTATTACTAATCAATCATTAATATCTATCATATCAATTGACATATCTACACATGTTTTCGTCATGCTCAAGCATGATTTTGTCCACCCTAACATGATTATATCTTTTGTTGTTGCACAACTTTGAATCTATGCACTCATATTAGTACCTACATTCTAAACTTGGTGGTGCTTACCTTGGGGATTTTATTGTCATGTGAATGTTGAAATGTGAAACTTCCTTGACCCTAAGTCTTCTATTGTTTTCAAACAATTTGAAGACACAAAGACAAAAATATAGTATGTGTATGTGTAGTTGTAGTGTCAAAAATCATTTACTTTATAATTTGCATTATATATTGCACACTCATTCTATTGTTCCCTCCTATATGTGTAGTTGTGTCAAAACTCGTACACTCATTCTATTGTTAGCTCCCTTAGTATCTTTTGAGATGCACTTAGCATGTTTCTAAGCTTTAGTTCTCTCACCATGTAGCCAACCTAGAACACTTTATTTTTTTGTTAATTTTGATATTCTATCTAATCATTTTGCACTTTTCCATGGATGCAAGCCAATCTTTAATTGTTTACAAATTGATTTGTATGGATTTTTATATTTTTTTTTTATGGCCTGCTCAATGCAATTTGCATTCTATATTGTGCACTCATTCTATTGTTCCCTCCTATATGTGTAGTTGTAGTGTGAAAACTTGCACACACATTCTATTGTTCCCTCCTATATGTGTAGTTGTAGTGTCAAAACTTCCACATGCATTCTATTGTTAGCTCCCTTAGTATTTATTGAGATGCACTTAGCATGTTTCTAAGCTTTAGTTCTCTCACCATGTAGCCAACCTAGAACACTTTGTTTTTTTTGTTAATTTTTGATATTCTATCTAATCATTTTGCACTTTTCCATGCATGCAAGCCAATCTTTAATTGTTTACAAATTGATTTGTATGGATTTTTATATTTTTTTTATGGCCCGCTCAATGCAACTTTATAAAAAGATGATTTTACCCTCATTTAACCCTTGATTGAAAATGTCCCTCTAAGATTTTTCAATTCTTTATTATCTATTTCCTTTCTTTTATGCAGCCAAAGATTGTAGAGTTTATCCCTACACTGTCCCTACACCAGTCAATTGGATTCACTTGAAAGTTTTCAAAGTCTTTTCAACAAATCTATTTTGTGAGTATCTTGCAATCAAGGCATTCCATGAGAATACATTTCTTTGAAGTGTTTTTCCAACAATACACATGACTTGTGTATGCTTCTACAATTGCATATACTACAATCATGGCATTCTATGAGATGCCATCTCTTTGAGGTGTTCTATGCATCACAGATTTTTGGGTCTCCATGCATAACTTGCCATTTAATTAAGTCACCAAATCTTCATTGCAACTAATAAATGTCAAGCAACCTTAAAATGGCTTCCAACTGGACACAAGGCACAGGCAAGACGAACGGAATTTGGTTGCCTCTTTCAAGCCTTGTGTGGCAAACAAGGAGGTCGGAGGCTCAACATCCACCCATTCATTTCAGGTCTGTATACTTCAATCACAATCTTCTTTCGTCATTGTTGTTTGCCATTCATTTATTCTATGTATAATTGGTGACCTGTAGATTGAATTTGTGCATAAATTGGGCCATTTGAAAACTATGGTAGGTTCCTATTTTTGTAGCAAAAGTTGGTATTGTCAGCAAATTCGAGTGGTCCCAGTATTATAATATTTAGAATTTATACTACAGTTACCACTATCATTGTGCTTTTAGCCATGGATTTGAATGGTAACCTTCTCTCGGCTATCCGACATCCATATCATTGCGAGACTATTGAACGAATCTTAATTGTTCATCATCTCCCATCATTTATTTCCCTTATGGTTTATTTTTTTGTCGTTCCTTCCTATCTCCCATGCTACTGCTGGTATCTGCTCCTCCAAACTCTTCCTCGCTGGTAATATCTCTTGCTCAAATTTGGTGAGTTGCAGCCAAAAATTGTATTAGACATACCCAATCTCTCGAGTCAGTGATTTTCATGTGTCATAAAATAGTTTTTGTATTATAAAAAATATTTTCCCGCAACATGCAATTTTCCATTATGTTACATTCGGTCATATGGTATATCATTAACCAACAACAGCTATACTTAATCTAATTGACCTTTTAAGTTATAGGTCTTCTTTCATTGTACAAAAAATATTGTTGTGAAACCATTTAGCATAACATACCGATCTAAAAAAAGTTCCATTTGTTCATATTGAAATCTTCTCGCATCCTATCATCAATTGACTTTTGCTATAGATAGTTAGTCTTAAGAAAAACAATTTACATTTTCTTGCGATTTTTTCCTCTGCCCTTCAATATATTGTCAAAGTATATCTTGCTATCGGCGCAACCATTGCACCTCATTGAGGTGCAAGCGCTAGTATATATGACAAGACTTAAACTAGAACTAGACAGCCGAAGTTTCCATCTGACAAGCAAGTCTGAGTTAGGGCCAAAATTTAAAAGCGCTGCAAGATAGCATAGGATCTCCAATTGGAAGTTGAATCGAAGGCTGTTTTCTACCAGGTACGTCTGTTCTCTGATCTCTCTCTCACTTGAATTAAAGTACGTAACTGGATTGTCTTGAATTTAAAAAGCTCAATCTTCTTGTTCTGTATATGTGCATTCGTGCTTGTTGAAACTGAAATATTTCAAAAGATTTTAACTTGTAACTTATGTCTTGAAATACAAAGATTCAAACAGTTTTATCTCTTCACCATTTTTTGAACTGGTACAAATTTCCGTAACCTGCATGTATTGTATCTTAAAACTACCAATTTATGTGAATGATGAGCTCTTCTGATTCAGATAAATCCTGGGAAATGTTGAAGGATTAATTTTTTTCGCTTATAAATTTACTTGAAAACTGCCGATTTTCGTCATTTTCGTCACCCAAAAATTAACTTTTTTGTCGTCCAAATTTTTAATTTTTTGTAGCGATCTCTAAATAAGAATCAAGAAAGAAAGAAAAAGGTTAAGTAATACCACAAATGCGATGGCAACCCAAGGTCCTCCTTTAAAATTGTCTTCCTACCAACTCAAACGATCATTCAGAAATTTTATATACATCCAGCTGTTCCAATGCAATTTTTTTTCCAAACCTTTCTCTCTTGAACGCAATAATCTTTGCTGTGTTATATTCGTTCCCTAGGGGGACAGACTCCCAGCCTGCTTTCCATGTTGGTGTCAATGGCATTGGCGTTAGCCGCAGTCTCGTCCACGGGAAAACACAGGCCGGAGCCAGTCCTGGAATCGAATCCCGCACAGGTCTCCTTCGAACGTGCAAGAATCTGTCACTCTCCGTCCACTAACCTGCTGGTGGTGAACGCAGAATCAGCCCACAGAAACGCAGGCTACCGCATTATGGCCACCGCTTTCCAGATGTTGGTGATCGAGTTCCTCCCTTCAGGCCCGGCTACGGTCTTCACCATTAACGACCCGGCGTTGGTGAATGCAACGTTGCCTTCCTGGCTCATGCTCAACCTCCTCTGCTACCATACATCTACCCAAATGCTCCTCTGGAAATACCTCCGGTTTCTTTCCGCTGTCGTCTGCCTGCCCACCCGTCTTTACGGGAAATGTCTGGTCGTCACTGCTGTGCACAGTAGGAACAGGACGCGGAGTTAAGCGGCGTGGTGGTTTCCCACCCGGACGTCTTTGCTGTCAGCGCGCTGACATTCCGCGGCCTGGTATTGGCGTGAAGGTTGAAAATTGGCATTGGATAGTTCAAAAGCCGTCATATAGTAAAGAGTTTGCCAAGGACAACATAATAACAAGGAAAATAAGCCAAAGACCCACGCATCCCATGAAATCTATGTTAGCATATTTTTGCGATCAAACACAAGGAAATTCAAGGAACTCGCCAACATGTGAAAGATGAAGATTTTGTTGGGAGATAAAGTATTATTTTATTTTCTATATATATATATTAAAAATGTAGAATAGAAATATTTTCAAAGAGTAATAGTTGTTATTAAAGTTTAGAGGATAAAAATTTGAATTTTTTAGAAATTAATTATTTTTAAATAATAAAGGAATTCAAAAAATCAATAGAACACAAAATTAGATAATGAAAAACAATTAGAATGATTAAATTAAATTATTGTGAAGTAACTAAAGAAACAACAATGATTGAACAAAAGAGGAGTTAGAGGTCCATTTGATCAAATAGTTCACAATAGCACTCAATTCTTTACGAATATGAATAAAAAAGATAGAATCAAAGTTTTTCTAGAGGTGAAAAATTTACTCCACAAAAGATGCTGACCTCCAAGAAAATTCATGAGACCTTCCATTATTCACCAGGGAGACCAAAATCATGGAGGCCATCTCACATATTATATTCTTCCAACTCGGTGCACAAGATTTCTGTAGACCCACAAATATGGCTTGAGCCTCCATCTAATTATTAGTGTCAAACTCATAACACCAATCCCCACAAAACTTGATAGATAAAGTATTATACTTTAATAAAAAACATTTATTTAGTTTTGAATGTACAACTAACATAGACTAGTTTTTTATAGGATGGTTGGTGAACAATGCTAGAATTGAAAACTTTCAAGCTCACCAACCATTGATTATATGGTTGTTGGAAGTTGTTTAGAATTTCTAAAAGGAATGAAGTCTTCACTATTTGATAAGAAGCTCTACATATTCAACAAGTTCGAGCCCAATACATGTGCATAACTTGAAATAAATGTTGAAAAATGTTTACAAGTTAGATACAACTTTTGTGTTAATATAGTGATAATTCACTAGATGCTTCCCTTGAAAATTTTCATTTTCTTATTGTATTATGGGTTACTTATTTGTATTTTAGTAGTGCAAGTGACATTGAAATTAGTTCATTTTTTCTTGTGTGTTGTTGATCTCCTTGATCTCATAACCCACAAGATCTTTTAATAATATTGCATATAATTTTGTCTTAGGTTATTCCAATTATTCATTAACAATTCTAAAGATTGGTAGGAGGTCCAAAGAGAGTTAGTTCAAACTTTTTTATGCCTACCATTGCTCATTTTATTTACTAGTGGAGTCCACTTTTTAATAACTTTCAAGACTATTTAAGGGACACTTTTGACATGGCAATCCCATTGGTTGTTGGAAGTCTATAAGAGATAGAGGAAAGATCTATCAAAACTCCTTGATAGCCTTGTGATAGATGATAATCTATAATCTAAAGCTACTCAAAGCAGTTATAGGTTTCATTTGATGACTGATAGGCACACATAAATAGTCATATTAACCAAGCAATATATGTTTATGTTCTTATTATTAAAGTCATCTTTTATAGTACTTGGCTAATAGAAGTATTTATATGAGCCTATTGGCTATAAATAACACCTATAGATATTTTTATTACTTTAATTTGATTAGAAAAGAAATTTGTTAGCTTAGTATTTCTTATTACAAAGTTTGTTCTCAACCAAATGTTGAATATAATTTTATTAGGTTTGTTCTATTTATAATATTTTTATAAGCTCATTAAAGATATATAGATATACAATCAGAATATATTAAAATAATTTTGAATAGAGAAATATAATGTTTAATTTATTTTTTTTAAAAGATAATAAAGTAAAGAGATCTCTTTTAATAATTTAAATTTTATATTTTATATTAAAAATAAAGTTATTAAATTCAAAATTATGTTGATTATAAATATGTAAATAAATTTTAAATATTGTTTTGAAAAATAATTAATAAATTATAAATAATATAATAAATAATTTAATGTTTTTTTTTTAATATAACAATACATGAATAAATATAAATATAATATAAAATTGTATAATTCAAACTTTTGTGAAATATGATTAATTATAATTTTTAATAAATAATAATTTTTATTTAAATAACATTTTATTTTAAATATACCAGTTTTTTTAAAAAAAAGCATAGAAGAAAAATAAGGAATGATGCCTTGATCATATATATAAACTTTGAATTATAGTTGTATATGCATTTCATAGCTAGAAAATATGCCACTAGAAAAATCACACTCACTAGGCACTTTTTAAAATACGATCCGCATAGGTGGATTAGGTTTTTGTGAAACATCTAAAATATATACAATTCTAAATGTGCAAACAAGAGTTATTACATTAATTAAAAAATGTCCATTTGGCAACCAAATGTTTGCGTGAGTTCTTGATATTATGTGTAGGCATCTAGAGTTCGGGTTTTCATTCTGTCTTAGATATAGTGATTGTATTAGAGGATTTTTTTGGGTAATAATGTGTTAAAGGTACTCGTAATTGTATTCCTATCTTCATTTTTAAAGATACAATATTTAATATTTTCTTAGATACTTTAAAGTAAATATAATAACATAATATTTTTTCATGTTATGCTGGTTTAATATTTACATTATTTTTTAGTTTAATAATTATGTATGATATATGAGGGAAAATTATTTAATTTTATATTTAAATAATATTTATTAAAAATATATTAATGAAAAAGTAATATATTAATACTAATTAAATTTATATTGTTAATATATTTTATACATTTAAATTGCATTAATTCTTGAAGAAATTAATGAAGTGAATATTTTATTAAAATATTCTTTGATAATTATTAATACTATTTGAATGGGGCTTTTTCATAATTAGAAATTCAAAAATATCTAAATTTTTCATTAGTAGTATCAAGAGGTAAGTAAGATAGTTGATTTTTTAGATAATTTCTTAATTGATTCCATGTACTTGCTTCTTATTAGTGCTAATGACCAATATTAAGGTTTCATAGAAATTTGAGAACATGGATTCCAAGCATCTTCTCATTAATGATATAAAAAATAAATTTCAGTTAGTAAAAAGCCAAAGTTTAATATGTCTAGGGTTCTTGTTTCAATAATTTATTATTGGAATGTACTAGAGCAATCACATATATTATATGGGAGGATTTCTCCCATATGTGATATCCTTGATATATCCATAATACAAGTCAATAATAGGTTTTGTCACTTGTGCAACACACCCCATTTCTTACTAGAATAGGGACTTGTATTTTTTATTCAACCTCATTCTATCCTTTTAACCCTCTTGTATCCATGTGCTCTCAAATGTGGCCTCATTGATGATCAATTAGAGAGATATTATCTTAGCCTACAAAATGTATCTTTATTTTTTACATATTTATATCCATGGAAACCATGTTATAACTATCTCCAATAGCATATGTCTCTTCCCTTTACTCCCATGACCTCCATTTGATGTGCTAAGTGATTATTAGTCCTCCTAGACAAATTTTTTTTATCTCCACTCCCTTTTCCATTGACTGCATATAATGATACCATTTGTGGTGGCATGTGGCTTTATTAATATCTTATGTGATAATTTTTTCCTTTTATTATCTCCATGATCTTGTGGACTATTATATGAAATTTCATCCAATAGATTGCATAGTCTTATTTCTATAGGATGGTATCTGTACCCTTAATGTTTTTGAAAACTTAGATCCTTGAAATTAAAGTTTTATCTCATATCTCACATCCATTATCCCAGTCCCATCACTTGTATGCTTAGTTGTTTCACAACCAATGGCACAAGACTTACTATTTAGTTTTTTTCTCAATATCATGGTCTGTATAGACCGTTAGATCATTTTAATCTAATGAGGTGTACTCTTGAGGAATTCTTAAGCTTTGAAACCTTCTTGCATGCATTGACTATTAATCATTAACATCATCCATGAGATATTTCTTTCCAACTATTTGATGATCTCCTTTCTTCCTCTACATTTGGGTAAACCCACAAAAGTGGTTTACAATTCTAGTGAGGAAGGAAAAGTTGCAAAAAATGACCCCATGCAAAAAAACTTAGTTTTTGGGAGTTCAAGCAAAATTTTGGTTCAAGTGATCCCAAAGAACGATTAATAGAACCCCCCTTTCGAGAAAACCCATTTAATGCAGGTCTCACCATTCTCAAGAAAGAGGCAAAAGGAAAGCCTTTTTTAAAGGGGGTTCGCTTGAATCCTGGTTTGAGCAAACCACCACTAGGGGGTTCGAGTGAGCCACCTTTTCCCCCTGCTCCCCCTCAATCACCAAAAATGTCCAGAATTTTGTGCTTCAATGCTTGGGTTGAGGATAAAAATGGAAAAGACTTCATAGACCCCGCTAGATTATGGTAGTCCTTGGAACGAGCTATCCAACAAATATAATATTAATATGTTTTGGTTTTATTATGAATTATTTTTTTAATTTTATTAAACATAGGTTTTTCACTAAAAATCAAGTTCTCTATTTTATACATGTGGAAAAATAGCAGGTTATGAGAAAAAAAAGCATTTGAAAAATATGAGTTCCCTAGATATTGGATTCCTTGATCCAATTTTTTTTTATATTTTGATACATACAAAAAAAGTTACATGCTATATAGTCTACCTATGTTTAAATTGTAATTGGTTTTAATTTGAAAGTTGATTAAGGAAAGAATATTCAATAAAAAATTATGTAACCAATTGTAAGCACTATATATCATAGTTATAAATCTAAATTTGAAAAATTCATATTTTAATCCTTCATGGAAAAAAGTTGTGTTATATGGTGAGGGTCACTCCTTATAAATGTTGTTTACTAAAAAACACTAGTTTTCGAAGGAGATGGAAAAAGAAGTACAATATAATTCCAAAAAATTTCAAAAAAATATATTTAGCATCTACAAACAAAATGTCACAAATAACTAGTTTGCATCATCTTCAAATTCCTCACAGTTTAGCCACTATAAGTTCCTAGAAGTGAAGATTTGGTTAGAAAAAAATATTTTAGTGTCCAGTTTGGCTAAAAATTGTAAACCAGTGTTGTGGGATCACCCATTTATGTGGTTCATATTCATTAGCTCCATAATTATGATGGGATTGTCTCTTATGCCAACTTTTTGTTTTTGATAATTATATTATGTCATCATGAAAAATCAAATTTGATAGCCTATCCCTAGAGGAATTTTCTCTCCTTCTCATAGAAGAATGATTGATAGTTTAAACGCATGAGGCTAAATTATGTGATCATGAAAAAACTATATCTTTTTGAAAGTGTAGATTTGATCATTTACACAAAATGAGAAGCTATATTAACATAAAAAAATTAAGTAATCTCCTTATTTAATTATGAAGCTAGAATATTAAATATTATATGTTTTATAATTATCACATGTATATTTAACATGAATATTTATTTATGGGACAATTACCTTTGCTATATGTTAACTAAAATCCCTTGACCTACATGTGGCTAGATAATTTTAAGGTAGTAAGATATATAAATTAAGTTAGGTATATGCAAGTTTTTTGACCACTAAATTTGTGCCTATGAGGAATGTTCCCCATTTAGTAAGATATGAGCTCACTTTTTTCATTATATGCTACATAGTCTCCTATGTTAGACCTTTACTCTTGATGTTCTCTAAATCTTGTTTTAGTGTCATATCTTTTGAAAAAAATTGATCATATGCACACAATGGTTTATAGATGATTGAATTCCTAAATACAATTTGTGCCAAAATCGATTTCTTTTTGGATAAAAATAATATATTATTTCCACCAAATTAGGGAGATATTTTTAATTCTATTATTGGCCTTGATTTGTATATAAATGAGCATGTAGCATACATTTCATTTTTGGGGTTAATAATTTTTAGGTGGGAATTTTTTTGTAATTTTTTTAAGGTTATGGCTATGAAGAGACTAGAAAATTCAACTCCTCATGTGCATATAATATGGTGAATATTTTTGTCAAGTGGCTATCTATTTGTAATTATTGTAATTTTTTGGATTTTATTCTTGTAAATAATATTTTTGTGGTTAATATACATTTATTTATGATTTTATTGGTTATAATATGTGTAAGTAATTTGGTGGTTATTTCCTTTCCAATTCTCATTTATAGATGTAATCCAAATTTTAATTAATTTTCCTCAAATTTTTATATGAATCATGATTCATTTTGGTCTAGATATTGAATATGTATTATGTAATACCCCCATGTTTATGATACTATTTTCTACTATTTGTTACTTTTATATGTTAGCGTGATACTGATTTGTGATGCTGATTAATTCACCAACCTAGCGTGTGTGGATGCATAGTTTAGTTAATTGTTGCATGTGCCATTATTAGTATGATTTATGATACTTTATGTAGTGTTTTCATTTTGGTTAATGTACACTTGGATGTGTAATTGTGATCTCGTATTTTGTTGCTTGGTCTATGTTTTGACCATGGTTGTGATTTATTTTGCACTGGGATTGTACCACTTTGTGAATGTTATGCATATGATTGTGGGCGAGATGGTTAAGCCTCGCGGATAAACTATTTGATTGGTTCAGTATTTCTTGTTGATACAATCCTATTGTGTGGGGTATTTATGTGCTTGATTGTCTAGAGAGAGTGGCTCTAGTGGGGGTCTGACGCACAAAGCGGTTGTCAGGGTAACCCACCTAGAGTTAGAGTAATCAATGATAACCTAAGCAATTAATCATGGGTGGGGTTTAAACATTAATAAGATAATTGTGATACCTCGTCCACCTGTTAGTTCTATCACAGACTAAAGGGGACTAAGAAGGCCATGGTTGGCAAGGTCGTTGCCTTGTCTTCATGAAAGGTTAACGACTTCGCATGAGTAACCCTATGGAGCGGTGCCTTGAGATAGGCTATCAGAAGAACCATAGATTGAGGTGGCACCTTAACTTGGTTGTCTGGAGAGTCCATGTATAGATGGAGGTGGCACCTTAACTTGGTTGTCTGGAGAGTCCATGTATAGATGGAGGTGGCACCTTAACTTGGTTTTCTAGAGAATCCATGTATAGATGGAGGCGGCACCTTGGGATAGGATGTCTGGATAATTCATGTTAAGCCATGCGATGACACTCTCCTCTAACATTCCATTTGTGTTAGTTGATTTGTTGATGTCCTCTGGAAGTGGTTTATTGATTTGTCATTGGTTAGTTTTGGAAGTAGTCCTTTGATATTACATCTTGAGATTTATTGATGATGTGTTTTGGGACTTGCTGTAAATGTGGAAAGAGATTTATTGTTATGTTTCAAAAAGTGGGTTGTTGTTATGCCTTTTGGTTTTATTGTTGTTTAGTTTCTATGTGGTCTTTGATGTTAAGTTGTCTGTTTGGAGTTAGTATTGTGTTACTGTTAGACATTCTTGGTTGGGGATCCTTCCTTGTCTACTCCCAGCACGAGGGTGGTTGGGTGGAACGTGCTTCACACCCCGTTGGGTTCCCTTGGATGTAGATGTATCTTTTCATTGCAGGGTTTTGGCTGACGTTGTTGATCCAGTATTCTTATGTACCAAATGTATGTTTATGCCTCTGATGTAATGTATTCATTGATGTATTGTCTCCCACTTGTGATGGGAAGACCTTGATGTAATTTGTTATATGTTCATTATGTTGTAATATCATATTGATGTAAAGTATATTTAGGCCATGTATTTATTCGAGAACTGTTATTTGTAATAGTTGATTATGTTGTGTTATATTTGTCAAAATATATATACTTTATGTCTTTATAATTTCATTTATTGTCATATGTACATATGGTATTAATATGGTTATTGTTAATGGATATTTTAAATGATGATATGAGAATGAATGGATTTACGTAACCATTTAATTATCGCTTAATCTTTTATCTTTGTTATGGGTTAGTGTAGTAATGTCACCTCATGCAGCCCAAGGGATTTAGTTGTGTAACTTGGATCATTGTTATATTGGAATACTTAAATACAATCTTATGTCCTTTAAAAAAAAAATTGTTGTGTTATATTTGTTCCTTTGGGGTTTGCATGGCGGGGCATTACATATTATTTATTCACTTATCCTTATAGATGAAACTTAGCAATTTCATCATAATGTTTTGAATCAATGAGCTCTTTCTCATATTATTTTGTGCTATGTTTTCCTCTTCCTTCCCATTTCATTTTCCATTTTTCATTTTATCTTAAATAAGGATATGGTAGGATTAGGTTAGTTTATATTAATTAACTTGTAATCCATAGCTACATCCTATTGAGAGGGAATGTTACATTGTATTCAATATTCAAGGTAGTTTTATATCTTTAATTAGGAAAATTTTATCAACATTATGTGCAAAAACCACTAAAGAACTAATTAACCTAATATTTATTGTAGGCCTCTTATTAAATAACATATTTTTTACCACCATGTTATTCAAGTATAATGAAGGATTGGAATCCTTCAGACATTGGAGAGGCTTTCTAGTCTCCTTTCAAGAGAGAAATTTTTCTTTCAACTTCTAATTTTTGTGATCATTTTGTGTAGCTAATATATTTACATTAGAAGTTTTATTTCTCCTAATTTGATTAGTTTTCCAATAAACATGATGCATCCATATATGATCAAAATATTCACTACCTTTTTTTATTAGTGATTAAAGGTTAGAAGTAGAAATAATTAGGATAGATTAAGTTTTATCTCATCCTTTTAAACATAAGGAGATATCTTATTATGCAATATTTGTACCATTTTAATACTACGAGAGGGATCTATCAAATAGTACATTAGAAATATTTGTTTCAAAACACCTTTAGGTAAAGATTAGGGGAAAGTTAAATTCTAACACTGTCTTCTTATTTTAGATTTATTCTGACTAGTGGATGATAAAATTTTAGTTACAAAAATAAACACTTGCTTTCTAAGGATTAAATTTAGGGGTGGCCTTGATGTGATAATGTACATGACATTAACAACTCTATAAAGGTATTTCTAGTCACTAAAGCATATTTTTTGGTCCAAATTATATTTCCTCCTTATAGGAATTAGAAAATAAGTTCTTGGATCTAGATGGGAATTCACAATAATCCAAAAACTTATCTATTAGGAAGAAGTAAATGGAAACTTTAAAAATTTTGAATCCTTCAATATTCAAATTTTTTTGACTACTTCTTCCAACAAGGACATGAGTGGGGCATGATAATTGACTTTTAGACAAGAAAATTTATTGGCAAGAGTAATAGGAGTATGTCTAGTTTAGTGTATGGTTACTTAAGGAGATGATAAACTAAATAATAGTGATTTTTGAAATCATTGTTATAATATATATTTTTTAATATAGAGATATTTATGTAGTATTTTATTATCTTATACCATGAGATGAATCATAATAGGTATCCATATAAGAATACTTATTTGAGTCATATTTAAGGAAGTGTGATCAATTTAATTCTAATAAGCATTGTTCTCTCAAAAGTAGTGTAAATGGAAATAAACCAACTTGCTTAACCTATATATCATAAAAATAGTAAATTTTATAGCCAATTTAATCATTATTATATTAGATTAATATTTCTATATTTTATTTTTTAGAAGTTTGGTCAAGGTTTAAATTTTATGTTATTTAAAATTAAAAGGAAGCAAGAATAAACTTTGGTAGTTAATCTAAGAGGAGATACATGTAAATAGAAGAAAAAAAATATTAAACATAGAAAGAATGAACATGCAACCATAAATAATAATCTATTATAGGAAAAATATTTAGAGAAATAATTTTTTTTCTCTAAAAGTCAGTGTAAAGGGAAAGAGACCAACTTCCTTCACTTGCGTATCAAAAATTAATAAATTATAACCAATTTAATCATAGATTGCATTAGGTTAATATTTCTATATTTTATTTTTTGGAAGTTTGGTCAAGGTTTAAATTTTATGTTATTTAAAATTAAAAGGAAGGAAGAATAAACATTGGTAGATAATCTAAGAGGAGATACATGTAGATATAAAAAATATTTAATATTGAACATAGAAAGAATGAACATGCAACCATAAAACATAATCAAATATAGGAAAAATATTTGGAGAAATAAATGTAGCCTCCAAATCGTGAATCACTTATATTATGATTAACACAAAGAGGGTTATAATATGAATATAGGCTCAATCCTTCATAAAATATTATCAATATATATAGATCTATAAATATCATAGTAACATAATAATATTTTCAAAATTAAACTATAAGAAATCTATTGCAACCATCTAATAAATGAAAGTAATCCATGAAACCTTCAATTTATAATTATAAAACCATGTGCTAAAACCATCAAAATATAGAACCCAAATCCCTAGTCGAAATCCAATAGAAAAACCCTAAGGTGAGTCAATAAGATTAAAATATCCTCTCTTACACTTGTCATAAGCTCATAATAATCCACTCACCAACTTGTGTACCATTTTTTTGTACCTTTATCACCATTAAAATATATATTATGATGTGTTATAACATGTACTATAATTTTCTAAACAAATGCAACTCCATCTTATATCTATGTTACTATAGATGATCTTACATTTATTATAATAATCCTTTTACTTTAAATTGAAGTTATTCAAGAGATCCATGTCATCATGATTTTATTTCTTCTATTAAGTTCTATTTTAATATTTTTTGGAGGCTAAAATATATTGAAATGAATAGCCAAGATCTTTAATATCTAACAACAAATAAACTCCACATGTAAAAGAGAGAAGCAACAATAAATGATGTTATTCCACCAAACAAGAATACAATATGATACATGATTCATAGTGTGTGAAAATGATGTAAAATATGGATGATATTCCTTGCTTATAAAAACAAGGTAAGAGATAGGATTAAACAACACCATGATATGTGTCTTAATATTATAACATGAGACAACTAACTCATAAATACCTAGGATAAGATAAGATCTAGAAAGGACAACTAAGACTTATTGACAACAAATCCCCCTTTATGTGTAGCTTACAAAGGAACAAACCAATGGAAGATATAAAGGTGTTTCCTAGCTAGAAGGCCTGATGAGTTACCCATGTAAAAATAATCTCTCACAAATAGAGAAAATGAGAAAAACCTTGTTCGAGAAAACTCATCTCCAAAAGAGAAGACAAAACGAGATACTAAGAAGCCTCCAAAATAATATCCTAAAAATATAACATGAATAACATAATTGAAGCATAAAGAAGATACAAACAACTATCAAAAGGTAACTAATATAGTGTTGTAGATGAAAAACCTCCTTTGAAAATAGGATGATGATCAGGATAAAGAAGAAAACAATCTACATCCGTGTCTAGGCCAACAACACGACTCAAACAATTATTATATTGAAAATAAAGTAAAAAAAAATAATCCAAGATACACATGACACATGAATTTGCATGAGTGACCCTAATGACACTACTCAACTAATGCAAGTTAAAAATGTAGCTTCCAATAATCTAAAGAACACTAAGAACAACTTGTTATTGAATTTTAGCATTGAATGCTATTATACTACATTATTAATCGTGGGTGTAATTAGAAAGTGTATACAGTTAAGTAATAGTTCAACTGCTTGCTTTCTCTCCTATATAAATGTATTTGATAAATGAATAATATTCACCACAATATTTTATATTGAGCTTTTTTCCAACTTTTGGTATCAGATCCTATTTCAATACTTGTGCATTGCAATCCGTAAGGAGATAGAAGAGGTTTAGCAAGGACAACACCACCACATGAGGAAATAATTCATGGCTCCTGGAATGAATAGTTTGATAGGCCAAAAAATACTATATTTGTGTGAGTGTGGTCCATACAAAGAGGTCATGACTGACACATTCTTGTATTTGGGTGATAGCCTTCTTTCTACTACAATACCACTATTTTATTAAATGAAGAGACCTCATATTTCATCACTAGTAGGGAATTATCTGCACCACCCCTACAATTAAAATACAAATTTTAGTACTACAATTTGTGCTCTCTTGATTCATTGTATTGTTAGGAATGCTTTCAAGGAATACAACCTCTCGTATAATTTTATTGTCCATCTAAATCCTTGTCGATCTACTCTTATCATTCATCAATCACTTCGAAGCTACAATTTGTTTCTAGAGTTTCAAATCATAGGTGAAATAAAAGGGTTCCAATGCTTCTTTTAGTAGTGAAGTACAAGCTTTAATGAAGGAAAAGGTAATCCATGATCGCAAGAAAGGAATGGAGGCTCAAAGGAAATTCATGATATTTACTTTTGATTCAATATTTTGTTCATTGTTTCTTGCCCTATAACTACAAAGTAAATATTAGTTTCAATTATTTGATAAGAATAAAACTTGGAGATTTTGCATTTAGGGGTTGTCTAAGAAGGTTCAAGAGAAATCGATAAATGTAAGATTTAGGGCTTGTTAGAAAACAATCAATCTCAATCTAGAAGCCAATTTTTTGCAATACAAGCTACTTAAAGGAGTATCATTAGTTATTTGTTTAATGCATATTTAGAGCTCTATTTTTCAATGAGAAAGGGTGATTGTTTATTTGTAAGAAGAGAAATTTGTAGCATGGATTTCAAGGAAATCTATCTTCTTACTATTGTTATTCAAGAGAGTGAATTTATGATGGCATTTGAATTTCTTTTGGAGAAGCCGAATTCAAAGAGGGGATTGCTCTTTGGCTATATCAAGGGTGGTTACAATAGAAATAAGAAAATTATAAATATTATTAAAATTATAATAATTGGGCCTATCCTTTTTGCAACTTATGAGTTCTCCAAAGACTCATCCAAAAATTCTTCAAATAGTTAAACTATGGTAGGGTCACATTTGAGGCTAGTGGCACTGAAGGATGGAGGAATTTCTATCATATCAAGTTAGCTTCTTGATTTGAGATGATGCTTTGCATGAGAACCATTTTCTTTTTTTAGTTTGTTTCCTTTCCTTATTGTTGTCGCCAGATTTGAAGAATGCACATTTATTGTGAAGTTTGATTTTGAAGCTAGGTGAGGGGTTTGTTGTAGATCTCAATATGGATGGTTGTCCAATCAGTAATTGAGGAAATGATCAAGAATTATACCCTTCCCAATTTCATCAAAAAACTTTATGGAGCAATGTGTTTGGAGAGCTCAATATGGATTATCTTCAAATAAGTCAGAATCTATGATCAGGATTCATGGGAGGAAGAACTTGAGAATTCAGCTAGGGGCTACACCTTTTTGAGGGTCATGAGATGGTTTTATGGAGCTTCACCTAATCGAATATGTGTTTCTTCAACAAATATTCACAAAGATGTATATATATTTTGTAATTGTCAGAAACCAAGATTAGATTTGCAAACCAGAATATCCTTCCATAGAAGAGAAAAATAGAAAAAAATAGAGATTTTCAAAAGATGTGCAAATTGATATATTCAAAGTACAATAATTACAAGAGATAATTCTCTTTATAAAAGAAAAGATGCATAAAACTAATCTGATCTTAAGAAACAAGATAGCTCAACAAGATAAGGATAAGAACCTATAACTTAGGAATTAAATATGCCTAAGTAAACTTATGCTAAAGTGTAATTAAATATTAATTACAACAATAGCCCCCCATAAGTGCAACTTAGGGAGAAGTAGATTATTATGCAAATGATGTGAGATGGGTCCTGACAACAAAGGCCTAATCAGGTACGCATGTACAAATGCAAAGAGAGATTAAACCCAGTGGGAAAACCCCCCCCAATGAGATGAACTATTGCAAAGAATCACTAGAAGAACTCTGATGAAGCAACACTAGAACCCCAAATCTAGCAAGCAAGGAAAGATACATTTTTCTACAACTAAAACTAAAAATGGAATAAAAAATGTAATAGCAGACCCAATGCTAAGGAACACTGGAAACTCACATACTGGATCAACCCTGCAATCTATAAGCAATAGTAGATGAAAGGATGAACGAAGCCCATAATGATGACAAAATCTAGAAGTTGTGTCTCTCGAAGCCAATGCCAAACTGAAACTAAAACTACCCCATAAGACAAGTACCATGAAGATTCTGGAACATTAACCATAAAAAAATGGCCCTCAAACTGAGAAAGATCAGAACGAATGCAGATCAAAAACCATAAACTCCCAATGTGAAGTGTGAACCGATGCAAACAAAAGATGTGTCCAGCTAAACAAGAAATAAGCTAGAGGAAACAACAGGAAACTAGACAAACTCATGCAAGTTGTCACCAATATGAAGAATGGATGCAAGAATGCCCCTTAATGGAACTTTATATCAGTTCGTTATTACAATACCCAATGATTGCAGAAGGGGAGAATGCAAAACTACAGAAACATAAGCGAAAATGAAAACCTAGTGCATGAAACAAAAATGAATGCATGCATAAAATAAGGTACACATCTTCTATAAATGACCTCAGATCTACATAAAGGCCAAATCTATCTTTCCAATGTCGTGAAAATCATGAAAAATGGATCAGCGAGTCAAAAGATACGTATCCTAGAGTGAAAACAACAACATCTGACTTTTGAGGCTGAAAAATACATCAAAAATGAAAAACCAAAAAACTAGACCTACACCATTGCGTAGAGCTTAGAAACATATTTCTGACGATATCTCATTTGCAAACAAAAGATGTTGTATGTGAAAGTTATGATCATTTCCATGAAACTGCTCAAAACTGCACAATAAGGTCTGCAATAAGTCCTCAGGGGATAAAAAGGTTCGGCCCCTGGTCGCTTGGGCGAACTAGGGGGCTAGTGGCTAGGGGGATTCAGTGCGGCCCTTGTTCACCCACATGATCGGGGCTGGGGCTAGAAGCCCAGCGGGGGCTGGCGCATAGGCTCTAGTTGCCCATAGGACCTCGACAGGGAGTTTAGGCATTGGGGGAGCCATTGGCAATGGTGCTGCATCAGCATCCGCCTGGTGGCCGCCTGGTGGCCATTCGGTGGTGAATCCCTTTAGAACAGGCGATGCCTAATTTTTTAAAAAACTTTGATTTTTTTTAGATTTTTTGAATTTTTCTCAAAAAATGTGCCTCAGGATGCGAGTTGGGGAGGCTATACAGCCTCCCTGGCAAAATGTTTTTGCCTCTCCAGATGACTATGCCCAAATTGGACAAATTTTATATCAAAATAGGAGTTTTTGGGCATTATGAATCCAATGGCGAGGTCTGTTTGGGCCCAAAGTGCTCTGAAAATCAGGCGACCCCTAGATATACCAAAAAAATCACTGAGCTTAAAACCCTCATAGATCTGGAAAACGGTGACCAAAATGAATGAAATAAAAGTCATTTATGACCTTTTATAGTGCTATGAATCCAACGGAAAACCCCAATCTGATCTAAGACACTGAAGATAGATGCTCAAGGAATGAAACCCTTGAGGGACCTCAAACGAGCTCTATAATGTATTCCTCCAAAAAAGCTGAGAATAGGCTACAAATCGAGGCTCTAATACCATGTTAGAAACCAAGATCAAATTTAAAAATTAGAATAAGAGAAAAATAGAAAAAGCAACGATTTGCAAAAGATGTGCAAATTGATATATTCAAAGTACAATAATTACAAGATGAGCTCTACAATGTATTCCTCCAAAAAAGTTGAGAAGGGGTTGCAAATCAAGGCTCTGATACCATGTTAGCAACCAAGATCATATTTACAAACCAAAATATCCTTCCACAAAAGAGAAAAATGAAAAAGCAGAAGATTTGCAAAAGATGTGCAAATTGATATATTCAAAGTACAATAATTACAAGAGATAATTTTCTTTATAAAAGAAAAGATGCATAAACCTAATCTTATCTTGAGCAACAAGATAGCTCAACAATATAAGGATAAGAGCCTATAACTTAGGAATTAAATATGCCTAAGTAAACTTATGCTAAAGTGTAATTAAATATTAATTACACCAACAATAATAAAAAAAAATTATTATGTAAGCCTTAAGGGGGGTCCCTTGGCAAGGTGATTTTGTGATTTTAGGAATAATTTAATAAGGTGGAGAATGTTAGTAACTTTTAGCATTGAATGTTATTTTATTACATTGTTAATGGAAGGTGTAACTAGCGAGTGTATACAGTTAAGTAATTGTTCAATTGCTTTATTTCTCTCTTGTATAAATGCATTTGATAAATGAATGACAATGACCACAATATTCACATTGAAGATTTTTCTAACGTAACTAAGGATGGAAGGTTGCCTCCACAAAATAGGAAAGAAAAATTTTCCATATGGTAAATTATCCATCTCTCCAAAATGCATGGGTAACTTATTGCTACATTCACATAATACATATGAAAAAATACTAGATACATAGCTCACTCCAAAGTGAAACCAAAGAAGTATTAACACATGAATAGTAGAATACCCCTAATAATGTTTACTAGGGAGAGGCATGAAAGGTCCATTGAATAGTGTAGATCACCATGTAGTGCATGAAGGAGAACAAACAAAAACTAAAAGTGCACAAGAGAGCACTTGCAATTGAAAAAGAGTGTGCAAAAGAAAGACACACACACATGATGAAAAAATCACTTGTATTCTCTATTTTCATGGAGGGACACTCACTTGAAAAAGATGTGATGAAAAATACACAAGGCAGTACACAACCCCCCTTGGAACTTTATGATACAATACACGTACAAAATATGACACAAACCAATGTGAAAAATCCCTGAAACCATGTACAATAATTTGGAACTTTATCTTAACATGTCTACATATAAGAAAGTTCTTACAAATCATGATCAAAATTTGCAAAATGAATAAAATGATAGAAATACATATAATGAAGCCCAAATGAAGCCATCCCATGCAAAAAAGGATTCCAAGTACCAAAATATCCAAGTAACTAATGAGATTGTTAAAACAAAAAAATATGAATTAATCATATTAAAAGATAAATCTAGAAAAATTGCATGACTTCCTTTGAAAAAATATAAAAGGCCTTTCCAACGCCACAAGAATCATGAAAAATGGAGGAATGGAACAAAATTTATGACCTTGGGAAAGAAAATTGCACATAAGACTTAAATAGGAAATAAAATGCATGAACGGTATCATATGAGAAAAATATCTAAGTCGTTGGATAGTGCTCAGAACCAACATTCTTTTGATATCTCTTTCACCAAAATCTACCTCCTAGACCAAAAGTTATGATGATTTTCCTGATCTTACTTAAGTTACCAAAAAAGACAAAAATTATACCCCCCTAGCCTAGGCACTGGTCACCCATTTGACCATGAGTGAGCGGACTAAAGGTTGGGCACAAATAATATTTTGATTAAAAAATGTTTAAATTTTTTTAATTAAAAATGATTTAAAAGCTTTTATAAAAATATTAAAAAAATTGTTGGGTGGGCAAGGGAGGGGGCAAAGGGAGGCTAATCCCCCCTTCCACCACCCCTATAAAAGGGAGGTACAACCTTAAAATTCCATAAGGGACCACCTCTTCTAATTGGTGGACAAGGCAGAGGGTACTATACTAGGTGTTGGTACCTTTGATACCCCATGATGTCTTTTTTTAAATACCATATAATGATTTTACAAATGGGCCAGATGACTCACCTACAAAAAAAATTCCTTAAAAATGATTATTATAAAAAATAGGAAAATTTGGTATCAAAATTCATCAAATCAACCACCCAAATGCAATGACAATGTTTGTTTCTGCTGAAAATGCTCCAAAAAAAAGTAGTTCTCCATATCTAAGCTTCAAACCCTTTTATGTTAATGTTGCCAATGATGGTCAAATTTAGTGAAACAAAAGCCAAATTTGACTTTCTCAAGTGTTCTAGATACAACCAGATAGCCAAAAATACTACCACTATAGCCAAAAAATCTACAATCACCAAATCTCACCAAAAGACTGTAGACATGCAAAATTAACATTATGCATCCACTCATTGAATTGATCAAATGCAACAAATCCATTCACCAGGTAAATCAGGATTATTAAATAAATCAACTTGTTTCACATCATCCATCATTTAAATAAATCAAATAATAACATTTCATCTCTCATAAATCATTCAACTTTTATCTTTCATCATCCATTTAATTAAATAAACTAGGACTCTATTTAATTAAGTCTCAAAAATCATATTTCTCATTTTCTAATTTAAATAAATCAAATATTTGAGTCAAAGAGGTCAAACATCCTAATCATCATTAATGTAATCTAACCATGATTAAATGCTAATCTCATCCCACTTGCATTCTCTAGATTATGCCACCTTCCCAAACAAATCAATTTATTGATTTATTTAAATCACCATTTTCACTCAACATGGCATTTATGGGGAATATTCCCTAAAGTTTGAAAAATATGACAAGTTGATTTTTCCCTCCAACATCACATTCATTTCTCATTTTCTTGTCCCACTCTCAAACTTTATTTCCCAAATTTGAATTCAAATTTCCCCCCTCTTGGGCACATTTCTCAAATCTTGCACATGCATCAACCAATCACATGTTGACAAGTGGCCTTATCTTATTGGCTTGATCTTTGTCCCACATTGGTCCATTTTCAACACTCTTAGCATTTGAAAATCTTTAAATAGAGGCTTCATCCTCAAGCAAATCCTTCACAATCATGAAAATTTCATCCAAAAAGTTTATGCAAAGTCACTCTTCATTGGAGAACTGATTTTTCCCATCCATCATCTTGATCATCAACATATCATATCATGGAGCTTAATCAAGGATTGGGAAAGGGCTATTTTCTACAATAGCACCAATCCACTATGAGATATTATATTCTTCATGTTTTGTTGTATGCTTTCAACTAGTTTCTCTAATCTTTTGTTGTTTTGATTGCATCATGAAGCATGTTGATTTATTTCATATGGATGTTGAAGGTTTGCTTTGCTTGAATACTAATCATGCTTGTTTATGTTAGTTTTTTAACCAAAATGCAAATTTTAGCATCCTACAAAAACATACAAGCAATATGAGATGAATAGATCTTTACAAATCCTTTTTGACTATCTAGATCATTTTGAAATGCAAGAGGAGAGCATACATGAATTCACAAGATCATAAAATAAATTCAAATCATAATATAAAACTTGATGGAACCTGGAAACTCTAAGAAAAAGGAAGGAGATTTCGAAATGCAAATTTGTAGTACTATGTCAAAGTGAACAACCAAGATCTTTAATCTCCAACACCAAATAACCTTGAAATGCAAGAGGAGAGCATACATGAATTCACAAGATCATAAAATAAATTCAAATCATAATATAAAACTTTATGGCACCTGGAAACTCTAAGAAAAAAGAAGGGGATTTCCAAATGTAAATTTGTAGTACCGTGTCAAAGTGAACAACCAAGATCTTTAATCTCCAACACCAAATAACCTCTAGATGCAAAAAAAAGAAGCAATAAAAAAATTATTTTGTCAATCAAAAATACAATATGATATAGGATTCACAATATATGTGAAAAAAAAATTGTAGGAGATTCCTTTGTTTTAAAGGCAAGGTGAGAGATAGGATTAAACAATATTGTGACATGTGCTTTAATCCTAAAACATGAGATAACCAACTAATAACTACCTAGGATAAGATAAGATCTAGAAATAACAATTAAGACTTGCAAAAAGAATCTTAGGGCCTAAGTAAACTTAACATGTGAATAAGTGCACTACTAGTAATTATATAAGGACAAGACTTATTCACACCAACAAAATCTACATCTATAGCCTAAGAATTACATTTCTTTCTTTACATTGGGATAAAAATTGGAGACATATTTCTTATTATTCTCCATATTTTTGAACTCCTTGTAAGAGAAAATGGAATATCTAAAATATCAACTATTTTCTAGGGGTAGAGAGGTCCATATACTTACCACACAAACAAAAATTCTCTTTGATAAGTATCTTTGTCAAAGTTTCCACAATATTCTCAAGAGTATTAATTCTCTAGCATTTCCCTCTCATCTTTCACCATATCAAAAAATAAAAATTATAGAACAATATGCCTCATCAATACTTGAGAGGTCAGGATTATTTTCTAACCTAATTCCACTTTGATTCTTACAATAAACTATTGAGATAGTTTGACATTGCCCAACATCTAAGCATAATATCATAAGATAGATAGTCACTTTACACACATGAATAGATACTTTTGAATCTACCTTTATAATTGTCAAAGTTTCCACATATTTCCACATACAAATTGAATAAAAAATAATTAATAAATGTAAACATTCGGAATGTTAGGTTGAGACACCTTTACCTAGTAGTACTAATCGGTTGGATTCCAACATCCCTATATGGGGTAGGATAAAAATGTTTGAAATCATTTTCAAGAGATCCCAATCTTGAGATGACTATCTTGGGTTTTAGATTAGTGCTATTCTTTTTACACTAATTTTTAGGCTATGCAATTATCACACCAACGTAGGAAAGATAAAAGAGATAAGATCACCCTAAGGTTTAGTTTACCTTGAGTTTTAGAATGCGTTATAATTTATTTTCTATTTTTTAAATGTTTCAAACAAGGGTCTTATCAAGATAAGAGCTATAACACAATATGTTAATCCAAATGTAAGCTTTGAATAAGCAAATAAACAATCCAAAAAATTAGTTTGCAACAAAAAAAAAAGTAATAACTTGTGGCAAAATGAGATTGAATATTTATAAATAGAGAACAATAATTCATCAATATTATAAAGTAAACTAGACTAAATTCACTCAACTATATTTTAAAGATAGAGTAAAAGATAAGGGAGATGGAGAGAGGGAAAGAAATAGGCTTATGTTATGTTGAAACAATATTGGATTTCTTAAAAAAGATAAGTCAATGATAAATATACTTTTTCATTGATTAGTTGTAACATGGCCAAAAGTTAATAAATAGTGTAATAAGAAAAGAGAAAAATGGGAAAGTGTCTTTGTAATGCCCCGCCGTGTGAACCCCAAAGAACAACAAAACACCACAATTTTTTTTTTTAATTTATTATTATTTTTTTAAAGCAACACATTGCGTACGATGAATACATACATACATTACATGCAAATCAATTATGCAATTACAAAGTCATTCACATCCTTTGGGGTACATGAAACGGTCATTACGAATCATAAACTTTTATTAAACAAAAGTGAATAAACAACCAAGATTACATAATGATATCATACAATCATCCATACTTAAAAGAGAGGAAGAGATATTCATCATTTATTACAATTAAATTTCTTAGTTCCATAATACAATTGTGGAGCATATTTCCACAGATACCACACATCATGATTACATTAATACATTACATAATGCTCCCCTTATAACAACTGGAAGAGTACATCAAGTACAAGAACACCAAAATCTACACACTAAACATCCTAACAAAACTATGACAATCTTAACTAATTTTGCAATAATTTTATTTTTTGTTTACTTTTAAGACAATAACATAATCCACTACATACGATTATAGTCAATGATCTCACTAATTAGAAGCAAGAATAAAATTGATTTACTATTTTTAACATTGGAGTTTATTTATTTAGGGTTGACTTAACGTACCTCTTACATTCCATCGTACTAAAGTTTCCTCACTCCCAATACATGTTCCTGCAAGGTCTACATGACTTGGCACACACAAATGATCAATGGTAGTTAGCACATGTTCACCAAGACAAACTATACAAGTCAACGATAGTTTACAATGTCAAGCGAAAAAGACAAGTCTAAAATAATGACTCAGAAACAAAACAGTCCTAAGGGCCCGACCTAATTCCTTGGGGGCTCGTCTCTGATGGCCTTTCCTACGTATATAATTCACAGAGGAATCGTAGTTCGACTTTTCACATCCCATAATGGGTTACTTACAATGAGGGTATCTCCCCTCGGATCAATATATAACTTTACTTCGACACAACATAATCCCAATAATGTTTACATACACCAAAATCAATTCCTAACTCAAAATACATCATGCCCCCTATTCTTTAAGTTATAACACTATAAGAGAAAATCCCCCTATAGGGTCCTTAAAATGTAAGATGAGTAGAAAAAATAACTATATGATAAAAAGATTACAATAACAAAATCCACAACCTGTCCAAATAAAATGCTAGATTTGAATTATCAAATCTAATATCGAATAAGGAATTTAAATATCAATCCTTTGGATGCAAAATACCTAACAATCATGTAGCCTTTAAATATCATCAAGTTAGACAATTATCATATTTCTTTAAATCCTTCATGCAATGATTATTGAAAAATTTGCTTAAATATTTTAAATTGAATGATATTGGAAGGATACATTACTATCAACCTTTTTGCTCCAACATTACCTAGGGATTCTAGTTCTTGAAAGACTTACTAAATTTAAGCAACATTAATCATATAATCATTGTGCATTATATGAATTGAGTAAATAAACCATACTACCAAATCTTTAGCCTAAGCATTTACATAAAAGAATTGTACCAGTATTGCTTGTAATATGATTAATATTCATATAACACTTATAACTTTATCATTGCAAAAATATAGTGGTTAAATATACAACTAATCATATCCTGATCATATTTTAGTACAATACTAGTTTTACTATTAAATTTATTACCCATTGTTAACACTATTGCTATGATTAAAATATCTATATTAAGTTTAAGGCATTTTATGTTGCTATTAACTAATAACTTTAGCCTATACTATATATATATATATATTCTTTAAGAACAAATGTTCTTTTTATTTATTATAAAACAATAATTCACTTTTTTTTATAATTAATAAATTATTTTAGATATATAGATATTTACTTTAAGAAGACTTAAAGAAAAGAAGATAATATCTTTTCTTTATCTAATTAATACTTGTCTTTATGAAGGAAGACTAAAATAACAAAAGAAAAGGAAATATCTTTTTAATAAAGAATAGGTATTACTAAATCTTAAGATTTATACTTTCCAAGGGAGAAGGAAGGTATTCTCACGTGAGAAAGAAACTAAGAGCCTAAGAGCCTTATAAAACTTAAAGTTAGTGAAATCACGTGGAGCCCAAAATGGGTATTTTCTTTTTACCGTGATTTTCATTTTAATAATCTCACTTTAAAATTCTCACCAAAACAGCTGCTGCTCGTTAAACTGGAGAAGTAGGACGTTGCCAGCAAGTAAGAGTTTAAAGAACAATAACCGTGGCAGGGAAAAGAGCAAAAGCAATAATGAAAAACAGAATAGAAAATGTCAAAATGATGAGCGGTTGAGATTCATTTATTTTTATTTTATTTTACTTTATTTATTTTTTCTTAATGCAGTGAAGCTAAAGTATATACTGCATATCCAACATTTTAGATTTATAAAAAAAAAAATATAGCATCAAACAGAAATTAGAAAACAATAAAAATTACAACATTCTATTTTCAAGTACTACAGGATGTGATAGGCTGCCAACGGAAATCTGAGAGGCAATTTTCTACAGTTTTCTACATTCTAGCGTTGCTGCTGTAATAAGTTGTAAATGACATCAGGGACATTATTTAAAGTTTATACACTCTCCCTAGTCCCAGACACTACAGCAGTGATGGCTGCCAAACAGAGGGAGAAATGCAGTCTCATGAAATGAGATGCAATAAATGCAGAATGTGCATAAAATGGCATAAAATGGATTTAATGTACCACTCGGGTTTCTGAATTTGCAGTTGCAGACTGGTAACTCCAACACACAGAATTATCCATCGCTCCTTGCTGACACAGTAGTTGTTAAATGATGAAGAGCCTGAGAATGCAATTAGGGTTAGCTCCAAAGCATACACTAATGTTGCATACTTATTTAACGACGATGATGAAGATGAGGCAGGGAAACAAAAGGAAACCAAGGCCAAAATAGATGGAGGAGAATCAGCCGGCTCAAGGAAAACAAAAATTGCAGAATGTGCACAAAATAGATTTGTAAGGAAACTCTCAAAATCTTTGAAGAAGGGACGAGCTTCTAAATGGAGACACTCCAAAGGGGATCAATAAAAACTCAGTACTGTCAACATGGCAAGATGATTTCCTGGACCCAATTTGGGTTGGATATTTCTAGGGTGTAATACTAAATATGGTTAATATTACCAAATTTTTAGCACAACACAACGAGAGGTTGCTTTGAAGATTAGAATATAAATGCCTACGCGGGGAGAGTTGTTTGATAAAAATCAGGTTATAGCTTCAACCATTATACTGGTCAATCCGTATACCGATAGTTTACAATAGAATAATGAGAATTAAATGTAACAGTGAATGCCAAGATTTTTGCACAGAATTAATCGGAATGTTGATATATACTTAACTATGCAGGTTAGAGGATGTCGTAATATTACAACCTAAATGTGCTCATAATCATAAATTTCATTTTAATGAACATACTGTAAAACCTTTGTATGTGCCATATTTTCAGGTTGTACCTTTCCAAGAGAAGAAGTGAAAAACCAATACCTGGGAGGAAGATTTTTGGGGCAAACAACAAAAAGAACATAAAATGGATCTCATGACATGGGCGAATTGTAGGGTATGCACAATTGGACTTGTTTTAAAGGCTTTTAAAATAAAAGATTTCAAGCCAACGCAATTTCCAGGTATAGAGAGAAAATTTCATACCCTTTACCAGCACCTTTGACAGCTTCAAATTTTCAAGCAAATGCAGATGGTAGGTGCTAGCAAGACTTGCCTTCCTTCACAATAATGGAACAGTGTCCTCCCACTGAGTCTATGTTCGGTACCCAAAATAAATGTATTCCCCCCTCCAAAAACTCCTCAATCCACTATATGTTTTTTGGTCTATACATTTGTCATTAGAATAAATGAAAAGTCCTGCCATCTACCAGGTTTCACCACTTATGTTATCTTTATGCCACAACTCAGATGCATGCAATTTGTGGAACAATCACAAGGCACGTGGAAAGTTTGGCCTTTCCATTATTTACCTTTATTTTATTCTTTTAAATGTCTTTTGAATAATTCAGAAATAAGATCATCTAAGCTATTTTGTTACTCCTTTTTATTTATTTATTTATTATTTGAATATTATTAAATTTTATATGCATAAACATATTTAATGCTATAATTTAATAATATTAACTATATTAAAAATCTCTAGATGAAATAAAAGGACTTATATTGTTCTTATTATTTATTTTTTTATAATTTATTATATACAAATAAATATTATATATATATATATATATATACAAATACTTTCCTATTTAAATAAAATTTTCAAATTTAAACTCTAAATCAAACCTTTTATTATCTTTTTCTTTCAAAGAAAACATAATAAAATAACGTAATCTATGTTTTCTTCTAAATTGAATAACATTTGTTTTTTTTTAAATTATAAGAAGATACAATCTAAATGATAGAAATTAAATAAAACAACAATTTATCCCTACTATATAATTTATTTCCTCAAAAGTGAGAGAGTAAAGCTAATAAATGTGATCCATTAAATTAAACATCAAATAACAAGCTCAACATGACATCACAAGACATAAATAAACAAATCACTCAAAATCCAAGGATGACCGAAACAGAGGGGCACTACATCCTCCCCCCCTTTGCATCGACTTACTCCTAGAAGTTGCACAATGGCATAAACACACACAATCAAATGCAGAATAACACAACAAACTAACAACCAAACAAAATAATTAAAACAACATCAATTAAAAAACTAAGATTAATCAAGACAAAGCAAAATGTTACCAAAATAGAAATGGGGTTGCAAACTGACATCGTTAGACATATAGACGGGGTGACATACTAGGATAGGGAAACTTTCTTGTCAAATCCATTTTCAACTTCATACCCATTGGGTTTTATGAGGCTCACCCAATCCTGATAGAGCAGGTGGAATCGAGGCTTGGGTAGCTGCAGTCCTGCATAAAACCAAGTGTCAAAACAACAAATATATCCAAACAAACACATCATGAGAGGAAGTTGCAATGTAGTAGGGCACTCGCAAGTGAGTGGTGCTACACTGTCCCTCTCACTAAGACCATAATAGTAAACACAATATCACGTAATATCAATTATATCATTTGTAACACTAATTGCATCATAACCAATGTCTCATAAAAATCACTAATCAATGCATAACCAATTAATTTACCTTCATCATCGAGTTTTGAAGCTGACAATCTGAAAACCACAAACTAGGGTGGAAACATAACACATTGGTACCAATCATTCAAACTGATTCATTATCCTAAAACACTACATTTCCATAAAAACACAACATACTTACACATAGAGAGCACACATTTTCATTAAATATCATCATTTACACCCAATTCATTCCACTTAATTCAATATTCAACACAAAATTTCACCACATATGCACCAAAATATCATCAAATAACACCTCTCCAAAATTCAACAAAACATGATGTATCACTCCCCAAGCACAAAATCCCTAGTTTATCATCTCATAGTTACTATTTCTATAATTTTTAACATACATTCTTTACATACACACAAACTCACATCACTGAGAATCACATTACAAGGCTACACAAGGGTCCATTTGGACACCGGAAAGCAGCATTCTAATCCACGATATCAAAACCATGAGCCAAAAGCCAATATCCATCTCACATAATCCATATCTCACACTCAGTGGCTTGATGGTGTTAGGCCACACATACATGGTGAGACCATCCAAGCAAGACCACAATGACCTACCTCTTGTTGTATAAGGTGGTTAGCCTTCAAGAGATAGTCATCACACATAGGTGGGCAGTGGGTCCTAGCTGTAAAACAGCCTCACATACCCCCATCCTCAAGGTTCCCTATGTCTGCTTCCTCGTATACACTCACCAAGTCTGCCTCATATGTCCTTGGAGAGGAATCACAATACGACACATGGCTAACCTCCAAAACAACAAGGATAAACTAGTTTAGTCACCAAAGTCATAAAATAAACATCAAATAAGATTCAATTTCAACAGTAAAGCAAGAAATGCACGCAATTTCAACACTAAATCAAAAGTAACCACGAGGGCTATGAGAGAATAAGTCACAAAGTGTGGCTAAACCATTACAATCAAACATAAACAAAATTTCAGCCTTCAAGTTCAATTGAAAATCATAAACAATCATATAGGAAGTCCTCAATCTTCAAAATTACACAATACAACACTGCGTGACTAGATACTAGCCACGAAATGAGGAAGGAGGTAACATCGTCGAGCTATAACAATAGCCCTCATGTGGTGCGGAGTGAGCACGCCATCCACATGACCCAGAGTGTGCTCCTCGGCTACACCCTGCCTTGCGTCGTCACGTGACATGGTCATACGCCATCCAGAGAAGGCACGCACTGACATATGCCGCATGGCAGTGTGTCTATGGCTCCGCAGAAGTAGGCACGCGCAGACACACCCAGCATAGCAATACCTCATGGAGAAGGCACACACAGGTACTCGCCGTCGCCAGAGGTATACATGGCTAGGACATACTCATATGCTAACCACCCCAAACACTGTCAAAAGAAAACATGAGTATCCCTCTACAAGTGTGTGAGGCCCCATTATGCTCATCACACAAGTAGGCTATCATAACACAATCTCATAGTGCACCTTTACGTGTCTATGCATGTGGCATCGTGTCCTCAAGTCCAGCTCGCTACCATTAGCAACACGGCATCATCACTAGCACTATGTCGAAACATCAGTGGGTGTGGCATCATATCCATTGCATCATGTTAGAGCATGTGCAGATACGGTGTATGCAATACATATATGAACATATCAATATGGGGCTACTCGAGCTTCACCTCTCATACAGACGAGGTTGACTCGCTAATGCCAGCTCAATGTCCCTATGGACGGCCAGGCATAAACTAACAATCCAATGCTGCTATACTCAAAACTAAGGGGTTTAGGCTAGCACATATGGATCAAGTACCCTGATCCATCATAAGGGGAAGTAGTGAGTATGTTTCCTCGGGATCGGTTGAGCTAAGACTACTCTACATCGCAATATGCGTATGCTGCACACTCTGCCCAAGGAACTTTGTGGCTGCTACTACCCCTTCACAAATTGAGGGACTAGAGAACCAAAAGAAAAGAATCTGTGAAACTAGCTTTTGGCTACTCTTATATGTATAAATGTTCAACCACATGTGGGTTGGCCCTCAATCAGGTAACAAACATACAAACACACATAATGGTATGGTTAATCCCACACCAAAAACAACATATTTTGTATGGATGGGTATACCGTATCTCCATCCTAAGACCTGTGGGTGATGGTCCCACAAAGCAAGTACGGGGTATTCACAACACTCAACCAATGCACAGTTACTGGTTTCTCACATTTACAAGGGAAGTACAATTACATACATAATTCCACAAGTACACTTATTTTCCAACAACTACATGGTTCAAATATTTACATCCTTTCCACAATCCAACATGATCATCGTGATCACTTAAGAACTTCACTTAAAAAATTCACTAGGACAACATAATGGGCTCATATGAAACCAGAGTGCCCTGTATATGAGCCTAGTGCTCTGATACCAATGTTGTAATGCCCCGCTGTGTGAACCCCAAAGAAAAACAAAACACAACAATTTTTTTTTTAATTTTTTTTTTTTAAAGCAACACATTGTGTACGATGAATACGTACATACATTACATGGAAATCAATTATGCAATTACAAAGTCATTCACGTCCTTTGGGGTACATGAAACAGTCATTATGAATCATAAACTTTTATTAAACAAAAGTGAATAAACAACCAAGATTACATAATCATATCATAAAATCATCCATACTTAAAAGAGAGGAAGAGATATTCATCATTTATTACAATTAAATTTCTTAGTTCCATAATACAATTGTGGAGCATATTTCCACAGATACCACACATCATGATTACATTAATACATTACATAATGCTTCCCTTATAACAACTGGAAGAGTACATCAAGTACAAGAACACCAAAATCTACACACTAAACATCCTAACAAAACTATGACAATCTTAACTAATTTTGCAATAATTTTCTTTTTTGTTTACTTTTAAGACAATAACATAATCCACTACATACGATTATAGTCAATGATCTCACTAACTAGAAGCAAGAATGAAATTGATTTACTATTTTTAACATTGGAGTTTATTTATTTAGGGTTGACTTAACGTACCTCTTACATTCCATCGTACTAAAGTTTCCTCACTCCCAATACATGTTCCTGCAAGGTCTACATGACTTGGCACACACAAATGATCAATGGTAGTTAGCACATGTTCACCAAGACAAACTATACAAGTCAACGATAGTTTACAATGTTGAGCGAAAAAGACAAGTCTAAAATAATGACTCAGAAACAAGATAGTCCTAAGGGCCTGACCTAATTCCTCGGGGGCTCATCTCTGACAGCCTTGCCTACGTATATAATTCGTAGAGGAATCGTAGTTTGACTTTTCACATCCCATAATGGGTTACTTACAATGAGGTTATCTCCCCTTGGATCAATATATAACTTTACTTCGACACAACATAATCCCAATAATGTTTACATACACCAAAATCAATTCCTAACTCAAAATACATCATGCCCCCTATTCTTTAGGTTATAACACTATAAGAGAAAATCCCCCTATAGGGTCCTTAAAATGTAATATGAGTAGAAGAACTAACTATATGATAAAAAGATTACAATAACAAAATCCACAACCTGTCGAAATCAAACGCTAGATCTGAATTATCAAATCTAATATCGAATAAGGAATTTAAATATCAATCCTTTTGATGCAAAATACCTGACAATCATGTAGCCTTTAAATATCATCAAGTTAGACAATTATCATATTTCTTTAAATCCTTCATGCAATGATTATTGAAAAATTTGCTTAAATATTCTAAATTGAATGATATTGGAAGGATACATTACTATCATCCTTTTTGCTCCAACATTACCTAGGGATTCTAGTTCTTGAAAGACTTACTAAATTTAAGCAACATTAATCATATAATCATTGTGCATCATATGAATTGAGTAAATAAACCATACTACCAAATATTTAGCCTAAGCACTTACATAAAAGAATTGTACCAGTATTGCTTATATATATTTACTTTAAGAGGACCTAAAGAAAAGAAGATAATATCTTTTCTTTATCTAATAATACTTGTCTTTACGAAGGAAGACTAAAATAACAAAAGAAAAGGAAATATCTTTTTAATAAAGAATAGGTATTACTAAATCTTAAGCTTTATACTTTCCATGGGAGAAGGAAGGTATTCTCACGTGAGAAAGAAACTAAGAGCCTAAGAGCCTTATAAAACTTAAAGTTAGTGAGATCACGTGGAGCCCAAAATGGGTATTTTCTTTTTATCGTGATTTTCATTTTAATAATCTCACTTTAAAATTCTCACCAAAACAGCTGCTGCTCATTAAACTGGAGAAGTGATAGGACATTTTCAGCAAGTAAGAGTTTCAAGCACAATAATCGTGGCAGGGAAAAGAGCAAAAACAATAAGGAAAAATAGAATAGAAAATGTCAAAATGATGAGCAGTTGAGATTCATTTATTTTTATTGTATTTTACTTTATTTATTTTTTCTTAATGCAGTGAAGCTAAAGTATATACTGCATATCCAACATTTTAGATTTATATAAAAAAAATATAGCATCAACCAGAAATCAAAAAATAATAAAAATTACAACATTCTATTTTCAAGTACTACTGGATGTGATAGGCTGCCAACGGAAATCTGAGAGGCTATTTTCTACAGTTTTCTACATTCTAGCGTTGCTGCTGTGATAAGTTGTAAATGACATCAGGGACATTATTTAAAGTTTATACACTCTCCCTAGTCTCAAACACTGCAGCAGTGATGGCTGCCAAACAGAGAGGGAGAAATGTAGTCTCATGAAATGAGACACAATAAATGCAGAATGTGTATAAAATGGATTTAATGTACCACTCGGGTTTCAGAATTTGCAGTTGCAGACTAGTAACTCCAACACACAGAATTATTCATCGCTCCTTGCTGACACTGTGGTTGCTAAACAATGAAGAGCCTGAGAATGCAATTAGGGTTAGCTCCAAAGCATACACTGATGTTGCATACTTATTTAATGACGATGATGAAGATGAGGCAGGAAAATAAAAGGAAACCAAGGCCAAAATAGATGGAGGAGAATCCGGCTCGAGGAAAAAAAAATTGCAGAATGTGCACATAATAGATTTGTAAGGAAACTCTCAAAATCTTTGAAGAAGGGACGAGCTTCTGAATGGAGACACTCCAAAGGGGATCAATAAAAACTCAGTACTGTCAACATGGCAAGATGATTTCTTGGACCCAATTTGGTTTGGATATTTCTAGGGTGTAATACTAAATATGGTTAATATTACCAAATATTTAGCACAACACAATGGGAGGTTGCTTTGAAGATTAGAATATAAATGCCTACGCGGGGAGAGTTGTTCAATAAAAATCAAGTTATAGCTTCAACCGTTATACTGGTCAATCTGAATACCATTAGTTTACAACAGAATAATGAGAATTAAATGTAATAGTGAATGCCAAGATTTTTGCACAAAATTAATCGGAATGCTGATATATACTTAACTACATAGGTTAGAGGATGTCGTAATATTACAACCTAAATGTGCTCATAATCAAAAATTTCATTTTAATGAACATACTGTAAAACCTTTCTATGTGCCTTATTTTCAGGCTGTAGCTTGCCAAGATAGGAAGCGAAAGACCGATACCTGGGAGGAAGAGTTTTGGGGCAAACAACAAAAAGAACATAAAATGGATCTCATAACATGGGCGAATTTTAGGGTATGAACAATTGGATTTGTTTTAAAGGCTTTTAAAATAAAAGATTTCAAGCCAACGCAATTGCCAGGTATAGAGAGAAAATTTCATACCCTTTACCAGCACCTTTGACAGCTTCGAATTTTCAAGCAAATGCAGATGTTAGCTGCTAGCTAGACTTGCCTTCCTTCACAATAACGGAACAGTGTCCTCCTGCCAAGTCTATGTCTAGTACCCAAAATAAATGTATTCCCCCCTTCAAAAACTCCTCAATCCACTATATGTTTTTTGGTCTATACATTTGTCATCAAAATAAATGAAAAGTGCCGCCATCTACCAGGTTTCACCACTTCCGTTATCTTTATGCCGCAACTCAGATGCATGCAATTTGTGGAACATTCACAAGGCATGTGGAAAGTTTGGCCTTTCCATTATTTACCTTTATTTTATTCTTTTAAATGTCTTTTGAATAATTCAGAAATAAGATCATCTAAGCTATTTTGTTACTCCTTTTTATTTATTTATTTATTATTTGAATATTATTAAATTTTATATGCATAAACATATTTAATGCTATAATTTAATAATATTAACTATATTAAAAATCTCTAGATGAAATAAAAGGACTTATATTGTTCTTATTAATTTTTTTTTATAATTTATTATATACAAATAAATATTATATATATATATACAAATACTTTCCTATTTAAATAAAATTTTTAAATTTAAACTCTAAATCAAACCTTTTATTATCTTTTTCTTTCAAAGAAAACATAATAAAATAACGTAATCTATGTTTTCTTCTAAATTGAATAACATTTTTTTTTAAAAAAAATTATAAGAAGATACAATCTAAATGATAGAGATTAAATAAAACAACAATTTATCCCTACTATATAATTTATTTCCTCAAAAGTGAGAGAGTAAAGCTAATAAATGTGATCCATTAAATTAAACATTAAATAACAAGCTAAACATGACATCACAAGACAGAAATAAACAACTCACTCAAAATCCAAGGACGATTGAAACAGAGAGGCACTACATAAGTCAATTAGGCTTATGTTATGTTGAAACAATATTGGATTTCTTAACAAAGATAAGTAAATGATAAATATACTTTTTCATTGATTAGTTGTAACATGGCCAAAAGTTAATAAATAGTGTAATAAGAAAAGACAAAAATGGGAAAGTGTCTTGGCTTATATAGTGTTCTCAATGTCTAGGAAAGGAACACACTCAAATACTATAAGTAGGTCATAACCATTAATGCTAGGAGATAGTGAGGATTTTTCTCCACTCAACAAATATTACCAAAATATTCTTATATGGTCTACTCACATATTTTTTTCTTGACAATGTATTTTTTATTTTCCCTAAATACTTGGGTGCTTGCGTGGGAGATCTGTCCATTTTCTAGTACCGTTTGTGAATCCTAGATTTTGATCTCTTCTTTGTAGCATTTTTGAATTTACTTACTAAAATATAAATAATGCTCAATTATTAAACAGTAAGAAATAATCCTTGTTTAAGCCTTATAAGTAGATGAAATATATTCTATCAAAAACTATTAGTCTCAATTAGAAGTGGACATGAATTCTAGAAATATTTTATGTTCAACACATGATTTATCTATTTATTATGCTTATGCATTACAATGTTGTGTGTGATTGTTGCAACTTATATGCACTAAGCCTCCTAAATTAATAAGAGTTTAATTTTTTTATTTTCTAAATTTTTTTCCTTCAAACAAAATTATGAAAAACATACAAGTCTCGTTAACACACAATTTGTTAGCACAGTCTCATTAACAGACCATTTTTTGTTAACACATACGATGTTGCATTAACACAGGATATTTGTTAACACAAGATATTTGTTAACACAGAATATTTGTTAACAAAAATACGCTTGTTAACACAGAAAACTTGTTAACGTAGGCAGTCTGCTAACGCAGACAGTTTGTTAACACAGATAGTTTTTTTAACACAAAAAATTGGTTAATGCAAACAGTGTGTTAACATAGATAGTTTGTTAACACAAACAAGCTAGTTAACACATACAGTTTGTTAACGCATGGATCTTGTTAATTCATATAGGAACTAAATGATGTTGTTGCATTCTCTGACATAGGCATTATAATTTTTGAATATAGATTCATTTTTTTTTAGAGCAGCAATAAATGTGTTACTTTTGTTAAGATGCTAGTATATTAAGATTGACATGTCTTGTGCATACTTTTTACAATACATGCATAAATCTTATTTGTAATGTTTGTAGGAAAATGGTTAAGGTTGACATTTGAATCAAGCGTTGGAAACGAGCGAGATTGGAGTTGAAGAAAAATTGTGCATTGGAGCTTGAAATTCACATAGCATTTTTAAATGCTTCCATTTCATGTTTTAATTTTTTGTTTTAAATCAACTCATCTCTTTTTGGTCTCTTAAAATGAACACTTCAATTTTTCATTGCAAAGGGTTAAAAAGAACATTAGACACTTACTAGCTTCAATTTGGGTTCTAAAAATTGAACAAAAACAACTCTCACACTTCATCTTGGTGTTTTAAAATGAATTCATCTTTGCTTTGAGGCTAAAATGAACAAGTGTCTAAATTGTGTGATTTTGTCTTTGGTACATTTTGAGTGTGTATCCTCTCCCCTTGCGCTTCGTATGATCTAGGGTGCAAGAGAAACACTCAAAATGCATTTTATTGCTTTGAATCTAAATATCCAAAATCATTAGTCATTTTTTTTAGAAGTTAATGTTTAAAATAAATGAATCAAATAAACTTGATCCTCATCTGATTTGTCTTCTTTTTTATTGTTTATTTTTGTCATATAGGAAAGTGATGAAGAAAAATAAGGAAGGAAAACGAAGAAAACAAAAAGGTAAAGGTGAAATCGACATTGGAATCAAGCATTGGAGTTGACCAAAAAAGAAAGAAAAGTTGGAGTTGAAGAATTGAGCATAAAACTTGAAACTCACAAAGCATTTTTTAATACTTAAGGCCTTCCATTTCATGCTTTAATTTTTTGTTTTAAGCCAACTAGATCATTGTTTGTTTTTAAAGTTGGATTAAAATTAAACATTAGAAACTGACTATACATTGTTTTTTGGGGATAAAATTGAACAAACAAACTTGACATTTGATTTTTGGTGCTTAAAATGAACTCATCATTGCTTTGAGGATAAAAAAAACATGTGTCTTCTATGCTTTGTAATCTTTTTTGCAAAATAATCTCATCTAAAAAGGCATATGTGCTTCTTTCATGCCTCACGGCGATCTTGAGAATCAAAAGTCTTTTCGATGACATTAAGTTGCATAAAATATTGCCTCCACACTTCATTTTGGGTCTAAAATTGAACAAAATCTTGTGCAAGTGTGAGTAGAGCATCATCACGTATATTCTCTTTCTTGGAGTCGTTAAAGATTGATCGAGTTACGTATTTTGTCTTTGCTTGCTTTTGTTTATCCTAGAGGGCTTGCCTTGGGGAAAAAGTACTCACCCAAGGGAATGACTCAACCTATAACACTCTAAAGCCAAGAGTATTTCCAGCCAGGATATAAATGTGGATATTGGAAGAAATGCAAATATCACGCGGTTGACTCTGAAAAGATGGATCCAAAAGGGGACTCTTGCCACGTTGGGTCAACTCCTACGAACGGAAACTCCTTACTAGAACCCATGTGCTGGAATTTGTCAAAATCCTTAATCTATTTATTGGTGCAAGAACGGTCATTCGAAGCCGCCCCACACTTTTATGGTCTTTAGTAGAAATGGAAAGCATGCCATGGGAGTTTCATGGGTGTTGATGCTTGGTTGCCCCGATTGACGTTAATGGGTCGTGGAGGGGAGCCATGGGGTCAAGCGTCTAACCATTCACTAAAGATAAGCATAGCTAGACTTGTCCAAGTGGGGATTCAACAAATATTGTCTTACACATCCATAGGGTTTGTACTTGTTCTTGGTTTGAAAACATAGTTCTTTATTCGAAAACATTTGCAAACAAACATTCAACATGATCATCAAAATTTCAAACCCTTTCGGAGGCAAATACCATTGACCAAATTCTTGTGCTATTGATTTCCCTTGGGATTACATCCTTAGAGGTTTCTAAGCACTTGAATTTACATCTCAATTTTCCAACTAAAGTTAAACAATAGGTAACCCTTTCCTTAAATTCATCAAAGTTTCACATAATATACCTTGTGAAATGAGACAAAATTGAGACATTGGACATTCAGTTTGAAATCTAATCAAGAGAGTGTTTGTGGTAAAAATAATCCATTAAGCAAATATTAAATCAATTGGACCTCACATATGTGCTTGGCATCTTTTGGTCACATGGTTTTCATGCAAACATTGGTCTTTTGATTTTGAATTACTCTTAGAGAAAAGCATTTTCTTCAATATCTTGGCCTAGAAAACAAAGTCTGTCTAAGTCTTTTAGGATCAAATTAAACACTTCATTCAAATTCCAAAAATTTATCAAAATCCATCCCAAACAACTTTAGATCTTTGGAAACATCATTCTAGACTTGTGTAAATTATCAAAATCTAAACCACCTTGTTTAGTTAGATGTATGGGAATGCATCCTTTCTCATACGTATAATTGAATTAGCAATCCTTTGAACAAGTTCATCCTAAGGTCACATCCAACATCTTAGGGTTTACAAGTTCATTATCCAATCAAATAATCAAAATCAAACCCTAAGTATAGCATTCATCCAAAGTCCCTAAATGTTCAAACACTCATATCATTTCCCCTTTTCGTCCTTCATCCCATCATTAGTCCTAAGAACCTTAGAGGTAACTTTTGCAGCAAGGTTAAAACACAAGGAGAACATAGAATACAAACTTGATCCATACATCATGAGTAATCCAAATCAATTAAGCTATCAAAGCCTTACAATACTAATTGATTATCAAAACTCACACTTATACAATCCATACATGGGATCATTACCTTCTACAAATGTTGATGGCACAACAAGTGTGAGTATGCCCAAATCAAAGATTGGAACACATTTCCCAATGGTAGATCTAAATCCAAACCTACAATTCTTTCAACCAAAAAATCAAAGCATGAGCTTTCAAATGAACAATGTCATCCCACCAAATGTACCAAGTACAAGTTTTCCAAACATGAATCCAACAAACTTTTGGATGGATACATTTGCAAATCGTATGAATATTCCAAACATGAACAATGGTCAATTTCAACCTATCATGCCAAATTTGAGTGTCATCCCAAATCAAAACATTTTCCAAAATCAAACACAAGTACACACTCTAAATTTACTTAAATAAAATCAAAATCAACTATATCAAGGAAGTCAAGATCGAAATCAAGAAAAAATTTGGTGAGATCAAATTGCTACTCCTACCAATATAGTTGAGTCATTGTGCCAAGAAACATCTCCACCACCATTACCCATATCAACATCATTCCTTTGTTTAGGGCTTCCCCCTTTACCTAGCACCAATCACTCCATCCAAATCAATTCACCCAACACCAACCAAGCTATCACATCAAATCCTTTGAATATACCATTGACATCGCACCAACAGATGGTATCTAATCGAATGAAAACATCAATCCTGAAAAATCAAAACATGGTCTCCCAAGGGCCTATCACCTCGATCATTCCAACCATCCCTCTCACTTCAATCGTTCCAACCACCACTATCATGCCCATCACATATCAAACCCTCACGATCACTCCAAGCGTATCTCCACCACTTGTCACCGCATCCAACACGATTCCAAATACACCACCACTACCACCAAAACCAAGTGCAATAAGTCAATATCATAACATCACACTAAAAGCACATCAAGCCTACCAACAAGCACTTCAACAATATCAGGTGGCTCCACAAGCTGCTCAAGCTACCCAACAAACACAAGCACAAACACAAAAAATGATAACCATTGGCGACAATGATCAAAATCTATGAATCAATGAGCACCTTGAAGCTATGTCTACTTCATGCAATGATCAAATCAACATAGGTCAAGAGTCACTTTTCAATCATGATCAAAATCCACCAACCAACGATGATCCAATTTAAGAAATGTCAACATCATTTGACCTTATGGTTGAAAACATTGGAAATCCCTTCACCACAATTTCCAAAAAAAAAGATCAAGATCTCTCCATCGATGAGCACCTCAAAGATGTTTCCACCCCTTCTGATGATCAACTCACCATACATCAAGAGCCACTTTTTAGTGATATCTTTCAAGGAGTGTTAGGATTATTTGATCCTATTGACATAATGCACAATCCATTGACCTATGATCATATTGAAAATGTCTCTACATTGTCTTATGAGTTAGAGACATATCTCAAGAATTTATTCCAAAGCATGATCAAAATCCTTCACCAAAGTCTAGCAATGGTCCTTCCCAAGACATGTTGACCCCCTTTGACCTCATGGTTATAGATAATGAAGGAACCCTATACTCGACACTTGAGGATATTGAACCACTTACCATGTCTAATGAAAACATCCAAGAACCCTTTGTAAGCAATCCATCCTTTGAAACTAGTCCATGTCAAGAACTTGATCCAAAGCAGGTCGAAAGTAACTCTGAAATCATTCAAGATCAAGAATTTGTAACTTCAAGATAGTACCATAATCTAATGGACACTCTCCTATCTATGCAAGATGATCATATCCATGTAGCACATACTCCTCCATCTACCCATGAGATGCTTTCTATAGATGGACACATAGATGATCTTCATCTAGAACAAGATTGTGTTACACAAAAAGAGTAGATTCTTAACTCCTACAATCAAATGGAGTTGTCAACATCAGGATCAAATATGTACCAAATTCAAATTGAGGACATCATGAATAAAGATATCCATCATTATCCGCTCAAGGAAACAAGTCAGATAGAACATCTAGAGTTAGTAGAGCAACAAATTGAAACAACGTCACCTATGGCACTGGTCATTTATCAGAGAATGTATTCTAAACAAGATCTCTCAGAACAAGTGAAATCAAAGCATGAAGGTTCTACTTCTACCATACTAGGGGAAAATTTGTCTCAAGTAAATGTCAATATAGGGAGCAAGAAGAATCCTTATGGTGAAACCATTGCCAATACTACAACTAGCCACGCCACGAATCTTCATCCACCCATCACCCCATCCACGAACTGGGACCAACTTCGAATGAAAAATTTGAATCAAAGCATAAAGTACATTATCAAAGAAAAAGAAGCTAAGAAGCATATCAAACAAATCAAATACACATGGATACCAAAGAATACAAGGAAAGATTATCCCTATCAAACTCCATCAGTCAAAGAAACTATGGGGCAAAATAAAAAAGGGAAAAATATCCATCAAAGATATTCACAAAAGAAAAAGTAGGCTTTTCAAGTGACATACAAAGTGTATCAAGCAGTTGGTCCTAATTCCATGCACACCTCTATATCCACCCATCATTGCTCATCTTCCCAAGTTTGGAGAGTCAAAGGTTCCAAACTATCAACCAATCCATCTTTTATCCCTAAACACACTCCACCCACACCTCTACACATGATATCCAATTGTCAAATTGACCATGTATTAGCAACAACCCTTTATCATGAGGATTCAGAAGGCACTTTATCACAATGTGCACACAAAAATAGAGTTAACCCCAATATCGACGGAACAGATCAAGAATCTCAAAAGTTTTATTCAAGTGCACGTATCTTAGCAAAGAAAATTCTTCAAGTAGGATATCTATGGAAAATTATGATAGGGGAATCTACATCAGCAACACCTTGTGATTCAACATAAGCTTAAAACCTTTCAGAAAAATTAAAAAAATCAAAAAATATGAAAATCCAAAAACAAATCAGAAAAAGGATTGAAAACAGTAAAGAAAAAAATCATCCTCTAGTGAAAACCACTTCGGTGGTGCTTTGGGCAAGGACCATGATGAAAACCTGGCAAACATGCATCATGTGTAGAATCAAGCATCTATGTGAACCACTTCAATAGAAAGCATCTCATCCAATCCATAATAAATCAAACATTCGATCCATCTCAGCCATAATAAATCCATTCATCCATAAACCATTTATCCAATCCTTTTTCATCCATTTGCATCCATCGTCCAAGTTATCTTGATCTTCATGAAGTTTGGGGCACACTTTATGCTTGCTCATGGTAAACATCTTAACATGGGCCATTTTCATGGATCCTATCCTATGCAACATTATCTGAGCCATGAAGCATTATCCAAATGAGCATTCTTTATCCAAACACCTTATCTTATTGAAAGATAATCCTTGGAATCCTTGGCGTACTTACCATATCCATCCATCCACATGCCTATCTAGGCATTCATCCATCGCATTCCATACATTGCTAGACACTGGGGGCAGATATTTACATCTTGCTTTGAGAATAAATCTTGATCTATATCCTTTGCCTTATATGGTGATTTGAACATTGGAAAATGTGAAATAAAATTGGTCCACCACTTGTGAGCAATAGTCCAAATCACTAGCCCATGGCATATTTTGACAAGAAGATGTTCCTCATCAGTCTTCATCTTTTATTGAACATCGGTCCAAACAATCAATATCAGTTGCATCTAAGTTGCACTTCAAACGTCACATAAAATCATCCAAAACATCTTTTGTTCCAATCCAAGCTTCAACAATCCTGATCAATCCATAATCTTGGGATATCCTTCTTGATCATTGTATTTCTTAACACTATCCTTGCATTGTTGTGCATCGTTAACAATGTTATCATCACCAATCATCATCAATCAAATCCTTGCATTGTTGTGCATCCTCAACAATGTTAACATCATCAATCCCATCAACATCTCAATCCTTTTGTTGCTTAACACTATCCTTGCATTGTTGTGCATCTTCAACAATGTTATCATCATCAATCCTTGCATTTTTGTGAATCCTCAAAAATGTTATCATTATCAATCATAATCAATCAAATCCTTGCATTGTTGTGTGTCTTCAACAATGTTATCATCATCATCAATCCATCAATTCGATCAATCAACTTTAGCTTGGTTTTCAGAAAAATCCCAAACGGAGCACTGATACCATCATAGATATCCATATCCACATCGTCAAAATTATTCGAAATATCCAAAAATATCCAAAACACATCAAAATCAAAAAACATCCAAAACACAAGAAAATCCAAAAACATTCAAAACATATCAAGATCCAAAAACAAGTCAAAAACAAAAAAAAACATCAAAACATTGGAATCTGAACTACGTCGTCTCTAAGCTTAAACGTAGGCAAGGCTCATCTTTGATCAGCCCCAAGACATCAAAATACAAAAACATTCAAAAAAATAAAAATCCAAAAAGATTCAAAAAACACAAAATTCAAAAATCAAAACATTTGTAAAAATCTCAAAAACACCAAAAAATAGCCTCAAAACATTGCAAAACTCCAAAAACATCCAAATATTTGAAAAAATCCATCTACCTCATCTCGCTTTCACCCACAATAATCAATCATCTATAATAAACTGATCATCACCTTCATCCTTTGGAAAATCAAATAGAAACAATCATAGCAGTCAGCAAAAGCAAGCTTCAATTGTAAAATCAAAATCAAAACAACAAACGTTTAAAAAAAAATCAAACTCTTGATCATTTTCAAACATGTCAATTGACCTTATATCAATAGCCTATCAATGAACTTATCAAACCATCATCATCCTATACAATGCATGTCCTAGGATACATCGTTCCGACAATGGGCATCATTTTGGATATCACTTTGGATTCTTATCCTATCAAAACAAATCCATTTGGCTAGAGATATGAACATTGACTTGTTTGTGTACTTGATCTTGTCTTTTGATTTATCTTATTGCACTCATTCCAAGGACCTCTCGATGATATCTGAATGAAGGATTTAGAGAGATAGGAATGGGGCAATGATCATTATCTTTTGTCTACTGTGCTTGTTAGACGTTCTTGTAAAATAACTTGGTGAATACTTGCTTTTTTAGGTATGTCCTAGCAAGGTTTTGATATGTCAAGTGTGAACAAGAATACTCATATCTATTTTTCAAGTCAAAGTCCATCACACTAGGTACAATGTCATCCTAGTTCTTTATACCTTGATGCATTGTATCTACATGTGTAATCAAACATAAGGTAAGTAGCCCTTTTAAAATCCCAATCCTTGATAAGAAAATCATCATCCATCATCATCATCATCTCTAATAAATTTTCGTCAGATCATGGACTTATGGGATCCTCTTGTCATCATCTCATTTCTACACTAACATCATCATCACCAATGCATCCATCATGTATCCATTATGCATTCATCTTGCATCCATAAATCATTAGTATTCTACATATCATCTCACATGCATAATCATCATCATATAGATCTGTCAGTGTAAGCATCTCATAAATCATCCATTGCATAATCACATCATCCATCTCGCATCATATCATCATTTAAGTTGTTTAGGATAATATAGATTTGTTATTCTAAGCATCTTAAAATCATCTCATTTGCATCATCATCCATACCATCCATTTTGAACCTCTTTATCGCGAGATCGACCCTCAAATGGAATCTTTTCGCTCAATCTCTCGAGGGGGCAATGTACCAGTGTACTTTCCACTGGGCCATTCGAAAAATCATAAATTTTTTAAATTTCGATCACGGTAAGTTTATTCTTTGAACCAATGCAACAAGTACATTGCTTCAAAGAGGGGCAAAATGTAGACATGCAAAATTAACATTATCCATCCGCTCATTGAATTGATCAAATGCAACAAATCCATTCACCAGGTAAATCAGGATTATTAAATAAATAAACTTGTCTCACATCATCCCTCATTTTAATAAATTAAATAATAACATTTCATCTCTCATAAATCATTCAACCTTCATCTTGTATCATCCATTTAATTAAATAAACCAGGACTTTATTTAATTAAGTCTCAAAAATCATATTTCTCCTTTTTTGATTTAAATAAATCAAATATTTGAGTCAAAGAGGTCAAACATCCTAATCATCATTAATGTAATCTAACCATGATTAAATTCTAATCTCATCCCACTTGCATTCTCTAGATTATGCCACTTTCCCAAATAAATCAATTTATTGATTTATTTAAATCACCATTTTCACTCAACATGGCATTTATGGGGAATATTCCCTAAAGTTTGAAAAATATGACAAGTTGATTTGTCCCTCCAACATTGCATTCATTTTTCATTTTCTTGTCCCCCTCTCAAAATTTATTGCCCAAATTTGAATTCAAATTTCCCCCCTCTTGGGCACATTTCCCAAATCTTCCACATGCATCAACCAATCACATGTTGACAAGTGGCCTTATCTTATTGGTTTGATCTTTGTCCCACATTGGTCCATTTTAAACACTCTTAGCATTTGAAAATCTTTAAATAGAGGCTTCATCCTCAAGCAAATCCTTCACAATCTCCACAATTTTATCCAAAAAGCTTATGCAAAGTCACTCTTCATTGGAGAACTGATTTTTCCCATCCATCATCTTGATCATCAACATATCATATCATGGAGCTTAATCAAGGATTGGGAAAGGGTTATTTTCTACAATAGCACCAATCCACTATGAGATATTATTTTCTTCTTGTTTTGTTGTATGATTTCAACTAGTTTATCTAATCTTTTGTTGTTTTGATTGCATCATGAAACATGTTGATTTATTTCATATGGATGTTGAAGGTTTTCTTTGCTTGAATACTAATCATGCTTGTTTATGTTAGTTTTTTAACCAAAATGAATATTTTAGCATCCTACAAAAACATACATGCAATATCAGATGAATAGATCTCTACAAATCCCTTTTGACTATCTAGATCATATTGAAATGCAAGAGGAGAGCATACAGGAATTCACAAGATCATAAAATAAATTCAAATCATAATATAAAACTTGATGGCACCTAGAAACTCTAAGAAAAAGGAAGGGGATTTCCAAATGCTAATTTGTAGTACCATGTCAAAGTGAACAATCAAGATCTTTAATCTCCAACACCAAATAACCTCTAGATGCAAAAAAGAGAAGCAATAAAAAATTATTTTGTCAATCAAAAATACAATATGATATAGGATTTACAATATGTGAAATTTTTTTTGTATGAGATTCCTTTCTTATAAAGGCAAGGTGAGAGATAGGACTAAACAATATTGTGACATGTGCTTTAATCCTAAAACATGAGATAACCAACTAATAACTACCTAGGATAAGATAAGATCTAGAAATAACAATTAAGACTTGCAAAAAGAATCTTAGGGCGTAAGTAAACTTAACATGTGAATAAGTGCACTACTAGTAGTTATATAAGGACAAGAATTATTCACACCAACAAAATCTACATCTATAGCCTAAGAATTACATTTCTTTCTTAACATTGGGATAAAAATTGGAGACATATTTCTTATTATTCTCCATATTTTTGAACTCCTTGTAAGAGAAAATGGAATATCTAAAATATCAACTATTTTCCAGGGGTAGAGAGGTCCATATACTTACCACACAAACAAAAATTCTCTTTGATAAGTATCTTTGTCAAAGTTTCCACAATATTCTCAAGAGTATTAAAATTCTCTAGCATTTCTCTCTCATCTTTCACCATATAAAAAAATAAAAATTATAGAAAAATATGCCTCATCAATACATGAGAGGTCAAGATTATTTTCTAAACTAATTCCACTTGGATTCTTACAATAAAATATTGAGATATTTTGACATAGCCCAACATCTAAGCATAATATCATAAGATATATAGTCACTTTACAGACATGAATAGATACTTTTGACTCTACCTTTCTAATAGATAAAGTTTCCACATCTTTCCACATACAAACTGAATAAAAAATAATGAATATATATAAACATTTGGAATGTTAGGTTGAGACATGTTTTCCTAATAGTACTAATGGATTGGATTCCAACATCCCTATATGGGGTAGGATATAAATGTTCGAAATCACATTCAAGAGATCCCAATCTTGAGATGACTATCTTGGGTTTTAGATTAGTGCTATTCTTATTACACTAATTTTTAGGCTATGCAATTATCACACCAACATAGGAAAGATAAAAGAGATAAGATCATCTTAAGGTTTAGTTTACCTTGAGTTTTAGAATGCATTATAATTTATTTTCTAATTTTTAAATGTTTCAAACAAGGGGCTTATCAGGATAAGAGCTATAACACAATATGTTAATCCAAATGTAAGCTTTGAATAAGAAAATAAACAATCTAAAAAATTAGTTTGCAAAAACAAAAAGAAAGTAATAACTTGTAGCAAAATGAGATTGAATATTTATAAATAGAGAACAATAATTCTTCAATATTATAAAATAAACTAGACTAAATCTACTCAACTATATTTTAAAGATAGAGTAAAAGATAAGGGAGATGGAGAGAGGGAAAGAAATAGGCTTATGTTATGTTGAAACAATACTGGATTTTTTAACAAAGATAAGTCAATGAGAAATACACTTTTTCATTGATTAGTTGTAACATGGCCAAAAGTTAATAAATAGTGTAATAAGAAAATATATAAATGGGAAAGTGTCTTGGCTTATATACTGTTCTCAATGTCTAGGAAAGGAACACTCAAATACTATAAGTAGGTCATAACCATTAATGCTAGGAGACAATGAGGATTTTTCTCCACACAACAAATATTACCAAAATATCCTTATATGGTCTACTCACATATTTTTTTCTCGACAATGTATTTTTTATTTTCCCTAAATACTTGGGTGCTTGCTTGGGAGATCTGTCCATTTTCTAGTGCCATTTGTGAATCCTAGATTTTGATCTCTTCCTTGTAGCATTTTTTAATTTACTTACTAAAATATAAATAATGCTCAATTATTAAATAGTAAGAAATAATCCTTGTTTAAGCCTTATAAGTAGATGAAATATATTCTATCAAAATCTATTAGTCTCAATTAGAAGTGGACATGAATTCTAGAATCGTTTATGTTCAACACATGCTTTATCTATTTATTATGCTTATGCATTACAATGTTGTGTCTGATTGCTGCAACTTATATGCACTAAGCCCCCTAAATTAATAAGAGCTTAATTTTTTTATTTTCTAAATTTTTTCCTTCAAACAAAATTATGAAAAACATACAAGTCTAATTTATTTTCCAAAAATTCCTCTGAGTGCTATCATTGATTTACTGGTCACAATTATTTTATTTTATGGAGGATCTTATGTCATCCACAAAGAAATTTTATCAAACCGGTACAAGAGCACAATCATTTAGGCTAAATCCTCTTCAACTATTAGCCAAGGACTAAGGGTTATCAATTTCACCAAATTCTCCCAAGTAGCTATCTTAGCTTCGTGCATTATGATTTTGATACCTTCTACTCATCGAGACTTGATCCTTAGTGGGATCATTTAGAACCATTTAACTTCGCCAATAGATCAACAACTCATTGATAATTTATATGAAGTTTTAAAACATTGAAAATGTTGATTTAGAGAAATATATTTAGAGTGGAACTATCATTAAATAAATTTCTAAGGTTGAAGCACACAATACATAAAAGGAGGTCCTTATATTACAATTAAAATATTTGCATTTGCAAGGCAAGAGAGTCTCAAATTGAAATACAAATATTTATTTATGGTCATGATATTATCTATGACCACAATACAAATGAAATAGATAAATCTATAACTTTTTAATAAATCTCAATGCTCAATTTTCATTGAAAAATGCAATTGATACTATTTTACTTGAGTATTTTTAAATTTATATTGATAAGGTTGTTTAGATAGGCAAGCTGATTTATATTAAGAAAAGTATATTCTAAATGGTTCTATAGATATATTAGATTGCAAATCCTATCTTTCACACTATTTTATAATAAGTTAAATGAATTTTTCTAATGATAGACTCCACAATAAGATCTAATATTGTTGATGAACCAAGGTGAGGAACATGTTTGAAGTGAATAATCTTAGAAATGAAGAATAAAGCTAAATGTAAATGTTTAAATACTAAGTGTTGAATAGGACAACTGAGAGGGGGAGTGAATTAGTTATCACTAATTTTAACCTTTAATTCAATCACCAAAACTAATATATGAAACTGCTTAAATGATTAATCATCAAACATCAATATAGAAACTCAAATCCAACACATAAACATAGTAACACCAAATTTATATGGAAATCCAATAAGGGAAAAACCACAGTGAGGATTAACTCACACTATAGAGAATATCAAAACTAATTATAAAAGGCTCACTACCTGAAACAAGGCTCATTGCTTGAAATAAGGACTCACTGTCCGAACTCACTATCCATAGGGCTACAACCTAGAGGGCTCACTACCACAAAGATACAAAGAAGACAAAGAATAATTGCTATAAAAAGACTACAATCTCAATGCCATGAAGGATTTCACCACAGTTACTTGATCAACTTGCATGAATGATAGAGTTCACCTTTTGCTCACTACATCCAGAAAATCAACATTAAAATTTACACTAATTTCCCACACACAACTCACACACACTTTCTAAATAGCATCAATGTCATGTCTACTCTTTCACTTATCTTCCTTGTTTTCTTATGTATGATTTCCATTACTAGCTCATCCTATATATATACTATTTCCAACCTGGAAAATGATAAAACATTGGTCGTGCAACTTGAAATTTGAATTTGTTTAGCGCCAAACATCTTAGGGTGGAATTGGAATAAGGGTGACCCAAACACACACTTCACCAAAACCCAAAAAAATATCTAATACGCTTCATTAACTACAAAGATAGTGCTCAATAAACAACCAGCCAAATCAATGTAAAACACAAAATAATTAAGCTCAGATCTTCGAGAAACCAAAAATATCTTCAGTGTAATCAAAACATCTTAACTCTAGAACCGCAAGTCAAAATACTTCAACAAAGAGAAATGCAAACCAACAACCTTCTCCTAGACTTCAACTAGAACATAAAGAACCATAATTCAAAACTAGTGAGCACAACTCAAACTTCACAATGAACCATCAACAAAATATCTGGACATAAAAACCTTTAACAATTATGACCAACATATCTGAACTACATGAACACTGGGGAAAATATTAGAGCAACAATTGAATACATGCAATCTTCCTTTAATACAATCTTCTCAATATCCTCAACCTATATAACCAACAACAATTAGTAGATAACCAGTTGACCAGTTGACATCAATGAAAACACCTTCATTCTTTTCTCTATTCTTGCAACAATCTACCCATTTGTCACTTATGGTAACACATGATGTGGAAAACCATCAAAGACACCATACTATATCTAATCATATTCTTCATCATTTTCTCTCTCTCATTAGATTTTTCTCCTTCTCACATGCTTTCTCTCCCACTTTGACATCAATGAAAAAGGAAAAATATATGTTCATTGAAACTTTCTTTAACATGAAAGCATAATACTCACAATGACAACACTTGAAAACTACCTACTCTCCCTAAAGGGTAGCCACTGAAACATTATTCAAAAAAGATAGAACCATGAATTCACCAGAATGATGCACCTCCAAATGCATCTTAGTTTATGAAAGGGTGGGAAATAACCCCTAACTTTTCCTAGAGATAATCTAAAGTATCTTTAGGAAAATCCTTCTTAAATATATCTGCAATATGATCCTTTGTAGGAACATACTCAAGCCTGACTTCATTCTCCATGACCTTCTCTCTTAAAAAAATGATATCTAATAGATAGATGATTCATCCTCGAGAGCATCACAAGATTTTTCAAATATTAGTTGCACTTGTATTATCACAGAAGATAGAAATGGGATCATCATATAGTAGTGTGATATCTTTCAATGTCTATTTCATCCATAAAACTTGTGTACTGTAACAAGATGCAACAATAATATATTCATCTTCAACAGTAGAAAAGAGATTGAATCTTGCTTCTCACTCAACCATGCCACCAACCTACATCCTAGAAGGAATGCACCACCACTTGTACTCTTTCTATCATCTATACATCTAGCCCAATCTTCATCTATATATGGACTAAGTGTAAATTTTGTATCTTTAGGATGCCACAATCCATAATTTGGAGTGCCTTTTAAATATCTGAATATTCCTTTAACTATAGCAACATGTGTTTACTTTGGATCTTCTTGAAATCTAGCCAAAAGATAAACCACATGCATAATATCTGGTTTATTAGTAGTCAAATACAGTAATCCACCAATCATAGATCCATACTTTCTCTGATCATCCTTAGGTGAATCAACATGTTTACCAAATTTGTAACTAGTTACCATAGGAGTACTTACCAGTTTGGAACCATCCATCCAAAAAAAATTTAAAGTCTCTTTTACATACTTAGATTATGAAATGAAAATTCCTTTGTTTTTTTTATTAATCTGCAACTCAAGAAAGAAATTCATCCCCCCAAACATAGACATTTCAAATTCTTTTTGCATATCTTCTGCAAACATCTTCCACATATTTTCATAGCCTCTAAAGATAATTTTATCAACATATACAACTACTATTAGGACTTTGTCATTTTCAATCTTAAAGTACAATTTTTTGTCTATCATACCTTTGTTAAATCCTTGTTGAATCAAATACCTTTCTAACCTTGCATACCAAGCTCTAGGAGCTTGCTTTAGTCTATATAAAAATTTCTTTAGCCTGCACACAATATCTAGTTGATCTGTTAACTAAAATCCTTTCGATTGTTCCATGTAAACTTCTTGTTGCAGCTCACCATTTAGAAATGTTGACTTAACATCCATCTGATAGACTTTAAAATCTTTATAAGTAGCCAATGCCAAGAACATCATTATAGCTTCCATTCAAGGAAAAATTCTCATGAAAATCTATTCCTTCCAGTTGTGAATATCCTTTACACACAAGCCTCGCTTTATTTCTAACAACTTCTCCATTCTCATTCAACTTATTCCTAAAAACCCATTTTGATCCAATAATGTTTTTATTTGTTGGTCTTTGGACCAGTTCCCAAGTATGATTCTTTTCAATCTACAAAAGTTCTTCTTTCAATGCTTCCTTTAAATGTTCATCTTTACAAGCTTCACTTACTGTGTTCGGTCCAATCTTCAAGAATAAACAAAAAATTACTTTAGCGAAAGCTTTACTTCTGGTTAGTATGCCTTTTGTCATGTCTCCAATAATCTAATTTTTTGAATGAGTCCTCTATAACTATTTCAGTGTCCTAGGAGTCATCACCAGAGCATCTTCTTCACTTTCAATCTGTTAATCTAGCTTCTTTTTTTCTTCCATAGTTTCTTCTATTCTTGCACAATCGTGTTCATCAAACACATATCCATCAACATCAATAGATTTCTTCATTGTCTCATCTACCTTCACATTTGAGCTCTCTCTAATATTCCTCAGTGTTTTATTGAAACATCTATATGCCTTGCTATAAGTAAAATATCCAATAAATATTCCTTCATCAGTTCTTGCATCAAACTTACCCAAAGTTTCCTCATCTCTTTGGATATAGCATTTTCTTCCAAATGCATTGAAATATTTAACTATAGGAATTCTTTTGTGCCATAGCTCATAGGGAGTCTTTTTACTATTTGCTCTTGATTTAACTCAATGGAGCACATAAACAACAGTATGAATAGCTTCTTTCTAGTAAACTTCCAGTAATCCATCTTTAGTAATCATTGACCTAGCAACCTCTTGAATTGTTCTATTTTTCCTTTCAAAAAATCCATTCTATTAGGGAGTTCTTGGAGTAGCTAACTATCTCTTTATTCCATGCACTTCACAAAACATATTGAACTCATGGGAGGTGAATTATCTACCTATGTCAAATCTTAAGCATTTTATCTTCAAATTCACTTCATTTTCATCTATAGCCTTGAATGCCTTGAATCTATGCAATGCATCTGATTCTTCTCTAAGAAATGTAACCTATGTATACCTAGAATAATCATCAATTAAAAGCATAAAGTAATTTTCACCAAAGAAACTTATCACTCTCATAGAACCACAAAGATCTGTATGAACTAAATCCAATAGTCCAGTAGTAGATTGCTCCCTTGATCTGTAATGATTTCTTGCTTGCTTCCCAAACTAACAATTCTCGTGAATAACATTAAGAAACTTTTTAATTCTTGGTAAATTCATAATGGATTGAACAACACTAATCATTTCCAAGTTATCAAAATTAATGTGACACATTCGCCTATGCCATAACCAACTATCATTAATCTGAGTCATAAAGCATTGTCCATCACCACCCTTAAGTTGGTAAATATTCCCTTCAAATTTCTTTCTTGTAGCAATCATTTTTTGGATCCTTTCTAAATCTCACATTTCTAATCCTTAAAAAAAATATCATATCTTTTTCTGCACATCTGACCAACACTTAAAAAATTATTCCTGAAACATAGGTTTTGGGCACATACTTGCTTCCTATCACTCTTAGGGATTTTCACCTAGAAGGAGAAAGGTGAGCCAAAAATGCTTATGTTTTGATTAGAAGAAATGGAAAAAGGGACTTGAAGTGTGTGTGTGGATGTATTTAAATGCTAAAAACCTAATGAAAATGTAGACTAAGGAATGCAATTTTTAACTAATGTAAAAGTGCTAGAAAACACAATGTGTATTCAAACTATTTGACTAGAAATATAAACAAATTGTAACAGAAAGTAACCCAATTGGAGATATGTACCTAGAAGTTGGAAGAGGGTGGAATGAGGCCATGAAAACTTTTAGAATACACCAGAAATTCTCACTAGGATTGATTCACCATCAATGGAAAATGAGTCCTATTTTTGTTAGAAAGTATCGAAACCAATTTCAGGGAATTGGGTATCCAAATCTTTAGAAATAATTTTTCAAGCCTAGAAATGGGACTAGTTCACCATAAATGATGAATGATTCCTATTTTGGAAAATGGATAAATTTGGATAGGATTCTGAGGCTTATGATTTGCAATTTTGTTTCTGATGAATCCCCAGATGTAAATCTGCAAAACTCAACCTATAGACTCTCTCCAAGCTTGAAGTGGGGATTGAGACACCTTGAATGAATTTTATGGGATATGGACACCTTTTCTCACCTTTCCATTCAATAAATATTCATACACAAACACATGCAAACGAGAAAAAGTGTTGAAGGTTAGGATATAGGGGTTTTCCTTGCTTAAACCCCTTTTAGGTAATTAAACCAAAATTATGAAATAAACTGAAGAAGCATGAAACAATGAAGATTACCTTTTCATGATGATTTTATCTTTAAATTATGCAACAATTGAGGAAGATTCAACTCTTGAATGCCATTAGATGCTTACTTCATGAATTACAATGTAAAAACCCTAAGTTGCTTGACTTGAAATGAAAGATTGATGGATGAATAATGAAGAATGGGATTGGATTAAGTTAATGGATGTAAAAATGAGTTTAGAGAGGTTATTTTATAGTCCATTCACCTATTTTACTAGTTAATACCTCATCATAGGCTAACATGAAGCAAAATCAAGCTCAAACTTCACTTTATTTCCCACTCAAAGGTCAAAATGGGGCCAAACAGGACTCATTCACCACACATGGATAATGGGTCCCACCTGGATGGGACTATTTCACCATGCATGGAGAATGGGTCCCATAGGGGCTATTTTGACAGCTCAAATGCTAAGGAATAAGCAACTAAGGTCTAAAATGCAACTTTGTCGAGGGCTTGATCAATTTGAACCTTAGGATGCACAATATGCGTTATCAGGGGCCTATTAGTCATGATGTAAATTTAAAATGGGGCATGGGACACAAAAATCAATGTGAAAGTGTGATTAAATACACTTTACAACACTAAAATGAGGTCCGCATAGCCTAGGAATGCACAGGAACCAATGTGAACGTGCAAAACACATTACAACACTAGTTTATCATCAGAAATCTTCTAGATTGATGTAATAATGTTGAATTACGAAAAAATAAATTAATTAAGTCTAGAAAACTATGAAAGTACTTTACAATACTTTACAAAACCTTTACAAGATGTCATTTATTTGATTTGGAAGGGTCCAAGACCTAGTGTGGATACATAAAATTCCTCACAACACTTGATTAAGACCTTATTAAGTCAAATTTATCATGAATTAATCCCATGTCAAGCAAAAGGGTCCTTTTTTTTATGACACATTTAGCCCCCACTTTAGTGAGAGGATGAACTTGCTTTAAAATCACACTAAAGTAGAAATTCAAGAGAGATCCTCATGCATAGATGCAGATGAAAAAGAATGACAAAGATTAAAGGAGGTGGCCAAGCCCCTAGGATTGAAGATCCTAAGTCAAACCATCAAGATACAAAATCATCCAATGAAAAAATAGAGAAAGTTGAAAAGGTGCACCAAGCTTCGATCATCTGTCCAACTAGTTGTGGATGAGATCTAGGCTGATTGTTTGAAAAATAGAATGTGTACTCACTTCGGGGTGACATAACACATGACAATCCACTGGGTGAGAAGGCCCAAATGTACTCACTCAGGGGCCACAGAACTAGTTGTTCACGGGGTGAGAAAGCCCAAAAAGGTAAGATACATAAACTAGTTAGTATGCACTCACAAAGACAAAGGTGGCTAAAGGGAAAATTCATGCCGCTAGGTGGGGTTCCCACTCAACCATATTAAAGTTATACTTGTTGATAACTTTAACAAGGTACCACAAGGAAAAATGATCATGAACAAAAAGAAAAGGCACCATAGTCATGCAAGTTGCGTTATGCAAGGTGGAAAAAAGTTGAAAAATGTAAAATGTAAAATGTAAAATGTAAAAGTGTAAAAGTGTAAAAGTGTAAAATGTAAAAGATGTTTAAAGGAGTCGTGTTCAGTTCATGCAAGGTTAGTCACTTAGGGGAACATTGTGTCTAATATCTGCAAGAGAGGACCAATCAAAGAATAATATATTCACAACTTAGGGGATGTAATGCATCGCATCAAGCCACCAAGAGGAATGTAATATGTTGAGATAGATCACACTTATGAAGGACATCATACCCAATTTCATCCGCAAAGTGATGAATTCATCACATAAATGACAATGCTACATCAAGAATGATAATGAATTATGGTATTGTATGGCCCCCACTTTAATGGAATTGCTAACACCATTATGTGAGAAATTTCTTTAAAGTAGAAGAGAATATGAGAGCTTATTTGAAAATCCCTATTCCAAGCCATATTTTTTCAATAATATGTGTCATGAAGAAAGAGAGTATGCCACAAGTGAATATTAAGCCATGCTGTCCACATCCCAAGCTTTCTCTTATACATTAATGAAAGGTTAATGATTAGTCAAAAGAGACAATGACAAGTTACATATAGGGATAAGGCTATTGAATCCCTTGCCCCCACTTAGTGCTTGGGATGAAGGTGAGCCTAAAGTGGATGATGGTATGCTACCCCTTGCAAGGTATGTGAAACATGTAATAGTGAGAATTTTATGATCCTACAACTATTACATTGAAAGTAGCAGCAACTAATGTTATTTATGTATGGATTTAGGATGTAAAAGGGTAAATGTTTCTTGGAAAAATGGTTGGTGATAGTATGGATGTTGAGTGAAGGTTTGTTGGATGGGTTGATGGCTATGAAAGGAAAATCATGAAGACTATGAGTTGGAAGAATTAGGTTAGGTATAGTGTGAGCTTGCATAGGGTGATGATTAAGGGTTGAATTTTTTTGAGTATCAAAAGTGAGGATAGGAGGCTCTATTTGGTTTTTGGTTATCACTAACATATCATTCTTATGTGCCATAAGATTGACCCTAGGAGGAGAGCTAGTATGTTCACACATGTAATAATTGGAGTTGGCAAGATAGTTTCATCACTCATAGGAGAGGCATCAATGGAAGGATAATGAGGAGTTTCATGTTAACTAATGATTGGACTTTTGTGTTCAAAAAGAGCTTCCCAAATGGGAGAGACATTAGGGAATGAAGTAATAAGTTTGTTAGGTGTTTCACCAATTATATCTTCTAACACTAAACTATCTGTTCCTAGGTAGAGAAGATATTAGGAGAAGAAAATGGTTGATTGTCATCTATACTTACACCCTCATGTCCTAGAATGTCTTCTTGATTAAGGGATGTAGGATTTTCATAGCTCTCAATCATATCCTCCACACAAATGTGTTTGCAATGATCATTCACAGTTGTATCATTTTCACCATTAGGGGAGGTGTTGGGAGATGAATAAGAACTCAGTAAGGTAGGGGCAATGACCTCATATTTGTGTGTCATATTGTTTTGGAAAGTGGGAGGAGAAGGAAGACAAGAAAGACTTTCATGATATTCAATGATTGTGTCTTCTTTCATCAAGATACCTTCATAACCAATGGGAGATATCAGGAGAAGAATAGTAATGATTATCATAATTATCAATGCTTGCATCCGTTGAAGGGGAAAAGCTTTAGTGGATGATTTAGAAGAGAGGAAGTCATCTAAGGCTTCATATAAAATTGAAAAATCATCACTACTAAAGGGATTAGGTGTTATGTGTGTTGTAATTGGTTCTTTTGATGTTTGTGTTTTTGTGTTTTCATTTGCTAATATGTTCTCAATGTAATCTAATCTAAAAGGACTACGAACTAATGTTGAAAATGAAATTTGAAAAAGTATAAGTGCCATGAATCTAAATTATTCTTATTTCTAATAAAATGCAACATAAAGACATCAAATGAAATGTAACTTTTTAGATTGCAAATAAAGTAATTGATTGATGACACAATGCAATGATTTAAAAATGAAATGTTGCAAATACAAAATTTGAATTTGAACAATGCATGGAATGAGTTAATTTATGTTAAATATCATGAAATGCATGCTATAGAAACTCAACCAAATGATATAGGTGGGTTAAGGCATAAAAAAAAACTTAGAAACAAATTTCTAAGTTCTAGAAAATTTTGTTTCAGGGGACAGAAGGGATTGATTTGCCCAGGGTGGCAAATGAGTCCTAGTATGGACTTTTTTAAGATTTTCAAAAAAAAATAACTAATTTTAATATGTTCGGAGTGCTATGATGCATTTATAAATGAAAAATGTTAAATTTCAAAAAAATTCAAGGATGAAAGATGCAAAAATGCAACCTATTATGCACATTTACTTGTGCAAAAATGGAACCCTAGAATGCAAGCTAACTAGTGCAAAATGCAATGCAAGCAACTCTAGAATGACTAATTGACTCCAAAATCAGAAAATAAGTGATTCAAACATTAGGTTCACCAAAATGGAACATATATTTTTGGCACCTACTTGCTTCCTATCACTCCTAGGGTTTTTCACCTACAAGGAGAAAGGTGGGCCAAAAATGCTTATTATGTCATTAGAAGAAATGGAAAAAGAGATGTGAAGTGTGTGTGTGGATGTATTTAAATGCTAAAAACCTAATGAAAATTTAGACTAAGGAAAGTAATTTTAATCTAATGTAAAAGTGTTGGAAAACATATTGTGTATTCAATCTATTTGACTAGAAATGTAAACAAACTATAACAAAAAGTAACCCAATTGGATATATGTACCTAGAAGTTGGAAGAGGGTGGAATGAGGATTTAAAAACTTTTAGAAGACACCAAAAATGCTCACTGGGACTGATTCACCATCAATCGTGAATGAGTCTTGTTTTTGTCAAAAAGTGTCAGAACCAGTTTCGGGGAATTGGGTATCCAGATCTTCGGAAATAACTATTCCATCCTAGAAATGGTACTAATTCATATTCAATGGTGAATGAGTCCTATTCTAGAAAATAGAGAAATCTAGAGATGATTCTAGGGCTTATGATCTACAAGTCTATTTCTGATGAATCCCCATATTTGAATCTACAAAACTCAACCTATAGATTCTCTCCAAGCTTGAAGTAGGGCTTGAGACACCTTGAATGAATTTGATTGGATATGGAAAAATTTTCTCACCTTTCCATTTGATAAATCTACATACAAAAACACATGCAAAGGGGAAAAAGTGTTGAAGGCTAGGATATAAGGGGCATTCCTTGGTCAAACCCATTTTAGGTAATTAAATGAAAATGATGAAATAAAGCGAGGAAGCATGCAACAATTGAGATGATTACCTTTTCATGATGATTTAATTTTGAAAGTATACAACAATGGAAGAAGATTCAACCCTTGAATTCCCTTAGAAGCTTACTTGATGAATTACAATGTAAAAACCCTAAGTTGCTTGACTTGAAATGAAAGATTGATGGATGAATAATGAAGAATGGGAGTGGATTAAGTCAATGGATGTAAAAATTATTTCAGATAGGTTATTTTATAGGCCATTCACCTATTTTACCTATTAATACCTCATCACGGACTAACATGAAGCAAAATCAAACTCAAATTTCACTTTATTTCCTATTCAAAGGTCAAAATGGGGCCAAATGGGATTCATTCACCACACATGGTGAATGGATCCCACCTGGATGGGACTAATTCACCATACATGGTGAATGGGTCCCACAAGGGCTATTTTGATAGCTCAGATGCCAAGGAATAAGAAAATAAGGTCTAAAATGCGACTTTGTCAGGTGTTTGATCAATTTGAACATCATGATGCATAATATGGGTTATTAGGGGCCTATTAGTGATGATGTAAATTTCAAATGGGGCTTGGGATGCAAAAATCAATGTGAAAGTGTGATTAAATACATTTTACAACACTAAAATGAGGTGCACGTAGACTAGGAATGCATAAGAACTAATGTGAATGTGCAAGACACATTACAAAACTAGTTTAAATCATTAGGAATCTTCTAGTTTGATTTAATAATGTTGTTAAACACATTTTATAATGTTGAATTAGGAGAAATAAGTTAACTATGTCTATAAAAGAGTGAAAGTCCTTTATGAGACTCTACAACACCTTTACAAGACACAACTTATTTGATTTGCAAGGGTCCAAGACCTAGTGTAGATGCATAAAATTCCTCAAAACACTAGATTAAGACCTTATTAAGTCCAATTTATCATGAATTGATCCCATGTTAAGCAAAAGGGTCCTTTTCTCTATAGTACAATTCCTTAAACCCTTAACATAGTAAACATCGTCAGTATGATGCTTGCAATCAAAACTTATTAAACCTATCCCACACATTTTAGCATCAGTATTATCACCAAATATAACCAAGTCTCCATCATATTTCTCAAGCTTAAAAAAATTACACATATGACTAGTCATGTGATGTGAACAACCACTATCAACTACCCAAAAATTCTTTTCTTGTTTAGCATGTAGTGTAGAGATAACCATACCTTCATTTTTATTCTTCTCCTTCTCTAGAGGGCTTTCCTTTACCTGATTATCTAAATTAGTAGATGCAGGTTCATCCTTAATCACCAAGAACAAGAATTCATTGTTATCCAAATCTTCATATTTTGAATCTTCATATGAAATACTAGCATTCCCATTCACATAGTAGACTATTGATTCTATTTCCTCTCTTTTCCTTCTCATATCTTTTTTTATTCCTTTTAGATCTTTCTAAACACTTTGCAACTTAATGGCCTATTTCTCCACAACTAAATCATTTAAAGGGAAACTTACCTTCATACTTAGAGGAGCCTTTTCTCATTCTTCTTACAAATTTAGCTTCTATTTCATCAAAAATTTTTGCATCCAGATCTTCAGCTTTTGTAGCTTTAAAAGTAGTCTCTAATTTTCCTCCACTTCTTAGATTCAACTTCCTCATCTCATAAGATGCCAAAAATCCTAACAGTAGATTCTTAGTACAAGTCTTATAATCTATAGTCTACTCAATAGCACTCACCTTTTCACTATAAGCATTAGGAAGAGTTCTGAGAATCTTCTTTACAATCCTAATTTGATCTATAGTAGTGCCAAGTGATTGCATTCCAACCACTACCTCATCCAATATTTGAACATAAGCTTTAAATTTTTAAATTCAGACATATGTATAAGATCAAACTGTGTTTCCAAATTCTCCAATTTTGCCTCTTTAACTCTTTCATCACCATCATGCACTCTTTCTAAATCATTCTCAACTTCCTTAGCTATCTTCAAATTTTGAACCTTAATTAACTTAGAATGTACCAAATTATTCTTCAAGATGAACTTCACATTATTATTTGCTTCATGTGCTCTGATTTATTCAGGTGTACTCAGACCATTAGTAGGAGTGTAAGGATTATTGTAAGCTTTTACACATCATATCCATAATACTCTAAATATTTTTATATAAATAATTTCTAGATACCATAATTAGTTCCATCAAACCTCAGATAATCAAAGATCATTTTACCAGCCATCCCAAACCTTCCTTAAGCAGTTAAGCTCTTCACCAAGGAACCAAGATTTAATACCAATTGTTGAATAGGACAACTAAGAGGAGGGTGAATTAGTTGTCACATATTTTAGCCTATAATTCAATCACTGGAACTAATACATGAAACTCCTTAAATGATTAATCATCCCACATCAATAAAAAAACTAAAACATCAATGCAAAAATATAGTAACACCAAATTTATGTGGAAAACCCAATAAGGGAAAAACCACAATCAGTATCAACTCACACTATAAAGAATACCAAAATTGATTACAAAAGGCTCACTACCCGAAATAGGGCTCATCGCCTAAAATAAGGAATCACTATCTGGAATCACTGTCCACATGGCTACAACTCAGAGGGCTCACTGCCATAGAGATACAAAGAACACTTGCTATAGAAAGACTACAATCTCAATGCAATGAAGGATTCTATCACAATTACTTGATCAACTTGCACAAATGATAAAGTTTTCCTTTTGCTCACTCCATCCAGAAACTCAATATTAAGCTTCACACTGATCTCCCACACATAACTCACACACACTTTTTGAATAGCATCAATGTTGTGTCTACTCTCTCATTTATCTTCCTTATTTTCTTATGTATGATTTTCATTACTTGCCCATCCTATATATATAGTATCTCCAACCTTGAAACAAATACAAAGTCGGCCATCCAACTTCAAATTCAAATTAGTTTAGTATCAAACATCATAGGGTGGAATTAGATTGAGGGTAACCTAAACACATGATTCAACGTGACCCAAAAATAGATCCCACACACTTCATTAACTTTGAAGATAGTGCTCAACTAATGGTTAGCCAAACTAGTGTAAAACATAGAATAATTAAGCTCAGATTTTCCAGAAACCAAAAATATCTTCAATGCAATCAAAACATCTTAACTCTAGAACAACAAGTCAAAAGACTTCGACAAAGAAATTTTGACCAGCAACCTTCTCATGGACTTCAACTAGAGAAAAGAGAATCATAGTTCACAATTGGTGAATGCAACTCGAACTTCACAACAAACCATCAACCAAATATCCTGATATAGCAACCTTCAACAAAAATGACCAACATATCTAAATCACATGAACATAGGGGAAAATACCAGAGGAACAACTAAATACTTGCAATCTTCCTTTAATACAAATTTCTCAATATCCTTAACATATATAGCCAACAACAACTAGTGGATAACTAGTTGACCAATTGACATCAATTGCAACACCTTCATTCCTTTCTGTATTCTTGCAACACTAAATTGAAAGTAAGACTTATAGAAAATAATATAGAAATAACATGAGATGACCATGATCATGTTTTCTCTAATATGTATATTCTTTCTACTAATATCTAATTTCTACAATGGATAAGTAGGATGAACTAATTTTTAGTTTCTTTCTTTATTAGTCTTCTTATGTTCATAAAAAATATTTTAACTATTTATTATTAAAAAGGTTTAATTATGGAATTTTACTACAATTTTCATTTTTAAGATTTAACAATTAATTTAGTGAAATTTATTTTTGTTAGATAAAGTGACCAAAATTAATAAAAGATTGACTTGTGTCAATAAAAATGTTTTATCATTTATAATATTAGTATTTGATATAATGTTATTATTGTTGTGGTTTAATTAATTTTAAAAATATAAAAGAGAAATTTAAAGAAATATTAACATAAAATATAAAAAAGGGAATATTAAATCACTTATAAGTACTAATTAAAACATTGTCACACACATGTATGACATTATATGCTTTTTTACTCGAAGTTCATTTGAATGTTAACTTTGTTGTTGATTGACTTGAAAATATATGATAAATGATCATGTAATCAAAATTAGATATATAAAAATAATAAGGAACTTATGAATACCTTGAATAGAAAAATATAGTATCATATACTAATACATTTCATGAGGATCAAATGAAGTGGAGTGAAATTTTCCTTTGTTAAAATGACTTTTAGGAATTTATATGCACACTTTTCCTTCTAAACTTGTTCATGAGTGTAGTTTTTCTAAGAATAATAGTGCAAGTTTCTTAAGGTAGATGGACTCAAATTTCCTTATCTTGATAACAATCAATCCCCTATACATGAACATAATATTCAAAACATGAAATGCATGTAATTCAAAATAAAAAATTCTATAGTGTTCATGAATTAAGTGGTTGATGTTGCATAATAATATAACTTTTGAGCACTTATAAAATAAATGTATCATTTAGGGTGGGAAGCCTAGCTCAATTGGCTAAAGCATCTTGTTACAAGCAAGAGGTCACAAGGTCTAGTCTCCCCTACATCCCTCTAGTACTAGAGGAAATGTCACGCCAACATCATCGGTCACATGAAATTTTTTTTGTAGGTGCAATGTAGTTTATAGGGGGTTGCCTAATTCTTGCAGTCCAATTTTTTTTAAAAAACAATATCCTTTTTTTTATACCATGTGATTGTTAGAAAAGGTGTCAAAACCTTGATCCTATTGATAAGATTATAAAAAGTGTTATTTTTCAATTATAAAATAAAAAATCTTAGATTCTAGGCCATAGTGTTAGTTTTTGGCAAAAATAAAAATTGTTGAGTTCTTTCACACTACCAAGGGGGGTGTCAATTTCATAGGTCTCTTTGAGAGATATGATTTTAAAAAATGGGCCCAATCAAGCTCTAGAATCAATTTTTTTTGCCTCCAAAATTTTGCATAGAAAATGTGAAAAGGAGTTGGACTATACTATTTTTAAGAAATAAAGTTATATATACATATATATCATTTTTATACCAAGCTCAAAATAGATGAATTTTTAGCCTTGTTTCCTTTTAGATAAATGAGAAGGAAGTCTTCTATGACAACTCAGATGGCCCTAGAAATTCATGGAAGATCCAAAGAAAAGGGCAAGAACAAGGAAAATAAACTAGATAAATGTAGATACAAATCTCCTTGTAAGCTCAAGTAAATTTTTTGGAACTATGAGGAGGAGGATATATTTAAAAAGTATATTATAATGAATTTGATAGATCCTCTCAATGTAAGGGTGATTCTTTTGTTATTTCCTTGGCTCTTCATTCATTAGAAGGTGCACCTTTGATATAATCTAGTGCCTCTTGCCACATGATCTCACATTGAGTTTGGTTTATAAAATATGAATAATATAAAGGTGGGAAGGTGTACCTCAAAGATGACTCTCTTTGAAATGAAGTAATGTTGGACATGCTAGAGTCCTAATTCAATTCCCTAATGGATGATTGAAGACGATAAATGATGTAATACATATCACTAGTTTGGTATAGAGCATTAAAGTAATACAATCTGATGAAATGAAATAATATTTTGAAAATAAATAAAATAGGTTTTTTTGAAAGTTTTCAAAACTTTCAAGAATATATTATTAGCAAGAGTACAACTAAATTTTATAATTTTTTCTTGATTCTTGCATGCTTGTGTTTAAGTGGGTTTCTTTGAGATAGAGCATAGATATTTAGTAGAGCTGATGGATCATACATTTATATCTAACAAAGGTAAATAATATTATTCATGAGGTTCAAAACCCTTATCAAAAATTCCCATTTCATGATGTGTGAAGAACCTAATGAGATGTGTAAAAAATTATGATTATAAATTATAAATTCTAATTTATCAAATGCACCCAATTTATTAGGATAATTTGGAATACATCTAGGAGCACTAGCTTCTACATGAAAACATGTTATTTAATGTTGAAATACTTTATTTCATGGTGAAAGAATAGTTTGTGAGTGACATAAAATTGAGAGTAACTTTTAAATTTTCATACCAAATAAATAGGAATTGTAACAATACTCTTAAGATTAGAGATAATGGAGAGATGGTGTTCCAAAATACAAATAGATTTGTAAAGAATAAAAGGATAAATTACAACTACATGAAAATAAGAAGAAAGGAAATCATGCTTCATTAATGTTCAAGAAAGTAGAGACTATAATTGGTGTCTCTAGAATATTAATTTAGTTATATCTCAATAGATCTTAAAATTGTTGAGAAATGATAATTATTCTTGTGTGAAATGCTCTTCAATGGGAAATTTTCCACATACTCCCATGTACTCTCAAGTTTATCCTCATGATTCTAAATATATCATAACAAAGGGCACTAGTTCAATAGAATAATATAGGTTAGGTCAATTGAGATGATTAGTAAATGAATAGAGAGAAATAGAAATGAATCTTCAAAGTAAAATTCTTGAATATATGGGGCTAAATGTATTAAATAAAATTTATAACCTAGAAAGCTAATGAAAAATCCAGAGGAATAAATCTAAAATAGTTGTTGAGACAATAAGATATTTAAGCGTATGGGAAATGAAAATGATTAAATTTTTGGCCCATTAGCCCATTCTAATGAAGGATATTGAGAAAATAAGAACCAATCAAAGAACTTTAAAATTGTCTCTTTACAAAGTCTAAGAACACATAAGATGAACAACCATAGTAAACCAAAGTTATAGATAAGTTCAATTTATTGGTGGCTGTAACTAAGGATTTCTTTTAGGTTTAGATTAGGAGTGTTAGCAGTAAATCAATAAAGACAATGAAACCCAAAGATCTTACAAAACACAATGGAAGCAAATGAAAGAACGATTATACCTGATCGTCGAGACCTCCATGATTTACTTTTGCAATACCTTCTTGCTTGCTAGATAATACTTTGCCCTCAAATTTTTTGTGTGAGCAATCTACAAATGCCTAAGTCCTACACCAAGCTTTGAAGGATTTATGCAATGTCTAAATGCCTATGCCTATGACTATGATTGCCAATGTCTAAACATACTAAGATTTGATCAAATAAAAGATTAATTGCAATGAGAAGCCTAAGTATGCCAACGAGTAAGTAATATGCCTATAATATGTTTACTTGTGTGTGTGTGTGTGTGTGTATCTGTAAAATGTTAGCGTGTCCTCCAAAAATGAGAGGAAAATGGCATTTTATAGAAAAAATGCCATTTCAGATGGATGGGCGAGATCGACTTCTAAGAAAGACCTAGAATGAGAAGTCCAGATTAAATCTGAAAATCCCTAATTAGGGTTAGGGAAAATTCATTAATCGAACGTTCAAGATAATATCTCAAATAATCAGATCAACGGTGAAGAATAAATGAGGAAATTAATTAAAAAAATGAAGATTTTTGAAAAAATCAAGAAGATAAGATTGCCTGATTTGTGAGATTCAAAAAATCAAGAAGATAAGATTTGAACTAAAGATCAGATTTGGAAAATTAAGAATCTACTTGACTACTTGATTTTTAGAAGATTAGTTACTATTTTGAATTAAATTAATTCAAAATATGGATTTTATGAGATAATAAATAATTGATTTTCCAATTATTTACCAAAGTGAATTGTTAGTTAAGATTGTGATGGCATTTTAAATAATTAATTTATTTAAAATGAGAGGAATATCAAATTGGCAATTAAATAATTAAATTTAATTATTTAATTTAGCAGATAAGACCAATTAATTAAATAAATTAATCAATTTATTTAATTAAGACAATTAGTGACATATTAAATAAATAAATGTAATTCATTTATTTAATAATCGAGAAGAATTAATGAATAAGGACAATTAAACAAATTTATAAATTTATTTAATTATAGGGAGACTTAGAGAATTAGTGACGTATTTAATAAATAAATAGAATTTGTTTATTTAATAATCATGAAGAATAAAAGAACATGAATTAATTAAATAATTATGAATTATTTAATCAATAGTCGAATGTGAACCAATGACATAATTAAATGTCACAATTATGCTAGGACGAAAGTGGTAAAAATGAAGCTTGCAGGCCTAGGTCATTTTTAGGTGTCTACATTTTGCCCCTCTTTGTCATAATGTCGCTTGTCGCGTTGTGACAAAGAAAATAAGTCAAAGATATGCCCTAGTGAAAAATGAGATGAGGAAGAATGATGAGGAGGGTTATGGTATGCCCCCTCGAGAGGACAGACAGGTTCCAAGAACATGGGTGTGCTCTCGAAATGGATGAGAAGACTAGAATATGAAGAGACAAAAAAATGTTAGTGCAAAAGATATGGATGATGGTATGGATGTGATGCCTATATGAGATGAGCGAGAGAAGATGGAAAGAAAAAAGGAGATGCATGTTAGTTCCTAGACCAAATCCTTCAAATCCTAACCATAAGACTTTAATATTTATTACTCTTAATCATCATTGGGTGGTAAAAATGACACAAATGGACAACAAACACCATAATATGATGTAGACCAAGGTGTGTAAGGTCATCCACTTAAAAAATAGATAGTCATAGACAAGGAATGTCATAACTCATACTAAGGGTGAAGTTGCCCCAGTCTTTTTGTCAAGACAATCCACAGATAGCAGTCAAAGAAAATAAAATAGGCCAGGAGACGTCATCGCACCTCTAAATCTGTCATGGGACATCCTTGAGGTAGCTAGTAACATGACCAAAAGACAAGACAGTAAAAAGATAAAAAAAAATAGCTAAGATAGTCAAAATATAAGACAAGAAAGACCAGAAAGATTAACAGCCATTTTATTTTGTTTGCCAATATTTGTTTGCCAAAGATTGATTTCTTGTCGGTTTGACAATTTTGATAGTTTAAGAGTTTTTCCAATTTGATGGTGTTGACAATTTGACGGTGCCTATTGTTAGGAAGGAAACATCCTAAAAAAGGCAAAGGACATTTTGATGAGGTCTAACTCCAAGAAAGACACATCTTGAAGAGGACCAAAGAGTGACGAGACTGACATTGTTTTGACTAATATGTTTTGGCAAGTTGACTAATGTTGACTGTATGATTGATTAGACTGTGTTGTCTGATTTTGACCCATTTTGACATTGGCGTTTTGAATGACTGGCTTGTGTCTGAGTTTGACTATGTCTGACTTATTTGACCGATGTGACAATTGTGAAAAATGCCATGATTTAAATTGGACAAACCTAAAAGGACTGACCTAATGTCTCAGGGACCCATCAACTGATGGCCTTGCCTACATAGCAAATGTGCAGAGACAACGTAGTTCGACAATGAGATGGACTAACTGACATGACTAACTTTGACTCCATTTTTAGGATTTAAACATTGATTTGGATATTTTTGTGTTTTTCTTTAGGATGTTTTATGATTTTTTTGGTCTTTCTTCAAGACATTTTATGATGTTTTTGGTCTTTCTTCAGGACATTTTATGATTTTTTGTCTTTTTTCAGGACTTTTTGTGATGTTTTTGTCTTTTTTCAGGACTTTTTGTGATGTTTTTGTCTTTTTGACATTTAAGAGGATTGTGACAAATGCATATGACTGATGCCTACACATGAGAATCCAAGGAAAAACATGATTGTGCTCCTAGTCAAGCTGAATATCAATTGATAGGTGATGACAACATTGTTTGACGTGGGAAGGACACATCTCCAAACAACGTGAGGATGACGATGATAATGTGACGAAAGTATGGAGGTCTACAGCTAGGCCAGGAATGCTATCAAGTAAAATTTTGGATAATGTGCTTGTATGGATTAGACCCATTGCATTTGGAATGACTTGGTTAAAACTAGATGGGATGATGATTATCCTTAGATAGTTTGACAAGGGAAAGCCAAGATAGGTGACAAGCATGAAAGGATAGGGGGTGGTCTTGGTAAAGGATAGGAGACATGAGACTAAGGGAATTGTCATATGATTTTCAAGGACTATGTCACATAAGGATAATGAAGTATGTCAGCAATGACATGCCATTTCACGAATAATGTATGACCAAAGGATATGCATGTCAAAAGTTTTTCCAAAGCATGATTATGTGTGTCAGTTTTATGTCAAGACCAAGGTAGGTGGGAAAGTGAAGGGAAATGATATAAAAATGATATGGATCAAATGGTTGGATGCCAATGTCAAGAGGAAGGTCTAGGAGATGAGACGACTTGCCCCCAAGTGTAAGAGTCCACAGAGATGATTTATTTTACACATGACGCCTGTTTGCCAGTTTTCATCATGGTACTTATCCAAGGCGCCTATTTGCCAGGTTTTCACCATTGGATGAACTTTTTCTCTTTACTATTTTCTTGACTTTTTGATTTTTTTGGTGTCACCAAGACGCCTGTTTTCCAGGTTTCCATCAGGGTGACAATTTTTTTATTTTTGACTTTTTTTTTGTGTTTTTGATATTGTAGATAGCTTGGATGCTTTAGATGACCATTGACTATTTTGAATCCACTGATGGTACCGATGTAGAGACTGGTGCCATGATATGCCAATAATGACCTTGTTGAAGGAGTTGTCTTGCTAGGATCATAGCGCTTGTATACAACTGATTGATTTCATTGTGATCCTTTCTGATACTAGAGTTGGCCTTATCAAAATACGCACATCGCAATAGAGTGCCATGGGAGTCATTGCGGTAAAGAGTTGCTACCATGATGTGACGGATTTGTGACGTAGGATTATTGGACTTTAGGCGAGATGTAGGATTATGATGAATGATGGTAGACATGGAAAGATTGTTTGGATGTTTGGATGAATCACTTTTTATTTTCCAAACTTGGTATGGTGTTTGGAATCAATAGTTTTAGATGCCTTGTTTGATGACCATTTTGAAGGAGGTGGACATTTGTTGTATGTGGAAGTCCTCTTGTCTTGTGGCTCCACATTGTGATTGGCTTTTGTATTGACTTGATGTCTTTTTTTGATCCATCTTTCTTTGGGATCCATTTTAATTTCATTTATCCACTTGTCCTTTTGTTTGATTCAATGGACTTTGACATTTGATTTTGATATTTTGACTTGTAAGACTTTTGTTTTTGTTGGTCCCAAAGGGGAGGTTGATTTATGATAGAATGACGGTTCATGGTGTGGGTGGAGGGGGTGTTGGCAGCAATCTTATGACAAGGATTTCTCATGGACTCCATTTTGATGGTTGTATTTGACAAAGCTGCCCCCAGTATCGAGGAGGTACCACTGACATCGTTTGATTTGTTGTCTGAGGAATAGCCAAGACCTTGATGTCTGTAATTTTCCTGAAGCTATATTGGTTCTAGAATTCCTTGCTTGTGTATGCCTAGTCCTTTGCCTTGATATTGCATGTTTGGACAAATTCTATTTGCGATGGGGTATTTGTTGTTTTGAAAGCAAGATGCTAACCCATCATTAGGTATGTGGATACTATCACTTGTAATATTTTCGTCTGCATGAAAGCTTTCTCTGAAAAAGATAGAAGACCCTAGTTGATAAAGTGTCTTAGCTTCATTGTCATGTTGGACATATTCCTGACTGATATCTTTGGTCTGATCATGTGACATGTCAGGTTCAAATGATTATGTTGGTGCTTCCAATGCAATATCGAAGCCATCATTATGTTTAGTGTCATAGAGTCCCATGATTTTAGCTATAACTTGATCATATGCAAGCACATCGCTAGTGGAAGATTCTTGTTCTAGAGGAATATCGTCTATGTGTCCAATGGAGGCAAGTATCAATAGTTGAGGCCTTCATAGGGTCAACAAGTGTTTCATCATGAATGGCATAAAGGTCAAGGAGTGGATCATTTTGGATTTCTTTGTCCATGGTAGGGTCTTGGTCAAAGATGGGGTTGTCGAAAATAGGGTCATGGGATGAAATACCTTGTTCTTGACATGAGGGTGACGTTATAATGTCATGCTTTGGGCTTTCATTTTGACATGTATCCTCAAGTTTATTAAATGGGATTTGACTTTGGAATATGATAGAATTTTCATGACTAGATGTGGCTTGTGAGGGGGTGACTTCAAAAGGATTAATGACCAAAGGACTAGGATAGGATGTGGGAACTTGGACTGGACTAGTATATGAAGGAGTAGGATAGGACATGGGGACTTGGACTGGAGTAGCATGTGAAGGACAAGGATAGGACATGGAGTCTTGGACTAGATTAATTATTAAATGACAAGGATATGACATGGATACTTCGACTGGATTGGTGTAAGGTTGATTGAAATGGGACATGGAGACTTGGATCGGATCAGTATGGTATGATGTGGGGACTTGACATGAGTTGGTAGATGGTTGATAAGGGATGTAGACTTGGATGGGATTAATAGGCGAAGAACTAGGATATGATGTGGAGACATGGAATGGACTCGCAGACAATTGACTTCCCTTGTCAAAGTTAGGATAAGGCTGATTAATGGATGTTTGTTGTGGACTAATGTCATGGATGGCGTTAAGTGACTTTTGGTAGTGAGGGTAGATGGATGGAGGTGGAAAATTATTTAGGTCAAAGCCTCGTGGTAACTTAGCCCCTTGGTCCAAAAACATGGCTAGATATCTTTGAGGGTCACGTAAGATTGAGTTTTCTACAAAGGAGACTATATCAAGATTTTGCGCTGCAGCTTCTAAGTCTTTGACATATACTCGTCCATTTTGGTCTCTTTTTATTAATGGCTCAAAAATGTTTTGTGATGAAGATGGCATGTTCATGTTGTGAAATGGGTCAGAAAAGGTCCAATTTTTGTTCGTGCCATAAGTGTTATTATCGATGTTGGGATTGGAATCTTGCCCAAAGTTTGCCATTTATCATTGTTGTCTTTGAAGCCTAGTCTCAATCGTTAAAGGGATTTGCTCAAATGAGGATGATGAGAATGACAAGTAAATGCAAGGATGGCACTAGCCTATGTTTTTGTATTTTTTTGGATAAAGGATGACAATGCAAGACTATGTTTTTAGATTTTTGACAATAAGGGATGCAATATGACAATGTTGTCTAAAGAAAATGAATAATGCCAAAGGACAATGAAGACTAAGATGACAAGTTATGTCACTAATTTTTTTTTGTATTTTTTGAATAAAGGATGACAATGCAAGATGATGATGATGTTTTCCTAAGGAAATGATTAATGCAAGATGACAAGGTTGTCAAGGCCAATATGAGGACTAAGATGATGATGTTTGACTAAGGACTTAATGTTATAAATGCCAAGTCTAGGTTCAAAATGATGACTAAGATGAACAATGCAAAGTCTAAGTTCAAAATGGGGACTGAGATTATTTTTTAATGTTTTGCTGAAAATTTTGAGTTGTCTAAGGTCGATTGTTTGTGTCTAGATTTGTGATTGTTGTGTATATTGTTTAAAAATATAGAAAACACTTGACAAGCATGATGTTTTGGTGATAAACACCTTTCCTTCTCGAGAGTGAATAGCTTAGAATTTTGGTGGCATTGGCTCCCCTCCACGGCTCATTAACATCTTTCGAGCACACCAAATTTAGATTCTTTGGGTAATGAATTCTTAAGAATTGCTATCTCTACTCAAGGGGATCAATAGTGAGTGTCTTTGGGCATGATACTGTACCCTGCACTATACCAAGCAATGACCAAAGAATGGTTGGACACTAAAACAAGGGGTATTTAATTTAGGCATTTCGTTCGTGGGGCATGATCCATGTGGTGAGAGTCCCATTTCGGATCCATCTTGTCGGAACCGCACTCATGATTCTTGGGGTTTCCCCAAGACCCACTTTTATATACCGACTAGAAGTTCCTCGGTGTCAGGGTGCTACCGGTCTGAGTCGTCCTGGGGTGAGTACTTTTTCCCACCAGAACAGGGCCAAGTTCTAGAGTTAGTAACCATTTCTCTTACACCCAAGATCACATGAATGCACAAGGGGAGAGGATACTCTGATATACCAAATCGTGAAGGGTAAAAACAAATAAAACAGGTCCAGTTTTCTAATCATCAAGTTTTCACAAGGTGAGAGCATACTCACCTACCATTTTGCAAACACATTCAAACATGATCAAATAGAGGTTCCTTTTAATTGCACCGAAGTAAAATGTGAGTTACACTACTAAAAATGCAAAGAAACTGTTTTGATATTTAGTCTTTGACGTTCAAACCTGCAAGACCACACATTAGTAGTTTGAATGTTTGTCTTTGACTATCGATCTGCAAAAATAGTTAAATGCATCATTTTTTTCCACTTGATCCAATGTGTCCTTTGAAGTGTTTATTTCCTGCACATGCAAAAAATGAACAACAAACCTTAACAAGATAATCGATCACTACTATTAGAGGGTTAGCTAGTCGAGATAAATCTAATTTTTAGAAATTTTTTTGATAGTAAAATGAAAAATATAGAGAATAAATCCTGTCTAAAATCTCAAGAGGTTTCCAAAAAATTAAATAAATTAGAAAAATTTGTTGTTTTGCACCTGAAATTAATTTTTTATGAAAAATAATAAAAAAATTATTAAAAAAAAGCTCTTAAAATTCTAATTTTTTTACTGGAGTCGTCTGATGTCATCCTAAATCTGCAAAAAAAAATTGTGAGTAGATCTACAACTGTGAGTGAGATGTAAGCAAATCTTTTTTAAACATAGATTTTAAAAGATCTATTTTTTGACTAATAATTTTGCATCCAAATTTAAAATATAAAGAATAGAATAATGTTAGAATTTGGAGAGCTTTCTAGAAAAGTAAACATAGCTGAAAAATTTGATTATTTGCTTTCGAAATTAATTTTTCATGAAAAACAGAAAAAAATTTATAAAAAATCAAAAACCAATCCAAAAAATCTGATTTTTGGAATGAAAGTGCATTATGTTGTGCCCAAGTTGTAAAACCAATTTTGTGAGAAAATACGCAACTATTTGAAAGTTATGGTGGTGTCTTTGGAAACTATGGCTTTATCCACAATGATGCCAAACCTGCAACAAAAAGCAAACAAAACCTGCAACAAAAAGAAACCAACTCCAAAAATGGTTTTTTATTTGTCCAAATATGTCAGGTTCACCAATGTAACTAAGGATTTCTTTTAGGTTTAGATTAGGAGTGTTAGCAGTAAATCAATAAAGACAATGAAACCCAAAGATCTTACAAAACACAATGGAAGCAAATGAAAGAATGATTATACTTGATCGTCGAGACCTCCATGATTTACTTTTGCAATACCTTCTTGCTTGCTAGATAATACTTTTCCCTTAGATTTTTTGTGCGAGCAATCTGCAAATTCCTAAGTCCTACACCAATCTTTGAAGGATTTATGCAATGTCTAAATGCCTATGCCTATGACTATGATTGCCAATGTCTAAACATACTAAGATTTGACCAAATAAAAGATTAATTGCAATGAGAAGCCTAAGTATGCCAACGAGTAAGTAATATGCCTATAATATGTCTACTTGTGTGTGTCTGTGTGTGTCTGTAAAATGTCAGTGTGTCCTCCAAAAATGAGAGGAAAATGGCATTTTATAGAAAAATGCCATTTCGGATGGACGGGCGAGATTGACTTCTAAGAAAGACCTAGAATGAGAGGTCCAGATTACATCTGAAAATCCCTAATTAGGGTTAGGGAAAATTCATTAATCGAACGGTCAAGATAATATCTCAGATAATCGGATCGACGGTGAAGAATAAATGAGGAAATTAATTTAAAAAATGAAGATTTTTGAAAAAATGAAGAAGATAAGATTTGAACTGAAGATCAGATTTGGAAAATCAAGAATCTACTCGATTACTTGATTTTTAGAAGATTAGTTACTATTTTGAATTAAATTAATTCAAAATATGGATTTTATGAGATAATAAATAATTGATTTTCCAATTATTTACCAAAGTGAACTGTCAGTTAAGATTGTGATGACATTTTAAATAATTAATTTATTTAAAATGAGAGGAATATCAAATTAGCAATTAAATAATTAAATTTAATTATTTAATTTAGCAGATAAGACCAATTAATTAAATAAATTAATCAATTTATTTAATTAAGACAATTAGTGACATATTAAATAAATAAATGTAATTGATTTATTTAATAATCGGGAAGAATTAATGAATAAGGATAATTAAACAAATTTAGAAATTTATTTAATTATAGGGAGACTTAGAGAATTAGCACCGTATTTAATAAATAAATAGAATTTATTTATTTAATAATCATGAAGAATAAAAGAACATGAATTAATTAAATAATTATGAATTATTTAATGAATAGTCGAATGTGGACCAAGGACATAATTAAATGTCACAATTATGCTAGGACAAAAGTGGTAAAAATGAAGCTTGCAGGCCTAGGTCATTTTTAGGTGTCTACAGTGGCATATGATGGGATAATTGTTGAACTTATCTTGAGTGAAAACCTATTGATTTGGTTAAAATATGATTATTAATCAATAATTTATGGCATATTAGAAGTATATAATGGTAGTCTATTTGTAGTTAAAGATTATAGTAATACCTTAATCCATTAGAGAAATGATAGTAGATTAGTGTGTGATGATGGAAATACTATGGAGGGAATATTTGGAAGCAAAATAATTCTATAATCAACCAAAAATGGAACTACAAAGAAGGTAAATTGAGCCTTAGAAAGGATTTTATAGAGAGAATTTTAGAATATGTAAATTCAAATAATGATATGAAGAGATTGAGTTCAAACATAAAGGTAACCACGGTACATGTGAGAAGGACAAGGATTCATTAATTCTCTAGTTTACAACAAGTAATAAAAGAAATAGCAATTGGGAGTAAAATTATTGAGCTCATAAATGCTATAGGAGTAGCTAATATAGTTATTTCTTTACATTTTAGGATAAAGTGCAATCCAAGGGTTCAATGACCTTGAACCTAATTATCGAGACTATTGGAGGAGTGATGAAAGAATTATTCCAAGGAAAACTATTATTTCTAAAAAGAAGTCTCAAGTATTTATATCTTTTTACCATTTTTGTTCCCTATTATAGTTACTAATTAAAGCTACATGAAAATGAATAAATTTATTCCATCATATGATCGAGTTGTCCCTCTTAAATACAAATGAAAACTACCCATTCAATGATAACTTCTTTAATTATTGTAAATTCCTGGCTTTACCCATTGAGAAAGATACACTGGTTTCTATGAAACACCATAGTGACAAGTTTATTTTCCAATAGTTTTTTACCTTGATTATGCCTCTAAATTGAATTAACATGAATAATAAAGAGATAAATGATGGCAATGAGTATGCTGATTATAGCTAACATTATTTAACATAATAAATATAAATTTAATGATTGATTGTGATGTTGTTCATTCAAATGATAATTAATATGGTATATGTTGTTAGGATTTGTAGGAAAACCAAAGAAATTGAAATAACATCAATTATAACATGCATATTAGAAGAAAAATGAAAAATAATTACACGATAACACAAAAATTTAACATAGTTCACCTAATGTGGGTTACATCCACGAAGAAATAACCATCCACTTATCCAACAAAAAACTCAAACTACAAAAACTTCTCCCTTGGCATAATTTGATGTGTGATAAAACCAAGTATTCATGTTGCCTTAACTCCCATGTAAATAAATTTGGGGTCAAAACGTGACTACCAAAGTCACCAAAATGTTAGTGTAGCAGGATCATTTGCCACATACTAACATATGTGTTTGATTTCTACGATATATGCAAGTGAGTTTATTGATGCTCTATATGGTCAATAATGATAATTGTTTTGAGGTGATGATATTAAATACACAACCTAGATGCAAAATTTTAATTTTTTGGTATGCATACTAATAGGCAATGATGATATCCTACAATTATTTGTATTAGTGAGAGAGCACTTAAAAATTTTAAGCTAGGGAAGAAATTATTCCTATTATTTATTCTAGAGAACATGATTGTGCTTGCCATCTATCCTAGGAAGGGAAGGGTTCTAGGAAATTAGTGAAGAGCATTCTAAACCATCTAGTGTTGTGTATATCAAAGTATTGGTTTTAGGATTCTAAGTAGTGTATGCAATAAAAGGGATAAATTGTATGTTATAGTCATGCACTAAAGATATCCAAAAACATTTTATAGGTGAAAAAGTGAATTATACACACTTCTCTTCTAAAAAAATAAATAATTTTAACACACCTTTTATGCATTTCATAATTTTTTATATTTTTAGTAATACATTATTATCTTTGGGTTACTATTTTATATTCAATAGTAAAGTGTAATAAAATGATGAAGCCATAAATTAGTTTTATAAGATTTTTTAAGAAAAATTTATAAAATTTTCAAATTATATTACCTAATTTGTTACCAAGAGAACCTTAATGGTTCCTAGGTGGGAGGACTTATAAAAAAATTATGAGGAAATTTCGAGCTAACAAAATATTCCCAAAGAATGGCAATGAATGGGTCATTTTTTCTTGAAGGGTTCCTAAAGGTTTCTTGATTGGAAAGCAAGAAAATTCCCTATAGAGAGTAAGACAACCCATAATCTATAATATGTCTTATCAAAGGGAGTTCTTTACCTATCGATTGGGAGGCCCTATTCTTAATTTTCCTTCTCTCTCAAAGCATTTATATCTATAGGGGCCATTCACCCTCCCATCAAAACTTACTAGAAGAAAGTAAACAAAATTAGTAATTTTATTATAAATATGAAAATTTAAAATAATAATTATAAGACGTTTATTTTCTTAATGACTTATGTATTATTAATTATTAATATTGAAGGTATCAAATATTTATTTAGAATTTGTACTACAAATATTTAAGTAAGTAATTAGTATGACACTTTTATGAATTTTTAAGTATAGTTGAAATTTTGATCCCTTGGATTTATCCCTTTCATTTGGAGTTAATTTGACTAGGGTATCCTTGGATAAATGATTAGTGCATGTAAGGTGTACAATTTAACATAAAAAATTTCCAATAATTTGAACATGAATTAATTTCATTTTCATATCCTTAGGGACCATTTTTTATTCACATTTTGTTTCTTCATCATATTCTAGGTAAAATTCATTTGCATGAAATTAATCTTAGTTGATTAGATAAGCATAGAAATGACCTAAAAATTTGGAAATTCACATTTAAAAACTAGACCAAAGTCAACCCCCTTGAATTAGTCATCATGCGCTAAATTGAGAATAGAACATGCTAATTTGTGTGGTAAGATGTTGTATTGAAAGATATGTCATTTATCATTTAAATAACCAATGGAAGCATATTTTAATATACATAAAAATCTTACCCATCAAATGGATATTTAATTGTTGACTTTCACCAGACAAGAACCTTCCAAGTCTAGAAAGCTCATATATGGTGTCTTTCAACACCACCCATTTGGATACACATGTTGCAAACATATTTTAGATGCATTTTTTAAGATGATTTTTGTCAGAAAGGTTCAAATCAATAGCTAGGTTATGTTAGAAAACAAGATCAGATTTGCAAACCGAAAAGACCTTCCATAGAAGAGAAAAATCAGAAAAGGCAAAGATATTGCAAAAAGATGTGCAACATAATATTATTCAGGAATTCAATAATTACAAGATAATGATTTTCTTTATAAAAGAAAAGATGCATAACCCTAATCTTATCTTGAGCAACAAGGTAGCTCAATAAGATAAAGATGAGAATTAATTAACCTAGGAAATAAATAATTACCTAAGTAAACTTATGTAAAGTGTAATTAATAATTAATTACACCAACACCCCCCATAAGTGCAACTTAGGGAGAAGAAAATTATTATGCAAATATGAGTCCTGACAACAAGGCCTAATCAGGTACTCATGTACAAATGCAAAGATGAGGTAGAGAAGGAAAATCCAGTGGGACAAAACCCCCCTACAATGAGATGACTGCTACAAAGAAGCACTGGAAGAACATTGTGGAGTAACACTAGAACCTGATACTGGCAAGCAAGGAAAGATATTTCTGTTTACTAGTGAAACCAGATGAGAGTCAATGATTGACTCAAGGAATCATGATAAAGCAATAGTAGACCTGATGCCATGGAACACTAGAAAACTCAAAAACTGGAACAACCCTAGAATCTATGAAGCAATAGGAGATGAGATGATGACATAATCTAGAAGTCGTGTATCTCGATGTTGATGCCAAACTGTGACTGAAACTCTTCCATGTGAAGGAGTATCATGAAGACTATGGAACATTAACCACAAAAACATGGCCCTCAAACTGAGAAGAATCTGAACCAATGAGGATCAAGAAACATAATCTCTCAACTAAAGTGTGAACCAATGTGAATCTGATATGTGTCAAGCTAAGACAAGATGTAGCCAAAAAAAATGGGAAACCAGATAACCCATATGAACTGCCAACAAATCAAAATGGATATGGAGATCAAAGTGCATGCACACTCTAATCAGATTATTATGCAAGAAACCCCCCTGATGGAACTTTATCTCAGTTTGTTTATTACAATAACCCAATGATTGTAAAAGGAGAGAATCCTAAACATGCATAAACAAAAAATAACATGATGTGGTACTGAAATGAAGTACACATATTTAGGTTTCACTTTTCCAACTGCCAAAATATCCAAGTAATCTCCAAAACACCCATCGGCACAAATCTAGAATAATGAAAAAATTGGGATAGATACATAAAAAAGTGCATGTACAGCAAGATAGAGCTCCTCAATACCTTTACAACACTACAAAGAAGACGAAAATCGAAGATTGTGGAAAAAAGTTATAAGCTCGGATGTCCAAAATAAACATCTGACTTCAAACAAAAAAAACAATAGATAAATAGAAAATTTCTAGAAAGTAAACAACACCACTGGAAAGTGCTTGGAACTAGCTTTCTGGTGATATCTTGTTTTCCCAATTTCGATACTGTATGCCCAGGTTATGACCAAAAGAAAAACACTGCTCCTTTAGGAAAAATCAGGGCTAGGAGCAGCAAAGAGGGGTCGTACGACCGGGTGATGTCATGCTGACATCAACATTTCACCGCAAAAAGTTTGACGGCCATTTGGCCGTCAAGGTGAAAAAGCACCCCCTTACAAAAATTTGACGACCATTTGAAGAATATTCCATTTAGAACCCAGAATCTTGAGGAATATTGCCCTATGCATGCACGGAATTCAAAGACTACCGTTGAATTTTGTTGGTCACTAGATTTGTGGAAGCCTGCTAGAGTTTTTGAATTGGTGATGGATATTTTGACAGCCGCTGGTGTAAGGTGGCCATCGCTAAAACTGGGAGCGGTCACCGGTAGTAGAGGATGGCCGACGGTGAGTAGGGGCCCGCCCTGCCATCGGTGGCGTACGGCCCTGCCACAGCAGGGTACAGGTACCCTCTGCCGTAGGCTTAATAAAAGCCTTTAAAAACTTTTAAAAAAACTTTTAATTTTTTTTTTTTAATTTTTTCCTTTTATATTTTTGATTTTTGATTTTCAAAAAAAGGCTAATGTAATTTTTTTATTGCAGGAAAAAAAATAGTTATAAAAAAACCTAATTTTTTTTTTGAGAGTCGTGCACAGGGGCTATACACAGACCGTACGACTTCTGGTATTAAAACAATTTTCCTCAGAAGCTCCTGATGCTATAATAGGGCGTATTATATGTCAATTTTCATCTCTTAGATGCTCTAGATCTGATGGTGAGGTCTGATCTGCTTGAAAATGCACCAGAAGCTTCACAACTCCCAAATCTGCAAATCCTCAAACCCTCATAACTTTGGCATAAAATGTTGGATTTAGGCGAAACAAAACTCGATCTTGACTTTTCTCGATAGCCCTAGACTCGAAAATGAGCTCAGATTTCCTCCAATGTGCACCAAAAGTGACCATGCAAGAGCACCCAAATAGAGAGACAAACTTGAGGTATGAAAACCCTCAAGGAATCCCGAACGAACCTTGTAATGATTTTCTCAAAAATCTAAGAAGGGGTTGAAAATCAAGGCTTTGATACCATGTTACAAACCAAGATCATATCTGCAAACCAAAAGGACCTTCCAGAGAAGAGAAAAATCAGAGAAGGCAGATATATTGCAAAAAGATGTGCAACATAATATTATTTAGGAATTACATAATTACAAGATAATGATTTGCTTTATAAAAGAAAATATGCATAACCCTGATCTTATCTTTAGCAACAAGATAACTCAATAAGATAAAGATGAGAATTAATTAACCTAGGAAATAGATAATTACTTAAGTAAACTTATGTAAAGTGTAATTAATAATTAATTACACCAACAGGTTAGATCCCTAGGAATAAAGTTTGGTTCCATATTTGTGAAGCTTAACTAGAACATTAGATGGTGAGATTAATAATGCAAAAGAAATCATTTGATATTTCAAATGAGCTGAATAAAATTATGATTTATTTTAAAACATACGACACAACTAATCTTTTTAAGTTTATTATAACATACCATTATTATATTTATTTCAATTATATAGTCAATCAATCAAAACTCATTAAATAATTTTTAAAATTAAATAATGTTTTTTTATTGATTCATTTACTCTAAATTTATTTGAAAAGATAAAAAAAATATGTTATATTTGTTTTTTATAAAAAAAATTATATCAATTTTTCATTATTTTAAGTTGCATTCATAATTTATTTATGAAAATCAAGAAAAAAAAAGAGAAAATTTATAAAATCTAATGTTACAATAATTTATATTTTTTTGATGAATAAGTGTCAGTATTTCTATTAACTAGAAGTTGCACCTTGATGTGCAATGGGTATGCCAAAGAGGCATGGAAGGCTAGTTAGGAAAAAATATGATCTATTTTTTGCATAAACTTGTGTAGTACATTAGGTCAATTGGTAAGTCATTTAGAGAATGATGGTGTTTTTTCAAATAAGGTCTTAATGTAGAAATGATAGCTTCAAATAAACTATGCATCCACTTATAGGGATCCAAACATGACTAAAATAAAATATTTGAATAAGGAATATAATCAAGTTTCATTACCAATAGGCTCTTGTTATGTTTACAATAGGGAGAGAGGGAGACAGATGGAGAGATATGGATAGAAAGAGAGAGAGATAAAGGGGGGGGATAGAGAGAGAGAGAGAGAGAGAGAGAGAGAGGTAAGGAGATAGAGATACATATGGAGATGGAGATGGATATGTAGAGGAGAGGGAGAGAAAGAGAGAGAGAGGGATAAATGAAGATGGAAGAGATAAATATATAGAAATATTTTGGAATCTTCTGCACTATTTAACCAAAAATTTGTCACATGCATACATATTTTATTCCTCCCTCCCTTTTTGTTTTCCTTTTCAATTTTCACCTTCGATAGTAATTCCAAAAACTCAATAGAGTGTTAATTACTATAAAAAGTAGGAAAATAAATCAATAGATTGGTGTAGTTACTTAAACTTATTAGAAATAGAAGATCTAGGATTAAAAGACAAGCACAAATGAATAATGCACAAGATTGTATTTAGATGACCCAATTATATCAGGCAAACAAAGTGTGCATATAGAAGAGTGAGGGAGGCAATCAACCTCCATGAAATGAGGATATGATTCTTCACACATGGAGTGGTGGCAAGTTGCCTACCACAAATGAAGGAAGAGGTGTCAAAAGTAAGTTGACACCTCTCAAGACACCTATCAACATTGACACCCCAATGAGAATGAGTCAATGGAACACCTAAGTAGGCTTAAATAATCTTGAAAGTGTATGCATAAGTGCAATATATACACTAACACCACACCTTAAGTATAGATTAGGTGGGCATGAATGAAATAGGTCTTGACTACTAGCCTAGTGAGGTACCCATGTACAATGCAAAATAAATGGGTCCAGATGTACCTTGATAAGGTGCACAAGCACAATGCAATCTCTCAAAAGTGGAGTAAAGGAGAAAAATCCAGTTGGAAATAAAACTCCTCCCCAAAGAGAATTAGAAGGATTTAAGACCTTTTGAAAATATGTCCCTTGATGATAGAAAGATGATGATGAAGAACTCCTGAAGCATGTAGAAGTTGTAAAGTTTATCAAAGATGGATTGGTGTCTACTAGAATCAATGAATCTCCAACTAATATGGATCAAGATGTGAGATACAAAACACTACATGAGTGAACTAATGAACACTACTCAACCAATGTACACAAAGTTTATCAAACTCTATGAAGTTGATATTACAGATAGTACTATGATAAGGAATACTAGAATCCCAAAATGTGATCTACTAAATTAATCTCGCATTCAAGAGATAAAGATAAAAGGTTCATGAGGCCTCCTAAAAAAAGATTTTTCTTCATTGAAAGAAGCATTAGCATAACACGTCATAATCCCCCCTTAATGCTAAGAGAATATAAGCAGACTAATTGAGATCAAAAGTGTCCAAGGAATGTGGAGATGTATAATAAACTGAGAAAGGGTGTGCTCCAAGGCACACACACATGAGGTGAGAATCTCAAGGATCTATTATTGTGATGGTACAACCCCCATTACACTTTATAATTCATTGTAAGTACAATATCTTCCTAAATTCCCTTCATACATTCAGTATTGTGACACTTTATATGAGTGCATTTACAATCATTTTTCTTCAAGGTTTATTGTCATGAGGTTGACTAAGAAAACAAGATTAAGTTATATCTTGCAAACCTAAAAAAATAACAAAAACTGAAAATTAAAACCTTCATTATGGTGATCTCTTCTTTTCCCAAATTCATTGCAAAAGAGAAAATTGACTCCTCTTTGACAAGATTTTAACTGAGACAAGAAAATTGCACTGCCCTCTATCACTTTCATATTTTCCAACTTCATTGCAAAAGAAAAAAAGATTCCCCTTTTAAAATTTAACTATGACAGTAAAAAGTCTCCCCCCTCCCTTTTTGACAATTATGACAAAACAAACAATGACCTCTCCCTTTTTGTAAATATTTGACAGCTAATTGAGTTTTATCAAGTAATGCCAAAAAAAAATACAACCGTTCAAAAGTAAGTAAAATTTTCAAGAGTTGCAAATCACCAAGCGTAAAAACTGCACACCAAGTGGTGAGGGTGTTGTCCGGGTGTGTTGTAGCTATAGCAAAAGAAACCTTACTCGCCTTAAAAAAAATGATTAAGAGGCCTATTGACCAGCTTTGGGGAAGCAAGTTTCTTAGAGGAGTATTGCGCCAAAATAGAAGAGTATCGCGGCAAAACAGTGGAGTCCGAGACACAAAATGCAAAGGTAAATTGTGCCAAGAATAGAAGTGCAGACCAAATGCAGGTAAAATCGCTGAGAAAAAGATTAGCTACCGAAGTCAATGCTCAAGGAATGATTCCAGTAGAGATTTCAAATGCCTGACCCATAAATTACAGCATGCCAGAGATTCAAAATGCTTAAATATGGCTTGGCCTGTCCAATATCGATGCCCTCGATGCCTTGCACAGATTTACGCGGTCCACACACCAGTCGCTACCTACAATTCACGTTAGGCTTATTAGCAGCAAACAAGAGGTTAATCGTAGCAAAAATTCCTGATCCACAAAGCAGTGAGATCAAAAAATTAAATCGCCATAAACAGAGTTACAAGCCGTCAAGGTTCCTCAAATTCGCACTAAATCGCCTTCATCAATCTGCAATAAAATATTAAATCGCACGTCTGCAATAACATAGGCGCCTCCTCAATTTCAAACGCCAAGTATAGCGTCTGATTGCTACCAAATCGACCCTCACCCTTCAACTAGCAGCTATTTGCTAGAAAGGGTTGTGGTCGGGCTGAGTGGGCAGAAGTTGAGAATGAGTGGACGGGGAGAGGTATTTGGAGGTCTCTGCTACATCAAATAGCGCCCTTGGTATTCTGCAAATTGTACTCCGAGTTGTGCAAATCACGCAGATCTCTTGGATTGGCAATCACGCAGATGTGCCCTGCCTGCAACAAACATAAAACACCACAATTTCCCACGCCACACAAATTCTTCTAAATCTGCGTCTAGACGAGCACAGATAATGATGACCTTGCAAATTTTTGAGCATAGATTTACTATCCAGAGGAGTGATAACACCCTGCGTAGAGATTAAAAAACCACATCAGGGATAACAGGGCGATATGAGCAAAGAACTGTTGTTCCGCTGGAGATGGCAAAAGAAAGACTGTCTGCTCGGATTTGGGATCCGGGGAAAGGTCGAGATCTTCTTGCTGTGGGTAGGAGAATCAAAACAATGCCTCAGAATGTTGCTACAGACGTCTAACCATTCTTTCTATGATTGTACACAGCAATGGACCTCACAAAATTCAATGATATTTTTTCATCTAAAGGCTTTCACCATCTCCCCTTAAGCTCTCATACCATATTAGAATTAGGAGATCTAGGAGATAAAAGAAAAACGCAAATGAATTATGCACAAGATTGTATTTAGATGATTCAATTATAGTAGGCAAACAAGGTGTACATATATAGGAGTGAGGGAGGAAACCAATCTCTATGAAATGAGGATAGGATTCCTCACACATGGAGTGTTGGCAAGTTGTCTACCAAAAATGAAGGAAGATGTGTCAAAAGTAAGTTGACACCTCTCAATACATCTATCGACATTGACACCTCAATGAGAAAGAGTCAATGGGATGACACCTAAATAGGACACCTAAATAGGTTTATGTAAGCCCAGTGTATGGATAAACTGCAATAAATACACTAACAAAAATAAGGAAGTAAAAAATATCATGAGCTTATTATCCACAAAAAAAATCTCCTAAAAAGTTTAAGGAGTGGCTCCAAATAAATTTAACTAAGAAGATGTATGGGACCCTACTATAAGTAGGCTAAGGAATCTTTCACAACCTCTTTCCCAACACCAACTTTGTATCTACATTTGTGGATATCCTCTTTTACAATGAACGACTCATTTTAATCTTGTAGCTGTATTTTTTTTCTTTTTACTTTTTCCATGGTATTGTCCTCAAAGTAAAAGATAGATGACTAGGGCACTACCATGAGACCATATTTGAATAATGTAGGAATGACTGTACATTTATTTTTAATTTTTAATTTTATGAAGAAAATTTGTTCAAGTGTCAGAGAGGAAGAACTTGACATTTCACAGAACAAGGAGGAAGTTTTTAGGTTATTCATCTGTCGGGTAGTAGCCAATTCTTGATGCAATTCTTTTTCCAATTTCTCTAAGAAATTATAAAACAACATTGCTATTCTCATTCCATTTCAACATGTGGAAGCCAAACAATGTTTTGTGAGTGGCACAAGACCATATTCATAAAAACTAGCCTTAAAATTTTTGGGTATTAGTAGCTAAGAAAATTGAGAAATACGCCTCCCATGAGACCACTACCACAACTAAAATTGGACATACCTAAGTGGAGGGATCCTTCCATGGAGACCACCACCTAAGCCAAAAATGGTCATGTACAAGTCAATCTCCCCTATTTGGGTAGATCAAAAAGATAAATAAGCACGAAAAGGTACAAAGAAAAATTAATAAATGTGATTTCACCACTATCACTCCATATCTAACTCACTTGCAATACAAATAAAGCAAAAAAATATTATTTCTTTTAAAATTCCTACATTACCCAAAACAGATCTAATGCTAGGGAGAACCATGGACAAGCTAGTACTTAAACCCAAATTTCCCAACATAGCTTGAACTTGCTACCCAACCTTGTCCTCATTTTGTTGACGAGGAAAAATGTTGTAGCTTCCTCCATTACCTATATTTCAACTCAAGAATTGCACATTACACATGCAATATTGTTGACAATACAAAATATCTCTAATTCATACAAAAATCAATTCTTAAGAAATCATGTGTCGGCTAGAAGTTTAGAACTTAAGTCTGCAATTCCTAATACAACTAGAACTAACTTAACCAACAATATTAATAACCAAACACAAAACTAGTATTATTGAAGATTCAGACTATTTTAACATCAAGTATTATCTACCACATCCTCAATGATATTAAAAATGTATTTACCATTGAGGAAAAAACCCAAAATTGCCAATGTGGACTAGGAGTAGACATTGAAACAAATGAAGAGAAAACATCAAGATATGCTAATAAAATGTGTATGAAAAAGATGTTTCAGAAGATGACACATGGATGGAGTCCCATCAACAAATGTTATCAATAAAGAATGCATGGAAATGGTGGACCTTTCATTGTTCGTTTATCTTGATAGCCAATACCCAATCTTTAATAGTTTTTTTCTTTAAAACACTAATAATAAGATATGGGCCACCTTCCACACAAACAACACTAGGGACAACCAAGTGGAGCCTAATGCAACCATCACAATAGCTTCTGCTTCAACTAGATTATTAGCATTTTAGGCAATGTAGCCTACTCTGAGGGTAATAGGAGATCCAAGACTATTTTGCAAGATTGTAAGTACCAGGTGTAAGGAAGCTAAGGTAGTGAAACAACTTCCTACACTAATCTTGAGAGAATAAAAATTCAAAACTTTCACAGATCTTTAACAGTTATAGAAACTTAAACATAAATATCATGCATACCATGACATAGTGATTTATGTGGGGAATACCCTTTTGGGAGAAAAACCCCACACTCAAAAAGCCACCCAATATAATTATTCATTAAATCAGAAAGATTACAATATACTTGTAAAGCAACCTTCTCACAGGAGTATCACCACTTAGAGTTCAAGAGACAACATGACTGCTAATAGACTCTCAGAATACATCATTGTCTCTCTCTACAATAGTCATAATACAATGCCCTCATAAAATAGGGTTACATTCTAGTGAAAGACAGGTCAACAAAATATCCACCATTAGATCTAAAACCTAATAATTAATAGTATAGATTTACAATGTATCATTTATCTAATGTATGTCGGCCATTTTAGAAGTTTTCTCAAAAAGTTAATAAAAAATATTGCATGCATCTCACTCCTCTCCCTTGATGCCATTGTATATTACACCCATAAAATTACAAGGTTGAGACACAATTTCCCAACACTAAGAAAACTTCAATACCCATACCAATTTGGTGAGAATTAATTAGATATCAAAAAGTCCTTAGTCAACACCTCTTGTGGGCCCCACAATGCAATTTGTTGTGCAAATGGTGACACTCAAAAAGATATCTCCCTACCTCTATCAGCATGTCAAACTATTATGGGCTTTCTTGCTTTCTTAGGGGAAAGAAACTATCCATTTCCTCGATAGGTGAAGCCATCGGTTTCCAAGGGAACACACTTTATAGAAAAATGATGATTCGTACATGCCATTTTTTTTCATGATGTAACAAAAAAAAAAGTTGACAAAAAAATGATTTTCCATAATTAATGTTTGATTTTAATGGTGAAATTAACCCTTAAGAATAATTTAATAACAGTGGTGGAGAAAGATAATTAATTTATTAAATTCTTATATAGACATAGAATTAGAATGCTCTAGTAATAGGTTTAAAAAAGACTGAATTACACTATATCAAGGAGCAATTGCCTCTAACAACTAGATTTTTTTTCACCTCTCACAGGATTTCCCTAGTATAAACTTGTGTTGTATGTTTTCCCTATTATAAACCTGTGTTATGTTGCATCTGTTCATTTTCGTACTTCATTTCTTAGTATAAGGGAATTCCAAATTTTCCTATCACTGACTTCCATGTGGAAGTCAAAGTGGAACAATAGTCTGATTGCTTTATCCAAAAAATTTCTAACTAATTTTATAGTCCAAATTACAAATAATCATGTTCCAAGTTACATCTTTATGAGGTTACCTATAATTAAAACTTTGCTGGTATAGTTTTTGATTTTGCTGCATTTCGATAAAAATTGTCCAAAGTTTAAATCTAGTTAAGTTTAACTAAACTGCACATTTTTAGTTTTTTTCTTTTGCAAAGAAAATTAAAGACCGCAGCTTTGAAAATGTCAGGTGATTAACATTAGTATTGAGTATTGTATTTTGTTATATTAGGTATCATTGGGGGAGAAAATGTTTTCTAAAATATTTCATACCTTTGGACCTTCATATCCATAAAAAAAATTGATGTGTAATATTCCAATAGGATACATCTGCTAAGAAAAGTATTTATGTTTTCACATCTTTTGAATTCACCTTAAAATGACTTATTTAGAATGTCCAAAATCTTGCTAGCCACCAACATGGTTAAAATGCAAAAAAGTTTAGCAGTAATTTGAGGTGATTTCAACTTCCCATGGTTTCAAAGGATAGACATGCCTTGGGTAAATATTAAAGACCAATTATTGTGAGATTAGAATGTAATTATGATAGGGTGTGAATGCTAACAAAATGATTATGGAGAGACCAAATGAAGAATTAAAAGGTAAGGGAGAAATTTAAGGCGGAGTAAGGTATATTGAAATTTACAAGTGATAGAAACCATGGGTGGATGGGTAGATTGGCCCACTTTTCATCAAGGATTTTAGCTACAGAGGCGAGTATAGGCACCACCTATTAGATGAAAACTTACTTCAACCTTCATCAAAACCTAGCCATGGTTAGCATACACTGCATGATAACTTTCAAAACTATGACAACATACATGGGTATAGACACCACTAGTCTAATGAACACTCAAATAATTTTCTACAAAAACCTAATATGTTTATGGCACAACACGATAAGTTGTTACATGCATAAATGATTTTATATTTCAAAACTATAGCGACATATGTGGGTATAGGCACCACCAGCCCAATGAACACTTTAAAACCTCCGCATTATTAGGGCACACCATGATATGTGATGACATAGGAAGCTTAAGATTTTAAAACTATAGTTACATATGAGGGTAGAGGCACCACCAGCTTGATGAAGACTTAAGTGTCTTGAAAACCCTACCATGGCTAGGGCATACCTTGAAAAGTCATGACATGCACAACATTAGTTTTGAAAACAATATTGTAAATTGGGTTTAGATATATATAAGTGGACTACAAATCTGTTGTCCAAATATGAGAGATTATCATTTATCCTTTATGCATTCATGTTTTAACTAACCATGATCTACCAAATGTTGTGTTGCATGTTGACATTCTGAAACAGGATGAGATATTGGAAATGACTATAATAAATTATCATAATTGACCTAATGAATATGTGAGACTTAATTTTTTGCATTTTTTCATGCTGGTGACAAGTGACTGACCTTGTCAGAAAAGCCACAACCAGTTTGTTATCATATTATGAACTTGAAAATTTTCATGGCTCCAATAAAAGGAATCGGTCGCATCTCTCGAATAAGACAGGAATGGAAATGGATTTACCCATGTGAAGTGTCATCCCAAATTAAAGTTTCTTTGATCTGATCATTTTTTGGAGAAGGATCTTGAAGAATGTCAAAAGAATAAATTGAAAAACCATTACACAATTGTATCCATGCTTAAGTTGTTATGTTTAAGTTTATGTATCTCAAGTCTCTAATCTAAAATTCTTCTATAGCGTGGCTCTACAAACCCAAATAGCTGAAAAAAAATGGTAAAACCTGAAAACCAAACATGCAAAGACAATAATGCAATTCTTAATATTAAAAAGGAGAGATGCATACCTGTAGGGTGCAAATCTAAATGACCAAGTGAAAGACTAAAAAATGGCTGTGCAATTTTTGCAGTCGTGAGTTCAATTGAGGTAAGAAAGAAGAACCTGCACTTCTTTACACCTAAATTTTAAATCAGCAGGGAGAAAATCACAAATCCTTCATGAAATGTTATAAATCGTTTGTTTATTCATCAAATGTGAAAAAATGCATTCATAAATTGGCCATTCTTTTATTGGAAACAATTCAATGTTGGCTGGAGCTCGAGAACTTAAAATGGGACTGAAGAAGAAACCCGTTCATAGCATTGAACAATTTCTATTAAGAAATTAATCAAAAGATGCCACCAATACATAAATATTAAAAATGGACAGTTTAGATCGTTATCATCATCTTGCGTCCCTTTTCCAGTACTGCACACCAAAGAAGGTTGCCCACCTCATATAGAAAACACCTTCAACATAATTAGAAAATAAAAATATATATTAAAAAATGGATGCATATGAAACTATACCCATATGATCAGAATAATCATTCATGTTTGAACTTCTTATAATTGAAATACCCCACTTTAATCTGCATTCAACAGAAGAGCGCTAAGGTTAAACTGACCTCAATTTTTAACCGGCCACAGAGATAACGTTGAGAGAGGTGGAATGGATAATCTGGCATTGGGATTGTCCATACCAACTTTATGATTTCAATATGTTTATTAATTTCGTTGCTTTATACAACGTATTCAAAATCTCTTCGATGTGAAGCAACAGAATTGTATTACGTGGGTCAACACATTATTTTCACCAGCGAGTGATCCGCATGAATCAAACAATTATGCTTTTGGAGGGGCTGCTTATAAATATTAGATTAGTTTTCCACATCTAAAGAAATTTTGGAATATTGAAGGACTGTTTCTTTCTAAATAAGTCCTCTGCTTTGCACTGAGTCATAACGTAAGAAATAATCTTCTTTTAACGCTTCCAAGTATGTGAAACTTATTAGAACGTTAGAATAATGTTTTCTTGAGATAGTTTGTCAATAAATGTTTTGTATTGTAAGAGTAGACACGAATTCCAGTTTCAATTATGTTCAACTTTTGGTTTTTCTATTTATTACGTTTATTCATTACAATGTTTTCATCTGTGATTGTCGCAGCTTACGCGCACCAAGGCCCTTGAGTGAATAAGAGCTTCAACTTGTGACTATTTTCTGGTGAGTTTTTCTTCCTTCAAACTAAATTATGAAAAACATAAAGTCTGATTGCATTACCAAAAATTTCTGTAAGTGTTGTCATTGATTTAATGGTCTATACAGGTTATAATTGATTATCTATTTATTTCCAAAAGTATAATAAATAGTAAAATCACAATTAAATAGTGAAATGTGATTTTAAAGCAATTTATTTGTAGTGAATTTATAATTAAAACTTATAATACATATACAAAGGTTATTTTTTTAATTTTGACATATTTGCATTTCCAAGGTAACGAAATCTTGTATTGAAATTAAAATATTATTTATGTCCTCGATATAAATGGGTAGCTATTGCAAAATCTAAGAGGAATATACAAAATTAGTAAAACCATGTGACATCTAAATATCTCACATGGCTCAAATTTAGTGTCTCAAAATACAGCCCATAATATTTCAATTAAGTGTTGTTAAACATGTGTTGATAATGTTATTTAGATATATAGGTTAATTTATATCAAGAGATAAAGAGAGAGAGGGGGGAGATAAATAGGGATAGCAAAGGGAAAGAAATAGGAAGAGGAAAAGAGAGAAAGATAGATAGGTGAAGAGATAAGGGAAGAAAGATATAGAGAAAAATAGGGGGGGGGAGTGGAAGAGAGAGATTGATAGATAATGAGAATAGATATAGAGGAGGAGAGATATAAAGATCTCTCTTTTTCTCTTTTCATCTTTCTTTATATATCCCTATCTCTTCCTCTCTCTACTTCTCTCTCCCTATATATATAGCTACCCATCTCTATCTCTTCATCCATCCTCCTCTCTCTCTCTCTCCTCTCTCTCTCTCTCTCTCTCTCTCCATTTTCATCTCTATATCTCCATTTCCATTTCCATATCTATTTCTATCTTCCTCTCCATCTCTCTCCCCTATCTCTATCTCCTTACCTCCCCTTCCATATTTATCTCTCCCCCCTTTATCTTTCCCACTATATTTATCTCTATATATCTCCCTCTCTCCCTTGCTCTCCATATTGCTCCCTCTTTCTATTTATCTCTACACATTGTCTATCCTCTCACTGTCTTTATCTCTATATATGTATCCCTCTCTCTCTATCTCCACATCTCTCTCACTCGCATACACAAACACTTTTTATTTCACTATATCTGTATCTCCATATATCTCTCCTTCCATATCTCACCCCTCTATCTTTACCAAGTTATATATCTCTTATTCACTCCATCTCACACTCCTCTCCTACTCATTATATTTTTCTTTATTTCACTCTCTCACACACTCTATTTCTCTATCTACCTCTCACACTCTCTATCTATCTATCTCCATATCTCTATCTCTTCTCCTATCCATCTCTATCTCTACCTCTCTCTCACTTTCTCTTTCCATAAATATCTATCTCTCTCTTTCTCTTCCCATATATCTCTATCTTTCCCTCTCTCTCCCTCTCTTTATCTCCTCTTTTTCTCTCCCACTTTCTCCATCTTTTTTTCTATCTCTACTTATCTCTACTTGTTTGTCTCTCTATCTCCCTCCCTCTCCTTATTCCTCTATATCTCTCTATCAATTCCTCTCTATCTCTCCCTTTCTATCTCCCCAGCTCTCTATCCTTATCTTTCCCTCTACTCCTCTATATCTATTTGTTTCTCTCTTCTCCCTCTCTCTCTCTCTCTCTATCTTACTCTCTACATCTATCTTCCTCTCTCCCCCTCTATCTCTAGACATGTCTTCATATCCTCAAATCTAAAGGTAAGTTGTCATTGATAAAATGAACAAAATTATAATTTCACTCCATCTCATTATAGAAATAATTCAAATCTACCTTACAAAATCCATGCTCCATCTTATTTGGCTAATAACTCTAGACTAGAAATGGAATAAAAGGTTTTGGTAGATGATATTGATCATGCAACTATAGTTCATTTATGTTTCACAAGGCATATTTGGTAAATTTTTCATTTAATGTAAGTTTTTTAACTTATGTTAGAAGTTATACTTTAGAATAAATTTTATTTTTATTTTTAGAGGGATTGAATTTTATGGTGTATAAGGTCCCCCAAAACCCTGGTTGGCTGAAGCTTAACTTTGATGGATCTACCAAACATAAACCTAGTCAAGCGGGTGGAAACGGGGTTATTCAGGATCACAAGGGGAATTTAATTTTGGCTTATGTGGTCAACTTTGAGGTGCAGTCATCTAGCTTCACTGAGGTGGTGGTGGCTTTCCATGTCATACAAATTGCCACACAAGCTAGGTTATCCAACTTAATCATTGAGGGAGATTGTAGAAACACGATTCTTATGCTGATAGGGAAGGCCTCTCCTTGTTGGACCCTCCAAGACCCCGTGTCTTCGGCTTGCAATCTTATGATTACTCTTAGAAATTGTAGTATTGTTCACGTGTTTCAAAATGGAAATAAAGTGGCCAAATTTAGTAATATGGGATAATATCTTTCATATCACTATTCATGTACATGTGAATTAATTTACCATAGTACTAAAGTACTACCAATTAGAGATTGAGTTGGATATGCTATGAGAACTCATTGATATTTTAGACACTTTTCATTTATGCTAAATTAACCCTTTTACACCACCTTATCATAAACACTTTAACTGGTGGCTCTGGTTTTTATCTAGTATTTTCTATAGTCTATGTGGCCCTATTTTGAGGTTTGAGCTTTTTGCGATGGGGGATGATCTATTTCAAAAAGATCCTACTAGCTACAAGGTGTGGAAACAAGACAAGGAAGTTTGGACCATCCTGCAATGGGGCAAGCTGGCCTTATTTATAGAAGGGATGCATGGGCATGACCCTAAGATTTCAGTGGTGTTTGCTACATCATAAATGAATGAAATTGTCACTGGTGGTGCGACCTCGTTTATGGTGACTACTGAGTTAATTACATAGGTGATGGGGCTCTCTTTGGAGGGAGTGTGCATCCCTCATAAATCCAAAGGCCACTATTAGAAGGATATGAAATTCTTCTTGAAAGATGGCGAGAAGGTGAATAGACTCTAGAATGGATTTAAACATGTATACCTACTTGGAGTTTGGAGAAAATTTGTTGAGGTCCTCATGAGGTATGTTACGCTCAAGGGGAGGTTTCATCACTTTCATGCTCATTTGTTTCCAATGCCTAATTACCTCTAGTGTAATGTTAAAATGAATTTTTTCATTTTTTTTCTTTTATCCTTAGTTTAGCAAACTATAAAAAATGTTCACAGTAAAAACAAGAATTTACCCATCCACCAAGATATTATCTTTCATCTCTAGAATTACCATGTCACAAATTTACCCTCCCCTACTACTATTAAAAAGAACACTTTAATAGTTCATGACCCCAAAAAACCCATCACGAACCCTAGTCCCTCCATTACCCTTGATGAAAGCCCCTACCATTTGGTGCAACTTCCGGGCCCATGGTAAATCCCCTACTAATGAGGATTCTAGACTCCCTACCCCCATCAATTGCATTCCCTATTGGAACCCATGCATATTACTACTGATTCAGATGAATTAGAAAACTCAAGCAACAAATGTGTCATGGAACCCCACTCTTGCCAACTCTCCCATGAACTCTTCTTCCCATGCAAAGGTCTCTCATGTCCCTAACACCCCCTATTTTAAACCATAACCTCCAAAATTTCCCCAACCTCTACATAAATTTGGAGAGGACCCATGCCAAATCCAAGGTGGGTTTAATATTTAGTGCTTCTAGTGACCCTCTCTACAAAAAGATAAATGAAATATTAGGTATAATTAATGCCTAGAACATTTGATATTGTGAAGTTGTTGTTGGGATAGTTGGTTATGGCCAAAGAGAGAATCCAGATATTAGAAAGTAATTTTTTGCAATAGCAAGTCTTATGGCCATGTGAGGTGGAGTACAAAGCCCACTAGGATCTGATTACCTCCTTGACCATGTCTATCAAGAGGTGGGCCAATTGGGATAAGGAGATAAAATAGTTGAGAGCCATTATCAGTACGTAAGATGATAAAAGGAATTTACAAATGGAGATTGAAGCTATTCATAAGAATCAAGACAAAACCACTCAGTGCCTTAGGGTAATTACTATCTATAGCAAAGAGACTATGAAGAACATTTCCCTCACCATTCAAAATGTTTTAGTAGGTTCTAATGAAGAACTAGGGTAAAAGGGTGGTTGGTGATGGTAGGGATGATAGCCACACATAGAAGAAGAAAGGTAAAATGGCTGAAACTTCGATCTAGGATGCCACGATGGATATGTTGGCCATTCAAAAAGACCCCTTGACTTTTGAAGAGAAGCTCCAATTCTTATCTTAGGAATGGAATAATACAGTGGTCTCAATCTATTGGAAGACCTGTAGGTGTCTTGTGGTCTTGTGTTGGTCTCTATTTGGTGTGTTTTCATTGTTTCTTTTTTTTGGTCAAACTGTTTATGTTTAAGTTTATGTTTTAATTTTGGCTAGGAATCTCACTTCTCATGAGCCCCTCGTTCACCTATATGGTTGATATTTAATGGGTACTAGCCCTTCCTGACTTAATCTAGTAAAAAATGTTATGGTGTATATGAGGATTGACAATTAAACAACACTTATTTATCATATTAAATAAAAAATGACCTTTCCCTCATCCTAATGAATTTTATTTAAATAAAATGTATACATATAAATACAATAATAATTAATGTTGATTTTATATTATATATAATAAAAGGTTATTTCATTTTTCAGAATGATAATGAAAAAAAAAATTATGATATAATTGTTAAATATGTTGTTTTGATTAAAAGAATAAATAATCTATATCTCGTGTTTATATTGGCATCAACACAAATTTATAACTATCTTCAAATAGAATCCATAGCTAGAAGTCAATCGTATGCTACATAGATTTATTCTCTAATGGACAATCTTGATCTAGCATAGTACATAGTTCTACAGATTTCCTATGAAGTAGGAACCCATGTACATTGTGATAGACCAAATAATTTTAATTTAAATCATCTTTCTTCTTAACTTGGAAGTAATTCGTAAGATCTACCTTGCTTTTATGAATCAATAATGTTACTAATTGAAAATTTCTTATGAGCTAAACATTATAAACTATCTCTCTAACTCTATCTCGCTATCTATTTACCTATTTCTCTTTATCTCTCTTTATCCACCTTTCTCTATATAACCCCCTCTCTCCCTCTCTCCATATCTCCCTCTATCTCTCCTACTCTATCTCTATTTATATTTCTCTCTCTTGATCTCCCTCTCACTCTTCTCTCTATCTCTTTCTACCCATATATTTCTCTATATCTATCTCCCTATCACTATATATCTTCCTATCTCTCTCTCTTTCCCCATCCCTCTCTATCTCTTTGTGCCACCCTTTATCTATATCTCTCTCTCTCCCTTTCTCTCTCACTCTCTTTATATATTGAGACATCTCCCTCCCCCTTGTTCTTCTCTCTCCTTTGTTCTTCTCTCCCCCTCTATACCTATCCATCTCCCTCTCTCCCCATTGTTCTCTCTCTCCCTTATCTACCTATCTCTCTCCCTTTCTCTCTCTCCCTCCTAGTGATTTTTTTAGTGGCTAATATTCACCAATTGGCTAATAGTTGAAATTTTGGAATCCAAAATTGGCTAATAGTTTGAGCTATAACATGACCTAAATCACCACATTTTTACAAAATTTTATTATAGTCTTATTGAAATCACAAAAGAATTTAATTTATTAAAAAATTTAACTCAAAAATTTGCCACAATATTTGATACATGATTAGATTATATTCACCTAACTTTTATAAATTATAATAGAAATATATATTAATTCACCAATAGTATATTATAATTATTAGCTGATTTAGGACCATATTTCTAATCTTGAGTTTCCAACATTGATTTATAAAATAATCTATTGCACCTTGTTATATTCCACAAGGTAAAATATACCCATGATTTGTAATACTCATGAGGCCCACAATTTTTAATTTCATGAACATTATAGATTGTGGGTGCATTTTACCTCGTAGAGTACAACGAGGGTCATTAGATCAATGATATAAAAGCAATTTTGAGCCCCATGAGAATTATATATCATGGGTACAATTTACCTTGCACAATACAATAAGGTCCATTATATTATATTTTAATACAATAGTGGCAAGTAAATATTATGGTCTACCCCTTAAACCCAAGAATAATTTCCACTCTCGAGCCCCTAATTTTTCATAAAAAATATTTTTAAATTGGATCGATTTTCCATCATAATTAATGCATTTTCCTTTTATTTTTCGAGATTCACCAAAATTTTCTACAAAATTTTAGTGATGTAAAAAAGATTGCCAATATTTTTATTTTTTTTGAAAAAGGAAAGATTCGCTAGTAGAAATTAATATTTTTTCCTAAAAAATTAAGTATTCTCCAATATTTTATATCTTTTTTGAGAGGGGTTTCTTAAATATATTATAGCCCCATCCCCTCTCTTTATCCCACCTCTCTCTATCTCTCCCCATCTCTCCATCTCTCCATCTCTCACTCCCACCCTATCCCCCCATCTATCTCTCTATATCTACCTCTCTCTCCCTTTCTCTTCTCATTTATCTATTTCTCCTTATTTCTCTCTCCCTATCACTATCTCCCATATTTCTCTACATCTAATTTTCTATCTTTAATTATCTATTTTTCTATCTAAAAATTGAGTCAGGGAAACGACTCTCTATTGCCAACTATTCTCAAAGTTCATTCCATCACTTCCCCCCTCCTCCAACATCTGAGGTGAGAGAAGTGGAGACAAAGGAATATAAGGTGGATTCATTTTAATAGCAAATTTCATTCCTAACTATCCTTGAAATGGGCTCGTTTGATAGTCTTTGTGGAGTTGGGTGGATGGTAAAGTCCCATTCCAACTCCCATCAAGGGTTGTTAAAGCTACTGAGGATGGAAACTAAGACTCTATGATTGGATATGGCTATGCCCCTACTTTTGTTGATGATAACTTTGATATTGGATAACAAACCATTACCTTTTGTCCTGTTTCAGACACCTATGCCTAGAGTAGAATCAAGGCGTATTGAAGTCTCATTGGGTAGCCCCCTTGCTTGGAGGTATATTATTTCTAGTTGCATCCCCACCCCGATCGATGATCCATGGATCAAAAATAGTATCTCCCGAAGGCCTTTTTCCTTTGGAAGCATCCTTCCCTCTCAATGCTCAGGCATCCATTCAATGAATTTTGATATAATAAGCATTCAAGTGACTGAATCTACACATACCCTCTATTCCCAGAACTAGAATTCCCTTATATCACTCTATCTCACCATTTATACATCTATATCTTTCTCTTCCTATTTATCCCTCCCTCTCTCTCTCTATATATATATATATTTATCTCCTCTATCTCTATTTATCCCTCTTTATATATCTATCTCCCTCTCTCTATATTTATATCCTCCATCTCTCTTTATCTCTCCTCTCTCTATGTGTCTCTCTCCTAAGCTACCTCCCTCTATCTATTTGTTTTCCTCTTCCTCACTAGCTCTATCTTCATCTTTACATATGTCATCATCTCTACCCTTCTATCTCTAGACATGTCTCCCTCTCTCTATCTATCCATATCTCTCCCTCTCTCTTCCTAGAACTTTATATCTATGTCTATTTTCCTCTATCTATTTCTCTCCATATTTCTTCTTTCATCTATCCATCTATCTCTATCATTATCTCTCCATCTCTATATAGCCATATATCTCTACCTCTCTCTATATATCAATTCCTATCCATATCTAGATCTTTGTATCTCTCCCTCTCCCTCTTCCTCCCTCTCTATCTATCCCTCTCTCCCCTCTCTCTATCTCTCCATCCCTTTCTCTCCATATCCATCTCCTTCTCCATTCCAATGTTCAAGTATATTATTCCTCACCCCTATAGTGTGTATTGAGTTATGAGTAGTCATCTTGTGGCTACCTTAACTCATAATATCAAGTATTGTATTGTTATTTAGCTATTTAGGTAAGCCTAGGGATTATATATGGTTATATAAGTCACCCTAGGTGATATCCTAGGAATAATAGGTATATATAGGAGGTTGTGAGTCTTATTTCATCATCATGTTGAGTATTGTGTTCATATTGAAGAATATTGGAGGTATTGCAATCAAAGTGGATTAGGAGGTTTCCCCCTCAAAGTGGCATATCATTATCAAGTATTTAGAACATATTTCACATTATATTCTTCTTGTACAACCTATTTCATTATAGGTGGTATTAGAACGTAATCTTGGCATCGTTATGACTAGGCATCTTTTTCAATTGTGGAGGTCATTTTGTGAAGCCCATATCTCCTAGATTTTGGTGGATTGTTTTTCAGACTTTGAAAGGGTTCTTGAAGGACATATTAGAGAAGCTTCAACTTAGGTTTGATAGGAATTAAAGCAGAACTGAGTGAACTATTGTGGAATTATTGTTTCTCCCCAAATTATTTTGAAGATCAATATCTCCTAAATCTTTTAGAATTGTTTCTTTATTTTTAGTGGGTTTCTAGAGATATACTAGAGGATACTAAAAGAATTTTTTTAGATAATATATATAAGTATATATATGTGAGTTATATTATTTTATATTATACTATATTATATATATGTATATATGTATGTATATATATATATAATTTCATTATTTTTATTATATATATATATCTATATATATATACACACATATTGATATTACATATTGTATATCTATTTATTTTATAACATATATATACATATATATCTATACATATTATTTATCAGTTATCAAAATATATTTGCAATTGATTTTTAACGATTGAGTTATACTTTATCAATTATGCTAATGAATCAATTTTAACTCATCACTCTAATTGGATTGATGGATTTTTAAAATAAAACTATCTGGGTGTGTGGAGACTCAGATGACAATACTAATTATTTTGTAGTTCATTCTCTTCTTTTGGGTCATACTCTCCTTCTCTATCTAGAGGGCAAGAATTACTCATGCATTTCACTTTGAAAAACATTCATGTAGTTAGTTATTTACAATTATGTTATAATCATATGATTGATTAAATAACATATATTAATTAAAGTGAAATTACATTTCATTGCATATAAATTCATCAAAACACTAACATCATAATGACATCGCCATACATCCAAAATTATATTTTAATATAAAAGTTGAGAGTAACTCAGTTAAGTAAAATTAGGGTGTAACAATCCTAATACTAAGATCTTAACATAGTTCAATTACACAATAATTTTGACACATAAAATAGTGAATCAATGAATAAGAAATGAACCAAAATACTAAAAATGCTATTGGATGTCCTCAAATACAAGTTTATTTTATAACCTATAAATAATAGTTTCATGGGCCACAAAATAGTTGACAATTTATGAACCTAGAAAGGGCCATATAAGGCAATAAAAAACCCTAGAAAATTTTATTGAATTAATCGTAATGAGTTTCTAAATTGAGGTTATGTTCTTTGAGGAGACATAAAAAAATGATTAGAGGCATAACTTCTTAGATGAATAACATAAATCTTATGTAGCTTTTGAAGTAATAAATAAAATAATTCAAAATAGATTTATTTGGATATTATTTAGATAATTATATTTAATCTATGTAAATATTTTTTCATATTATGAAGATTCCCTTATATTTATATTAAAATAAAAATATATTTTTTCCTTCTTAAAAATCATTATTTAGTTTCAAGAACCGTAAAACAATTATACTTGTACCCAATATTTAGTGGAGCATATAGTGCATACTGTAACTAGGAAAAGTTTTCAAGTTAGCTGCAAGTAGCAATAAACTAAATCCTAATAAACAATAGAGAACAATGAAAGCAAGAAGTATAAAAATATTGAAACAATATCACCTGGTTTTCAAGCCTCCATTGAATGACCTCCATGGGCCTTCTCCATCTTGTTACAAATTGTAAGATTTCCCTTAGATTGAAGTGCAACTATAGCCTATGCCTAAGACAAGCAAAATATTGAAGTAATTTGTGCTCAAGTACTCAAAGCTCTTAAGCATGCTATGTGTGAATGTATTGTTGAAAATAACTCTGGATCTAAAATGACTTAAGAGAGAACCTTTTAAAGAATACCAAATTGAGAATGGATGGACAAGGTTAAAAGTTTACAAAAAGCTAAGATCAAAGGATAGGATTCAATGTGATGAGGAGCATTAGGGTTAAGGAAACACTAGGTCAAAGTTAGGGAAAGCTTTGAAATGAAGGGTTGAGATTTATTTGAAAGCAATTAAATCAATTGTGTAGAAAAAGAGGTAGTTAGAAAATCAAACAATAATAGCAATTATTTGATTATGGATGGAAGTTGACTTATGAATTAAATAATGGTTTTTTTCATAAATGTGAATAAGACAAGGGCAATAAATAATTGTTTTAATTATTTACTTGTGTGATTGAAAGTGGGTTAAATGGATAATTTTATTTAATTGAAGGATAAATGGTAATGTTATTACATAATTAATGGTAATTATTCAATTGTAGGTGAAAATGAAAAAAGTAATTAAATAAATTAAAAATTAATTTAGTTATTCTAGGGAATAAGGATTAATTAGTGGCATATTTAAATAAATAAATGTAATTTATTTATTTAAATAATCATAGAGGAATGATTAATGCTTTAATTATGTGAGGGAGAAGCGTGGCCATCAAAGAAAATATGGTTTGCGGGTCTAGGCCATTTTATATGTCTAATTTTTGATCCTCTTAGACATAATGTAGTTTATTACATTGTGTCAAAGAAAACAAGTCAAAAATATAGCCTAGTGTGAAAGTAAGGAGAGGAAGGATGATGAGGAGGTAGTGGTATGCCCCCTCAAGATGACACACACATTGAAAGAACATGAGTGTGCTCTCGAAATGGATGAAAAGATGAGAGGATGAAGGAATAGAAGAAATGTTTGTGCGAAAGATATGGATGTTAGGATGAAAAAGGAATACTTCAATATTTTTCCAAATAACAAAATAGGTGTTGCATAATCATCATTGGATGGTAAAATGTGACAAATGGAAAAAAAAAACACCATGATATGACATAAACCAAAGTGTGCAAGGTCATCCACTTGCAAGAAATAGACATTTGCAGAAAAGGAATTTCCTAACACATACTAAGGGCTAAGTTGCCCCAGTATTTTTGTCAAGGCACACCAAATACAACAAGCAAGGAAAAATAGGTCATAAGATAGTTGGATGTTGCTGATATGTGGTTGTCATTGATTTCAACACTATTGGCATTAATGTCTTTAAGGTTGTATATGTCGAGGATATTGAGTAAATTGTAATAAAATGAGTTGCAGGTTGCCAGTGATGAAGTGAAGTTCAGTCTAATTCTGAGCTTAGTACATTGATGATCAGAGGTTTTGGATTAAATGATTTTTTTTCAAGAATATCTATCTTATCCATGTTAAGTTTCAGTGACCCACATGGAGATTTGATCTTTACTTATGAGTAGTGTTCTGATAGTCATTTTCTTGCTTCAATTGGTGTTCCTAAATGAAGATAATGTGATTCTAGTAATTTTAGTTGTTGTGGATTTTTTTTGGTGGTTCACAATGTTTGTGGATGTTTCTAGATCATGCTCTATTTTTTTTTCATGTCTGCATTGATCGTTGTTCTCGCGATTGGTGATTTTCTCTTGCGTGTTCATGTTTTTCATGTTCATGGACGACAAGGTGATTGTAGCGTGTTGTGGATCTTCGAGGAATATTTTTTGAAAGTGTTTCATGTTTGAGGATTCCATTTTGGGTCTTCACTATGTTGTGACTAACACTGGTTGATTTGCATTAATAATTGTTATTGTTTTGGGTTGACAATTTGTATTCATTTTATTATTTTGTTGAAGCCGACATGTAGCAATGTAATATCTTATTGCAGATATATATAAGCGATTATTTATTCCATTTGATGCAATGCATGTGTATGAGATGTGTGAATAATGTCCTAATCATTCAAAGGAAGAAGCAGAGTGTGAAGAAGAGTGAGAAAAGTGTGAAGAAGTGTTCATGTGCTTAACTAGAACTGTAATCAGGCATTAGCAGATGCTATTTTCTCAGTTCAAAATCCTGCGGATGTATTCCAAATGTTTCTATAAGATAGTGTCTTCCTTTGGGAAATAAGCCTTGTTGTATTTGAGTAGTGAGCTCTAGGTAATGTGCTTGAATGCATGTGCTTCCCATTATTCTTTTTTATACTTTTAATAGGATTTAATCTCGTGGACTAACCTCCACCATGGTTTCCCCCCTAACAGGGTTTCCACGTAAAAAATCTTGGTGAATTATGTGTGTTTCTGATGTATTGATGATTTATGCTTTCATGGTTATTAATTGGATCTGAGAATAAGGTTAATAAGTTTAATAAGTTTGAATTTTAGTGACAACTGATTCACCCCCCTCTCAGTTGTCTACCCTTGTGTTTCCAACAAAGACGTCATCACATCTCTAAATCCTTCATGGGACATCCTCAAGGTAGCTAGTAACATGACCAAGAGGAGAAACAATAAAAGGATAAGATAAAATAGACCAACAAAATGAACAACCATTCAATATGTTTTCCAATATTTGTTTGTTGAAGGTTGATTGCTTCATGGTTTGATAGTTTTGACAATTTGATAATTTCATAGTTTTGAGGGTTTGACGATGCCTGTCATTAGGAAGGACACATCCTGAAAGACCAATGACTATGTGACGGATCCTGTCATTAGGAAATACACATACTAAAAAAGAAAATGAAATTATGATGTGGTCCAATTCCAAGAAGGACGCATCTTGAAGGGGACCATAAAGTGACTAGGTTGAGATTGCTTTGGAAAATTGCTGATTGGACTATGTTGTTTGTTGGTTCACAATTTCAATGTTGATGTTTCGATGACTATTCGGTGTCTGAGTTTGACCATATCCAGCTTATTTGACTAACATGACAAACCTTAAAGGACTGACCTAGGTGGAATCAGGGGCTCATTAATAGATGGCCTTGCCTACATCATGCACTCAGAGACCTCATAGTTTGACATGAATCTTGACTTTGTTAAAATGAAAAAGGGCTGAATCATGATTTTATTTGACAATGCCTAAAGGATTGACCTAATGGCTCAGAGGCACATCGACAGATGGCCTTTCCTATGTCTAGTTGTAGAGGTAATGTAGTTTGACAATGAAAAAGATTGACTTGACTAACTCTGATTACATTTTTGGGATTTTGAGAGTTAATTGGATTTTTTTCATTTTTTGCATTTTTTTTTTGGATTTTTGAAGTTTTATGATCCTTTTGTCTTTTTGAAATGTTTTTTTTTGTCTTTTTTTTGGGACTATACTGACTTCCAATGACAAGTGTAGAATCCAATGAAACCAGGTGTTGGGAAATTTCCCCCAACTAGGTATAAGACTAACCATTAGGGATAAAATGGGACAATGGTTTACTATGGAAGGAAGATGGAGGAGAAAGGACACAAGACATCAACTGCTTGAAAGACATGATAAAGATGAATAGGCCTTATGGTGGATGTCAAATGAGAGATTATAGAGATTAAAGGCGTTCTGGCGGATTAGGATGGAACACCAAGTAGAGTGATAGTAGATGATGGAACAAAGACTGACTACACATCACACTTGTTTTCCATGTTTTCACCATGTTACTTATCCAAAGCACCATTGAATTGGTTTTCACTATTGGAAAAATTATTTCTCTTTACTATTTTCATTATTTTTGATTTTTTTAGTTTTCACCAAGATGCTTGTTTGCTAGGTTTTCATCAAGGTAACTTCTTGATTTTTCAAAAAAAAATGTATTTTTATGGTTTTAGCATGGCTCACTGAAGCTATGTATAGAATTTTCACGGAATCTATTTTTACTACAAGCTTAGTCTGATGGTTTAACATGTAGTGTCTCAAATTTTGAGTGATGAAAACCATTGTAAGAAAAGTACATTCAATTGGATTGTAGTTAAGATCATACCCCACTAAAGTGAAACTAATATATTTGATTGCTGATTCTTTTTCCTTATGGTCATTTTGAGCCAACAATACCCCCAGTGTAACTCTAGTGGCTGAGATGTAAAGAATTAGGGGTTTTTTTATCAATAGGTGGCATCAAGATAGGAGGCATCAAGAAGTACTCTTTAATCTATTGAAAAGTTTCCACACACTTATCTATCAAAATAAAAGGAACTCGCTTATGTATCAAATAATGAAAAGGTTGACATTTATCTGCAAGCTATGCAATGATGTGCCTAATAGACCGAAGTCAGATTTGTAGTGTTTGAAATGGATTGATTCCTTTAGGTGGAGGCATATCTAATATTTCTTTGACTTTTGTTGGGTCTACTTCAATTCCCTAATGAGAAACAATGTATCCCAAAAGCTTTCTTGATGTCACACAGAAGATATATTTCTTGAGATTTAGGTGGACCTTATATTCATCTAGCCATTTGAAAATCCTATCTAGGACTCTTAAGTGATCACCATGTGTCAAGGAATTTTTCAAAATATCATCAACATAGGTGTATGTGCAAGATCATGATGGGCCAAAAAGTGGCGATATGATGGGTATGTGGCTGACAAATTTTTTAACCCAAAAATTGATGAAACAAAAAGGGTTTTTAAAGGATTTTCTCAGCTTTCCATCAATATAAATTATGCTTTACTTTGAATTTAATAAATAATTATTATTCATTTTCTATTTGAATTATGATTAAAGTCCTAATTGATAGGTTGATTGAAAAACATCTATAGCCTTCAAACAATATCATAGTTTTTGAATCTAAAACATGCACCACATTCTATGCTTTGCATACTATAAATTATAAAAAAATAAAAAATAATGAAGTTTTGACCAAGTTAATGTGGTTAGACATACGAGTTTTTCATATTTTAAAAAAATTGTAATAAAAAATCATAATTAATTATTTATTTGGAAAAAAATTACAAAAAAATATGCATCATATTGGGACATGAGTCCTCTAGTTATATCTAAAATATTATAAAAAAATATTATCATTTTATTTTGGTTAGGGTGGTCAGACATACACCTACTTATTTTTCCACGAATTTAAGTACTATTGCATTGAAATTTAAAATTTTCATCAAATAGATTTTTGTTTTAAATAAACCTAGTAGTTTAGAAACTACATTCAATTTTCTATAGATTCTATTCTTACATATTTTTGAAATAATATAGATAACTTATTCAAATTTTTATGTCAAGTTTCCTAACTCTGATTTTTCTAAATTTTTTGCCACTAAAGGGCCTACTTTTTCCACAATGATCTTGCACATACCCATAGTCTTCCATCAATGTGTGGATGAGATCCTGAAATAAGGTGGTCATAGCTCTTTGATACTTTGTGCCTACATTTTTCAATCTGAAGGGCATGAAATTCCAATAGTATGTACCCCATAGGAAAGTGAATGTCGTCTTATGTTGGTATTCAAGGGAATACGGATTTGATTATATCTTAAGAAGCCATCCATGAGGGAAACATCTCATATCCAACCATTAGGTCTACTATGATGTATGTATTCGGGAGTGGGAAGTCATCCTTCATACATGCTTTGTTCAAGTCCAAAAATGTATGCAGATATGGATTTGTCCATTCAGTTTAGTCAGTGGTACAAGGTTTGAGATCCAGTTTACATAGTCAATAGGTCTTATGAAACCAACATCCAATAATTTCTAAAGCTCAACTTTGATCAACATAGCTATTTGAGGGAGCATTATTCTAATCTTTTGTTTGATCAAATTTGTGTTGGGATGCAATGGTAGATGATACAGGACCAACTCGGGGTCCATCCCTGGCATGTTAGCATAAGAACATGTGAAATTGATTTGGAATTCTATGAAAAATGATTGAAATTCTAGTTTTTCCTCTACTATTAAGGATATTGCAAAGTGAACATTCTTAGGATTATTTACAATATCGATGTTGACTTCCATTATGTCTTTGATCAGCATCACAAATCTCTCTTGATTAACAAGGAGAAAGTACAACCCTCCATCAACAGGTACCTCAGAGAGGTTTTCTCCCTTGGATACATCCTTTCTTTTTAATTTTTCTTGGTTAGAAGGTGTCTTGCGATTTTCACCTAAAGACCATTCATTTTTTATTTTATTTTTGTTATTTTTGTGACTAAAGGGTGGGGCATTCTCATTGAAATATGTTGCAATGCCAAGATCTATAGTAAATCCAACCTTATGGTCTTCATGTGGTATTGATAGCAACCTAGGTTGGAAAACTACTCAATTTCATGATACAAAGGTTTCCAAATGACCTTTCTTCTCACAAACTCAATCTAGGCTTGATTTCATATTTTCCACCTAGTCTCCCTAGTAGGTCTACAGACCTATTTCCCCCAACTTAACTCTATATTTTCTATAATAAAGTTTGCAAAAAAACACCACTATAAGAACCCATTTAATCCTTCTCTAGCATACATCAACCCTACATAGGACTCTTGGAACTAACCTCCACAAACAAGCAAACTACTCTACTCAACTTAGCTAAATAGGCATAATTTCCAAAACAACCACCCTTGAAAGATCTCACAAACCCCAAAAATCAATGGGGAAGTGCTCATTAGGTGAAAAAACCACAAATTTTACAACTTATCTCTAGGAACTCACCCTCTAAGACCTCATTCCACAAAACCCTCCATTTTCACCATTTACCCTAGGGTTTATTGAAAATCCAACACTTGGGCCTTATCAGAGAAACCCAATGCATTAAACAACTTATACCAACCCTGAAAAAAATTAAAAAGATATAAAAATTGACTTTCCTCAAGTATTTCTCACTTTTCCCCTCTAACCTCTCATTTTCATGCAAAAACACCCAAAATTCCATTTAAGGCATCACCAAAAATCATGATCCAGACCTCCCCTACACATGAAATAATGAAAACATGTTTTACAACACAAACTAAGCCTATCCATTAAGTTACAAAAGCATACAATGGGTGGAAGGCTTAGAATGACATTTTTAAGCACTCAAAAACCCTTGAAATGGGGTTCACAAAATGACCTTTAGTAATTTGCCTCTCAAATGCAAAAAAAAACTGAAATCACTCCAAACCAAGTTTGTGATGATTTTAACCTTACTTCCAATCAATTTCCATAAAAAGGAGAGCACAATAACTTTGTACGGAATTGTACAGTACAAGTAAACAACAAGATTTTTGGAAAAACTCAGATTTTGCAGGGAAAACAATGGAATTTTTTTACTTCCTCAAAATGAACGATTCCTCCAACCCTTCTATAAAGTTCAAAAGTATATTTAAGGACCTTCCAACCAAATTCAATAGTTACAACTACTTTTTCAAACTCAAATGACCATTGGTTTACAGCTTTTACATTTTCCTTGAGAACTTTTCCAACATTTTTTTGCAATTTTTGACATAACTGACCCCCTAACTCACTCAAACTGACCTATAATGTTAAAAGTGGTCTAATAAGACCTTATTACACCTAAAAACATGACTCAAGGGAAGAAAATGTAATTTCACCCTCCTAGACAACTTTTTCCCAAAATGACAACATCCTTGACAATTTTGCAACTTCTACAAAATGAAAAAAAAGACCTCAAAACTTCACCAATTACATTTGAATGGTCCCAATGGACCTTATTGAACTCAAAATTCCCAAAAAACACCTAAACTCTAACACTTGACCATTTCTTCATATCTTTAACTTTGTGCTCTTGCACCAGGCATGCCCTTTCATAGTCCCATAAATTCAACAATGGCCTCATCATTTTCAAATATGTCCAAGGTAGGTGGATCTTGTTGGTCCCAATTGATCAACTATGTATAAACGAGGGAGATTCCATCATCATTGTTAGTGAAGGATGGGGAAGCAATTGATAGGGTAAAGACAAAGGTATTATCGAGGTCCTAGAAGGATTCAATCCATGATCTTATGTGTGTGTTCTTTGGTGGGTTAGGTTCATGAAATGATTCAACACGAATATTGATATCCATGAGGTTGGTAAAGGATGAATCAGACCTATGTCAAACTCTTGAAAGACATGATCAAGATCGTATTCAGTGGTGGTGCAAGAGTCCCACTCATATTCATTAGAGTCGGTGTAACCATAATAGATGTCAGTAGGATCATAAGATGTCTCAATGTCTTTTGAAGCACTCACATCCTTATTTATGAGAACCTTAGTACTTGGAGTGCCAATCTTAATCAGTACAAACCCTAGCCCTAAGTTCTTTGGCCACTTAAGAGGCATCAAGGGTTCTCTCATTCCAGTTTTATGTATACCAAGTCCATTGATTGCATCTTAACCCTTTTGTTTCATGAGCTCAAAAACTTTTACATGTTGTTCTATTGGTAGTGGCAACAAATCTTTGTCATATTTGCAAATCCATGCATAAATATCCTCAATGTCCTCTTTGTTTAACTCTCCCCAGCTTGTGAAGGTGGTGATGGGAGGAACTTGAATGACAACTTTGGGTTTCATCTTTAAGCAAGGCCTACCATAATACTTAGGAGACTTAGTTAGCTATGTGATGCAATAGGAAATATTCATTTTATACTCACCTCAACCTTTGTCTTGGATCTTGATTTTGGGGTTGACGGACATTATTTTATATGTAGATGATTTAGTGAGGGTGGAGGGATTGATGTAACTAGATGAAGTGGATATGAAAGTGGATGCACAAGCTTATCGATTGATAGGAACCTAGCATTGGGAACTCCCCTTAAATTAGTGCAATATTGGAAGGTATCAAGATCACCAATGATCGTAACTTCAATTCCATTATACAAAAAATTCAAGAATTGATGATAGGTGGAAGGCACAACTTTCATGGTGTGAATCTAGGGTCTACTAAGGAGAATGTTATATGGAAGTTCAAGATCTAAGACATGGAATGCAGTGTCTATTACTATGGGTCCAACTTCAATAGGGAGTGTGATAACACCCTTGGAAGAGCGTTCTTCATCATCATAGGCCTTTATTACAATAATTTTGGTTGTGTCTATAGATGCTTCAGAATAGCCCAATGCCTTGACCAATTTTAAGGTGCAACTATTCAATCTAGCTACACCATCTACTAGGACTCATCTGACCTTGTGTTGATGGACAAATACTTCAACCTGTAATTGGTCATTATGGTTATAATTTTGTGTAGAGTAGTCTTTGTTGGAAAAGGACACATAGAGTGAATTAACCAAGTATCCAACCATGGTTTGAAATTGGTGAACATCTAGGTCAGTAGGAACATAGGTTTCTTTCAAAGCCTTATCAAGGATAGCTTTGTGTTTAGGTGATAGGCATAATAACTCAAGGATAGAAATGTGTGCAGGTGTATTTCCGAATTGGCCAACAATATTATATTAGTATTTTGATTGTGGCTACTTTAAAGAAGGACTAGATAAAGTAACCTTAGCCTTGCAAGTAGTGACAACACATTTCAGAAGCTTTTTAATAGTAATTGTGTTGACATAGTTGGCTCGCACTCACAAAAGGATATGATTATCACAGTGAAACTTTCCTGGGAATTGGACATTCTGACAAGTGACTAATATCTTTCTATGGACGTTCATTTACTTGTCAAACCAAGGAACGTAAACTTTAAATGGCGCAGCAAAATATATGCACTAGAAATTTGTTTTGGTCAAATCTTAGCAAAAAAAAATACATACTGGAAAGAAATTCTATCTAAGCTACAAAATGGTAATGCAGAATTCTTTAACTCAACCATGCTTGATTAAAACAGAAACTGTAACAGCTACGACTGAAGCACAAACCATGAACTGACCTTATGCTGCAGGAACAGTCACAGGGATGGACTCTCTATGCTACAGGAGCAGTGTAAGACTGAGTTTGTGTAAAAACTTCAAAAGATGAAAGCTAACTGGATATCAGCAGAAAAGAACATCTAACTAATTAACTACAAATACTTACTAAGTGGGCCCCCTTAGCAAGCATCTACTGATTACACAGATGCTAAACTCAGAACTTCATCGATCTTTATTCATGAAAACAGAATGAAATACATTGTCTTGTTGGTGTGAAAACTAACAACAAACTCTGCTTCTGGTCAAACAGATTCTGTCTTTCATTATCATACTGATTCTTACATGATCTCTGCTACTCTGTTTCTATCTTACCTAAAAATCATCTATTACTCCTTCTATTCATCTTCTACCACTACCTCGCGCAGGAGGAGTATCTTATTTTTAAATTAAAAGAACAACTAACTAACTAACTTCATCAAAGAAATACATGGAAGTAAAGTATATCCCTGAATCAAGGAACAAACTTCATAAATGAATTTATGTGTTCAACCCGATTCAGAGAGAATCTAGCGCCCCACTCTCTCTAGATTGACTTTCCATTAAAAATATTTCCAAATCGGTTTCGGTCAAAGAATCTTTGGCGGAGCTTCCTCAAAGTCGTGCAGGAAATGGGCTTTACTACAAGGCCGAGATCGGCTGCGCTTGACTCGATCATTCTTCAACAACCTGTGAAACAAAAGGTAACAGACGCGCAAGAAAAGGAATATGGTACATACACGATATCTATTCATTAATCACACATTTCAAATCTACTTCACCATTCAAAAATTGTATATGATAAACTAGCCATTTTTGGGAGTCAACAGGGCAATAAATGCAATCAAGTCAACACAATAGGCTGCAGGAATATAAAAGTGTCTTGCTACAGGATATCCCCATAAAAGGTTTCAACAAAGTTTAAACAGCCATGAAATAGCAAAAATGAAGTTATTTAAAAGTTTATCATAACATCAAATTATGAGCATATTTTAGGCTCATCACTGCCCCCTACTTAGCCCAATGCTAGTCCTCCAGCATTAACTTTCCTGGTGGTTTCTCTGAAGTCAGTAGTGGATGCATGACTCTGGAATGGATGTCCAAACCTATAATAGAATCCTCTGAAATCCTGGCACCTTTCATATCTCCGGTCTTCTAATTCACTGTTAAGATTTGTAGCCTGATGAGGATACAGGGGCCACATTAGCATAGGGGGTCCGAATGTCAGTGGCAGCCACAATTCAAATCTTGTTTGAAGTCCCAATTGAATATATCTGCTGGTTCATTTGAGTGCAGCTTTAAATTTTAAGGGACCATGTGGTTCTAACTTTCTTAACCCAACAGTCAATTTTTTCCATCTTTTCTCAGTTCTGGTATATGCTAATCTCCAAAATGAATATTGTTGTGCCTGAAATTCATCATATACTTGCTTTCTGATATCAAATATTTTTGCTCTGGCTGAAACATTATTAATACCATATGTCAATGCAAACCAATCTTTCAGCATTGCAAGTGGGTTTGAACTTTGAGAGCGTAATGGGACAGGCTCTGTTTTCTCAATTTCCTCATACGTTTCCCACTGTCTGCCATAATTCACCTCATTTTCTGCCCACGACATGAATGCTCTCAAATGAATATCACCAATGTATGGAAGAGGATTCCATTCTGTTTCAAGTGGTATTAAAAAGCCATGCAAATAGAATTCACATAGAGAATTCCTTAACCAGTTAGGGGCTGCTTGATATGCTTCATAAAACTCTTTGGCAGAATGAATTATGGGGTCTTGGTTTCTGGAAATTCTCATCAATTGAAACCGTAAAAACTATTCTTTGAGGCACAGAGTATAAACTCTGGGTGGCGATCTGCATTCCATGATTTGACCAGTTACCTTTAGCATTTCGTCCATTTTTGCCTTCAATTCAGCAATTTCCTGTTTCTGATTTTCAATTTTCTTTTTCAATTTCTTCTTTTCTATTTGCCACAGACTTTGTTGCATATCAGTCTGAGCAATGTGTCGAAAAGTCACAGTTTGCAGTGTAACTGTTTCCCAATTATTTTTAACAAATTCTAGAAATTCAATTAAAAAGGTCCTCCTATACACAACAATGGCTTTACACATTGCAGGATGAAATACAACTTCATTAGGCACATTTAGTTGTTCAGCCTGTTCTTGTTCTTGCTGTAGGATAAATTCTTCTTGTTGCTGCGGTGAAGAAGTATGTGTTTCCTCCGAAAATTGCATAGCAGCATTAACCAGATCATCAAGACTTGGCAACTCATGCCCATTATGCCCTGCTTCTTTTGTCTCTACTTGTTCCTCTTCAGGAACGACCGAACTCTGAGCAGCATTCTCAGATTCATTCTGAGAAACATTAAATTTAGATTCAATAGACCCTTCTGAAATTACAATCACCTCAGGTTGCGGTGAAACAGGGGAGGTCCTAAATTGTTTCCTTGCGGAAACCCTTCTTGGTATTGATGTGGCTGCAGGGGGTGTTCCGGTAGCTTTTCTTTTTCTTGTTTGTTCAGGGGGCTCTGCCCTACTAGAGGATGATGGTGAACTGGTAAGATCAATAGCTGTTAGACCCCATACGATGGCTTCCCCTTCAGAAAGTGTTCTCAAAAATTTTGTCGCAGCCTCCTCATTAAAATCATTTAAACTTAGAAAATAATTTAACCATCCACAAAGGCTAAATGCTTGGACTGTCTGTGGGTTTTTCAACAACAATTCATGAGCTACAGGCTCATGTCGTACCAACTGACCACCCATGTTTGCAGTTTTTCTAGCTGAACTCAATTTCTTACTGAAGATTCAAATTCTTTATTTCCTTTTCTGCTCTGGTTTTTCTCTGTCAGGCCGCCACATTTCTTTCTTTTTTCCAAAAATAATTTTTTTTAAACAAGTAGTCTTAACCGTAGTTTGCAAGAAAAAGATGCATTAAAGAAGGTCATGCAATCACGTTTGGAAAGTACCAAAAATATATTAAAGAAAGATTATTTGGCAGTTATGGCAACGGCAAAAAGACAGGCTTCAAACGATGGATTACCCCACCCCCTACTTAAAAGATGACATGTGTCCTCACATGTACTAAAAAATAGGTAGAGATTCGGGTGATAATGACCGGTACATGCATAATAGTAATTGAATAGAATGAAATAAATTAAATATGCGATAAGAAAATATATGGCGTACCTTTAGTAATTGCACGTACGTGTGAAGAAAGATGACGGCGCTGCAGGAATTGACAAGTTGGAAAGATATCTTAATTAAGGTTGATGCAGACGGATGAAGTGGATGGGTGACATGGGCGGATGAAATGTACGAATGAAATGGATGGATGGGATGGATGGATGGAAGATAAAGAAGTGAGGTGGGAACGATAAATGAAAATGGAGAAAAGGGGTTTTCTTAAAAAGAAAACCTTTATTATGGGCATGCTTTTTGAAAATTACGGGAACGCTGTAGGAGAAAGGCTAGAGCCTTCAGCTGCAGGAAGAGTAGCAGGAGGAACCTGAATGAACTGCTTCATGAAGTCTTCCTTGGAAACTGGCTTCTGGTACAGTCAGAGTCGGTGGCCATTGACGAGCAATTTGAAACGGACTGAATCAATTGTGACCAACTACACAGCTCTGTTGTCAAACACATTTTCAACCTCATAGGGGCCAAGCCAGCGTGTTGTGAGTTTACCCTGGTTTTCTTGGTACCTAGAATCATATAACAAAGCCCAATCTCCAGCAGAATTTTTTTTGGTTTTGATATGCTGATCATGCCATCTCTTTCTCTACTGTTGGATTACTTATGTATGCTGCAGGGCAGCTTTTCTCATTTCGTCTAAAGCATTTAGCTGCAGGAGACGGTCCTTCTGTGCTTCGGATAAGTCCATGTTGAGTTCAAGAGTTGTCCTTAAAGTTTTATGTTCAAATTCAATGGGTAACATAGCTGTTTTCCCATAGAGCAACTCAAAAGGTGTAAACCTAGTTGTTGTTTTTCATGTAGTTCTGTAAGCCCAAACTGCTTCAGGAAGTCTATTACTCCAGTCTTTCTTATGAATCTTCACTGTCTTTGTGAGGATCGCTTTAATTTCTCTGTTTGTTACCTCTGCCTGACCATTGGCTTGAGGATGATAGGGGCTGGACTTCCTATGTTTGATCTTATAGTCATTCATAAGTGCAGTGATCATATTTGACTTAAACTAAGCTCCTTGATCAGTTACAAGCTCTCTGGGAACTCCAAATCTGGTGAAAATTTGTTCATACAAAAATTTAATAACTTTGTTATCTCGGGCATTAGTCATAGCTTTTACCTCGACCCATTTTGTGACATAATATGTGCAAACTAGAATATATGACTTTCCATTTGATGGTGGATCAATTGGCCCCACAAAATCCATCCCCCATTTATCAAAAGGGGTGACTATTACCTGCGGATATAGTGGCTTTTTATCAGACTTAGTTGGTCTTCCCATACGCTGGCATCTGTCACACTTCCTTGTATAGGCCACAGCATCCTTGTGTAATGTTGGCCAGTAATACCCTGTTGTAAGAACTTTCATTGCTGTTCTTTTTGCTGCAAAATGCACTCCACATGGTTCATCATGGCAGGCATGCAAGATATCATAAGTCTCATCTTCTCTTACACATCTTTGCATTACTTGAAAAGGGCCAGTATAGAACAGACAATTTGCAATCTAGGTAAAGTTGAAACTTTTCTCTATCAACAACTTCTTTTCTTTTGGGGAAAAATGAGTTGGTATTCTGTTCACTGCCAGATAATTAGCAATATCTGCATACCAGGGTGTATGTGCAGCAATGGAAAATAAGTGTTCATCTTGAAATCTATCATCAATGACCTCTTGTTCCTCAGATGCAGCTGATTGAAGTCTTGATAAAAGTTAGCTACAACATTAGCTCTTCCTAGTTTGTCAATGATTGTGATATCAAATTCTTGTAACAACAAGAGCCATCATGCCAATCTACCAGAAATGGCAGGTTTGTTCATCAGGTACTTGATTGCTGCATGGTCAGTGTGGACAAATATCTGATAACCTGTGACATAATGCCTGAATTTATTCAAAGCATATACTACTGCAAGCAATTCTTTTTATGTAACAGTATAGTTGAGCTCAGGACCTTGAAGGTTTTTGCAAATAAAGTAGATAGCATGCTCAATTTAATTTTTTTTTTGACTTAAAATTGCTCCTATACCAAAATCAGACGCATCAGCATGTATGTGAAAAGGCAGGTTCCATTTTGGACCTTGAAGAACAGGGGCTTTGCTAAGCAAGTCCTTTAGCTGCAAGAAGGATTTTTCGCAGGCCTCAGTCCACTCAAATTGGGAATCTTTTGTTAACAAAGCATAAAGTGGACTGAAAATTTTACTAAAGTCTTTTATAAACCTTCTATAATACTCTACATGACCAAGAAAACTTCTAACATCTTTTTGTTTTGCAGGATTTTGTAAATTATGAATAACTTCAATTTTAGCAGGGTCAACCTGAATTCCATTCTTTGAAATATGATGACCTAGAACAATACCTTCTTCCATCATTAGAAAGCACTTTTCACTGTTTAGAGACAAAATTTTCTCTCTACACTTTTTTAATACTTTTTCTAAATTCACCAGTGCCTCTTCAAATGTGACTCCATATGTAGTGAAATCATCCATATAAATCTCCATACATTCATGAGATATAGCAGCAAATATACTAATTACTGCTCTCTGAAATGTTGCTGGTGCATTGCATAAGCCAAAAGGTAAGACCGAATAAGCAAATGTTCCCCATGGATAGGTAAAAGTGGTCTTGTCTTGATCTTCAGGGTCAATTTTTATCTGATTATACCCACTATAACCATCTAAGAAGGAAAAATATCTTTTACCAGACAGTGAATCTAGTACTTGGTCTACAAAAGGTAATGGAAAATGGTCTTTCTTAGTGGCATTGTTTAACTCTCTGTAATCTACACATACTCTCCATTTTCCTCCTTTCTTGAGGACAATGACTAATGGAGAAACCCATTGGCTGTCAGAAATTGGGTAAATAAAACCAGCATCAAGCAACTTTTGAAGTTCATTTTTCACTATTTCTCTAAGTGTTGGATTTACTCTTCTCTGAGGTTGTCTAACTGGTAAACAATCTTCTTTGATATATATCCTATGAGTACAGACTTGAGGATCTATTCCCTGCATGTCCCCATATTCCCATGCAAAAGTTTTATGCTATTCTTGTATCCTCTTGAGACTGAGACAACTTGCTATTAACATTCAAACAATGATCTGCTATCTGCTTAATGAGATTACTCATAGAATCAACAAGTAATGTTTGTACCTCTTGTGGAAGCAAGTTATGAAAAATTGTCAGAAGTTTAGGCAATGAACTCTCGGAATCTAGCTGCTGCAGGAAACATTGATGTTGACTGTCACTTGGATCAGATAAACTATCTGCATCAAGATTGAATTGCAGAATTCGAAAAAGCAAAGCATCTTCACTTTGAAGTTGAGAGAATGGATCATTTTGAAGCATCATCAATTGAGCCAAAGAATTGGCTTCTTCAGTTTCTTCTCCCACATCTGGCCAAACAGGTTGGGACAAATCTGGTTGAGGTTTAGCAGGCAGATACAAAGCTAATTTCTTTGTGGACTGCCCATCAGAAATGGTCATATCTCCAGAACGACATCCTATAAAAGCATCAGCAGTTGCTAACCATGGCCTACCAAGGATAACTGGATACCCTCCTAAAGTTGCCTTAACTGATAATATTGCAAAATCAGCAGGATACTCCCAAGATTTAAGAGTGACAATTACATCTTCTATCATCCCATCAAGTTTGACTGTGGAGCTGTCTGCAAGCTGCAGAACTGTGGGTGTAGACCTAATGTTTGAAATATTCAAGGAGTCCATAGTATGCTTTGTCATTACATTAATGGCAGCTCCTAAATCAATCAAAACATTTTTTACAACTTGGCCATTTATATGTATCTGTACTACAAGGCTTCCAGGGTCAATATACTTTGGAATGACTACATTTCCCAACATTATATCAGCCAATTTCCCTAAGACATGAATTGTTTGGGAATCCTTTTTCTTTCATCCAGGCTTCTTCAAACAGACTTCTTTAATAGCTTTTCAAAAAATGGGAACATCTTTAATAGCCTGAAACAAAGGGATTTGAATTTGCACATTCTTGAACTGATCTAGAATATCAAAAGTGGGTTCTTCCATGAGTTTAGATTCAGTACTTTGTAACCTCTGAGGAAAAGGTGGTTTATCTTGTGTCTACAGAACAGGTTCCATAGAAACTATATCGGATATAGGCATGTGCTCAGTGGAAACAGCAGGTGCATTAGATTCTTCAAGGGGTGAATAAGATATTTCTATAATCAGAGGTGGTTTGGGAGCAGGTAAAGTAGTTCCAGACCTTAGATGCATGTCATTAACATTTAAGGCATAAGCTTGATATTGGTTGGCTTCAGAAATATACATAGGTTGTTGAGGCTACTGCTGTTGCTTATTATTGGGATTAGGCAACGGCTGGGAAGGCATAGGTGTTTGCTTTGGAGGTCCAGGATTTGTGGTAGTTGCCGCAGGAGGCGGCATAAGGGCCTGTTGTTGTGGTTGTGGAGGCTACAAGAACCCAGGAGACTGGTTTTTCCATTGTTAAGGACCTCTCCATTGAGGATTTTGTTGCCAATTTCCTAAAGGTGGGGTCCATTGACCTTGTGGCTACTGCCAACCTCCTTGAGGAGATTGCCACTGTGGGGTTTGATAATTAGGCCAACTTGGTTGAGGTGGATTCCATGGTGGTGGTGGTCCATATGCTTGTTGCCATTGGTTATTATAGCCAGAATAGGGATTACCAAAAGTTAAAGGGTCTTGAGGCATACCTTGCCTTTGGGCCCATGGTCTCCTTTGTGCAACAAAGAACACTTGATCATCATCATCCTCCACTAGTTTGAAATCAGTAGGCAGTTGTCTGACTTCTAGATTAGCCACTATCTTGCATATACAATCACGCTTCTTTTGTCTACAGTAGGGACAGAACTTAGCCAAAGCTACCTCAGCTTCTACATGTTTTTTTCGAGCTTGCATAGTGTACAATTGTGTAGCCATATTATTAATGATGTCCTTCTTGAAATCAGATAGCAGATTTGTGATCTCCATTTGGGAAACTCCACCAGAAGAAGACTTCCCCACTGAAGCATGATGACCTCGACCTTTCTTAACTATTGTTCGAGAGTAGTTAAGGCATATCTTCTGTATATCATCCCAAGGCAGTTGAGTTATATCACCTCCTCCCATTAGGTCCAGGGCGTCAATACAGGCATCACTGATTCCCTTTAGAAAGAGTAGTTTCTGAGAGTCCTCGTTAAGGGTATGGTTTGAGTTTCTTTTTAATGAAAACAAAAACCTTGAAATATAATCTTCCAGACTTTCATCCTCCTTCTGCTGAATTCGGAATATGTCATCACCTTTGCTGGCACTCTGACAATATTCCTTATAATTTTCAAGGAATTTCGTCTGCATGGCTGCCCAACTATTTACAACGGCTCTTCCCAGACTCATGAACCATCTGAGAGCTCCCTCCTTCAAGGTGGAAGGAAATAGCTTCAATTTATGAGCGTCAGTGTTGTAGTCATAACTACGACAGAGGACATCAAATTCTAATAGAAAGGTTTCTGGGTCTTCTATGACCAGGGCATAAAACTTTGGAAGCAAGGAAGAGGGGATGTTTTTAAGATTATCAGTATCTTGTTGGGGAACAATGGGAAACTCAAATGCAGGAGGTGGATGATTAGGTGGATTATTTGCCATGTCTGGGTGCTGGAATAGTAGAGCAAATGGATTTTCCTCAGGTTCGTTATCAGCTGGGTCAAATGGTAGTTCAATAAATAGATTTTCAGGGAGGAACCTTCCCAGTGCGTCTCTTCTTCTTCTATGCATGCAATATGGTGAGTAAAGGCTTGAAAGATTTTGAAATTTTTTGACTAACAGACTAAACTAATGCTGAAAATGACTTTGTCAGACTCCTAGTTAGACACCATCCCCGACAACGGCACCAAAAATGGCTCGCACTCACAAAAGGATATGAATATCACAGTGAAACTTTCCTGGGAATTGGACATTCTGGCAGTGACTAATATCTTTCTATGGACGTTCATTTACTTGTCAAACTAGGGAACGTAGACTTTAAATGGTGCAGCAAAATATATGCACTAGGAATTTGTTTTGGTCAAATCTTAGCAAAAAAAAAACATACTGGAAAGAAATTCTATCTAAGCTACAGAATGGTAATGCAGAATTCTTTAACTCAACCATGCTTGATTAAAACAGAAACTGTAATAGCTACGATTGAAGCACAAACCATGAACTGGCCTTATGCTGCAGGAACAGTCACAGGGATGGACTCTCTATGCTGTAGGAGCAGTGTAAGACTGAGTTTACGTAAAAACTTTAAAAGATGAAAGCTAACTGGATATCAGCAGAAAAGAACATCTAACTAATTAACTACAGATACTTACTAAGTGGGCCCCCTTAGCAAGCATCTACTGATTACACAGATGCTGAACTCAGAACTTCATTGATCTTTATTCATGAAAACATAATGAAATACATTGTCTTGTTGGTGTGAAAACTAACAACAAACTCTGCTTCTGGTCAAACAGATTCTGTCTTTCATTATCATACTAATTCTTACATGATCTATCCTACTCTGTTTCTATCTTACCTAAAAATCATCTATTACTCCTATTCATCTTCTACCACTACCTCGCGCAGGAGGAGTATCTTATTTTTAAATTAAAAGAACAACTAACTAACTAACTTCATCAAAGAAAGACGTGGAAGTAAAGTATATCCCTAAATCAAGGAACAAACTTCATAAATGAATTTATGTGTTCAACCCGATTCAGAGAGAATCTAGTGCTCCACTCTCTCCAGATTGACTTTCCATTAAAAATCTTTCCAAATTGGTTTCGGTCAAAGAGTCTTTGGTGGAGCTTCCTCAAAGTCGTGCAGGAAATGGGCTTTACTGCAAGGCCGAGATCGGCTGCGCTTGACTCAATCATTCTTCAACAACCTGCGAAACAAAAGGTAACAGACACGCAAGAAAAGGCATATGGTACATACACGATATCTATTCATTAATCACACATTTCAAATCTACTTCACCATTCAAAAACTGTATACGATATACCAGCCATTTTCGGGAGTCAACAGGGCAATAAATGCAATCAAGTCAACACAATAGGCTGCAAGAATATAAAAGTGTCTTGCTACAGGATATCCCCATAAAAGGTTTCAACAAAGTTTAAATAGCCATGAAATAGCAAAAATGAAGTTATTTAAAAGTTTATCATAACATCAAATTATGAGCATATTTTAGGCTCATCAATAGTCATCAACAACACATAGGTGATCAATTATCTTTTAGTAATCAAAGGTAGTCCAAGCATAATTGGTTTGATTGTATATATTTCAATCATAGGTGGAGGGCTTTCCCAACTCATGGTCTTGTAAGGAAAGCTAAAGGTCCAGAAACAACTCTCCTAATGTCAAACCTTAGAGAAGAATGCAAATATCTTAAAATTTTACAATTACAGTTTAGTATGATGCACAAGAAAGATTAAAAAAATAGAGAAATAATCACATGACAATTTGACACTGGGATTTATGTGGGAAACCACTTATGGGAGAAAAACCCACCACACCAAAGAAAGATCTCTTATATTATAGTAATTGAAATTAAATACAAGTTCTAGACTCTCTTTTTAGATGTCAATTTTATAGTAGAAACATTTCCCTGATCAACCTTGTACAAAACATCACTATTACAATGCTCTCCAAAAGCATACAATAAAATTCACAAACTGATTAATCCTTGTTCAATTCAAACAACTCTACCACCATCCAAACTGCTCATCATCCACAAGTGGTCTACTCATTTCCCACAAAATAACAGTCACAATAGTCCAACTGCAAATGGTTTGCATTATTCTTGTCTCATTGGTTCAAAATAAACCATGTAGGAAAATCTCTTGGTGAAAAACCTCAACTATATCACTCATTGATGAGACAACAAACTGTGTATCATCGAGGCCAAACCACCCATTGACCATCACACACTCCAAAATATTCTATTGGTCTATTGCTCAGACTTGGTGAAGTATCCCTGACCACAGGACCATTGACATGAGCAATGGTATCAGTGTCAAATCAAAAAGTCTCATCAATAGTTCAAGTCTCTATGACCACCTCATTGGCAGGAATCTCATTGATGTCTAGACCTGTCGATAAGACTAACACTATCAGTAACAATTTGAAATGTCAAATCAATAGCTCAAGTATCTTTGACCACCTCATTAGTAGGAGTCTTTCTGATGATCTCGTCTAGCTAGAAAAATACCATCAAAATGAGTTAGAAATCTCACTTTGACAGTTGTAGTCACATTGACATTAGCCATACTTCTACTATCGGAATGAGTTTGGAATCTCACTATGATAGTTCAAGTCATACCAATGACTTATGTTAGGAAGATAGGTCCTAAGTCACACCGATTTGATCCCTTCAAGACTTTAGCACACAACTGCCTATCAGAAAGACATTCCAAGGGTCTCACTGATTCTGCTCCTTTAGGAGTTCCATATCAGTACGTTTGAGGCACTTTTTCCAACAATATCCCAGTTGACAAAGATCTTACTGACACCTCTAGAGCACAACAAAACTACTAAAATTCATGGGCACCAAGGCCCATCAAACTGACACACCACCTGTACTTGTCTCTGCTCACTAGTTTCATCAATGCATCTGTAACATTTTCCAGAGTATCCACTTTTTCTAAAGAGACCTTTATATCGTCCACCATATATTGTACAAAGTGATACTACATATCAATATGTTTCATCCTAGCATGGAAAGTAGGATTTTTCGCTAGACAAATAGCACTCTGACTGTCACAATAAATTGCAATCTACCCTACATCAAACCCAATGTTAGAACATGAACATTTTAACCAGATTGCTTCTTTACAGGCATGTGTAGCTGCCATGTATTCTTCCTATGTAGTGGAAAAAGTGACTATAACCAACCACTTACTCATCCAACTAACTGTACCACCATTCATCATGAAATATATCCACTGGTGGATCTTCTACTATCAATGTCCCCTACCCAATCAGAATCCACATACCCACAAATACCAAGAGTCCTATATGATTCAACCAAATTTCCATGGTAACAAAATAATAAAATCAAAGTTGCCTTTAGATATCTAAACACTCTTTTCACAACATCCCAATGTGTCTTTCTAGGATTCACCATTAAACAACTAAGTACTCCCACTGCTTGGGCAATGTCTCACCTTGTACAAACCATTGCATATATTAAATTTCCAACTACACTAGCATAAGACACTCTGGTCATGTCCTCCATCTTAGTAGGATATTTTGGACAATCTTCAATAGATAGCTTCGTGCCCTACAAAACTAGAACAACTAGCTACTTGCAATTAGTTATACAAAATCTCTCCAGAATAGTGTTAATATAGTTAATTTGGTTTAGCCAAATTTTTCTAATCTTTTTTTCCTTGGTTATTTCCATTCCTAGAATATACCTAGCTGCACCAAGATCTTTCATTTTGAACTTTGTAGAAAATTGAGATTTTAGATAAAAAATCATTAACTTACTATTGCCTATGAACAACATATCATCAACATAGAGAGCAATAATAGGAACACGGTTATTTTCAGCTTTGAAGTACCCACAATGATTATATTTTGATCTTGCAAATCCCAATGACAAAAAAAATGTTTTCAACTTCTGGTACCACATTCTAGGAGATTGTTTTAATCCATAAAAATATTTTTTCATCTTGCAAACCATATTTTCTTTACCTTTTTCCACAAAGTTCTCAGGCTGGGACATATAAATTTCTTCTTCAAGGTCACCATGAAGAAATGTTGTCTTCACATCCATATGGTCAATCTCTAAGTCATATGCTACTGCAAGTGACAGAAGAAAATTGATAGATGTCAACTTAGCTACAAAAGAAAAAAATTCTCCATATTCAATTCCCTCTATCTGGGAATAACCCTTCACAACCAACCTCGCCTTATACTTTTCTACACTGCCATCTAGACCTATTTTCTTTTTAAATCCCCATTTACAGCCCATAGGCTTTCCACCTTTAGGAAAGGGCACCAAACTCCAAGTGTCATTCTTTTCTAATGATGTCATTTCTTCATTCATGGCTTCCAACCAAGAGTTTGAATCAGCAATTTAAATTTCCTCTTTAATAGTCCTAGGCTCATCAGTGCTAGAAATTAAAGCATAGGTACAAGTAGAATCTAACATAAAGAACCCATACCTATCAAGTTGCTTTATTTCACGTGTTGACACGCTGAGGCTGAGGTTGTTCTTCTTCTTCATAACTCTCATAACTACTTGAGATCTCCTCCATTTTAGGTACATTTTGAATTTTGAATTCCTCTTTATCTCATGTCGGAGGAATTTCAACTGCATCCTTTTTATTTTCTAATGTTTTTTTCTAGTTGTAGATCCAAAGTAGAAAGCTTCAACTCACAAAAAATAACACTTCTATTGTATAAAACCTTCTTAGTATAAGGATTCCAAAGCTTGTATCCTTTTATGCCAACTATAGCCAATAAAAATACATTTAACAACTTTTTTCTCCAATTTAGATCTCTTTTCATTCTGCACAAATGCATATCCCTCACAACCAAAGACTCGAATGTGTCTTAGAGAGGGCTTCTTTCAAGACCATGCTTTCAAAGGTGTTTTCTCAACAAGAGCATAATTTTGAGAATAATTTAATAAATAACATGTTGCAACTGCCTCAACATAGAACTTCTCCTCCAAGCCATCACTACTCAGTATACTTCGTGCTCTCTCCATCACTGTCATGTTGAACATTTCAACAACTGTCTTTTGCTATGGAGTGTAGAGTGTATTTTTATGTCTTTTAATCTCATGATCTTTACAATACCTTTCGAATTCATCAGAACCAAACTCACTGCCATTTTTTAGTCCTTAAACATTTTATTTTTCTTTCAATCTAATTTTTGACAAGGTTTTTAAATTCCTTAAAGTGACTGAACACTTTTGATTTACTCTTCAAAAAATAAAAAAATTCCCTTCTTGAATAATCATCAATGAACAATACATAATATCTTGATTTAGACAAAGAAGGAACATTTACTAGACCAAAAACATCAGAATGAATGTAATCAAGTATACTAGAAGATTTATGAGGAATGGAGTAAAATGAAACATAGTGTTGTTTTCCATATATACAATGTTCACAAAATTTGAATTCAAGGTTATAGTCGTCAAGTCCTTCAACTAGGTTTTTATTTTTCAAGGTTTTTAAACATTTTTCTCCAATGTGGCCAAGCTTATGATGCTAGAGCATAGTCTTTTCTAGTGGAAGTTTAACTTCTATAGAGTTTGCACTACCAGGAAATTTTTCCTCATCTCCACAAGCAACCTTTGGTGACTTTGCAGAGACACTATTGCATTGAACAACAAGTGCATCTTGGTTATACAAAGTACCTATACTAGCACCCCTAGCCAACACCATTGAGCCTCTATTCATTTTGTAGTCATTTCCAGAGAATGTGACTTGCACTCCAACATTGCTTAGCTTACTGACAGAAAGTAAATTTTGAGGTAGACTTGGTATATGCATTACATCATTCATTCCCTTCACTCTTCCATCAAGGAACTGAATTTTGACTCTTCCACAACCAACTATTTCTAGAGATGAATCGCTTGCCAAATACACCCTCCCACCATCATATTTTTCATACTTAGTGAGCTAGTCTCTATGAGATGTCATGTGGAAAGATGCTCCAAAATCAATCAACCAGACATCATTTGATTCTTGAGTTTCCAAGGCTATAATGAAGGAATCTGCATCACTCTAAGAAGAATCATTGTCAAAATAGTTCTTCTTCTTCTTCTTTTTCTCCTCTTTGCAATCCTTTCAGACATGACTAGGATGCCCACAATTCCAACACTTCACCTTGTACTTCTTTCCAAGAGACTTTGATATCCCTTTTGATTTTGATTTGAACTTCTTGTCATTCTCCTTTCCTTCATCTTTCGATCTGCCTTGAACAACAAGAGCCTCCTTTTCCATCTCAGAAGATTTCCTTCTCATTTCTTTTGATAACAAAGAAGCAACAATGTTGGATGTTGTACTCCCAAGAGCCATCACCAAGTGATCCCAAGAATTTGACAAAGAACATAGCAATAACATATACAACGATCTTCTTCATCAATCTTCACACCCATAGATGCTAACTAAGCAGTCAACATGTTAAAATCATTCAAATGACCAACAATAAATGCTCCTTCCTACATTTTCAAAGAATACAACTTCTTCCTTAAAAATAACTTTTTTACCAAGGACTTGCCCTGATAAATAGCTCCTAGTCTTTTCCATAAGAAGATACAATCTTCTCTTCATGAACATTTAGAAGAATAGAGTCTGCCAAATAGAGCCTTATCAGCCCATTTGATTTTTGATCTTCCAAATCTCAATCTTCTTGCTTCATTCCAGAAGGTTTCATTCTAGACACAATAAGCCAAACATCATAATCAACCAACAAATCTTCCATTTTGAGTTTCCACAACTAAAAATTGTTCCCATTGAATTTCTCAATTTCAATCTTTCTAGATGTACTTGCCATTGCCATCCCAATCTATAATCTAAATTACCAAACTTCTACAAGACTCCCACTGAATATAATTGGCACAACAACCCAACCTACCCACAAGGATAACACAACTATCCAAGATCTGATACCACTTGTAAGGAAAGCTGAAAGTGTGGAAACCACTCTCCTAATGTCAAACCTCATAGAAGAATGCAGATATGTCTTAACTTTTTGCAATTATAGTTCAATATGATGTACATGAAAGATTAACAAAAATAGAGAAATAATCACACAAACAATTGGACACCAGGATTTACGTGGGAAAACCCCTACAGGACAAAAACCCACCACACCAAAGAAATATCTCTTATATTAGAGTAATTGAAATTACATACAAGTTACATAATCTCTTTTTATATGTTAATTTTATAGCAACAACATTTCCCTTATCAACCTTGTATAGAACATCACTATTACAATGTTCTCCAAAAGCATGCAATGAAATTCACACACTGATCAATCCTTCTTCAATTTGGACAACTCTTCCACCATTCGAACTGCTGATCATCCACAAGCGGTCTATTCATTTCCCACAAAAGAACGATCACAATAGTTCAACTACAAAAAATTTATATTCTAATTCTCTCATTGGTTCAAAACAAACCATGTAGGACAGTCACTCGGTCAAAAAATTCAACTATATTGTTCATCAATGAGACAACAGACCATGTCTCACCAATACCAAATTGCCCATTGACCATCACACACTAGACAATCTTCTATTGGTCTATTGCTCAGACTTGGTGAAGTCTCCCTCACCATAGGATCATTGACATGAGAAATGCTATCAGTGTTAGATTAGAATGTCTCATTGAAAGTTCAAGTCTCTTGAACCACCTCATCTATAGGAATCACACCAATGTCCAGAACCATCGACAAGAGTAACAATATTGGTAACAATTTGAAATGTCAAATTGATAGTTCAAGTCTCTTTGACCACCTCATTGGCAAGAGTCTCCCCGATGATCTCCTCTGGCTAGACAAATACCATTAGAATTAGCTAGAAATCTCACTCTAACATTTCTAGTCACACTGATAGTTCTTATCGACAAGACATACACAAGTCACACTGACATCGGCCAGACTTTTGCTATCGGCATGAGTTTGGAATCTCACTCCAATAGTTCAAGTCATATCGATGAATTTCATCGGAAAGACAAGTCCTAGGTCACACTAATCTGATCCCTTCAAGACTTTAGAACACAACTTCTTGTCGAAAAGACATTCCAAGGGTCTCACCAATTCTGCTCTTTCAAGAGTTCCATATCAGTAAGTTTGAGGCACTTTTTCCAACAGGTTTTGTAGTGGATTCTTGAAGATTTTATGGTCTTGATTAGAAGTTAGTTGTTGTCCTTTGACCTCTATGGTACCGTTTTCAATTAGGTCTTGGATTATGTTCTTCAACTAATGACATGATGAGGTCTTATGCCCTTTGATGAAGTGGTAGTCACAAAAGGCATTATCATCCCACTAGGATGGTTTGAATTGTCCTGGGTTTTATGGTTTGGGCTCTTGGAGTTGTATGAAATTTGATTGTACTACCTTCTATTAAACATGTGCAAGACAACTGAGAGGGGGGTGAATTAATTGTCACACAATTCAAATTTAAAAACTTCAAAACTTGTTAATTCTACAACCACACTATTCTATTATTAAGTAAGAGCATGAGACACAAATAATAGAAAGAAAATCAACACAATGAACACCATATTTTTACGTGGAAAACCAAAAGAGAGAAAAACCATAGTGACCTGGGTTAAGTCACAATATAAAATATTATAAAAAAAGGCTCACTCTCAAGGGCTCACTACCCAGAAGAGGACTCACTGTCCAACAGGGAGGCTCACTGCCTATAGATACAAAGAAAAATAAAAGATCGACCACAATAATTAATGCACATTCGTAGGATTGTAGAAACCCTTATCTCTCTACCTTCAACACAATGAATAATTTCTATCACAACTCACACACACACTTCTACTCTTATGATTTTTGGCTCACTTTCATCACTTTGCATCACATTTTCATACAATTCTTCACAATTCGACTTGCTTTTATACCATCCTCTACCTTAGAAACTTTCTCCAAGGTCGACCAAAAAAACCTTATTTCATAAATTCAAAATAGGTTGGAAACTCAAAATTCCCATGGTGGAAAGGAATAAGAGTGGACCAATAAAAAAAAAATTTCAGGATCAAAATAATATCTCAAAACAACCACTTGCTTTCTTAATTAAATTTTATTCTTTGAATGAAGTGTAAACACCAGGTCAACCAAACCTAATGAAAACACAAATAAACATTGATGTACATGCTTCCTGATCAAAAGATGGAATGTAGACACCACAACACGCTTCCCTATGCACAAGGATACATCTCAATATCTTCTAGATACATCTACATCAACACAACAAACTTCAACCACTAGACATCTTTCAATAGTTCAATCAGATTGTGATGGAACTGTACAAACTTGCACTAAAACACATAAACATGACTTCCATATCACCAATCTTTTGGCCTCTTTTCCAAAGCATAGAAAATATCTTCACAAGAAATATCCCAAATCCACACAATCTGAAATGAAAGAATAGAGAACTATGGAGCAAAACTAGTTCTCCAAGTCCATAGAAGACCAACTTTACCAGATCAATTCATGCACTAGTGAACGTAACTCTCACACACCATCACACCAAAAACTAAAACTTGGGAGATATCACCACTCAATCCTCATTAAAAACCCTTAAGATCCACAAAAGTATAGGATAAACATAGGAGAAATGTGGAGCTTATACTGGAGCACATTCTAAACACATTCAACACTTTGACTTCTCATATTTATTTATTTTTCTCAAAAGCACTTGGAAACTCAACAAACCATCAAATCTACAACACTAACGAGATAGCTCCATGTACTCACAAAATCTTTGCAACATCTCAAATATACATGTACAATCTGCAACATATTGAACTATGTTGACATCAATGACAACACCACCAAACTTGCTCATACCTACAACAACTTCTTCATGACAAATTCAATGGGTTCTGGTAAAGGAGTGTATTGTCTTTGTGGGTATTTCCTTGGTTGTCTTGGAGGTCCTCATTCTTGATGATTTTTGACTACATTGGATGTGTTGTTATTCATGTTGGGTGCTTTAAGAGTTAATGTGTGTCCTATTTTGTTTACAACTTTTGCATCTATGACTCCTATTTCTTACATTCTTATTGCAAGACAAAATGTGCTTTTGTCATTAGAGGTTTGCTGGTTGTGTGTCTTTTTGTGGCCATATGTAAGTTCACCTTGGGAAATTAGGACCTTTTCTAGTGGCATGCCTTTCTCAAGTAAGTCTACAAATGTGGCACAACAATGTACTTGTAAAGGGTGTTTCAACTTTGACTTGAGGTTATTTACGAACATGTCCACTTTTTATTTTTTTAGGAATCTCGATAGGACATCGACTCACTACTCTATGTCATCTTTGAAAGAAAGTAACGAAGGCTTCTCCCTCATCTTGTGTCAAGTGGCATAAGGTAACAATTGTTGCAACATTTTCAATTTTATAATCATAATTCTCCATGACTTTATAGACCCTTTAGGTATCAGTGCAAACCATTCAAGTGTAGGCCCAATAAGACTTCTAGGGAAGAGTCTCAAAAGATAGGAGTGATCATATGCGACATCCACACAAGTAGTGGTGAATTCTTGTATGTGCTCAAGACGATTGTTCTTTCCCTTATACTTAGTGTCAAATGTAGGGATGACATACCTAAGAGGGAAAGGAGGCACGTAAATGCTAGTGTCATATGGATAAGGATGTAGATCATGTGATGAGTACTTCTATTTTTTTGACACTTGCATCCCTTCCACTTGCTTTTGTATGGCAACCAACTGGGTCATCAATGCATCTATGATGAGATTGTTGGAAACATTGTTATGAGGTCCCATATTGGTGGTGTGTGGTCCCATGTTGTTTTGAGATGATATGTTTTGGTTTGGAATGTTGTGTGTATGTAGTGGATTTTGATTGTGTCCATAAGTATTAATGTGTGATGTGTAAGTTCGGATGTGATAAATGGTTGAGCTATGTTGTATTTGTTGGGTATGTTGTCCATGTATATTTTGGTTTCCAAAAAGGATTCCTTGTGTGTATCCATATGATATGTTAAGAGATTGTGTCATTTGTGATCTTTGTCCTTGTTGAAAAGGATTATAACCAGGTGACATGTTTGTATTTTGACTATGTGGGGTGCTTGTGGTTTGTCCTTCCAAGGTGTTTGAATTGATATGAGGACCTTGTAACATGGTGTTTGTGTTTTATTGAGGTCCTTGGATAAGAACCCTTCTTTCCTTAGGCCTACCAAGGATGTTAGATGTGGATGCCCCTGTGACCTGAGATGGTGACCCAAAGGGAGTAAATGTCAAGCCAAAGGGTTGTGTTGTGAATAATGGTTGTGATGTGGATTGTGTCATGGGTTGTGATATAGATTGTGTTCTTGGAATGGATGAAGTTCTAGTAGTTGTGGTATTTGGGCTTGATGTTATAATGTGTATGGAAATTGTAAGTTGTGATGTGGATTGTCCTTGGATTGTTTGTGTGTTGTCCTTGGGTGATGTTGTGTGTGAGGTATTGACTTCAAATCCTTTAGGTAGTGTAACTACTTCTTGTAATAGTTTTTCTAAATATCATTGAGGGTCCAACATGACCATTTCATCCAGAAGAGAGGAAACATCAAGATTATTTGCAACAACCTCTACTTCGATGAACACATTTTATCTTTGTATCTAACAAGGAATTTTTGAAAAGGGTTTTGTGTCTTTGATTGCTCATAATATGTGGATCCCAAGTTGGCATGATCATGACTCTCAAGGTTGGTGGCATTGTCAGGATCATTGGTGGTGTTGCCAAAGTTGACAGTGCTAGTATAATTATAAAGGTCATCATCGTCATGAAAGAGATCCACTACTTGATGTTTCTTTTGCAATATAGTTTCAACCAAATAAGACTTGCTCAAAATGAAGGCGGAAGCTATGAGACTAAGACTATGTTTTTGGTATTTTTCAAATAAGGTATGCCTAAATGTAATGCAACTATTTTATTTGTATTTTGGTATCTTAACGATGAAAAATGTCTAATTTATGCAAAAATACTAAAAATGATAATGATAATGTTGGATGTTGTGAATAATTCTCTTTTAGCTCTAAGATTTTTTGGTATGAAGGATGCAGATGACTACTAGGTGATGGATACCTATAGTGAACTTGAGGGCTTAAAAATTTTTGAAAGATGTAAGAATAGGATCACTAACTATCCAAGGGTAAACCAATGTTTCAAATAGGGTTTTCAAATGTCCTTTTCTAGGACAAGTGAAAAGAGTGACAAGGTGAGTTTCCCAACTAGACTTGTGAGTAGGAAATTATCACCAAAATGAGAAAGGACTAAGTTAAAAAGTGACTTGGTCAAATGACAATATTTTTGTTGAAGCAATGATTTGTGCTAAGGTACAGAGAGTTCTATCCTAAAATCCACAAGGTGTCAAGCCTAAAAGTCTGAAAAAGGTAGCCTAATGTGATGTTGGGATATGCAAGTAATGAGGATGCTAAGGTACTTAAAATTGTGACCTAATAATGGAAATGATATGCAAGGTGAATTAAGAAAGTTGTTGGTTTTAAACAAGAATCACTACAAGAAGTTGGCCTAAAAATGGATCTTAAAGGTTTGCAAGAGTTTGACATGATTCTTACTATTTTGTTTGAAAGTGTTGCTTGGTATGAAGCTGTGAAGTGTTGCAATTATAAGGTTTGTTTTCTTGTTTGTTTGAATACACACACATAAAACACAAGCAAACATAATGTTTTTTGAGTTTGATCTTGACAATCACTTTGAAAACACTTTCCACAACCCTGGCTTCTCAAGAGATACCACTCACTAGATCCCTACTTGGATATCTCTAATCACTTAAATAAGGTAGACATATAGAGACTTGGTGGCACTGACTCCCCTCCATAGCACTCACTTATCAGGCTCACCAAGTCTCAATTCCCCAAGAAGGAATTTATGCCTCTACACATGCTTAGTGAAGACGTGGGCTAGCTTTATAATGACCATTCTTGCACTAGCAAGTGAAAGGGATTTTTGCCACTATACCAAAGGTTCTTAGTGAATACTCGGGGACATGGTACCTCTCAAGCGTACAACAAGCCACTTAAGACTTTAATAACTCTACTATTGACTCTTCTAAATTTTATGGTAGGTTCCCTCTTTTGAGGGAAAATACATGACTAAGGCCTACATACCATGAGGACTTGACAGTGTAGTATTATCCTTTTATATATTGATTTGAGAAAAAAATCAATTGCATTCATTCCCTCTTTTGAGGCAAGCACCTCTAAATGTAACAAAAGAAAGATAAGGATGTTGTTTTTGATCATCCAAGATCGCACGAGGTGTAAGGAGAGAGCATACACAACACCTTTTCCTCACATATATGTGGGTAGTTGTACAAGTTGTCTAAAGGTGTTTATGATTCTCAAGATCGCCAAATGGTGTGAGAGAAGAGCATACATACCTAGAAAAAAAATTAAACCACAAGAAAATGCAAGCACTAGTAAATTTTAACCCTACTTATGATGTCAAATCAAACACGCAAGTTCTTTTTAGGCCCACTAATCATTCTATATGAAAAAGGAGCTCAAGATAAAGCAAACTAAAGCAAGAGTCTTGTAAAGCACAATTAGTAGTTTTGATCTCCAATCTTTGACAAGCAAAAGTTTAGGTTTTAATTCTCGAACCTGCAATAAAAAGGTCGAAGATTAGTCAAAAATAAAAATTAAACTAGAAAGAAAAATAACATTAGTATGGCTAATGAAAATTAATAGAAAAAAATTAATCTAGTTTAACAATCTAAAAAAAGTCTAGAATCTAAGTCTAAAAATCTAAAGCTAGACTATTTTTTTTTTAAAATCTAATTAAGGTTGAAAATCTAATTAATCTAAAATTTAATTAAAAATATAAATTAACAATCTACAAGCTAATTAAAAGAAAATCTAATTAAATTAAAAGCTAATTAAGTTGAAAATAGAAGAAAAAAATCTAATTCAAATCTAATCTATATCTAATTAAAATTTAATTAAATTAACATCTAAAAATATCTAAAACTAATGAAAATTTAGTTGAAAATTAAAATATAATCTAAATCTAATTAAAATTTAATTTAATTAAAATCTAATTGAAAATTAAAATATAATCTAAATCTAATTAAATTAAAATCTAAAAATATCTAAACATAATTGAAATCTAATTGAAAATTAAAATCTAAATTAGTTTAATTTAACTAATGAGAATTAAAATCTAAATAAAACTAAATGAAGTGACATAAAGAGAAAAAAAATAAAGCTAAATAAATTAAAATCTAAAGAAAACTAAATAATGCTAAATAAAGCCATTTCCAAAAGCTTTTCGATCGACGTTTCAAGTTTCAAGTGTAGCTCGTCGAGTTGGAAAAGTGCAAGGTCAATACTGCCGAAGAAGATTGTGGCTGTAACTAAAACCAATAGCACCGTAATCTTTCCATTCATCAAATCTTCTTCTCTAGCACTGTATTTGAATTAATGAACATTTGATGCAAAAGTTTTCAAACAAGTAAAACATCAGCACCAAAGATAATGAAGAGATTTGAAATTTGTACGCCAATAATGCTATCAATACTAGTGAAGAAGATTGTGGTTGAGAGTTTTGTTTATTAATGCTTCAATATTTCAAAAGCAAAATGTCCAGCAAAATTAATGAATACATGTCGTGGGTTTAGCCAATTACCAGCTGCTCATAGCTGACCAAGCATAGTTCTCAGCCACCCAATCTGTTAAAAAGAGCGATGGGAAGTTATAAGTCAAATGCATTATAAAACGGCCTAGAAATGCATTTATTTATCATCTCGTAGAGAAAATTAATATATAATTCACGGGATAAACAAAACAACAATTTTCTAAAAAAAAATCGACAACATGGCTTCGGTATTTTTCAATAGGAATATGACTGGCCTTATTAGCAACCTTTTAAGATCATAGCACCATATGACAGAAATAGAGATCCGCACAAGATTGGTGATAAATTCGACAAAAATGTCAACACTTCAACAAGACTTGTGATGAAGCAGAAAAGTAAACACTTCAACACTTCAAAAGCAAAGACGTCATCCAATGAGCAAGAATATAGAAGTCGACGATGTCGACCAACATGAAATCAAGGATCACGTAGGAATAAAAAAAAATCCAATGCACTAGTAGGAGATTATTGTTCCTTCACTCACTCGTTCACCCTTGTGCAGCAACAAGAGAGTTCATTGAAAATGTAGGTGGAAACAAATGAATTGGTTAGCCTTAGATGCAAACATAGTCATTAACGTCAGCTAAAGATTACAAACTAACACCAGCAAAGATTAGAGCATAAAATTCTATTCGTAGAGTGGGAAACAAATGGATTGGTTGGCCTCAAATGCAAACATTTTCTTTAATGTTAGCTAAAGATTACAAACTAATGCCAACCAAGATTAGAGCATACAATTTTGCGCCTAGAGTGGGGTCTATTTTCAAACTAAAGACAATTGATTGAATACTTTTGAAACAAAACGCGTATTGTTGAAAACCAACCAAGCCAAATCAAAACCTAAAGCCAAAGTTGCAGTCTCCTACGCAGGCACTGAAATTCCCTCACTATGAGTTGATGAACACCAAGTTTTGGTACAACAACAACTACAATCTTTCACAGAAATGAAGAAATCTTACTTATTATTGGATTGAGAGTAACAAAGAAAATGAACCAAAGGCTAAAATAAGGAGAAGAGTTGGGTTCACCAATTGTAACTAGAAAAAGTTTTCAAGTTAGATGCAAGTTGCAATAAACTAAATCCCAATCAACAATAGAGAACAATGAAAGCATGAAGTATAAAAATATTGAAACAATATCACCTAGTTTTCAAGCCTTCATTGAATGACATCCATTAGCCTTCTTCATTTTGCTGCAATTTGTAAGATTTCCCTTAGATTGAAGTGCAACTATAGCCCATTGCTAAGATAAGCAAAATATTGAAGTAATGTGTGCTCAAGTATGCAAAGCTCTCAAGCATGCTATGTGTGAATGTATTGCTGAAAATAACTGTGCAAAGCTCTCAAGCATGCTATGTGTGAATGTATTGCTGAAAATAACTGTGTCTAAAATGACATGAGAAAGAGCCTTTTAAAGAATACCAAATTGAGAATAGATGACCGGGATTAAAAGTTTACAAAAACCTAAGATCAAAGGCTAGGATTAAATGTGATGAGGAGCATTAGGGTTAGGGCAATATTAGGTCAAATTTATGGCAAGCTTTGAAATGAAGGGTTGAGATTTAATTGACAGCAATTAAATCAATGGTGGAGAAAATGAGGTAGTTGGAAAATTAAATAATAATAGCAATTATTTGATTTAAGGAGGAAAGTTGACTTATGAATTAAATAATGGTTTAATTCAGAAATGTCAATAAGACAAAAAACAATAAATAATTGTTTTAATTATTTACTTGTGTGATTGAAAGTGGGTTAAATGGATAATTTTATTTAATTGAAGGATAAATGGTAATGTTATTAAATAACTGATGGTAATTATTTAATTGTAGGTGAAAATGAAAAATAAGTAATTAAATAGATTAGAAATTGATTTAATTATTGGAGGGAATAAGGATTAATTAGTGACGTATTTAAATAATCATAGAGGAATGATTAATACTTTAATTATGTGAGGGAGAAATATGATCGTCATAGAAAAATATAATTTACGAATCTAAGCCATTTTTATGTCTATACACATATTGTTAATGAGATATCAAAGAACCATCACGATATTGTCTTAACCGTCTACCCTCCCTCCCCCCTAACATATTACCCCATCACTATGCAGAAATAGTCTGTAACAGAAGTATCAAGTAAGTAGATAAACAGGGGACGGGAAAATTAAACAGGCCTGAGTCTCTTATCATGAAAAATGTTAACAATTATCACATACCTTATTATCCTCTACTCTAGCTACTTCCTCCTTGACCTTGTCATTCTTTATGTCGCAGCAATAGGAAAGTGATTAGAGCTCACGCCTAGGTAAGATCGCCTCCAGCTTCTTGGCAATACATTCCAGCACCACTTGGGTGTCATACTGTCTACTTTGAATGTCATGAATGTGCCCCATGAGGATATCCATATGAGTCTCACCCTTCTATGAAACATCAACCATATCATCGTCCAATAGAATGAAACACACAGCCACTGAAAGCATAGAAGCCGAGCAGAGAGACTGAGCAATCTCGTAGACATTCCACCTTCTCCACTTGCAATGCCATTCTTCCCCTTTTCTACCACTCTTCCTGCCAAAATACTCTTCGCATCCTTTCTGCCACTATCAAGAAGCCATGACTACGACAACCTAAACAAATGAAAATGCAACAATATCTAGAAGATTGTTCAAATCAATGTAGACACTAAAGGCATAATAAAACCTCCATGGCATACAGCTAAGCACAATGTCTAACGTCACTCCCTCTCGCCTCGGCCATAACACTACATCACTATACAACCTAATAAAGACTGATTTTATTGTCTGACGCGCACCTATTCCGACACTTTATCAGGCGAATAAAACAATAATTTTAAATCATACCTATAATGATGATGAATTATAAAAAAAATAATTTTAAATCATACATGATGAATTAATATATCTGATGATATTTAGCCAACCTTTTTTCTAATTCCTACTATATTTTTTAAAATCATATTACTTATTATTAGAATTCTCTTAATAAAATATTTAGTTTCTTTAGAATTAAATTAGAAAATAATTTTTTTATTAAATTAGTGAATGTTATTAAATTAATATTAAAATTTTCTTGAAAAAGTAAACTTTTAAAATTAATGAAATTATTTGAATTTCAAAAAAAAATCAATGTACAAAATACAATAAGAACAAATATTTGAAATATTAAGATTAATTTTAAAATAATTTATTTACTTATATAAAACATTTAAACATAAATAATAATAAATAAAAATTATAATCAAAATAATTATAATATTTAATTTTAAAAAATACTTGTATAAATAAATAATATATTTTATTTAAAAACATCTTATAATCATCATCTTAACATAACAGATTAAAATTATTATTTTGTAAAAATAAATATTTAAGTGTTCAGTGTTAAAAATTAAGATAAGATATAATTTTATTGCATGTTATTTGTAGAGCGGATTCTTATTGTCGTTTTTCTTTTGCAAATATATAATTGATTTCAAAATTGAAGTTTATTTACATACATGGTTGTTATGTTCAATGTAGAAAACACATGCCTCAGCCAGATATTCCTAGTTGTACTCTCAAAGCGAAGGAAATTCGTACTGATGAGCTATGTGGTGGAGGCCGAACACAATACAATGCTTCAGCTGAATCATGGCTTAACCAAGTAAAGAGCACACTGGGTTCTCCAGATAAAATTTGGCAAGTGTCAAAAAAAGTTTGTATTTATAGGGTGCCTAAACGCATGATGATTTCTGATCTAAAAGCTTATGTTCCTTCGATTGTATCGTTCGGGCCTTACAATCACAAGTTTAATCCAGAATTGTCTAAGATGGATCATGCAGTCCGTAGAATGTTAACAAGGGTGCAGATAGATGTGACCACATTGATTGCAGAGGTACAAATGTTAAATATTGAAATCAGGGATTGCTATGCAGAACTAATTGAATGGGATGAAGAAACATTATCTTGGATGTTCACAATGGATGCTTGCTTTATTCTTGAATTCCTTAGAAGCAGACGCGTAAGTAGCAGTAAGAGTAATCCAGATTGCTTTAGCCTTGTTTTCCAAACATTTGATTCAACCAACTCGATGTGTCATGATATAATAACTGATATTATAAAGGTGGAAAACCAAATTCCTTTATTTATTCTCATAAAACTACTGCAGTTAGAACATGGAGCCGGCTATGCAACACATTTCGCTAAAATGCTGAGCACTACAAAGTTATTTTGTGGATATCCATTTTCTCGATTTTCACCTGAGGTAGCTGAATCAAAACTGAAGGAACATATGATGAACGGACGACCCGCATACCATCTATTGGATTTGTATAGAATGGTGATTAAAAATCTGTTAACAAGTACAAGTGCGGAATCTGATACTCCTATTCAACCTGGTTGCTGCATCGATATACATCCTCGTTTTTCCCCAACTCCTAATAATAGCAGTGCTATTCCTAGTGCCGAATTGTTACATGGCGCTGGTATTAAATTTCAGCCAGGTAGAATCAGATTTGAAAAGAGAATTTTGGAAGTAGTACGCTTTCCCTCCCTCAAATCGCAATAGGGGACAGCACAGAAACATTGTTGGGGAACTTGGTGGCTTATGAAGAGTGCCAAAAGTGCTTGTGGTCTCCAGAGGACAATGTAATTTCACATTTTATAGTAATGCTAGATTATTTAACAGGTTCGGAGAAAGATGTTTCTTTACTTCGAAGATCTGAAGTAAAGATATAGCCCGCATGTTCAACCGTCTTGGGGTTGGAATCACATTCAGTCGAGTTACGCAAATTGAGGAGGTGATGGAAGAGGCGAGAGAACATTATAAGAGTCAGTGGAAGGTGTGGATGAACCAGTTTAAGGAAGAACATTTTTCAAAGCCATGGTATGTTGTTTCACTTGTGGCGGCGATAGCTGTTCTGGTCATGACCGCTGTGCAAACTGTGAATTCAGGGAAGTAGGGTAGAATTGTTTAATCCTTCGATCTTATTTGTTTTTAGCGTGTCCAGTAACTACAATCATTACTTGAAAGTTGCAGAGTTCTTTTACCATAAATACTAAAAATGTCAGTTTCGTTCGGGTAGTCATTAATTTTTAACTCTTATTGAGAGAATGATTTTTATATTATTTTTCTTCGGAAGCCACTTTATACACTTTAAATTTTTATTATTGGTCATTCTTAATAATATATTCTTTTAATGTATTTTTATTGGTTTTTATTTTATTTTATTTTTTTATTTATATATATATATATATATTAAATATAGTATGTAGAGCTTGTACATCATGGAGTGTCACATATAGAGTCTAAATCAGCATGCAAAATTGCAAAATCACTTCTAAACTTGTTGAGCCAATTATACACTGATATACAAAAAGTATGCGAAATGTTTAGCTAATTCAGTCCTAGAGAAACATATACAGTATTATCAAATACATTGCTTCGTGGATATACATGATGGCTGCTTTGTGCATAAGCAAAAACCACAGATTATGACCATATCCATATTGCTTACTGACTATCCACCGCCCTGTTAATGCTTTCAGCCTCTTCATTGTCATCTCCATCCACTCCAAGACCATTTTTAGCATTACCAACCATAGATTGCGCATCCAACTAAATCTACCTGACTGGGTGTCTTCTCTTGTGTCCATCTTGCACCTCCACGATCACATTGAAGTCTCTCTGAAATTCATTAATGGCTTCTAGGAAAATCTCATGCTCTGCACCTTCTAGCTGATATGCATGTCCACATCTTACTTCGGCCTTGCTAATCCTCACCAACCCATCTTTGATTAGGTTGAAAAACTTGGGCAGTGAGATCTCAATATGTAACGAGACCTACAAAGCAACATGTAGAAAAGTGAGTCTTCTAGCAGACTCAATAAGGGACATCCTAGTGCCTTTAAACTTTTCATCATTTCTAGCTTTCCAATTATGCCACATAATCTCTGCATAGAGAAAAATCTAGAAAGTTTTACAATATTTACTCATTTTCTTATCCAAGATTAACACATCTTTCCAAACCAACTTATCATTAATATCCCATATTCTAAAATTACAACATAATGATTTCTAAATTTCTTTAGCATACTGACAATAAAAAGGAAAGTGCTTTACTAATTCAGGAGTTTTACAAATATTGCAAATATCAATATCATCACAATTGGTTTTAAAAGGAATTCTTGGAAGCAACACTAACCACTTGAAACAAGCTTTCTTCAGCTCAAGACCACTGCACTAGACATCAGTTAGTATTTCTTGCCATTCTTTTTTATCTAAATCCAAATTCCAACAATAATTCAAATGCTAAAAACTAGTATTTGCACAAGTTAGCTCTTTATAGATATCCTTCCCTTTCAGCTTGGAGATAGGGCCCCCATCCTTCCAAACAGTGTCGGTGATCAAATCAAGGGCCCTCCTAGTAACCAAAGGGAAGACAACATCCTTGCAAGCTTCTCAAAGTGTAGAGTAGGTTTTGACGTTTGAGGATGGGAATTCAAACTCTACCGCTAATATGGTCCAACCATTTTTTTCCCCTCCGCCAGAATGTCCTTGATGGTTTTGACACCTTTTTGACTCCATTTCTTAGTAGAGCAGCCCTACAATAGGGTGGGGGTTTATTATTATGAAACAAATTCCACCAAATGGAGCTATAGCACTGGCATTTGACATTGCTCCTAAGGATTATGTCATTGGACTTGAATTGGGCATTGTGTTTGATTAACTGCCAAGCCTTCTAGAGGCTCCTAAAAACCAATGACCTAGCTGGGGACATAGAGGAGTTACTCAAAAGAATGTCACTCAAGGGAATCTTCTTCCACACTTTTGTTTGCTTAGGAATAACCATACTGATGTTGTTTCTTACCAACACCTTCTAGGGCTCATTTCCATCCAAAGCATTTAGAATCAATTTTGTAGCAAGAGAAATGCCTTGCATTCTCAAATCTTTTAGGCCTAAGCCACCTTGCATCTCCCTAGGGAAGACCAATCCAACTTCACAACATTTTTTTCCCTTCTTCCTTTCCCATCTGACCAAAGGAAATTTCTTATATTTTTTTGGATATCGATAACCTGATAACTGCATAAGAACCAAATAGATGTGAAGTGAATGCTATACGATGAAAGAATCTTTTGACAAGCTTGAATCCTTCTAGCAAGAGAAAGATACTTTTTATTCCAACTTTCTAACTTTTTCTCAAATTTGTCTTTAATCCAAGTCCACATTTCCTTGAGGTTTGGATCTCCAACAAGGGAGATACCAAGGTATCTCACCTAGAGATTAGAACTCCCCATTGAAAACTAAGGTCTTTGAACCACTCAAGTGGGTTATTCTCCCACCCAAGTGCAATAGACTTGTTATTGTTAATTCTTGCCCCAAAAGCCTTACAAAATACCTCTAGTTTCTTCATTAAAGATCCAGTGTTCTACTTGTCTAATTATAGGAAGAGAGAAGTATCATCTACAAATTGAACACTGAGCAACTCCCTCTCATCTGGCAATCTAATGCCCCTAACTCTCGGTGATACTATGGACTGCCTTAGTAAGTAAAAGAGGGCATCTAATGATATTACGAATAAAGCATGCACTAGAGGGCAGCCCTACAGTATTGACCTTTTGAACTTGATTTACTAAAAGAGTGCCCCATTTACATTGACATGTGCATTTGCATCCTTGAGGAGATCCACTATCTTAAAAAAAAGTATGCACTAGAGGGCAGCCCTACAGTATTCTCGCGGTGCAAAGGAATAAGAGAGGACCAATAAAAACATTTTTCAAGATTAAAATAATATCTTGAAACAACCACATGCTTCCTTAATTAAATTTTATTCTTTGAATGAAGTGTAAACACCAGGTCAACCAAACCAAATGGAAACACAAATAAACATTGGTGTAAATGCTTCTTGATCAGAATATGACATGCAAACACCACAACATGCTTCCTTATGCACATAGATACATCCCATTATCTTCTAGATAAATCCGCATCAACACAACAAAATTTAACCACTAGACATCTTTCACTAGTTTAATTGGATTGTATAAACTTGCACTGAAACACATAAACATGACTTTGAGATCACCAATCTTCAAGCCTCTTTGCCAAACCATAAAAAATATCTTCACAAGACATATCCTAGATCCACATGATTTGAAATGAAACAACAAAGACCTGTGGAGCAAAACCAATTCTCCAAGTCCACAAAAGACCAACTTTACCAAATCAGTTCATGTACTAGTGAATGTAACTCTCACACACCATCACACCAGAAACTGAAACTTTGGAGATATCACCACTCAATCCTCATCAACAAACCTTTAGATCCACATAAGCATAAGATCAATATAGGAGAAATGTGGAGCACATACTGGAGCACATTCTAAACACATTCAAAACTCTGACTTCTCTTATTTATTTAATTTTCTCAAAAGCACTTGGAAACTCATCAAACCATCACATCTACAACACTAAAAAGATAGTTCCATGTACTCACAACATCTTAGCAACATCTCAACTATACATGTACAATCTACAACATTAATGATAACACCACCAAACTTGCTCATACTTGCAACAACTTCTTCATGACAAATTAAGTGGGTTCTAGTAAAGGAGTGTATTGTATTCATGGGTATTTCCTTCGTTGTCTTGGAGGTGTAGCACTCAGAAATTAAGAGTGTTTTCAATCCATTTTAAATCAGTATTAAAGAGAAAATTAAGAGTATTTTCAATTTATTCAACCATTATAAAAAGGTTTCTAAGTAGTCAACATCGTCCATAACACTTCCAAGAGAGCTTAAATAAAAGAGAATTTAAATTGCATTTCATAATTAACAATAATATCAATGTAATGTATCAAGATTATACAAAGCATAAGTATTTCAATGACTTTCTCATATCAATATATATTCAACCTCTCTTGGAGGAATCAATCCTTCAAATAGAAACATCTTTTCTATGCTAAGTTATAAAACTTTAACTTTCAAATCAATGTTACATTAAATACTTTCAAATCATACTTCCATTTCAAGTTCAACAAGAATGTCAAAATACATATACATTTACAATGAGCTTCACAAGACAAATCTGAATAATACATAAGTACATCAATAGCAAATAAACTTGGAACCACCAACTGCCGTGATGCCTTGGTCTTCTTGTGAGCTGGGGCCAAGAATGTGATTCATGCACATTTTCTGCCCAACCACAAAGTCCATGACTTCCCCGGGTCCCTTCCTAACTCGAAGGAATCCCCGGCCCTGCATAAAGGAGCCTAGCAACCCGAAACAACAAAACAGGAAGGAAATCTCGATGCGTGCCTAATGCCTATATGCATTTCTAACATGAGAAATAAACACATTTCTTGCAACAGGAGGTGGCAGAGACTCAAATACATATAAATTTCTAGGCTTTTAAAACAAACCCATCTATTTCAATGGTACAAGTGCTTGGCCAAGCAAAATAATACAAGTGAATGGTAGTTTAGAAAAGGTAATACTACCGTCTTTGTTTGCCCACCTTCGGCACCCTGTCCCGGAAGTTACCATAGTGAAGTATGAATAAATACCAAAGCAGAAGGTTACACATTTTCATACATGTTTCAATCATTCAATTAATTCTAAAAGAATTTCAAATGTGAATCCTTTGTAATTCAATTGTAAGATCTCGTTTATTCCTTTGTAAGTAATCCCTTTTCTATTTGGAATAAAGGCTTTGCTTTTTTTAAAAGAAGGACGTATATGTCTTAATACTTTTCAGTGCATTATAAGAAGAAGAATTAATCAATTTATTTGAAAGGAATAGTGTTTTCTATTTTCAGTATGTATTCCTAATTTTTCCAAGCTCATACTGACTGATAGTGTAATTCCCAATTTCAATACAGGGTTCAAAGTAATAATAGTATACTGAAATAATGCAATTTATTTAGAATTTCAGAGGTTTGGAAGATAATTTAGTATTCACATTTTATATTGTATTCCTTTACTCAGGGTATACTTCTGTAAGTAAGTATATGTTTAAGAAATCAAAATGCTTTCCAGTTTACATGGTTTCTCAAAACCTTTCTGTTCTTGTTTCAGGTTTAATATTACTGAGATATTTGTGTATAATTAACAGAGTTCATTCTATTTTCTGGAAATGATTTACCTGCTTCAATTTGTATTTTGGCACATAATTAACAGAGTTCATACTATTTTTTGGAAATGGTTTTCCTGTTTCAATTTGTATTTTGGCACATAATTAATAGAGTTCATACTATTTTCTGGAAATGGTTTTCCTGTTTCAATTTGTATTTGGCACATAATTAACAGAGTTCATACTATTTTCTGGAAATGGTTTTCCTGCTTCAATTTGTATTTTGGCACATAATTAACAGAGTTCATACTATTTTCTGGAAATGGTTTTCCTGTTTCAATTTGTATTTTGGCACATAATTAACAGAGTTCATACTATTTTCTGGAAATGGTTTTCCTGTTTCAATTTGTATTTGGCACATAATTAACAGAGTTCATACTATTTTCTGGAAATGGTTTTCCTGTTTCAATTTGTATTTGGCACATAAATGCATGGATATCTATATATATATATGTATATATATAAGTATATATATATATATGTATATGCAGCCAATTGTATATATATATATATATATGTATGTGTGTAGAAAATCATGTACAGCTGTGTATAATTTGACGAAAGAAATTCTGGTTTATAAATCTGTTCAAAGAATTCACTGGCCGTGCACACAGAACAGGGTAATTTTTACATGGTTTCCTTACTGGCATTGAGCGACTAAAGGGCTCAGGGAAGCCCTTGCCCCTCCCATGGGGAGGGGGCGGGCTGTGAGGGGCTCGCGCCTCCTCCACATGTCGCGGCCTGTGGAGGGCGCGAGCCTCCCACAGTCCACGACCTTCCCATGGGGAGGGCAAGGGAAATAATCCCTTCCTCTTTCCTTTGTTTAGCAATTTCAAAACTCAGAATAAAGAAAGACATTTTGCCCAGTATAAACTGCATTCAAATTTATCTCAAAGACATTTTGATTTTATTCAGATGACAGAATTTTTATGCAGACCAAATATGCAGACATATATATATATATGCATGGGAATTCGAATTCCTGTGCATATATATATATATGCATAGATATATATATAGGTTATATCATTTCAATAAAATGCAGACTTGCAACAAAATGAAAACCCTAATTCTGAAGGAAGAATGTGTATTCTATAATTGCAACACAGAGAAGTAAGCTGTTACCCAGATTTCAAAACGAAATTGGAAAGATTTCTCAGTTGTTTGTACTCTAATCAGAGAATAAAACATTTCATTCCTTCCATTTCCTTACTGCAGTTTTAAATAAAATTAAAAGAAGGCATAGCAATGAAAAGAACCTGGCAAAATTTGCTTCCAGTGCAGATGCCTAACAATACCTTCTTCGCCTCTGTTCCAGAGCTCTCGGATATCCTCAATCGAAGTCCTCTTTTCTTTCTTAAAGCCCTCTTCCTCTTTTTTGAGGATCATGCATAAAATTTCCAGATGACAGATCAAATTCTCATGCAATTCTTAAGGATTGCCACATGCCAAGTGAATTGTTGGTTTTAAGACAAAATTTCCAGAGCCCAATGTTCTCTCGGGCTGTTCATTCTTCATTAGTTTTGGAGAATTCACCATATACCAAAACAGAAATATATATATATATATCCCTTTTTATGTAAATTTATAATTTCATTTTAAACACAATGTTATAATCCATTATTTATTTTGTTTTATTTATTTTTTTAATTATACTTTAAAAAAAAATAGATTTTTCCTTTTATTGCTCAAATAAAATGGAGATTAATTAAAATAGAATAAGCCATACTATTTCCACAATTTCTAAGGTCAATTAAACCATATTTTAAATTTGCTATGCTAATCAATTTCACGCAATCACATTGAAAAACAGATATGCCCTAATGCAGCTACATGATTTAAGTGGTGTGTGCGTAATCGAGAGCTTCTCCTCTTTTACCCTGTCGGGGAGCTAACCTTCTTTTCCTCAATCACATTCTTGGCCTTCGATCACCTGCAACTCATATGCACTCAGGCGTGCAAAAAAAACGAAAATGTATTAGTAACCATTATAGAAACATAAATTTAAACAATAATTAATCAACATTCCTATTTTATATAAATGCATTCAAAATTCTTGAAAGAAAACAATTATTTGTTTCTACATTCCCATACATCAAAACATTGTAGTATATTATATTGCTTTAACACGTATCATAATTCGTATCTTAAATCTCATAAAGTCATGGTCAAACATTATCAAAATAAGTCATGGTCAAAATATCATCAAAGTATGAGACGTGACATCCTTCCCCTCTTGAGAAGAGACATCGTCTCGATGTCTATAAGCAAATTGCATAGTAAAATTGAGATATTAGTACTTCGTAAGTCTCTATAAGGAAAATGTAATTATGCTAAGGTCTCAAATGAGGAAAGATTCTATCTATATCCTCAGCATTTTCCCAGGTGGCATTATCCACCGAATATTGGTCCCACTGGACCCTGTATTGCATAATGTCTCTATTACGCAACTTAACGTTGCGCTTTTCCAGAATCCTGACGGGTTCCACCTATATCACTCCTGGGTCCTGGACCTACAGTGCACGCCAATCAAGGATATGAGCAATATCTGGATGGTATGGCTTAAGTACTGAAACATGAAACACATTATGTATCCGGGATAGAGCTGGTGGCAGAGCAAGCCTGTAAGCAACTGGATTCACCACCTCCAAAACATCAAAGGGGCCAACAAACCTAGGAGCCAACTTAGAGTTCTTACCGAAAGAGATTGAACTCTTATGTGGCCGAACCCTCAAAAAGACCTTATCTCCTGCAGAGAACTGCCTAAAGCTCCGGTTCTTATCTGCTAGACTTTTCTGTCTATCCGCAGCCTGCTTCAACTTTTCCTTAATGATTTTCATTTGGTCTTCCATTTCTCTGAGCATCTCAGGGCCAATCACCACCCTGTCTTCTACTCTGTCCCAACTAATGGGTGTTCGACATTTACGTCCATAAAGGGCTTCAAAAGGTGCCATGCCCAAGGAAGCATGGTAGGAGTTGTTATAGGAAAACTCTACCAAAGGAAAATACTCCTCCCACTTATATTGCTGCTCCATGCAGTACATGCAGAGGAGATTTTTTACTACCTGGTTCACCCTCTCTGTCTAACCATCGGTCTGAGGATGATATGCGGAACTGAAATTTAATTTAGTTCCCAGGGAAGAGTTTAATGTAATCCAAAACCTAGAAGTCATTCGAGTGTCTCGATCTGAGATGATCGTCTCTGGCACTCCATGTAACCGGAAGATTTCTTGAACAAATTTCCTTACTAAAACCATTGATCCATCCTTGAGATTTCTCGGAATGAAATGAGCAACCTTTGTCAATTTATCCACCACAACCAAGATGGTATCATGTCAGTTTTTAGACATTGGTAGCCCCTGTATAAAATCCATAGTGACAACCTACCATTTATACTCTGGTACCCTGTGAGGATATAAGAGTCCTGCCGGATGTGCATGTTCAGCTTTGACTTGCTGGCACTCCAAGCATCGGGCTACATGGGATGTAACATCCCTTTTAAGTCCTGGCCAGAAGTACAGTGGTCTAAGTCCTTCCATCATTTTTGTAATACTGGGATGTCCTGAGTATGGAGCATTGTGGAATTCTTCTAGCACCAACTCTCTCAAGTTTGCAGAACTAGGAATGTACATTCGTCCCTGGTATCTCAAAAGTCCATCTGATTCTAATATATAACCCTCATATCGACGATCGGAGGGATTTACCCCAAGGGCTTGTTTCACCTTTCCATAATATTCATCCCCAAAGGAGGATTGCACTACTTGTTGCCTGAAATCTGATTTTATGGTAACCATGGCTGCAAGGTGCCTCCTTCTACTCAGCGCATCAGCCACTCTATTTTCCTTACCTTTAATATATTCAATCCCAAAATCATACTCACTCAGGAATTCCAGCCATCGCCTTTGTCGGGCATTGAGATTAGGTTGAGTGAAGATATATCTCAATCCTGCATGGTCTTTTTTAAGTTCGAAAGGCTTTCCCAAGAGATAATGTCTCCACATTTGTAAAGCATGGACTAAAGCTACCAATTCTAAGTCATGTGGTGCATAATTTAATTCATGTTGTTTTAACTTCCTTGATTCATAAGCTACCACTTGCCCTTCTTGCATAAGAATTGCTCCTACCCCTTCTCCTGATGCATCAGTACTAATTGTAAAATGGCCATTCGGATCTGGCACAACTAGGATGGGTGCGGTAGTGAGTTTCTTCTTAAGCAGCTGAAAAGCTTCCTCACATTTATCGCTCCATTCAAACTTCTTTTCCTTCTTCTACAGTGCAGTGATGGGTGCTGCAATTGTTGAGAACCCCTAAACAAACTTCCTATAGTATCCTGCAAGTCCCATCAAACTTCGAACTTCAGAGACATTTTGCGGGGCTGGCCAATCCATAATTGCCTTAATCTTTTTTGGGTCCACTCTTACCTCTTTTGCTGAAATTACATGACCTAAATAATGCACTTTGGATTGGAAGAAGGTACATTTAGACATTTTTCCATACAGCTTATGTTCCCTTAGACGCTGCAACACAATCCTCAAATGCTTCTCATGTTCTTCCTCTGACTTAGAATAGACCAAAATATCGTCAAGAAAAATTAGGACAAAATTATCCAAACAATCTCGGAAGACACTATTCATCAGGTTCATGAAAGCTGCAAGAGCATTACTTAGCCCAAATGGTAGCACAGTAAACTCATAGTGCCCATACCTGGTTCTGAAGGCGGTTTTGTGTATGTCTTCTTCCTTCAGTCTCAACTGGTGGTATCCTGATCTTAAATCAATTTTTGAGAATACCTTGGCATCTTTCAGCTGATCAAACAAATCATCGATGCGGGGGAGCATATATTTATTCTTGATAGTGACCTTGTTAAGCATTCTATAATCAATGCACAACCTCAAGGTACCATCCTTCTTTTTCACGAAGATGACGGGTGCTCCCCAAGGTGACACGCTTGGCCTAATAAGACCTTGCTTCAATAATTCTTCTAGTTGGGCCTTGAGCTCAAATAATTCTGTTGTATTCATCCTGTAAGGAGCCTTAGACTGAGGCTCTGCCCCTGGAATCAGATCAATAGAGAAATCAAACACACGCTTAGGCGGGAGCTCAGTCAATTCGGTAGGAAAAACATCCTCAAATTCTTTCAGAATGGGATGATCATTAATTGAGGATTCCTTCTCATCAAGGTCCTTGACTTTTATTGCAAAGATAGTGCATCCCTTTCGACTTGCCTTTTTCAACTGCATGGCGGAGACCTGCCTAAGCTCTAAGGGCTTTTTAATGCCACAAAGCTCCACTTGGTTTCCTCGGTCATCAAGACATTTAATTGACTTCTCTTCACAGTCCACTAGAGCCTTATGTTCAGAGAGCCAATTTATCCCCAATATCACGTCGTAAGACCCCAATGGTGCAACATACAAGTTCACCTACATCTGAAGGTTAGGGAGTTCAAGTTTGCTGAAATACATGCATTGCTCTACCTTTTTCTCTACCCGGTTTCCATACTGAACTTTCCAAGAATTTGCCATAAAACTTGGTCTAACTGATATTTTAGTCAAAACATGAGGATCTATAAAACTATCAGTAGCACCTATATCAATTGGAATAAAAACAGGGCATCCAAATAATTTACTCGATAACTGGATGGGAGTTGCTTGATAATCTGCCTGGCGATTGTCAACCGCTGCATGAATATGATGTTGATTTCTGTTATTTTGCTTGTTATTTCTCTGAGGGCACACACTGGCGTAATGCTCGCCTCCACAGGTATAACATCCTCCACGAGGTGCTTTGGTTTTGTCAGAAAAATTTCTCCTGTTATTATCATTCCTCTTATTGTAGTTGCCCCTTTTGTTGTTATTGTTTCTGTTTCCTTCATTGTGGTCCTGGGGACTACCATCCCTCTTCAAATTTTTGATTTGCCTATTTTCATTCCCTCGGCTGTCCTGTTTGCTTTGACCACCCTGATTGCTATTATCTTGACGTTTCCCTTGGGATTTCTTATTGCCATACTTGGCTTCCCTGCTCTTCCTATAGTTAGCAGCTTGTTGCAACTTGTGTTCCTGTTTGATTGCTAAATCAAAAACTTCATCCATAGTGGCTGGATTGTGCAGATCTATTTCATTTCCAATTTGAGGTTTAAGCCCCAAAATAAATTTTCGAACTCGGAATCTCTCATCATGCTGGTATTGGGGTGCGTACTTGAGCAAGTGAGAGAATTTCTCCCAATATTGAGTCACTGTCATGCCACCCTGTACAAGTACCTGGAATTCTGTCATCTTCTTATCAAAATGAGATTGTGGTAACCACCTCTTCCTAAATAGTTGTAGGAACTTATCCCAAGTTACCTTTCCATGCATAAACTGCTTATCCGCCCTTTCATTTTCCCACCAAGTAGCAGCCTCACCGGTGAGTTGATATGAACCCCATTCAGCCTTTGTTTCATCTGATAGATTTCATAGGGCAAAATACCTCTCCATTTCTATAACCCAAGCTTCTGCCCCATCTCCAAAAGTTCTCCCATCAAACTTCGGAGGAGTGACCTTCTTTAGGTCTTTTCCCAGCTCCTCAGCCACCCTATTTAGTTTTTCCTCTTTTTCAGGTGGTTCAACATTTGCTTCTCCATCAGTTTCATTTGTGTATAATCCTTGATGGCCATCTCGCCTCCCTTGTTCTAATTCTTCAATTCTAACCCCCTGGCTTTGTAGCAAGGCCAAAATTTGATCTAGTTTATCATTGGGACCTCCACGAGATCCACCAATTCAATGGTACACTCTATTTTCCATTTTAGGTCACCCTGATTTAAGACACAACGTTATACGTAGTTAGGCATAGGTCCTAGAGTTGAACCATGCTGCTCTGATACCAAGATGTAGCACTCAGAAATTAAGAGTGTTTTCAATCCATTTTAAATCAGTATTAAAGAGAAAACTAAGAGTATTTTCAATTTATTCAACCATTATAAAAAGGTTTCTAAGTACTCAACATCGTCCATAACACTTCCAAGAGAGCTTAAATAAA
>VDFB02058242.1:589140956-589402796 GCA_007258455.2 Sequoia sempervirens | reverse complement strand
TTGTTTTGGAGTTTATTAAAGTCTAAATGTATATGTGGGGAGGCCGAAAAGTCATGTGCTAGGTCGATGTTTTAGGTCTTTAGGACTTTTCCTTATGCCTTAGAGAAGTATGGGTTTGTGCCTTATGTTATTGATTTAAGTGAAGAGCAATTAGGGATGTAATGGTGAATACCTCATGACCTAGAGTTGTTTTGTTTTGGGTCAGTTATCCATTTAGGGTTTTATTTTTGATTGATTTTAGAGAAATCAATGAGATTTTGATGAATATGGTGATGTGTTAATATATTTATGATTTTTGAGAAAATCAGATATTGTAATGGAGGGATAAGAAGCTTTTCATTTTTGCAAAAGATTTTCAATCTTTAATTGCAAAAAATGGACAACTTGTGCAAATCTGCATCCTGTAAAGCAGAGTCATAAAGCGATGTTCTATAAATTGCTTTGTGTTTTCTTGCTATTTTTAGTAGATTTTTGTTGACTTTTACTCTTGGTTAGATTTCAGACCTATCTTGGAGAGATAAGATGTTTTTTTGAGCTTTTAAAGCAAGATCAGCCTATTTTTAGAGGCTTGACAGTGTGATCATAAAAGCAATATGCTTTTTCTGCTTTTATGTAGTTTTGAGACAGTTTGAAGCCTTTTTTCCTGGAGCTTTTTCCTAAGCTTGGATTAGGGTTTCTTGAGAGCTATGTTTTCATAGACTTAGTCTTTTAGCTCTCCTCTCTCAGTAGTTCAAATCAGAGAATTCCTACTCATACACATTTTGGAGATTGTGAACCTGTTATTGTACTTAGTTTCAGTTTATGGTATTCTCCTACTGTTGAATAAAGACAACATTCCTACTTCTCATTTTTGTGCCCATTTGCAGTTTTAGTTTGATTTTATCTTGTGATTTTTGTTTACAGAATCTTTGTTTTGTCCTTAAACTGTAAATTCTTAATGCAGAAAGTTCAAAAATACAGGTTGCATATTGTGCTTCAAGTTGAGTCTTCATGCAAATCATTTATGTATCGATTGTTCTTGAGAAGTTGTGAAATATTGCATCTTTCTAAAAACTGTTTGTGAGGAAGAGATCATAACTATCATTAAATCATTATTAGGTTTTGAAAGTCATCTGTTAGAAATAGGTTTTTATGTTCAGTCATCTTTTATCCCTTTCCCTCAGAAGTTTTTTTAGAATATAATTCATCATTCGGAGAACCAGCTTGCTCTGGAGATTCCTTCTTCATTCAGATCACCCACATCTGAAGAAGGTTTCCATGTTTCAGTAGATTGCTGAGTATCGCATTCAGCAGGGTGCAAATTTATTGATAACAATTAGTTCAGAATTTTTTTTCCTTACTCATGAATAGCTGGATATTTATTCTACACAGGACCTAGAACTATAATGAGAAGATGCATCAAAGAAGATGAAGTATATGATATCCTCATAACATGCCATGATGAACCTTTTGGGGGACACTTTGCAGCAAAGAGGACAACTCTTAAGATTTTGAATACTGGCTATTATTGGCCAACACTTCATAAGGATGCAGTATAAGCTTGGAGTTGGTAGTGGTGTCTATATAGGAAAATATGTATTCATCAATAGTGTTGAGTAACTAATGATTCATAATGTGTGACAAAACCTACGCATACAAGGTGATTATCCATATGGAGAAATCACCTATTTGTTGGTATGTTTAGTTTGTTATTTCATAATATGGTTACAATATAGTTGTGTAACTCTTGGTATTCCATGTGTTTATTGGATAGTTAGACGGTTGGGATTCCATGTGTACATATATATGTATAATCTTGTGTGAAGGTGTCAATATTGGAATGTTGGAAAATTTGGAAAAGGTTAGCATTGGATTATAGGACATTATTGATGTAAGACACATAAAGTGATTATAGAAGAGTAAGCATAGTAGATTGAGACACTATAAAAATTCTTGTTGTGTTGAATCCTTGATCTTAAATAATATAACTATGAACATCTTTTGGTGGTGGGGTTTTCTCCCATAAGGGTTTCCTATATAAAGTTTTTAGTCTTTTGTAATCTTATATGTGGATATTATTCTATTTACTTTTGTTAATGTTTCTAGATTGATTTTATAAATATTGTTGACTATTTTTAGATCACAATATCTTAAATTTCATCCTAGTCTATTGTTTATTTGCAATAGGGCATGGATCCCCAACAAAATTCTTATGTTTTTATCCTTATGACTATAGATGTTGACTAAATGCTCTCTATGATGATAAGGTAAATATTAGGTTAATGAATAAATAATATAAAATTATCTAGGGATTTTTCATTTTATAAAACACCCCATCATTTGAAATTTTGAATATTTCACACTTGTGTTAGTGGGTAAGAACTGCTTTGGATATGGTTGTATTGGGCCCATCATTAAATTTACTATAAAAATTGGGATCAAGGCTACACTTGTGGTATTAAACCAAGCTCAAGGCTACACTACAACTATGAAACTAAATTAAGAGGATGAATATTAAAGATTTGATATTGTAGAATGCTTTACCTAAACCTGCTCAAACATGGACAAACAAGGAAACATTACTCCTTAAACAAGTTCAAACCAAACATTCCCCATGAAATTCATTCAAAACACAAGAATAAGAAAACAAGATGAAATATCAAATAAAAGCTAATGAAATATTATTCAAAATGCTCAAACCAACATCCCATGGGGGAATTGGTGCTACTTTGATGTGGAAAGTAGCCCTTTCCCAATTCCTTGATAAGCTTGGTGATGATTGATTGATCCTTGATGCAAAATACCAATATCCTTGCTATGAATGATGAAACCTTATGCTAATATGGATGACATGTGGATGAAAATGGATACTTTGAATTCAAAATAACTATAATAACCTTGCATAAACTTGTGAATGATTGTGGATTCAAATGAGCATAATGATCTTACATGGATTGTGGATGCCAAATCAAATAGAGAAGGCCTCTATTTATAATGGAGAAGGATTGAAGAATGGGGAATAGGAAGAATGTGGGATTAAACTTGAACCAATGGAATTGTGCCACTTGTCAACATGCTAATGAAGGAGAGTGGATCACATTTTGAACAATGTGCATGTTAAATGCATGTAGGTGGAATTTGAACTTGAAGAAGTGACTTGCACAAGAGGGGATGTAAGTGCATTTAATGCCAAGTTGGCTCAAGGAGAGGACATGTAAGAGCCTTTAATGCCAAGTTGGAGGTCAAACGTCCTTTGGGAGGGAGAATTCAAATAAGTGGATTTACATGTGCAACTTGCAAAAGCTAGAGGAATGGAGGATTAGTAGTAGAAGTTAATTAATGATTAATTAACTTAGATGAAATTAGTTTGATTTGACATTTGATTTAGATATTTTATATTTATTTAAATCAAATGAGAGGATAGTTAGGAGATTTTAATTAAATAAAATGATGTATTCAATTGAATGAAGAACTTTAGGATAAAATAAAGTTGATTTATTTAATCAAAAAGAGAAAATTAGGATTTGATTAAATAAAATTGATTTATTTAATCAAAGAGGAAACCTTAGAATTTAATTAAATAAAGTTGATTTATTTAATTAAAGGAGTAATTTGATGAAATAACCTGATAATGTGTATTATTTGATTAAGGAGGAAATTTAATGAATTTAATTAAATAAAGATTATTCAATTAAATGATTAGTAAAGAAATGATCAAGGAAAAATCGAAGTTAGTTAATCAGAATCAAATGCATGATATCAATCAGGATATTTCAAGTGTTTACAGATATAGACCCCCCCCAGAGAATAGGACTTAGATTTAATGTGAATACCAATTTTTTCATAGAATTGTATGTAATTCGAATATTAGAATTTTACACTCAAAATAAAGGGTCAAAGCAAGTATAAAATGAGTGTTCAGAGAAGTGTGAGTGTTAGAATTTTACCTTTACAATGATCAAATGCCCAAATTATAGAATAAATATGGTTTTGGAGCAAATTTTCAATACATTTAATTTTTTAATGAAACACCTCTATAAATTACAAAAAACTATTTAAGAAGACAAGAATAAAATGACATATGGAAAATTCATCACCAACAATTCACCGATGGAAAATTTGCTGCCAACAATTCACTGCCATGAAAAATTTATCGATGGAAAATTCACTGCCAAGTAAAATTCAATGCCAACAATTCACTACAACTAAAAATTAATTGCATTAATATTATTAATAAAATCAAAGTTTTCAAAATATATATTAAAAAATATTAATGCGGTTAATTTTCCCCACAGTGAATTGTTGGTGGTGAATTTTACTTGACAGTGAATTTTTTGTGGTGGTGAATTGATGGCAATGAATTTTCCGTTAGTGAATAGTTGGTGGTGAATTTTCCTAGAGTCGGATAAAATAGTTCATATATTAAGTAGTAGGTAGATTTTAGAGGAATTAATTTGGAGAAGGTGCTTTGTTGTCTTATAGAACTAATTTAATCAACAAGAATTTGGTTCAAAGGACTAATGGAAACATCTAAGTATAACCCATGATTATAACTATTATGTTTCAACCTAATCTTCACTTTCCAATACATCTTTTAGAAAGAAAAAGGACATTTGTTTTCATTGACCCCACATTATTATAGTCATATTAGGATTGAATAGAATATAGCATAAGGAATTAGAGGTCTATATTCATTATGTAATTGTGAGATTAACATACCTATGTGATTTCTCATTTAGTTTTATGCCCACCTTGATGGGAATGCATTAATAAAATAATATATAAATGAGTGTTACACTCTTGTGATAATCTTGGCTTATGGCTCAATCCCTCTCCATCTTCATTTCAATCCCATTGCACTTATTCACATGCATTCTCTACCTACTTATCCCTATTTCATCCCCTTTAACACTTATTTATAGACATTCACTCCCTACCTTGAGATACCATTGGATCATTGTTGTGTGCAGTGAAATTATACTTTAAGTGAACAACCTAAACAACTAAATTGATCAACACAATGAAAAAAAACACTTGGGTTAAGCATAAAGGTTAGTAAAATATGATAAAAAATGTTAAGGATAGGATCATAGAACAATATACAATAAAATGAATACAAAAATAAAATCTAAAAAAATAAAGACACAAATATACATGGTTCACCCAATATGGGCCATTTCCATGAAGAAACAACTATTCCTTCCTTCTATTGATCTAACAAAATGAAGGGATACAACCTACAACACATCCACTATAACTTGGACTCTTCTCTCTATCATAGTCTCCTCACACAATACAATACAATGTTTAGTCATAATACAATGCCCTCATAAAAGGGGGTTGGCTTCTAGGGCAAGAAAATCCAACATAACCTCTATTGTCATATTTCTAATCTAATGATGAATGGTCCAACTTTACAATACAAAATTATATGTAAAATATGGCTTTCAAAGTGAATGCCCTTGAACCCTTATCAAGGCACATGATCCTCAAACCCCTCATTGGGAGGGCCATCCCCCACTCCTCGCAAGGTGGGTACACTCCCTTGCAACCCTCCACAATGGTGAAGGTAGTTTTGCTCATGGATGGTTTCAAATGTGAGTGCTCATGCTAGCATCATAAGGTTGCATGTGAGATGAATGATGAAAATGTTGGAAATAGGATGCCATTTAATTGCAAATCCTAAACATTAATTATTTCATGTATCTCCTAGATTCTTGGAATGTGTTCAACAACACTAAGATTAGGATGAGATTAATATTTGATGAAATAATCATGATTATTGACATTTGGAATTAATTCTAAATGTAAGGAGCATGTATGGGCATCCACAGTGAGTTCTTAAATAATAGGGGCACATGGGGCACCCACATGGTAACGTGACACTCACCTTGTGTTTAGTTAACTATACAAAGTAACAGTTAACACTTATGAATGCATGTAAAGCTCCTAGGAGTTAGGGTTTGATGTTTGCATGCTTGAAGTTCAGTTTAGTTCAGTTCAGATTAGTTCAGTTTAGTTCAGTTTAGAATCAGTTCAGTTTAGTTATGGTTCAATTGTCTTTAGTTAGTTTCAGTTGTATGTTAGTTAACTTCAGTTAACTTGGAATGCATGGCTAATAACATTAGTTGTATGATAGATAACAAGGACTACCTCCAGTTAACAAGGGATGACCATTCTTGCATGAATGGTGTTGAGTAAATGTTTTAGTTAACTAGAAATCACTTGGAGCCAACTTGGGCGCTCGAGATGCTTTCTTGGATTTACCTCTCTTGCATGATAAGATATTTTTGAAGGCTCAATTAAGTAGGATTACTTCGGGGTGCCAACTTTGAGGAAGAGCTTTGGAATTATCACCAAAGTGAAGGATAAGTTGTAGCTTCAATTTGGGATGCCCAAATGCATGAAGCACATGTTGTAAGCTTTAGTCTTCACAAAATAACTCAACTTGAAACAATATGGCATACCTTTTCAAGGGCTTGAGCTTGTGCATTGTAATTATCACCTTTTGGAGATTACAAGGTTGCATATTGCCTCTATATCTCATTCAAGTTGAAGAGAGTTTTAATAATTGTTATTGCATGTGTGAAGAAGATTGGTAAAGACAGAAGAAGCATTCTCAATCAAGAATTGGAGCTATTGTATTTTAGAGATTGAATAATAGAATAATTCTTGGTGGAGTTTTTTCCCAAAAGGGTTTCTCCACGTTATATCTTGTGTAATCTTTCTCATATCCTGTCTAGTTCTTCTATCAACTTTTGTCTACATTTTACTATTACATTCTACAATAGTAAAATGGATTAATCAAGATAATCACCCACAAAGAATATATGTAACAAAGAAAAAGCTTACTTAGATTAGCAATATTAAAGTTTTACAGAGTATTAAGCTAAGAAAACACCTCATTTTTCAACATTTGGCATTAGAGCTAAGGTTGGGTAGAGTATTGGGACACCTTTCTCTTAAAGTTTGAAGGATTTATTGGCATAGTGGGAGTTCTTATTATTTTAGTAATTTGCTAATTTTGGAATTAAGTTTTTTGTTACAATGAATTCAAGGTTAGATAGTAAAAGGTTCAATGGTTCTAACTATGAAATGTGGAAATTAAAAATGGAAGATCTTCTTGAAGAAAGAGACCAGTGGTTAGCGGTTAATAATGAGACAAAGACACCTACAACTATGTCAGATTAAGATTGGGCTAAGTTAGATAAAAAGGAAAGAGGAACAATTAGATTGTGTCTTGCTGATGTTGATCTTTTAAATGTTTCAGTGGAAACCAGTGCATATAAATTGTGGAAAAGAATAGGAGACATTTATCAAACAAAGAGTCTAACAAATAAGTTGTATTTGAAAAGGAATTTATATTAATTGAAAGTGAAAGATGATGATTCAGTAGCACAACATTTAAATGCTTTCAATTTAATTCTCAGTCAGTTAGCATCTTTAGATGTAAAGGTTGAGGATGAGGATAAGTGCATTTTATTGCTTTGCTCTTTACCAGATTATTGGGAAAATCTAATAGTTGCAATTAGTGGTAATGGTGCAGATCCAAAGATGGACAATATCATTCCTACTCTCCTATTAGAGGAGATGAGAAGCAAATCTAAAACTAGCTCCAAAGATGCCTTGTTTGTAAGAGGTAGGCCTAAAGAGAAGGAATCTAAAGTAGACAAGAAAGGGAAGGGTAAGTCTAAAGGACGATCAAAAACCCGTGGTAAGAGTAAGGTAAAGTGTTGGAATTGTGGAACCTGGACATATCAAAAAGGATTGTAAGAGCAAGAAGAAGAGTAGTGGTGTGTAATACCCCTCCATTTTGCATTTTGGCTGGACAGTGTGTCCTTGATTGCTTTGATGTACTTTTTGGTTATTGGGATGTTGTAGCATGTGTGTGCGATTTGATCGATAATTATAGAGCGATAGTTTATTGGTGTGTTGTGATGTATCTTATCTGATGCTTTATTTGACATGTTTTAAATTGGTGTAAGGATGATTAGTAATTGTAACATGTTATTGCGTGAGATATTTGTTATGATGGAACTGTCAGTTTATGATGAGTGTATTGGTGGAGGGGACATGATTGTATCACTCGCTTGCGAGCGCCCTACGATTCTGAGATTTTCCCCTTCATGGTGTGTGTTATTATATCATATATATGCATGTTCGATATGCTCTTTGTTCGCAGGTTGACAGGTACAAGACATCAACTCCACCTGATTTCTAGGTTGAGCATGTCCATCTACTAACGGTAATCGACTGGGAGATAGTAGCTAGGTTTTTCGTGCCAAGTCGTCACCCTAGCCATAGTTTGTCGTCGGGTTTAGTAGTTTTTTGATTGGTTCATTCCTCTCTGGTTAGCTTTTTCAATTCGTATTTTAAAGGCTATTAAATGGTGGGTATGGATTAAGTTATGATTTAACATATCTAGTTTCAATGTTGAATATTATTTTATTGCATTGATCATTTGGGTTTAATTAATAAAATAATTTTTAGTCTATTGATAAACTAGGCAAATGGTCATAAATTAAATGAAATAGTTATCTTGCCATTATTGTTTATTTAGATTCAAATTTAAATGCAAATGGGAATCATGTTATATACTTAAGTTAAATTTAAAATGAAAATAGAAATGTGGATTATATTTCACTTTTTGAGTTTTGAATAAAACATATTCTTGCAACTTTGAGATTTTTGGTTTTTAAATAAAAACATGAAATTTTCAAATGCATGAAATAGAAATTTTGAAAGCAAATTGTTTTAAAATTTTGTAAAACAGTAACATTCCAAATTCAAATATGATGATATATGATACGATGAGGGCTGACCATTTAGAAAATTCATTTTGAGTGTTAGAATTTAAGAGTAATGGGATTTTCCAACTTGAAAGGGAATAATAAAGTTTCATCAGGGCTTGATTTGACTTTGAGGAAGTTGAGGCGAACTTTATGGGTTAAAGATCCGAAATACTATCAAGCTTTGAGAAAAAATCAGGTTCCTTGATTCTTGTTTCATTTTGAAAGAGTTTTGAATTTTGTTATACTGTTGGAAAATTGTTAAAATTCTGTTTGAAGATCAGTGAAAACCCATGAGGTTTTGTTTCCAAACTTGCAAACTTCTAGATCATGGAAGAAGAAACAACAGAAAAGATTCAACAATAGAGAATGAAAAGATGAATAAAAGATATTTCCATTTGTTTTAAAATTGAAACCTATAAAATTTGTGTTTGTAAATTCTTCAGAAAATTGTCTGAACCACCAAAAAACATTATATATTTATATATATATGCAACACATATATTCATAATAAATTACTATGGTTTGTTTTCAATATTATTTTACAAGATCTATTTTCCTTATAAATTAAAATATATTTGTTCATTGAATGATGAGATCTCTATTATTATTTAATAGTTTTACAAGAAAACAAATTTAAACAATATAAGTTGGGAGTAAGAAGAGGTCACAAGACCCAACCCCTGAGGAGAAATGAAGATATCATGTTGTTTAAGAAATCACTGAGTCATGTTCTCCTCCTGTAATGCGCCTATGTGGGCGCTCTTTTTATTATTTTAAAATTTAAAATCGAGTTTATTTTATTTTTATATTATATATATATATATATATATTATATATAGTATTTAATATTATATATATATTATATTAATATATATTATAATATAATATGATTTTTAAAATAAAATTTTGTATAATAATTGGTTTGGAAAATTAATAGTTGATTTTAAATAATTATATTTAAATAATAATCATATATTAAATATATATGTATATGTATTGTATATACACCAAGTATATACTTTTAGCCATATATTTAATATGTGTATTTATATTTAAATATAGATTATTTTAAGGTGACTATTCATTATTATAGTCAAAATAAAAATTGTTGTTTTTTTTAATCAAATGACTTTATCTAGCAAGTTGATTTTGGCATTTTAGTATGATTGAGAAACACAGAGTTATATCATCAATTTTAGGTTTCTCAACGATGCGAGTTTAACTTTAGTTACTTTTGAGCAAATTGTAAGAAACGTTGATTGAGTTGATTGGATTTAGGAAATCCTAACAAAAGTTATTTAGTTGCCTGAAATGCTTCTTGAATGATATCTTCTTTCGTTCTCGGTGTTGGCCAATGAAAATATTGTTTATGTGAGTTTTGATTTTAAAACTCGTGCTATTGTATTTTGGAAATTAAGGTTAGTGCAATGATTAAATTATTGTTAAAGGTTAGGGTTGTAATCAAAATGAATATGATTAATGTGTTTTCAATGACTTGTTTGATTTAATGGAATCTTGAAGTTCTTGTAAATGATTTGTTAAATGTGAGAATTATGTACATAATTAAGTTATATGGATTATAATTAGGAGCAAAATTGATTATATTTAATATGTGTAAAGAAAAAGGGTTATTTTATTACGATGTTATTATAATGGGTAGAATGTTACTTAAAAGTTCTATATTCTATTACTTTAAATGGTGAATAGGGAATGTTGTTGTTTTCTAGATTGCAAGGAATAGATAAGGTTCATAAAAATTATATGGTTTACAACTTATATGAATAATAATAAAAAAAAAGATTAAGTATATGATGTATATATGTACTTTGGTTCCTGTTTGATGAGAAAAGATGGTTATGTCAAAATACATCTTTAGTTATTTAAAGAACGTGTATTTTTATGATTGTTGATTTAAGCGAATTCTTGTTGGTATTGTATGGGAAATATTGTTATGATTGTAAATTTATGAGTGTACTTTGGTAGTTTTGAGTTTTATTTCCAGAGGCTAGGAACTTGTTGAGATTGAGTTGTTTATTCTTTTTGGAGTTGCTGGTTATGTAAGTCTTCTAGAAGGGTTCAACTTTTGGGGTTGCTACTATGTTAGTCAACCATTGTATTGCCTTGGGTAGGGCGTTTGGTTGTATCACCCAGTTTTCACGAGGATGGTTTGTCTCCTTTGTATTAGGAGTGGTTTATGTGGTTTGTGCCTCCTTTGGAAGGAGTGGAGTATGTCTTTTGTTGTAATGTTTTTGGAGCCTTCTGACCTTTGCAGGGTCCAATGTTTAGAGTAGTTTTGACTTTTGTTGCCTGTGTTGGATGCTGATCCTCCTTTGGTCTCCAGGTTTTTATCTTGATGGTTTGCACTTGGGATTTCCTTGGTGATTGGTTTTGTTTAGTATGTTGTCAAGTAGAAGTGTTTCTGTTAGGGGCCAAAGCCCAAAGAGATAAACTGGGAAACCTTCAAAGGTGGTTTAATCAAGTGAAAACTAAATCAATGTATAGATGTTAGGTAGTATTTCACACTAATTAAGATAATTGAGCCTCGCTCATGACGCAAATTGTATAGACTTGGGATGAGACGGGAAGGCCTGGAATGGCAAGGTCATCTATCTTGTCCTTACGAGAGGTATTTGATTCCACATGAGTGAGCATGGGTGCCGAGATTCGGTAGAGGCCACCAGGACAACCCATAGTGGGGGCCGGAGCCTAGGAAGATTCCTAGAGATCCCATGATGAGCTGTGTGATGAAACTCTTTCTACGACAACAGTTGGTATTTGGTTTTATGTGTATGGTCTTCTTATCATACTTGATCTATTTTATTTCTGGAAGCAATGTGACCTGTGTCATTGATGTTGGAGTTGTTCTTGTGTTATCCTTATGGTCGTATGGTTCATGTGATTGGTTGGGTCAGTGTGAGTTATCCTGTGTCTAGAGGTGGATGGTCTTGTCTAGAATTCCTTGTTACTATCTCCTAGCATGGGGGGTGATCCTTTGGGTATCACATGGTTGGGTGGAACATGCACCTAAATCCGTTGGGTCAGCTTTTTGTTCGTGTGGACGAGATTTCCAGTTGGAGAGCTCGTGGGATCCCGTTCTTTCATGCTTTATTCTTTTATGTTATTATTGTAATTTATTACCCCTCTTGTATCGAGGTGGAGGATGTAATTTGTAACCTTGTTTATTGGAATTACCTCATTTGGGGAATGAGTGTTGTAATCTTATTGTAATTCATATTATTGGGAACATGCGGTATTTCTTATGCCTTTGTTTTAATTTTATCATGGATGGAATGTATGAGTATTTAATTTGTTAAGTAATTAAATGTTATGTTTTGATTCTTGTTTCATGATTGGGTTTTAAGTAATCTCAGTCTCGTAACCTTAGAGGTTGTTGGCAATGGATAGTGATCTTCCATGTTATTTGTACTTAAAAATAAATAAAAATAGTACATTTGAGTAGTAAATTGCAACTTCCTCTAGGGTTGCGTGGCGGGGCATTACATGGTGCTTCTACAGAAAAATTTGATGACAGTAATGATGCATTAGTCATTTCTTCTAATACTGTTGTTGATAAGTCTTGGCTTATTGATTCAGGTTGCTCCTATCATATGACTCCTAGAAAGGAGTAGTTCTCTAAGTATATTGCATATGATGGAAGAAATGTCTTCTTTGGAGACAACAACACAACAAAGGTTGTTGGCAAAGGAGAGGTAAAATTGTGTTTTAGTGATGGTAGTATTTAGACCCTTAATGATGTTTTACATATTCCAGGACTTGCAAGGAATCTACTTTTTGTCTCTGAGTTTAATGATTCTAGAATGCATATGACATTTGACAAAGGTGGTTGCAGATTGGTGAAAGGGAATATGGTAGTTGCTAAAGGATCTCAGATTAGGACTTTGTTTAAGTTGAATACCTTTGATGTAAATATTTTATCAAATGTAACCAAAGCTGAAAATACATGTATGATATGGCACCATAGATTGGGCCATATAGGTGAAAAAGGTCTTAGGACCATTCTTAATAAAAATTTGGTTGATGGTATTCCTAATTATAATATTGGCAAAAATGACTTTTGTGAGCACTGTGTGTTTGGAAATCCATCTAGATCTAAATTTCCTAGTGGTACAAATAGAGCTAGAAAATTATTAGAGATTATTCACTCAGATGTAATGGGTCCTGTGGATATTGACTCTATTGGAAAATCTAGATACTATGTCACATTTATTGATGATGTCTCAAGATACACTTGGATATATTTTATGCATAACAAATCTGATGTGTTTATTAAGTTTAAGGAATTTAAGGCTTTAGTTGAGAAAAAATCAGATCATAAGATAAAAGTGTTGAGATCAGATAATGGTGGTGAGTACTGTTTTAAGGAATTTGATGATTATTGTAAGCATGCAGGAATAGTGAGACAAAAAACTACTCCATATACACCTCAACAAAATGGAGTAGCATAAAGGATTAACCAAACCTTAATGGAAAGAGCTAGGAGTATGTTAAGTAGTGCCAAGCTTGAACGGTCCTTATGGGCTGAAGCGATATGTACTTCTTGTTATTTAATCAATAGATCTCCTAGTTCATCTATTGAAGATAAAAATCCTTATGAGATGTGGTTAGGTAAGAAATCTAGTGTTGCACATTTAAGGATCTTTGGTTGTGAGGCTTTTGTTTATGTGCCTCAAGAAAAGCGATCTAAATTGGATCCTAAAGCACAAAAATGCATATTCATAGGTTATGGCGAAAATGTAAAAGTTTACAAGCTTTGGAATCCACTAACAAGAAAAGTTTCTTTATCTAGAGATGTTATTTTTAGGGAATTTAGAGCTTATTTAGGAGAAGGATACTTCTCGAACAATGCATTTTGAGACAAATACTAAGAAGCAACAAGATGCAAATGTTGAAGAACAAGTGGATGAATTGGAAGAAGAGAGTTCAAAGAGTTCTTTTGAAATAGAGGCTCAAGATGAGCATATTAAGGAACAAGAAGAAACTCCTTTGAGGAGATCCACAAGACAACGAGATCCCATTGATAGGTATAGCCCACCTAATTTCTATTGTATTTTTTCTTTAATGAGTACTAATGATGAACCCAGTTCTTACGGGGAAGCTTTGTCCTCAAACGAGAACAAGCTTTGGTCACAAGCTATGCACGAGGAAATGGAATCCTTGGATACTTGTGACACATGGGATCTTGAGAGTTTTCCCAAAGATAGAAAGGCCATTGGTTGTAAATGGATCTTTAAAAAGAAGATTGGTGCAGATGGTAATTTGGAAAGGTACAAGGCTAGATTAGTAGCCAAGGGCTACTCCCAGAGAGAGGGAGTTAACTTTAATGAAATCTTCTCTCCCGTTGCTAAATTAACTTCTATTAGATTCTTTTTATCTATTGCTGCTGCTTATGATTTTGAAATTGAGAAAATGGATGTGAAAACTGCTTTTTTCATGGGAATCTTGATGAGGAGATTTATATGAAGCAACTTTTAGGTTTTGTTGTAAAAGGAAAAGAAGAATTGGTTTGCAAGTTAAAGAGATCTTTATATGGATTGAAACAGTCACCCAAAATGTGGTACCAGAAGTTTGATGCTTTCTCATTAAAAATTGGTTATGTTAGGAGTGAGGAAGATCATTGTGTTTACATAAAAATTATTGATGATCAGCTTTTAATTATTATCTTGTATATTGATGACATGTTGTTTATTGGTAATAGCAAGGTAATGATTAGAGAATTGAAAGCACAACTCTCGAGCACATTTGAGATGAAAGATCTAGGGGCTGCAAAATATATCCTCAGTATGGAGATCACAAAATATATCCTCAGTATGGAGATCAATAGAGATAGAGGTTACAAAAAGCTTTGCTTAAGTCAGAGTAATTATGTTGATACTTTTTAAAAAAGATTTAACATGCAGGACAGTAAACCGGTTAATATTCCTTTACCAGTTGGCACAAAGTTAAGTTTAGATATGAGTCCTAAATCTAATTTTGATTTTGAGGAAATGTCTGAAATTTTGTATGCTAGTGCAATTGATAGTTTAATGTATTCAATGGTCTGTACAAGACCAGATATAGCACAAGCAGTGGGAGTTCTTAGTAGGTTTATGTCTAACCCTGGTAAAGAACATTAGACTTATGTTAAGAGGGTGTTTAGATATTTATGAGGGACTTCAAAGTATTGTTTAGTTTATCATGGTTCTAATAATATTGATATTATGAATAGATCATTGGACATACAGGGGTTTGTTGATTCAGATTGGGTAGGAGATCTAGACAGTCGGAGGTTGACAAGTGGTTATGTGTATACTTTGTTTGGAGTTGCGATTAGTTGGATGTGTAAGAGGCAACCAACGATTTCTTTGTCCACCACAGAAGCAGAGTACATGGTTGCCACACATGCCTCTAAAGAGGCAATTTGGTCATAGAGACTTGGGTCAGGTATTGGTTTTAATTGCAAGCAAGTTAGGCTTGAATGTGATAGTCAGAGTGCTATTTGTTTAGCCAAAAATCCTATGTATCATGCTCATACTAAACATGTAGATGTTTAGTATCACTTTGTGCGAGAAATGGTTGAGAGTGGGAAAGTATTAATTGAAAAAGTTGACACTTTGATTAATGTTGCAGATTATCTTACAAAGCCAGTTCCTACAGATAAGTTCTCATGGTGCAGGAAGGCCATTGGCCTTGAGTCCTGTACTTGATTTAAATTTATTATTCCTTGTTTAGAATAATTGAAATGTATAATGTCAAGTGGGAGAATGTTGGAAATAGGATGCCATTTAATTGCAAATCCTAAACAGTAATTATTTCATGTATCTCCTAGATTTTTGGAATGTGTTCAACAACACTAAGATCAGGATGAGATTAATATTTGATGAAATAATCATGATTATTGACATTTATAATTAATTCTAAATGTAAGGAGCATGTGTGGGCATCCATAGTGAGTTCCTAAATAATAGAGGCACATGGGGCACCCACATGGTAAGGTGACACTCGCCTTGTGTTCAGTTAACTATACAGAGTAACAACTAACACTTCTGAATGCATGTAAAGATCCTAGGAGTTAGGGTTTGATGTTTGCATGCTTGAAGTTCAGTTCAATTCAATTAAGATCAGTTTAGTTTAGTTCAGTTATGGTTCAGTTGTCTTCAGTTAATTTCAGTTGTATGTTAGCTAACTTTAGTTAACTTGCAATGCATGGCTAATAACATTGATTTGTATGATAGATAACAAGGACTACCTCCAGTTAACAGGGGATGACCATTCTTGCATGAATGGTATTAAGTAAATGTTTTAGTTAACTAGAAATCACTTGGAGCCAACTTGGGCACCCAAGATGCTTTCTTGGATTTACCTCTCTTGCATGATAAGATATTTCTGAAGGCTTAGTTAAGTAGGATTACTTATGGGCGCCAACTTTGAGGAAGAGCTTTGGAATTATCACCAAAGTGAAGGATGAGTTGTAGCTTCAATTTGGGATTCCCAAATGCATGAAGCACATGTTGTAAGCTTTAGCCTTCACAAAATAACTCAACTTGAAGCAATATGGCATACCTTTTCAAGGGCTTGAGCTTGTGCATTCTAATTATCACCTTTTGGAGATTACAAGGTTGCATATTGCCTCTATATCTCATTCAAGTTGAAAATAGTTTTCATAATTGTTATTGCAGGTGTGAAGAAGATTGGTAAAGACAGAAAAAACATTCTCAAGCAAGAATTGGAGCTATTGTATTTTAGAGATTGAATAATAGAATAATTCTTGGTGGAGTTTTTCCCCAAAAGGGTTTCTCCACGTTATATCTTGTGTAATCTTTCTAATATCATGTCTAGTTCTTCTATCAACTTTTGTCTACATTCTACAACATAAAATGGATTAATCAAGATAATCACCCACAAAGAATATATGTAACAAAGAAAAAGCTTACTTAGATCAGCAATATTAAAGTTTTACAAAGTATTAAGCTAAGAAAACACCTCATTTTTCAACAGAAAATTGATAGGATGAACTCCAATTTATAGATATTGGGAAGAATAAATGGATGGATGAAATTAAAAGATGAAAGCAATGGCTCATACTGGTTGAGAGCCATGGGGATATGAGAAGAGGACAAGTGTCCTCATTTGGTTGTCCAAGATATGGAGGGAGAAGGATTAAGGGAGAATCAATGATGAATATTTTCCTTAGAGGAAGGGATGGATAAGATTGAAGGGATGCTTTGGAGTACCCAAGAGGAATGGGAAAGTCCTTTGACCATGTGACATGATACCAAGGCCATGTCACATGCACTAAGGTCCATCCCTTGTGTACAAAAGACCCATGCCTTCAAGTACACATGTGGGAGTGTGAAGGATTAGAGGGGAGTTGACTAGGATTAGGTTGTGCAAGTGGGTGATTAAAGGAATAAGTGGATTAACCCACTTAATAAAAGGTGGAGAAAATAGATAAACTAAGTAAATGAAATATTTATTTATTTTTTGGGAAATGCATGGAGGACTTAGGTAAATAAATAAATAAATGGATTTATTTGTACCTATGGTGGACTATAGGAGGAAGACAATTTAATGATTTAAGCTAGGAATCAGGTGTAGGTGAATAGTGATGAATAGTGATTTTATTAGTTAAATAATAAAACATTATTTAATCAATAAGGATATGGGAATATAATAATTAGGGTTGTATTCAGTCAATTATAGAAGAAATATTCAAACAATGGTGATGTGCCAATTTAGGTGTTTACACCTACAAATCATTTTTGCATGACAAGATTGATCTAGGTCAATCTTGAGGAGCACAAGAATAATCCTTGAATTCCAAGACCGCAATATCAAATTCTAACTTTCTTGCCACCTTCTACTAGCCATTATAAAATGACCTAGCATGTACTTGTGCAACATGATGATCAAGGTATTTAGAGACATTCATTATGTACTAAATCATATGGAGAAGAATATCAAAAGATATGGTCATTTGTTAGAACACACTTCAATTCTAAAGAACAATAAAGGAACCAAACCTACATCTTCATCATATAGGCCACCTACATGTTTATGAATGTTATCTTCAACATCTCTCATCATTGTGAATTCAGTCTATCTAGAGGTTTGGTCTAGGAGAACTCATTCATGTATATAGTCAACAAACATTTAAATGGTGTCTCTAGACACCACCTTGACATATTTAGGTATTATTGTCATTAAGTGTTTTTGGATTAGATCGTGTTCGATTTTTTGCATCTAAAGGAAAAGGCAAACAAATTTAATTGCCACTTGCTGTGAACAATTTAACTATCAATCCTAACTCTATCATCTAAGTTAATTTGTACCTTATTAAATTCATTTATTTAATTAGCCTAGATAATTTATGTAAAAATAATTTTGTTTTCCCTCACAAATAGATATTTAAAAAAATTGTATAATTTTCTATTTGCTTATTCCTTTCTTTTATCACTCTTTCATTGTAAATATTAAATTAGCAAATAAAGTTGATTGGTTGTAGATGAGTATATTTGTTCTCTTCTTTTCTTGATTGTTGCTTTTTTAATCTTATTTAGTATGAACTTCTTATTAAAGAATATCCTTGCCCTCAAATCAAATAAAAAAAGAAAAAAAATAGTTATCTAACAAAAATTATACTTTTGAATCATTCACTAAAATGACTTAAATTTCCAAACATATAAGGTGAATATTCATTCTATATAGCTTGGAGTGTCGGCATACCATTTGGCGCAATATATATAATCATTCCATAAACTTGGAGTGCATGTATTTCGTAGAATTATTTCATATAACTTGGAGTGCATTGCATCATCTCATACATTATGTTTGACAAAATATCGAAGCCACTTTAGACAATTCTCTCTTAAAAAAATGGAAAACAACTGTCTTACATAGAATTGGCATCTTTCCTTTCTTAAGTGGATTATGACATGACAGATAAACGTACATCTAAACCATATTTCTTAGATAGAATTGACATCTTGCATTTTTTAAGTGGATTATGGCATGATGGGTAAATGTACATCTAGACCTTAAGCTATTCTTTAGTTAAATTTCCATAACACCAAAATCACTCAAAAATTGAATCATGATCAATCTCCTTTAGTTAAGTTGTGGGGATGTCAAAATATTTCAAAATTTGAATCATGATCAATCATGCTAAAACAATTAATCACAAGTAAATTGTGTAATAAAAAACATAACATCATCCTTAAAAACAAATTAATCCCTATTAATTGAGAGAAACATGAAGTAAAACGCATTAATAGTGGCCTACCAACCATCTAGACTCTTGAAAATCATCCCTCTTCACATGCTTGATGATATATGAAAATGACATGAACGAACTAAAACAGATCTATACCGAAGTCCACTGAATTGAATAATAAATAAATAATATAAAACAGAAGTAGAGTTCTTATTTGAAACAAATAAATAATTTAACCCCCCGGTTAAGTTTTTAATTAAACCCTAACCGACCTACAGAGGCCCAAGCATCCCTATAAATAATGACAGGTAGCTGGTATTCCTGGGAATGAGGAAATCAAGATCGGAGTAGAAATCTGTAGAAATTTTAGGTTCTCTGGGGTTTTGAAATGGCTGAATGGTGTGAGGGAGTAATGAACAAGATCTACGGCCATGCGCCAGATTCGTCACACTTTTTAGGTTTTGCAAAGCAGCTAATAACGGGTCTAATTTTACTGTCTTTAGTGGGGTTTACTGTGTTAGGAGTTGCCATGGGATTGGTAGTTTTAGCACCCGTTTTAATCCTGCTAAGTCCCATATGGATACCTTTGGGAACAGTGCTCTTTGTGATAATTGCAGGCCTTTTTTCTGTGGGGATTTTCATGCTGGGATTCATTTTGGGGGTTTCATGGCTGTATAGCTATGTAAGGGGACGGAACCCTCCTGGTTCTGATAAGGTGGATTACGCGCGTATGAGGATTGCTCATACTGCAAGCCATGTGAAGGACCGTGCTATAGAATATGGTGGGTATTTGCAGGGCAAGGTGCGGGATGCGGCACCAGGAGCTTGACTGTATTTTCTTTGTTTACAATTTCGAAACTCTTGCCTGTGTGTAGTTTTCCCCCTTTGTAAAGAGTGGTTTTGATCAGTTCAGTTTTCTGTTGGTTTTGAAAGTTTTTGAATTTTTTTTGGTAGGATATGTTTAAGTGGTTTCAATGATCTCTGTGTATATTGTGATCATCAGAAACATATGTCTGTAAGTTCCAAGCCCTGGATAAATTGGTGATAGTATTCATCAGTAAGTTTGTTAGTGACACTGTTTCTGATACAGAAATGAAGTGGCTTCTGTTGCAAAATTGTATAGATGAGTTGGATTGGTGGGAAACCGATTTGTACTATAATGTAAGAATTATGAATAATATATTTTATATTTTATAATTATAAACAAGAGCTTTCAAAAGAGTTACGGATAAGTTTAGCTTTAATACTTGTCCTTTCCGACATTCTTAATATTTATCCTTATCCTTGTTTTATCCATATTTGTTTCTATGTATCTGCATAATTTATTAGTTTTGACAATTATATTTAGGATCTCATTTTCTAGTATAAAGTTAGTTTTGTTATTTTTGTATTGGGTTTGAGTTACAAGGGAATATATATTTTTTAATTTTTATTAACTTCAACAAGACAAATGTAATTGCAAGAGATAAGTACATAAGTGACTATTATTTAATATTTTAAATTAGTATTTAATATTATGATATTTTACCTTGTTTTAATTTGTTTGTTATTTTTATTTTATTGAAAGTATTAAAGTATTCAATTAATTGTCAAGTTAAATCATAGAGTTATTTTATTTTCTTTTTAAGGTTTCAAATCTATACTTTTTGTCTTTCTTATCATTTTCTATGGCTTATTAGAATTTGTTGTTTCTTCTCATTGCTATATATTTTTACCTAGGACTTGTGCTTTATAGGGCTATTCATTTTTGTTAACCAAATACACTTATAGATAGTTCATAAGAGTATTATCATGTTCAAAAATTAAAATGGGAATACTTTTTATTAAAACGTAACTTTTGATATATAGTGCTCACAACATATTTCATTTACTAATTCAACACAACTTACATTAGCATCTTATTATGGTGCAATACAAGTGTGAAAATGATGCCACTACTTGTACCAAGGTCCATGCATGTAGAGGATACATAACAATTACAAAGCTTCTTAAAATAATATTTGTTTGAGCAAGTCATTAGCAACACTAGCCAAGTGATACCACGACCATATCAAATTGCAAAAGGGGATATTAATATGTAAATTATATGGTTGGACTTCAATACTTAGTGGAGAGTTAAACATGAGTGCCTTAAGTTAAAAGGGTACTTCATGGCACTTACTTTAAAATCAATCAAATACATTTAGCATGCTTGTGATTAAGATGAGTAAAACATGAGTGCCTTAAGTTGAAAGGGTACTTCATGACACTTACTTTAAAATCAATCAAATGCATTTAGCATGCTTGTGATTAAGATGAGTAAATTAATCATTTCACATGATGAATGAAGATATTATACCTTTAAGATGGTTTGCGGAGTCTTTAATAATGAAGAAAATAAAAATAATATTTACATGAGGGACTCTTTGAAATTATAAGATAAAGATTGATTTTACTTTATTACATTATTTCAAAAGTGCACTAATATATAACATAAGTTATGGAGTCTTGTGAAATGGTCCCCCACCATGCCTAAATTCAAATTCAAATGTATTTAGGTCAAGTAAATTCACTTTAATAAGATGAGGGCTTCATTGATGGGCATGTAGTATAACAATTGAGTTGTGTTGTAGCTAGAGGCACTTAGAGCTCACACCTAGAAGGTGTGAAGTTTGAATCTTCAATTTAAAAAAAGATTAGTGCTCTCTAGTGTTTTGGGCACTCAATTTTTTTGTATTGAAAAAAGTAAAACTCTACAACATAAATATAAAACAAGTAAAAACAACTACAACATAAATACAAAATAGTTGTAAAAACAACTACAAGCAAACATTATACATAAAATAAGTGTAAAAACAACTACAACACAAATACAAAATAGTTGTAAAAACAACTACAAGCAAACATTATACACAAATAATACCCCATCCATTAAAACAAGCGCACCTCCCTTGGGAGTTAAAATTACCCTTAAAACATAGACTAAAGACCATACAAATAAATTTGTGATGATAGTAATTCATGACAAAGCCTACCATTGAAAGGATGTAAAGCTATATGATCTTGTTTTTGCATGGATAAACAACATCAGGGGCATTTTAACAAGTCCCATGTGAATCTAGAATAATCTTCAAGCACAAGTGCTTGAGCATAAAGTAAGAACGTGAGTGGTAGGAGCAACATTATAGATCAAACAAATGGTACAAGTTGTCCATTCCAGCTAAGTGTAGGCATGTAATACCATCTATAACCATAGAGGATTATAGGGTATGCACCAAACTAAAGTGTGGAGTTGTAGGCAAGAAGGATTATATGGTATGCACCAAACTAAAGTGTGGAGTAGTAGACAAGATCTTAACTTGAAGCTGCGAAAGAAGATATTTTGCTTGCATATTAAATTCATTACTAGTAATGCAATACTCTTTTGTAGAGGAGGCTATGCTCACCATTTGGATACAATGGTTGGAAAAATAGTTAGAATTATGATCTCAAAAGGCGAGAAGGAATGGGACAAAGCAACCTGGCAACAAAACTTACAAATATTTTTTTATTATGATGAGCTGGCATGAGCTAGTTATCATGTTTGAGCACTAGAGGACTCGAGAAGAGAAAATTTCCATGACCAAAGGAAATGGAAAAGCGTAGGTATGGATGTTCTAAGGGCAGTCCATAACAACTTAACATGAGGGTAGAACCAAAAATAGTGTTTGAAAGTTTTGATCTTACCATAAAAGGGACAAGGAGGAAGTGGATGGAGGAACTTAAGGCAGATTCCTACTAGGAGTTTGACATGTAAAAGTTTCTAAGCAATGAGTTGGTATCGAGAGTTGGATTTAGATTTCCAAATTTGAAGGTGGAGTTTATTCCAACTGGATCTATTGAGGTTACATCTCCAAATTGAGTTGTCGATGAGAAAAGGGCAAGCAAGGCACAAGTTGCTTATAGAGGACTTTGAGAGGAAAGGCTTTGATGTTGCTACCATTAGGCCACTCCAATGCTTGAAAATGTTATAGTGACAACCTGAAGACATGAGAATAGTGAGATTAGGGGGCGCAATATTTTGAATATCCAACATAGCGGTCTCATCTCTGTAACTTAGATCAAAGCAGAGCTTAAGTTGATGCCATGATTTCCACTTAAAGCTAGAAGGATGCCATAAGTCCCTGAACACTTAGGTACCTCTCTTGAATATATACTTAGCTTTGAACCTAGAAATCATCGCCAATGAAATGTTTTCTTGGATAAGATGATTCCACCATATTGATAAAGTTGCAAAACTAAAACCATGGCTAAATGACTGGTCGCACCAAGATAACTTATGTGAAACCAATTTCCAAGTTTTCCATATGCAATTGAGAGGAGTTTATCCATAGACCTTGAAGTATTGGGCTAAAAAAATATTCCCAGTCCATTGAATATAGCTTCAAGCTTTACCTGTTGTTGGTATACAAATTTGCACTATAATGAATATTCTAAATTTTTGACTTTGTTAAACCCAAAAAGATAATTAAAATTTGCAAATAGTTGGTAAGGTTGCAATGATTAGACAACCTACCTCTACATTAAGAGGGACAACTCTCTTGTATGATAAATATTTGATTTTTCTAGTAGTATTTTTAACCCAAAAATACAAAAAGATTTCAAAGAGCAACAAAGAATATAGGATTTGGGAGAAACCTAATCAATAACCTACAAATATCAACTTAGTTTTCTTATATGCAATTAAAAATTATAATAACTAATTTCATTGCAACAAAGAGATAATACATCTCAAAATCTTACAACCAACACCACAAAGATTTTAATATGCAATAGAATATAATCAATTCTATGATACTTTAAACTTTTCAGTATTATATATTACGAAGTTTCATAGATAAGAGTGAATGATTCCATAATTTGATTAAAGGGAGATACAAAGAAAATCATTTATTCAACACACAAAAAAAAAACTTAAAAAATACTTGAACAATACCATTTAGATATATTATATTCTTGATTTCTTTATAGTGAGCTATATAACTCCAACCTTTACAATCCAAAATTATAAAAGCTTGAAAAGTCCTTTAGGAAAAGAAAAAACCTCATATATATATATATATAAAAGCTTCTTTTATTTTCTAACTAGCTTGTAACCAAATTTAATTTATAACTTATGAAATAATAAAGTTAATTTTTATCCAACATAAAGTTATAAAAGAGTCATATTTAAGTCATACAAAAATGACTTAATTTACAAATTATAAAATAAAATTTTACAAAAATTCTTCAATATTTTTTGACGAGTATATTTTCTCTTGTAGCTTTTGTTTTATCTAAGGATGAAAAGAGGATTTTGTAATTTCTATATCCTTTCACTCCAGTTGTCAAGGATTTTCTATAATTCTTTGCAGAAGGTACTTGCTATATTTGACATGTAGATAATTTCATTATCGTGCTGATAGTGGAATTTGTTAGTGTTAATATAGGAGTGTAAACTCAAATATCCTGTGAAACATAGGATCATCTTCAAGCTATGGATTGCCTATGGTGAAGATGAACATTCAAAGAGGGTTGGTTCCCTTGATAGACCTCCTATAAACTACTGCCTTGATCGGGAAAGGGGATGGAAGAATTGAAACTAAAAAGGATTGTTGATTCTAGGAGGTGATGAACCAAAAATATTAGACTTATACCTGTTGTTTCAACTCACAACTTCTCTAAAAAATTAGCTTTGCCCTATGCACAACTCAATTTCCACAAGGTCACACAATAATGTTTCCTAAAAAGGTTATATTTCAGGTTCTTGAAGGAAAACTGAAAGTTTTCACAACTACAACTACTAAAAGAAATAATACAACCTATGACCTATATAAGTCTTGCTTATTCTAGTGTAAAATGCTTTGCAATGAGATGTAATTCAAGGATTTTGCATTGATAATCACAAAAATAAGATCAAATCATATGCAAAGACATTCAACATACGAATTTAGAGAAGGGAAATCTACTGCTTTGTATTAAAAAAAGGAATTTTACTTGTACAAATATGAAAATACTATTTGAGAATACATAAAATATTGCTCTATATCTCTCAAAAAGAGTTACAATCCTTCTCTTTTGCATAAGGACAAAAGAGGAATTAAAGAACTGCTCTAAAAAGAGCTTAATGTTTTGTATTATAGAGACCTCCTCAAGATAACTGAAGTTGAACCTTGGGGAAGATGTCGAATTTGCATGAACATGGAACTAGATGTGAACTAGAAGTAGAATCATGCAAACTTTGGTGATGAGAGTTGACTTGACCTCTTTGTCTTCCTAACTCCTACATGCTCCTTGAAGTATGCCCCAACTCAACTTGAACTGATCTTCTTAAAAGAATGAAATTGATTGGAAATGATGTCATCAATGCATTTGCATGAAACTTTCAGTTGTTGGGAATACAAGCCAAAAAAAGCCTCTATTTTAGGACTCCAAACTACCTCAAAATGCATGATTTTAGCCTCAAACTCCTCTTAAGTCACACCCATGTAGGCTTCTCAAATAGGCCTAAATTGCCTCTAAGTGCACCAAAACTGAGCATGAAGACCACTTAACTTGTAGTCATCTTATGAATATCCTTTGCATGTTAATAGGTACGTATCTTCATGCGAATGCTTGAACTAGTACATGACAAATAGAGATATAGGACTGTCCTCTTTGAGAACTAAGTTTTTTGACTATGATATATGCATAGTGACTGCCCTTTGACTTGATATTGCAATAGCTACAGGAAAACCAATGTGATCTCATGCCGCCACTTGTGCTTTCAATCATTTTATTCACTGTATTTATAGTTGGTCTGCTCTGGTTTATCTTAAACCTTGCCTTTTAGTGGATTGTATTTAAGAATGTCTTTATTTCTGTCCATCCTAAAAGTACTGTCCCTTGAGTGTTTTTTCCAAGACTTGGGGACTGTCATCTTGGTTCACATTGTGTTCATTGTCATAAGGCAGTTATGCATATTAACATTGACTTGTCTCTATGAGACACTGCCTTTCAAGTGCTTTGTTCTCACTTCTCTGCCTTTGTATTTGGCACATGACTGCCATGGTTTCAAAAGGATTGTCCTTTACATTAATGATTGTTTTCTTTGCTTTGTTGCCCCATGTGACTGTCTATCTTTGGTCATTGTTCATCATAGTTATTAAATTCTTTCCATATCATTTATGACTGTCCTTTATGATTTATCATTGTATAGGATTGTCCTTTGATGCTTTATGATTGTGATTTTCATGAATTTTCCCCTCATGTGACTACATTCTCAAGATCAACAACCTTGATCTATTATGATGCCCTAATACTTGAACCTTTATTACCCTTTGATGTTTTATGACTATGATTTTATGCATTTAGGAACTCTGTGGTGGCTCTTGTGCTATGACTGTCCTTGCAAATATATGGCCTGTCCCTTTGTGACTATCTTTTCATGCTTTTGACTTCCTTGTTGCACTGTTATAGACTGTACTCTATTGCTAAGGATTGTCCTCTTTATCCCAAGTTGACTGTCATCTTTTAACTCTTTCATTGTGTCTTGGTGATTGCCAACTTAGTATTTGCCATAAAACCCATGCCCCTTCAAAGGCCTGTTGCAAAGATACGACTGTCTTTTCATTTATGACTGTCACCCTTATTCAACTATCCTTCCTTTGGTTTGAAACTGTCCTTCCTAACCTAGGTTTGTGTGTGAAATTCTCATGCATTTCTCTTTGAACTTGATTGCTCACTGCCTTGTGATCTCTTTTTTATGACAGCGATCTCTGCCCCCTTCATAGGTAGGTATTCCTTGATAAAGACTGTCCTCAACTTCTTTCAAACCTGTAGGCTGTTGTGTTCATGTAGTCTGCCTTTGCTCTGAGATTAAAGGACTGTCCCTTGGTCAAATTGCATTATCAACCTTAAAGGACTACCCTCTTGCAAACTAGTCCTTCATTGTTCTTGATTGCTCTGTGATTTCACTATTGATGATTGTGATCCTTATTGTTGAGACTATGAGCTCTCATCTATCTATGACTGTCTTTTCTTGTATTTATGATAATCTTTGTTCTCAAAATCATTGTCATCAAATCCATTGATTATCTTGAGAACGTTTATTTATGACTGCCCTTTATTTTAGCACTGTTACTCTTATTCGACTGATTGTATCCTTTAATGCAAAAGTTGGAAACCTCATTCACTTGACTATCCATTCCCATTTGGCCACTAATCATCTTTGAATGATAAAAGTTGCTCTTGTATTGACATGTCACTGTCCTTTTTAAGCTTTCTCAGTCATGTATTCTTGAAGGACATAAGGACTATCTTTTGTGTATGACTGTCTTCCCATCCTTGTAAACTTTCCCCATTTTAAGCTTTCTATTGATTACATACTTTAAACCTGCTTTGAAGTGCTCAAGAACCATGGTGATATTAAAAAAGTATATAATTTTCTATTTTCTTGTTCTTCTTTTATTGATCTTTTATTGTAAAGTTTAAATTGGCATATAAAATTGATTGGTTGTAAATGAATATATTTGTTCTCTTCTTTTCTTTTCTTGTTTTTTTATAATCTTATTTACTACAAACTTCTTATTAAAGAATATATTTCCCCTCCAATCAAATAAACAAAGAAAAAAATAGTTCTCTAACTAAAAATAGGCTTTTGAATCATTCACTAAAATGACTCAAATTTCCAAATGTATAAGGTGAATCATAGCTTGGAGTTTCGGTATACCATTTGGTATAATATGTAGAATCATTCCATAAACTTGGAGTGCATGTAATATGTAGAATTATTCCATATAATTTGGAGTGCATTACATCATCTCATACGATATCTTTGACAAAATATCTCAGCCATTTTATATAATTCTCTCTTTAAAAAAAATAGAAAACAATTGTCTTACATAGTACATCTAAACCATATGTCTTACATAGAATTTATATAAAATTGACATCTTGCCTTTTTTAGGTGGATTATGACATGACAGGTAAATTACATCTAAACCATAAACTGTCCTTTAGTTAAATTGTCACAGCATCAAAATCGCTCAAAAATTGGATCATGATCAGATCTCCTTTAACTAAATTGTCATGACATCAAAATATCTCAAAAGTTGAATCATGATCAATGACAACGCTAAAACAATTAAACTATAAACTATCTTTAGTTACATTATCACAGCATCAAAATCACTCAAAAATGAATCATGATCAGATCTCCTTTAACTAAATTGTTATGACATCAAAATATCTCAAAAATTGAATCTTGATCATGTCACACTGCTAGAACAATTAATGGTACGTAAATTGTATAATAAAAAACATAACATCATCCTCAAAAGCAAATCTCCTTTTTAAATCCCTATAAATTGAAATTGAGAGGAAAATAAAGTAAAACGCATTAAGGGTGGCCTACCAACCTCCTACTGGCACTACTGGCACAAGAAGACCTTGAAAACCATCCCTCTTCAGATTCATGAGATCAGATGAAAATGACATGAACGAACAAAAAGCAGGCCTATAGCGAAGTACACTGAATTGAACAATAAACAATATAAAACCCAAGTAGAGATTTTAATTTAAAACAAAAACTTACAGTCCAAACAAATAAATAATTTAATCACCCGGTTGAGTTTTTAATTAAACCCTAACCAACCTACATATGCCCAAGCATCCCTATAAATAATGACAGTCAGCTGGTATCGCCTGGGAACGAGGAAATCAAGATCTGAGTAGAAATCTGTAGAAATTTTAGGGACTCGGGGGTTTTGAAATGGCTGAATGGTGTGAGGGAGTAATGAACAAGATCCACGGCCACGCGCCAGATTCGACACAGTTATTTAGTTTTGCAAAGCAGCTAACAACGGTTTCAATTTTAGTGCTTTTGGCGGGGCTTACGGTGGCAGGAGTTGCCACGGGATTGGTAGTTTTAACACCCGTTTTGGTCCTGCTGAGTCCCATATGGATACCTGTGGGAATAGTGCTGCTTGTGATAATTGCAGGCCTCTTTTCTGTGGGGATTTTCATGCTGGGATTCATTTTAGGCGTTTCATGGCTGTATAGCTATGTAAGGGGAAGAAACCCTCCTGGTTCTGATAAGGTGGATTATGCGCGCGTGAGGATTGCTGATACTGCAAGCCATTTGAAGGACTATGCCATGGAGTATGGTGGGTATTTGCAGGGCAAGGGGCCGGATGCGGCACCAGGAGCTTGACTGTATTTTCTTTGTTTTTAGTTCTCGAAACCCTAGCTTGTGTGTGGTTTTCCCCCTTTGTAAAGAGTGCTTTTGATCAGTTCAGTTTTTCTGTTGGTTTTTTATATTTAAAAGTTCTTTAAATTTTTTGATAGGATATGCTTAAGTGGTTTCAATTATCTCTGTGTATATTGTGGCCATCAGAAACATGTCTGTAAGTTCCAAGCCCTGGATAAATTGGTGATAGTATTCATCAGTAAATTTGTTAGTGACACTGTTTGTTATACAGTAATGAAGTGGCTTCTGTGTCAGAATGCTATAGATGAATTGGATTTGTGGGAAACCGATTTGTCCTACAATGTAAGAATTATGAATAATATATTTTATAATTATTATAAACAAGAACTTTGAGAAGAGTTATGGATAAGTTTAGTTTCTGATACTTGTTATGGACATTATGGATAAGTTTAGTTTCTGATACTTGTTATGGACATTATGGATAAGTTTAGTTTCTGATACTTGTTATGGACATTCTTAATATTTATCCTTATCCTTGTTCTATCTATATTTGTTTCTATGTATTTGCATAATATATTTAGAATTCCATTTTTTAGTATAAGGTCAGTTTTGTCATTTTTGTTTTGCAGTTTTGTTTGTTCGAGATTTCATTTTCTACTATAAAGTCAGTTTTGTCATTTTTGTTTTGGGTTTGAGTCACAAGAGAATATATATTTTTTTATTTTTATTATTATTAATATAATAGACAAATGTAATTGTAAGAGACAAGTACATCTATCATTTCTATTTAATATTATGATATTTTATCTTGTTTTAATTTGTTTATGTTATTTTTATGTTATTGAAAGTATTAAAGTATTTAATTATTTGTCAAGTTAAATAATAGAGTTATTTTCTTTACTTTATAAGGTTTCAAATCTATACTTTTGACTCTCCTATCATTTTCTATATCTTATTAGAATTTGTTGTTCCATTTCATTGTTATATATTTTTACCTAGGGTTTGTGCTTTATAGTGCTATTCATTGTTGTTAACTTGACACACTTGTAGATAGTTCATAAGTCATGTTAAAAAATTCACGTCAAAAAATGAGAATTACTTATTTTGACAACATACTCCATTGATTAATTCAACACAACTTACATAAGCATCTTATTGTGGTGCAACACAAGTGTGAAAATGATGCCACCACATATACATAATCCCAAAGCTACTTAAAATAAAATTTATTTTAGGAATTAATTTGCACCACTAGCCAACTAGGTGTATGAAGCATAACTTAGTTGGGATTGAAGTCTTAAGAAAACTAAGGTCCTCTATACCATGACCATATCAAATTACAAAAGGGGATATTAATATGTAAATTATATGGTTGGACTTCAGGACTTGAGTTAAACATGAGTGCGATAAAAGGGTACTTCATGACTCTTCCTTTAAAATGAATCAAATAAAATTAGCAAGCTTGTAATTAAGATGAGTAAATTAATCAAATTAATCAATTGGCATGATGAAGGAAGATGTTGATGGTTACACCTTTAAGATGGTTGGTAGTGTCTTTAATAATGAAGAAAATAGAAATAATATTACATAAGGAGGGGCCCTTTGAAATTATAAGATAAAGATTAATTTTACTTTATTACATTGTTTTAAAAGTGCACTAAGTTATGGGGTCTTGTGACATGGTCCGCCACCGTGCCTAAATTCAAATTCAAGATGGTTTGTAGTGTCTTTAATAATGAAGAACATAGAAATGATATTACATAAGGAGGGACCCTTTGAAATTATAAGATGAAGATTAATTTCACTTTATTACATTATTTCAAAAGTGCACTAACGAAGCTATGGGGTCTTGTGACATGGTCCCCCACCATGCCTAAATTCAAATTCAACATGGTTTGTAGCGTCTTTAATAATGAATAAAATAGAAATAATAGAAATAATATTACATGAGGGACCCTTTGAGATTATAAGATAAAGATTAATTTTACTTGATTGCATTATTTCAAAAGTGCACTAACGTATAACTTAAGTTATGGGGTCTTGTGACATTGTCCTCCACCATGCCTAAATTCAAATTCAAAATGTATTTATATAAAGTAAATCCACTTTAATAAGATCGAGGCCTCATTGATGGGCATGTAGTGTAACGATTGAGTCGTGTTGTAGCTGTAGGCACTTAGAAGGTGTGGAGTTTGAACCACCAATTTAAAAAAAGATTAGGGCTCTCTAGTGATTTGAGCATTAAAATATTATCCAGTGGATGAGATTTAATGCCAACAATTGGATTTAGGGCAATCCCTAATTCCTAAAGGTATTTCTATAAAATTACCCTTAAAACATAGACTAAAAGACACAAATAAATTTGTGATGATAGTAATTGATGACAAAGCCTACCTTTGAAGGGATGTAAAACTATATGATCTTGTCTTTGCATAGATAAACAACATCAATGGCATTTTAACAAGCCCCATGTGAATCCAAAATAATCTTCAAGCACAAGTACTTGAGCATAAAGTAACAATGTGAACAGTAGGAGCAACATTGTAGATCAAACACATGGTACATGTCGTCCATTCCAGCTAAGTGTAGGCATGTAGTACCATCTATAACCATAGAGGAATACAGGGTAGGCACTAAATTAAAGTGTGGAGTAGTAGGCAAGATCTTAACTTGAAGTTGTGAAAGGAGACATTTCACCTACATATTAAATTCATCACTAGTAATGTAATGCTCTTTCATAGAGGAGGCTATGCTCACCATTTGGATATGATGGTTGGAAAAAATAGTTAGAATTTTGATCCCAAGGGGCGAGAAGGAATGGGACAAAGCAACCCGACAACAAAACTTCCAAATGTTTTCTATTATGGTCAGTTGGCAGGTGCTAGTTATCATGTTATGAGCACTAGAGGACTTGAGAAGAGAAAAATTCCATGATTAGGGGAAATGGAAAAGGGTGAGTATGGATGTCCTAAGGGAAACCATAACAACTTAACATGAGGGTAGAACCAAAAACTATGTTTTAAAATTTTGATCTTACCACAAAAGGGACAAGGAGGAAGTAGACAAAGGAACTTAAGGCAGATTCTTGCTGGAGTTTGGCATGCAGAAGTTTCTAAGCAATGAGTTGGGATTGAGAGTTGGCTTTAGATTACCAAATTTGAAGATGGAGTTTATTCCAACTAGATCTATTGAGGTTACATCTCCAAATAGAGTTAAAGGACTTTGAGAGGAAATGATTTGATGTTGCTACCATTAGGCCACCTCCAATGCTTGAAAATGCTATAATGACAACATGAAGACATGAGAATAGTGAGATTAGGGGGCACAATATTTTGAATTTCCAACATAGTGACCTTGTCTCTGTAACTTAGATCAAAGCAAGGCTTAAGCTGATGCCATGATTTCCACATAAAGCTAGAAGGATCCCATAAGTCCTTGAACACTTAGGTACCTCTCTTGAATAGACACTTAGCTTTGAACCTAGAAATCATCGCCATTGAAATGCTTTCTTGGATAAGATGATTCCACCACATTGAGAAAGTTGCAAAACTAAAACAATGGCTAAATGACTAATAACACCAAGACAACTTATGTGAAACCAATTTCTAAGCTTTCCATATGCAATTGAGAGGAGTTTATCCATAGAGCTTAAAGTATTGGGCTAAAAAAATATTGTCATTCTGGTCCACATTGAACATAACTCCAAGCTTTACTTGTTGTTGATTTACAAATTTGCACTATAATGAATATTTTGAAATTTAACTTTGTTAAACCCAAAAACATAACTAAAAGTTTGCAAATAGTTGGTAAGGTTGCAATGATTAGACAACCTACCTCTGCATTAAGAGGGGCAACTCTCTTGTATGATAAAGATTTATTTTGTCTAGTGCAAAAGATTTCAAAGAACAACAAAGTATATAGGATTTGGGAGAAACCTAATCAATAAACCTACAAATAACTTAGTTTTCTTGCATGCAATTTAAAACAATGATAACTAATTTCACTACAACAAAAAAGAGAATACTTCTCAAAATCTTACAATGGATACCACAAAGATTTTAATATGCAATAGAAAATAATGAATTCTAGATACTTTGAGCTTTTCAGTATTATATATTATAAAGTTTCATAGATAAGAGAAAATGGTTCCACAATTTGGTTAAAGGGAGATACAAATAAAATCATTTATTCAACACACGAAAGAAAAAACTTAAAAAATACTTGAACAATACAATTTAGATATATTCTATTCTTGATTTCTTTATAATAAGCTATACAACTCCAACCTTTACAATCCAAAATTATGAAAGTATATATATATAAAATTAATTTTTATCCAACATAAAGTTATAAAAGAGTCATATTTAAGTCATATAAAAATGACTTAAAATGACTTAATTTACAAATTATGAAATAAAGTTTTACAAAAATTCTTTAATATTTTTTTACTAGTAGATTTTTTCTCATAGCTTTTGTTTTATCTAAGGATGAAAAGAGGCTTTTGTAATTTCTATATCCTTTCACTGCAATTGTCAAGGATTTTATTTTTGGAACCACAATATTGAACAAACATTGCTTTCAAACTAGTAGAGAATCTCCAATTTTCTTCATCTTCATTTTTATGGCTAACAATTCTTTGTGGAAACTACTTGCTATATTTGACAATGCACATAATTTCATTATTGTGTTTGTAGTGTCATTTGTTAGTGTAAACATAGTCATTATTCACCTAGTTAGCTAATCACCTTTCTAAGATTGACCTATCCACACCTAGCTTAAGTTTCCTTAGGTTTCTTATGCTTTTGTCTCACTTCATAACATTGAGACATGTGTCCTCATCACTTTGAGACACCTATTGCATGCATACTTGCCACTTTCTCACACACTTGTCAAGTGAGCTCACAAGTGTTGCAAATTTGGAGGTGTAGTTAGTCATTGTCTTCTAACTTCTCACCTCATCCACCTTGCCTATATATGCAAGGCTTCATCATTGTATTATACACTCTTCATTTTATATTGATAGACAAACTATTGTGCTCATATTTTCACTTGTGGAATGTTTTCAATTCAAACTTTTTGATCTTGGCATTCTCCAACAATGTTTTATTGATTAGGTATTCTCCAACAATGTCTTATTGATTAAAAAATTATTTAGAGAAAAACTCTTTGAAACTATGTTTGGTCATTTGAGTGTTTTCTAGAGTCGAATCATTATCTTTAAAGATATTTACTTCCATAGTTCAAATTCTTTGAGTAGTTTCTTCATTTTTTTAATAGCATGTTCGATAGCTATAAGTTTCCTTGGTGTCATATGGATATATCATGCCATAGTTATGCATGGTTATATTCACTAGATATCTTTCTATGTTTTGTGCTTCAACTAAAGATGGACAAATGTAATAAGACAAACCTAGTGGGAATGAATACCTTGCCTTTTTCAAATCTTTGTACTTCTTATTAATTGACTCATTTTGTTTACAAAGTTTAATGAGGATCAAGTGATCATATGGACACCTAGGAAATTTATAAGGATATTCATCAAAACCTCCTATCCTTATCTAAGAAAACCATGAAAACTAAATAAAATAAATTCCAAAACATTTAATCAAATCTGTAGCTTTAGGTGAAAATCTTTGGCTCACAATAGCATCAAGCTCTTTAACTGTGAGAATGATAAATGCGTCATTCACCCTTTTAAAATGTTTCTTTCTAAATCCAATTGTAATTGTAGATAGAAATCATATATTTAATAAGTTTCATCATATACCCGTACTTCCTATAGTCCAGACCATGGGTACATACTAACAATGACATAGAATATATATGATGTCATGTCATGTAAAATTCTTGTGTGTTTTAGAAATTTGTGAGTTGTTTGTTGGGATATGGTGTTGTACACCATTGCATAAATTGATTTATTATAATGTTGTAATTAAATAATTATTTAGTTGTGATGCACCTTGGTGGTGTGGATAATCACACTAGGTAATAATTAGGGGTCCACTTGATGTTTTATTGTAACATTGTATTATTATTTAATGTGTGGGAGACATGTGACAATAATTTAATATCGGGGAAAATATTAAATAAAGTGAAGTCTTAGTAACCAATATTAAATAAGGGGTTAGTGGTTTTGTAATCACGTTGTTTTGTGGTGCGTGGTTTTACCTTACCACTAGTTGTATTTTGTGTGAGCTTGTGTCTATAAAAACAAACACATGTGTAGTGGTTTAGGTTGGCTAAGTGGTTTGGTTGTCATTATTGAGTCTTCTTGAGGAGTGCATTTGTGAAGCATGGCAAGGGATGTGTGGATTCATGCTTGGACACATGAGAATGCATTGGAGGTCTTGATGCTTTAGAGGTATTCATTGTAACTCTTGTATTGCTTTATTGTTAAATAATATGATGGAGTATGAATGCCTTTGGAGGTTGGGTTTTTCCCAGTGTATATCTTGTATTATCTTGTGGCTTGTCTATTTAATCTATGCATTTTGGCAACTTGTATGCATGTTTATCTCTCATAGGTTATGTAGGAAATGGAATAAGATCATGGGTTAAATGCAATATTTGCTAACAAGTGGTATCGAAGCTTGCATGGTTGAAGAATTTTTGTTATAACCCTAGTTTGAGATTTTTTGCAAAGTTGAAGCCATGGACATGCATGTAGGGTTTGAGGCATTACAAGATATGAAACACATGTTGTAGGTGTTTGTATGCATATTTGGGCTTTTGGGTTGTCAAGATTTGTTGAGTTTATTGTAGATCTAAAGTTTTCCAATTTTGAGTGAAAGAGGGTTTCTTGGTTTGAGTTTTCATATGAGGGTTTTGTAGGGGAAATTTCATAGATGACCTCTTGAGAAAAAATGGACCTCATGGTTGGATTCAGGTTGGCCGAGAGATGAAGATTGACATAAAATTCAAGCTATTTTAGAAAAGTTGGAAAAAATGAAAAAAAAAGTTGTACGACCTATTGGTCGCCCAATTTCTCCATGTGTAGGATTTTTTTTGAAAAAAAGTATATAATATTTTTCTGCAGAATTTTTTTTTGAAACCTTGCAAAACAAAAATAAATTTTATTAGAAAAATCTTTGAAAAATTTAAAAAAATGTGAAAAGGGGGGGTCTGCAGACCCCCCCATCCTGGCTAATAGTCTGTTGTGAATGACAGTCACAGGTTGTCAGTCTATAGATTGTCAGCCGTGACTGCCAGTCCAACCACCAACCGTCAACAAGCTATCGGCCTTGGCTAGTAGTCCCATCTAATGGGCCTAACAATAACCGTCGATTAAAGTTTTTCAAATATATTTTTTTAAAAACTTCAAATTTGTCAATAAGTTAATAAAAGTCAGATTTCAAACTAGTATATGTTGAAACTGATATCCGGTTGGGTCTTCCCGTAGGGGGGTGTTGGAAATTTTTTAAATGAAAAATTAAACTGGAATTTATAAATTTTGAAATCTGCCACCAGGGCACCACCGGTTGGCCATCGCCATTGGTGGGCCACCACAGAGCCATTAGGGGGGTCAAATTGTGCTTTTTCTAGCAGTTTCTTTTCAAACACATGTAACTTTCATCCACAATATCTATTTTTTGACCTCTTATAGTCATTGGAAAGCTGGTTCCGAGCACTACATAGTGGTATAGGTTTGGTTCCCTGATTTTTCTATTTTGACATGTTTTTGGAGCCTAGAAGTCAGATATTCTTGTTTGCATGGTTTTGGTCATAACTTTTGCATACAAAATTGGATTTTTGATTTTGAAGAGGCGTTGGAGAGAATTTGCATTGTAATACATAGTGGTTTAGATTTTTTTATCAGCTTGAGGATCAGTATGTGCTTGGTACTTGTTTGATTTCTTATAGGTGTCTGAGATTCGAGGTATGATTGTGTGAGCGTCCAACCAAGTCAAGAGGCAAAACCTTGAGGGAGTACATGTTTTTATATGTTATTTATGATGCTACAACTGATTATCATATTGATTCTTCCAAGTACAAGTTTACAGGTATTTTTAGAGTTGGGACTTTGATGGTGACAAGTACATAGGCTGTCTTTGGTTTTGAGGACATGGTTTAAGATTTGGAGTCTTGTATGGGTGATAGTTGAGTATAGGTACAATGATTACTATGGTTATGGTGTCATGGATATGCAAGCACATTTGATGCATTGGCACAACATGATTATGTATGTGGCATTTGGTGGTGATATAGTTTGATGTTAGGAGATTGTTCTTATCTTCTTGATGCTTATTTGGTTCCTTGACTATGATTACTCATTTGTAGACATGGTTGGAAAATTAGATCTATGGTTGATTTGGTGTTTGAGACTTAATGTCTACATGCTTATCTTCTTTGATATCTCAGTTTACAAGTTACTAATGTGATGATGAGATTACATGTTTTAGTGGTTTGGATCTGCGAGTTATGCAGCTTGTAAGTGTGTACAACCTATTGGGTTACAGTGGGATGACTCAGATGTGGAATTTCTATATCCACCAGGTTTGATTCATTATTGTTGTAGATTTCATTGGTTGGCCTTGTCTGTGGTCATTTGTGCATTAGTATGTTGTTTCGGGATTGAGAGGATGGATGATTTGAGTACTTGATTAGTTGGTTCATGGGACTTGTAGCATGTGGTTTGATCATGATGTTATGATATCTCAGTACATTAATTGGTTATACACTTTCAATGGGAGATTTTGATAGTGATGATTTGGTGGTGTTGGATTGGTTTGTGATGTTTTGATGGCAGTTGTATGTATCTTCTTGGCTTGGAGATCTTGGTTTACTTGTATGTTATTGACATTGCAGTTGAGTATGTGTAGACCTGGATGATCTTCATGGAGAGGATAGTTGTCATGATGCTATGTGTAGCTTGTATCACAATTCAGTGGGAGTTGTTGGAAATGACGTGGATGCATCATTGGTATGGTTATCTTCATGTGTTTGGAGATGTGGTTTCTTGGTTTAGAGTGTATTTGTTAGGATGTCATTTTCTACTCTTGATACTAGTTTAGAGTTTGGCATATTACATGTTCTTGTGTGACCAAAATGTATGTTATGGTGCATGTGATATCCTAGGAGGAGATGGTTAGATCATGTTGTCATGATAGGTTCTTTATTCTGTGGTTGGAGCTTTGACATTGATTGTGGTAGTTCTCTTTGTATTGAGTACATTGATCATTTGCTTGATTACTTCATGATGGTGCTATGTTGCATTTGGAGTCTATCATGTATTGTTCAGTTATAGGTGCTCGTGGATACTTAGATATGTAGGTGATGGTTGGATTTCTCTTGTAATTAGAGACATTTGCTTGAGACGGTTACTCTTTGGAGGTTTCAATAAGAAGGCCAAGGAGCTTTCACCTGGATATGGGAGTGAGTTCATTTTGGATTGATAGAGGAGATTGTTCTTGGAGTGAGTCATGATGGCTTGGTTATCCTGGAGGGGCATTCTCATTCCCACTCTTGGTCTACTCATAAACTTATTATTTAAGAGGTGTTTTCCCACTATATCTTTCAGGTGTGTTATGTTTTGTGCTTTGTATTCCCATGGGATTGAGTTGGTTCATGGTTATTGATTATGGATACTCATTTGAGGATGGTTTAACATGAGTTTAGATGCTTTATCTTTCATAGATATGAATCTTGAGCTATGGATAGTTAGTTTTGGAGGATTCATTTTGAGGCATGTTATGCAATGGTTATCTCCTTGTGCATTTGAGTTTATGATATCATTCGTTGGTGAAGATTGTTAGGAGATGGTTTATGGGATGATTTCCAATATTGGGGATGGTTACTTTGAGTTTTATCTTCTTGTTTTGAGAGGCTTACATCCATGTTGGCATTGTTACATTAATTCATATGTTGTACTTGATCTATGAGATTGAGTGTTATGGATGTTGTTGAGGCTTTTCATTTGGGGTTGTTAGGAGATCATGTTTGAAACAATAGTACAATTTTGAGGTGTTGGTAGGAGGACATTATGATTTACAGGTTTCTCTCTTCATAATTCCTTCTTGAATATTCATGGTTTGGGGAGGATGGTGGCAACATGTTGTGAGAGATTATGTAGCTCTATGGGTTGCATGTGTGGATCATTGCTATTATTCTTGGCACTTTATGATTTGATTTACTTATCACACCTTGATGTATAGTGTTGATTGGTAGACTTGATATTCTTTGACATTTGGGAGTTCCTAGATATATATGTTCTTCATTGACAGGTTTGACACATGGAGCTTGAATGCGGTTTATGGGTTGCATATGTTCTTGGCATGAGTCTACCGATGTATTGATACCTTGGAGGTGGCACATTGGAGGATGAGAGGAGGTTTTTGGTTGAGATGGTGGTCACTTTGTTCTTATTGCAGGTATCTTGATGGAGCATGAGAGCATTGAGGAGATTCATATGGTTTCATGTATGGCTATGATGATGTATTTCATATATTGATCCCTTATAAAATGTATACAACAAGTGGGAGAATGATGGGATATGGTGTTGTACAACATTGCATAAATTGATTTATTATAACTTTATAATTAAATAATTATTTAGTTGTGATTTATTATAATTAATTGCATAAATTGATTTATTATAATTTTATAATTAAATAATTATTTAGTTGTGATGCACCTTGGTGGTGTGGATAATCACACTAGGTAACTATTTGGAGTCCACTTGATGTTGTATTGTAACATTGTATTATTATTTAATGTGTGGGAGACATGTGATAATAATTTAATATTTGGGAAATATTAAATAAAGTGAAGTCTTAGTACCCAATATTAAATAAGAGGTTAGTGGTTTTGTATTCACATGGTTTTGTGGTACATGGTTTTACCTTACCACTAGTTGTATTTTGTCTGAGCTTGTGTCTATAAAAGCAAACAAATGTGTAGTGATTTAGGTTGGCTGTCATTATTGAGTCTTCTTGAGGAGTGCATTTTTGAAGCATGGCATGGGATGTGTGGATTCATGCTTGGACACATGAGAATGCATTGGAGGACTTGATGCTTCAGAGGTATTCATTGCAACTCTTGTATTGCTCTATTGTTGAATAATATGGAGTATGGATGCTTTTGGAGGCTAGGTTTTTCCCTCTTGAGGGTTTTCCTAGGGTATATCTTGTATTATCTTATGGCTTATCTATTTGATCTATGCATTTTGGCAACTTGTATGCATATTTATCTCTCATGAGTTATGTAGGAAATGGATTAAGATCATGGGTTAAATGCAATATTTCCTAACATTGATTGTCCATGCTATCACTTATTAGTTTTTCCCAATCCACATATTTTGATTCATATCCTATGAGTTGACATGCCCAATATTCAAAAGAGTTTGTCTCCTTATCCCCATTAAATCTATGCAAAAGGTTATGATGTCAAAAATATCTTCATTAAAATGTGATCTAAGAAGGCTTTATGTAGCACAAATTTCCCCTTTTTTGGTTTCTTGAACCAAGTTTCAGCAATATTGGTATGACATGTGTCTTTTTGATTGATAAATTTTTTTTTAGCTCTTTCCATACTCGTGTATATATATTCTTCTTTTTTAGGGAGTCTCGACATGGTTCTTATAGATGACCTGTCTAATCTAGCTATCAACCTGTTATCTACAATTCTTATTTCTCTTTGATTGGGCTTATAATATTTGACACATGCTAACACTAAGTCTATGCACTGAACAACAATTAGGAAGCCCCCAACATGAGCTAACCCACTTCAAAAAGTAGCTTCACCCATCTCTTATCTAAGGTTTTTGGACATGTGTAACCAAAAATCTTCTAATTAATTTGTCCTAATTAGCTATCTCTAACTTCGGATAGGAAATTATTTAAAATTAAATCTCCAAATTTTACTTAGGTTGGTGAGGAGATAAAATATTTTTTGGAAAGAAACTCAGGTGGAAAAATAGAGGCTTGTCAAAAATTGGGGCATGGAGACAACTAAATAATTTAACGAAGCAAAAAAAAGGAACATACTTTAAATGATCAATGAATACATCTACTTTCTTGGTCGTGGGTATTAAAAGGATTCTAAAGGAAAATTGAAAGAGTTGCATTTGGATTAGGGCTCCAATATAGGAGAATAACTCCTTTACTTTGAAGCTTAGTGCTTGACAAAATGATAGGAAAAACACATTTATAACACTGCGATTTTCTCTTTTTCCTTTTTGTTGGATGCCCTTTGGTCATTGGAAACAAATGAACATTTCTCTTTAATCCTATTTGCTTTCGTCTAAGTGTTGGAGGTTGAACATGAACTAAGAACCTATTAGAGGTTCTATTTTTCCCAAAATATATGAACCTTTTGATATCTTCCTTTTTCTTTATTTCCACATATTTATGAACCTTTGAACCCCTTAATCTTTGTGTTATGAAATGTTGGAGATTCTTTGGGAATTAGGAACTAAGAATTCTCTTCCTTATGGAATTTTTGTTTCAGAGCATAAGACATTACTGAGAACTAAAAACATCTTGGAAACTTGTGAGAGCTTCCAAATGTTCCAGGAACCTATGAAACTCTTGGCATCTTATTAATTAGTTTCTTCTAATGATTTCAGTAGTGCCAAGAACTAATTCATGGGTAAGAAATTTTCAGAAGTTCCTTTGGTTTTTGGAACTAATTGAGTTCTTGATTTCATAGAGAATGCCAATAACTTTGCATAAAATGACTTCTTGATGGACTAGGAATCTCCAACAAAAGGGATTTTTAGTGAAAAAATAATTTGACATGTTCTTGATTAGGCTAAAATCTCCAACATACATGATATATATATTTTTGGGATTTTAAAGAAAGGAATTAGGGACTTGATTATTTGACAAAAGGTGAAAGACTACATGAATTGGAGACAAAGATTTTGAAAAGTGAGAACTTAGTACCGTAACCAAGGGTTAGGGTAACACCTATTGTAGCTTTCTTAATGTGATACCTAATCAATAGTTTCCAGGGAACATTACCTTCCAATCATTTTCCAATATATTTAGTTGAAAGATAAATTACTTGCATGTAAGGATCAATAATACACAATCTACCCTTGTCCTTAGGGAGGATACAATGAAACCATGAAGTGGTTGGAATACCTTTTTAATTTCCCCATTTGGACCAAATAAAATTTTGAATGATTTGAGTTAGCTAATTATAGTAGGTTTTAGAGGGAAACCAACAAGAGGAGATATAGACATGAGTGACTAAGAGAATTATATTAGCCACCTATATACACCCAACCATAAAGAGAAATTGATTTTTCTAAGCCAATAGTTTGGATTTGAATTTGTTAAAAAAAAACTTCTACATATCCTTCAAGGAAACTCCCATTCCAAAGGGAATTCCAAGATACCTAGTAATGGATCCATGTTTGATCTCTTTCTATTCTTTTGGAATCCATGACAAATGAGGGTTGGGACATGACATCCAAAATTTAGTTTTGTGCATGGCTAAATTGAATCCTAGCCAACCAAACACCATTTGACTATTCCAACAATGAATGCATTCTTGCAAAAAGAATCAATTGAGAGTAGTTTAATTGTGGAAACATGATTTTTTTGCATTCTATGTGTCGTGGGGCCCAACCAACTATGCAATTTTTTTTGAGATGGGTGGTTTAATCCCTTAAAAAATCTAAATTCTTATTTTCTCACGCACAACCTAGGGCTATCCTATTTATGACTATTATTACACCACTCTTTATGGATTTACAACAATCTTAATTAATTGATTTTTCTCATTGTTGTGGACATAATTACAAATCATCACTATATCTTAGTGTGTACTACCCTAGGAAACCAAAATATTTCAATTATTTGGCATGTGTTCATGGGATTTGATGATCATTTGGGATGTTATAACTATCCCAGCATGATAGTCACTTGTTATATGGATTATGATCATCGTAAATTCTCAAAAAATCTCCTTTTTCATGAAGATATCTGATGTAGGGGCATCAGGAGCCCCATAGCAAGAATGGTTGTTATGTCTTGGTTTTAGGTTGAGAGGGTGGAAAAGCAAAATTTTTCATTACAAGAGGCATGCATTCATCTAACCAGTAAATATTCAAATTTGCATGACCAAGATGAAATCTACTGTTTAGAGGGTTTATTTAAGGTAGCATAAACCTATTTTCAAGACAAAGCACACAGGAAATATGAGTTTGATACTTCAATGCACAATTTGATGATAATATCCTAGTTTTTGTAGCCATGTTGCTAGAAAAAGGTTAGAGATGCAGGTAATACAACGAGGTCAAAGGGAGAGCAACTTTTGGAAATGAATTCTAATTTGTATGCCTTGTGGAAGAGAAGGGTCACTACAAAGCATTAGGGAGACCAAAGGTAAAATTGAAATAGGTTTTAGGAAGTTTAAAAGAAGTGCAAGGAAACATGGAAGATAATTTCACAAATTATAGGAGTCCAAGATGGAATACATTGCAAACCTCTATTCAAGTGGACTTGAATCTTTTCTCTGGGGAGTATGATGTAGGGGTATCAGGAGCCCCATAGCAAGAATAGTTGTTATGTCTTGGTTTTAGGTTGATAGGGTGTTTTTCTAAGTCAAATAAGGTCATACATGACCATTTAGAATCATTTGGATCCATTTTGGCATGTTTAGGGTCTTTTGATTAAAAGTTGTAAAAGTTGCTAAAATGTTGTTAAGCAACATTGTCAAAAAGTGTCAAAATGGTGTTTTGTTAACAAACTAATCAAAAGGTGGTTGAAAAAAGTTGTAAATAATTGTAACATGTTAAATATTCCTTGTATCATCGACCCTAAGGGTTGGAGATGGTTGGAATGCAAAAAAGCTTCATTTTGTCACGTTTTACTTGCATTTTTCTATGTGAAACAACCCGTTATTCATGTTGTATGAACTTGTACGATTGAGTATGGACCTGAAACTTATATGGATGGAAAGATAATTTAATTTTAGATGTTTTTGGTTCTTACTAGTCCTAAAGATTTTTTTTTTTAGTTGGTCTAATAAGGAAATCTTCCTAGCAGCCCTGTTCAAAAACTAGGGTTTCCAATTTTGAGAAAAAATCCATTTCTCTCAATTGGCATCGTGGAAAATACTAAAATTTTTAGAAAAGTTTTTTTTTTACATTTTATATTGGTTTCTAAGATCTCAAGCTATCATATTTTTTCCACGAGGAGTTATTAATGTTTGTGTATTCTAATTTGCATGAAAACTGTCATAAAACCCTTGTTTGATTGATAGCTAAACAAATGTATGTATTGTGTGTTCTTGGATGGATGAAGAATCATTGTGGCATGTGGTAAAGGGTTTTCAAAAATTGGTAATCCATTGAGACAGGAAATTTTCATTCTTGTTTGATGTCATTGTGTAGTATTTACCTAGGGGCAACAAGCCTTTTTTGCAAGAATCATGGTGCTAATCACTTGGTTGGGTCATATGTGTTTGGAAACCTCTAGTGTGTGTTGAAAAAAGTCCGAACAAGCCAAATTCCCCAAGTTTCATGGTTGGCTGCCTCTTGTTGGGTGTCAATAGGCTTATAAGCAAGTTGCCAAGGATAAACTAGAGAAGCACTTTGCATAGTTTGCATTGAAACCCTATCGGAAAAGTGTCAAGGTGTCTGTAAGTGAGTCCTTCCTTTGCATCAATTTCCATCATTACCTATTTTAGCACAATATTCTACAAACCTTAAGGAAAATTTTCAACTTTATTTCATGGTGATTTTATGAGCAATAGGGTTCCAAATGGCATGATAACAATCCCATATGGTTGTCATGGTTGAGTACATGATAGTGGATAGTCCTAGAGAAAAAGTTGATAAACCTTTAATCTCTTACTCCCATATTTTATATTCATCCTCTTATAGGGGAACAAGGGTTTTTTACCAAAAAAAAGTCTTCTTAAATTCATATTTATGCAAACAAAGGTTTAAACCAAACCATATCAATCAACACTTAAGCACAAAGCTTTTCATTTACACAAAGGAATGTTATTTACTACACAGATTTAAATACCTAATAAAATGAATAATAAAAAGCTATGCAAGCTCTAAATCATGGAAAGATAAACCTATACTCCTTTAATACTTTTCTATAAAGAAAGAACATAAATAAATGACTTAAACAAGGTAAAATACCTCTCTTTCCAAGAAAATCCAAGTCAAGATGAAGGAAATCCTTTCTTCATTTAAATGAGCCTTTAAAGAGAATCCTCAAGAATCCATGTCAAATCTTCAAAGATCCCAAGAAAACCCTAAGAAGGAATATATTCTTCCAACACTCAAGAGAGCATAAACAAGATCTTGCAACATACACACACTCAAAACTCAAAATGAAAATCCTTTCCCAAGCCCTCAAGAATTATATTAGAGATTTTTCTTCAATGCTTTCTCTCAAATACCTATTCCCAACAATAAATAGTTAAATATAAAGGAAGGAAATCCTTTCTTAAATCTAAGTGTAGGGTTAGATAAAAGCCAACCAAAGTTTACATGCTCTAACAATTATAATGGAACAATATGTGTTCATTCCCTCTTCAGGAAGCCCAAACCAAGAAAGTCAACAAAAGTAACACTTACAAAATAATAAACCCAAAAGAAAAAATAAATAATTAATTCCCCCATCACACCAATTGTATACCATTTTAACATAATATTTGAATGCTTATTTTAATACACATAATGGAAATGATATTATTGATTCTTTCATAGATAACACCTTATATTCATCTTATGATGAAAATTTAAAATTTTATCTTGTATCTAATGACTATTTTCTACGCATCATGTGTCTACTTCCTCTCTTTATATCTATGATAGTGGAAAATGCAAATAATTGTGAAATTAAAAATCAATCTTATATGGTTTCTATACATGAATTGTCTCATGATAAATCTATTGAAATATCTTCTTTCCACATAAGATTGGTGAATATAATGCAGATGTGAATTTCCACATTCCAACACTAACAAGCACCTCTTATAGAGACTTTCTACTAAAGACACTTATCCAACCAATCATACTATCCAACACTCCCCAAATTCCTCTTCATCCAATAAAAATGCCATTGATCATGACATTGAACTTTGTTATCCATAGAATTATTGATACCCATTTTATTCTAAACATGAAATGCTATATGTAAAAGGGTTCAAGATACTAGTATTTGGATTTAAAGGAAAATGAACTAACCCTCATGAAAATTATATTACTGAACCCATTTCTTGTAAACCATACCTCTATAAAACTAGCCTTTGATATTCCTCATTTTGTTATTCACACACACCCTTGTATTCTTGTGCTCTCCATGATTGTTCCCATCCTTTGATCCATTGCCACTAGAAGTATATGTTGAACACCTAGGATACTGAGAGGGGGGTGAATAAGTATTCACTAAAATTCATTAACTTCATCAAATTATATATATATTCAAAACATCTCATCAAACTTGTAGAAATGGAAAGGAATAATTATAGTAGGCATCACAACAACCAACACAAGAACACTAGATTTACATGGAAAACCCTAAGAAGGGAAAAATCATGGTGAGGATTAGCTCACAATATATTATAACCAACTACAATGGATTATAGATTGGAGGATTCACTTCCCAAAGGACTCACTGTCCAAAACAAAAAAGAGAATAGAAGAATGGATCACTGCTAGATTTTGAACTGCTAATAGTACATCCACAACATGTTGAAGATACAATTCCAATTAAGCTCAAAAAATTGGCTTTACACACTTCATACTTCACCACTATCACCTTTCACACTTCACTCAACATCACATCTCACACACAATATCTATATCACTCACACATCATTCTCCACACACTGAATTTACCTTTATATGTGCATATATTTCACAAACACATATCATCAATTAGGTTGGCCTAATTAGATGAAACATGTAACACCATAAATTGTCGGCTCAAAACTCCAACCCCCATGTCTTGCGGAAGAAACCAAAATGTGTTCTTCACCAAAATAGGTTGGCATGAAATTACTCCCATGATTTTGCTCCTTTCATAATTCAACTCTGCATGACCCCAAAATCCTTAGGTTAGCATTGCACAACAAAATTGGTGAAGCAACAATTGAATGAACCAACTATTCATTCACAACTCGACACACGAACCACCAAATCACTTGCCACTTGGAGTGCATACACTTTTGACATCCTCAAAACCAAACAACATAATAATCATCCACAGTGGAATGTAGAGCATTCCAATATGCACTCTGCACTTGTAACTCTGCTTCTACTAATCTTGATACTTTGTCATCGATATATTTAGTTACAGAAGACATGCAACCTTGAAAATTCAGATATAGATACCTTCAATACATACCATTATTACGTTAGAACTCCATGACAAGATTCTACGAAGAGGAGCAATGTGGACCACAAAACTGTTGCTTTGTTACTTACTATTCTAGTCTAGGACTTAGGCAATTTTCATTAAAACACTTGATCTTCTTTGGAATTTTCCAAACTATGTACATATAGATGCACCATCACTTCTACAATGGCTTTCCATCAATGAAAACACCATATATTGGCATGCTCATGTTTCCAACAATCTCCCCCTTTGTCATTGATGGCAACACACATCTCCAAAACACTCCTCCTTTGACATCAAGGGCAAAGGTTACCAAAAATATACTTATCTTCTTTACTCCCCCTTACTAATATATTTACATGAGAGTAGCTCTCCCTTTCTATATTATCCATCACCAAAAAGGCAAAAATATACCACAAAACCATCTACTAACTCTGCATATGTATATTAAAATAAAAAAAATGCACAAAGAAAAAATGTACACCTTAACTAGATGAGGGTAAAATACCCTTATAGGACACATTCAATTTTGCAAGGTGTGCCTCCCAGTCCTTCTTTTCAACTTCCTAATCCTTCTTGGAAAAGGCAAGCATATGGCACTAATTTTCAAATTGAACATGGAGATCTTATCCTTCCTCTAGAGAACTAGGAATTAGATTCTTTTGCACAATCTTCTCAGCATCAACTAATACTTTAGTAAAAGATATAAGTCTAAGACTTACCATGTCTCAGAGCTTATTATACTACTTGATGATCTATTCTTTATGTTCTTAGAGTAGAAAGAATTGGTTGTGTATATTTTCAATGACTACTCTTGTAGCTCCATTTGCATCACTCACCAGATCATAAACACCTGAGGCCTAAGCAATTTGAGATTCAATTGAGTCCATCCTGTGTGTGTGAAATGTGGGAAAGTTAATAATTCAACACAAACCTTAATAAAATGAATTATATCAAAGATTTGAATCAAATAAACTACTCTATTTTGTAGCTAAAAAAATCTTTTAAGAACGTCTCATTGTCCTCTATTATCAAGGATTTATTAAACCATTTGGCCCTCAAATTTCTATGTGCACTATGGTTGTTAAAATGCCAACTTGAGAAATGAGATAATATTCAACATGCAAGCCAATTAAGTTCCTACATGAAACTATATGATGAAAATGATAATGGATACTATGATGAATGGATAATGGTGTTAGATTAGACAATGTAAATGATATGATATCAAGCTAAGATGATTCTACATATGCTCAAATGCTAACTATGAATATGCTAATCTAAAATGCAACTATGATGCAAAGGATGACATAAAATGCAACTATGAAGCAAAGTGTGATTCTAGGATGTAACTACAAAATAAAACATGATATGAAATGTAACTATAAGACTCCAAATGCTCCAATTCTAAAATGATATTCTTGCATGATAAATCTACTCAAATGTGGATGCAAAATAAAATGCCAAAGGGTTGCATTTATAGGATTTTCCAAGAATCTTGTGAGGTGACAATGATCGACGATCTAGATTCAAACAAGAGGGATGCACAGTGGAGATGAAAAGAAACAAAAAGGTGTCCCCTTGACCAAAGACAACATGCCAAATGGTTGGAGGAATCTCTTGACCAAAGACAACATGCCAAATGGATGGAGGAATCAAGTGTGTGAGAGAAAGACCATATGTTTGAAATTTTGTTGAAGATGTGTGTGAGGAATAAGCCATGTGCTTGAATTCCTAATCAAGGATTAGTGAAACTTAATTAAATAGAAAAAACTTAACAAATTTGTTTATTTAATTAAATTAGAAGAATATGATTTTAGATTTGAAGAATTAGAAAATATGAACAATATAAATAAATTGAGAATTTATTTATACGTAGTTGAATATTAATTAAATAACTAGTATTTAATTGATTAAATGTCATGACCAATTTTAGGTGTATGCATTTTTCCCCTCTTTGAAGTAATGTGTTTACACATTGCTTCAAAGAAAAATTTGATATCGATGTTGATAATTTTTTTTTTATGCTCCAGACACTAATTTTCAGGTGATGACGGATATATGTCCCCTCGGGAGATAAATTGGTGAAATTTTGAATTTTTAGGATTTTTTGAAATTTTTGATAATGATCTCAAAATTTTGTGCCCCATAAACGATTTATCTCTCGAAAAATGATGTATAAGCCTGTAGGTGATGATCTAATTAATTAAGGCACCTTTGAAAAATAAAATAAAACAACCCCATAAAATACCACTTAATTAACCTTAAAAGGTTAAAAAGTTGATTAGAAAGTTCATTTGTGCATTTTTCAATTTGAAAACTTTATGAGTGAGTGATTGAGAAGACTTGGAGTAGAATGGTGATCCCCTACCACATGCATCAGTTCAAGCAAGTTAGGTGGTACAACCTCCCAACAACATACGGACCGCCGGTGAGTACCCCAAAAACTACCTCGTATTTCACACATTTGATTTTCCCACTTGTTTTTCTTTGAATTTGGATTTTAAAATGTTTGAGCGCATAGGAAGACCAAAGTAGCGAATAGGACACATTAGTGCATAGGTCTAGCGATGTAGTGCATAGGATAGATGAACTAGCACATTGAATGATGTAGCACATAGGCTTTTTGAATTAGTGCATAGAAGCACCGAAATAGTGCATAGGTTAGATTAGCACTTAGGACAATTATATTAGCGCATAGAGAGACCGAAGTAGTGCATAGGATATTTTGGTGCATCGAGGCCCTGTTCTGGCACATTGAGCAAATGAAATGGCACATAGAGTAGTTCGGCACATTGAAGGTATGTTTTAGCATGTTGATGGATTTCTCTAGCACATTGAGTCTTTCAGTGCATAGAAGTATTGTTTTAGCGCATTGGAGAAATTTGAGGATTTTCTTGTTGAGACTCCTTGATTTCAATGATGTTTTATCATGTCAACCTTTGTGTTGATGATGATTGATTATGTTGATAGGTTAGATGTCCATTGATCTAATGATAGGTGAGATTCAATGATAAGATGATGGTAATTGACCTCATGATAGGTAAGGATCAATTATAGGTTGATTGATCTGATAAACCTCATGATAGGTGAGGTTCAGTTGTTTGATTGATTGATAAAACTCATAATAGGCGAGGTTGATTTGATTGATTTGATGAACCTCATGATAGGTGAGGTTGATGTGATTGATTTGATGAACCTCATGATAGGCGAGGTTCATTGATTGAATGAACCTCATGATAGGTGAGGTTGATTGATTGATTGATGAACCTCATGATAAGAAAGGTTGATTGATTGATTGACAGGTTGATGTGAGAGTTGAGTAGATTGATAAGCTAATTAATTATGATTGATTGATGGATTGATTTACGATTTTGTGATGATAGGAGGATTTGACAATTTTATAGATCAAAGAGTGCTTTCTGAGGACGTGGGAATTGATTCGTCATCTTACACAACTTGATACAACTATTATTGCGTGATGTACGTTGTCATCTCTCATCAATATGCCCCAGATTAGGGTGAACAAGGGTTTACTGAAAACTTAGCGAAGAGATGGCACAATGAGTATAACACCTATTTTCCCACTCGTGAGATCATGGTGACTCTGGAGGATGTATATTAGATTCTATGGATTTTGGTGTTTGGAGAGCTTGTTATATGTGATGCACATGAGCAGGTTGGGACTGATGCACTGCACTGGGTATTTCAGGATGACCATATATGGGGGTACAAGATTCCATGGAGGGACATGGTCGATGCATATGCCATGTTGTCATCTTTGTTAACTAGTTTCATTGGAGGGTTCCTTTGTCCTGATCGTAGGTCAAAGGGAATCTCAGTTGGATGGGGAAGGATCTTGGAGAGTATGATTGCACAGGGCACTAGATATGCATGGGGTTGTTGTATGCTAGCCCATCTATACCATGATTTGCATCAGGTTGTCTACCATTGAGGGGTGAGTTTATTAGTGGGGGTAACACTACTCCAGGTCTGGGCCTGGGAGCATATAACAGTTTCATGGCCAGTTGGGGAGAGGTAGCGCCCAACCATGAGGCCATATGTTCATATTTATGTTGGTCGACTTTCTCAGCCTATGCTGGGTAAACTTGAGTATTGGAGGAGGATTTTGGATGATTTAGAGTTGGTGGTATGTAGGCCCTATCTATATTGTGAGTAGTGGCTCGAGGATGACACATAGATGCCTTATTTATGTCAGTCCTTGTCCTTGATTGGGCAGACCCGGTTTGTCATTGAGAGATTCTTGTTGTTGTAGGTATTGAGACAGTATGGTAGGGATCAGGGTATGCCCCAGGGAGTGGCACATTATGCTCAACAACAAACAGATTCGACCGAGTGGAGGTTGTGTTTGTCTTACGATGCAAGAGTTGAGCACTTTCAGGGATTATAAGCCATCCCTTGGGAGGTTCGTCCAGATATTACCGATGCATCGATATCAGTTGAGTATGCTCAATATATGTTTATGCATGCCTTCCCATGGATTGCGATTCTAGATGAGCCAACACCTTTATTAGTGGAGGATGAGACAGGAGGGCATGGATGGAGGTGATGGAGAGAGGAGGTGGAGGAGGAGCAGGGAGAGGAGGACAAGTAAGAGAGTAGTGAGGAGGAGAGTAACACTAATGGTGATGGTGATGGAGATGGAGATGGTAGTGATGGGGGTGATGATGGAGGTGATGGGGGATTAGGAGGGCCAGGTACGAATGTCAGAGAGATGAGAGTGCCTCACAAGAGGAAATCATCAGTAGCCCCATCACAACAGTGGGTACAGATCAATCTGCCATCACAATAGTAGTAGACACAGATTGCTACGTTATAGGTGTAGGTTCAAATGTTGCAGGGATAGTTAGAGCAAGTACAGGCTCTTCTCATGTAGGAACAGGGGTAGGTGCAGAATCTAACAACTAAGAGGGATGTTGCTAGGTAGCAGGTGCAGGCCCAACTGGCACAAATATAGGCCCAGGTGCAGGGATAGGGATAGGTGCAGGGGTAGATTGCCACGTTGATTGTAGAGAGAGACACCTTTAGGCGATGAGAAGAGTAGGATGAGGGTGTCACTGAGAGACTATAGCAGGTTGTAATGATTGTCGGGGCTTCAGATTATTTCACAGAGATACACTGCACTACCCAAGAGGCTGAGTTTTATTGAGGGAAATATCATGAGGTAGTTCCTCCAGAGTTGTGAGAGAGCTTTGCATAGTCTCGATCTGGTAGGTCCTGATATCATACTGTTAGCATGGGTGTCTTATAGCCACTACTTGGAGATCGACAGGATCCTAGGGTAGGTCTGTCAGGTGGGGGAGATATAGGTCGTATGCCAACACCATCTGGGGGGAGCACGACATAGGTCCAGTTTATGGTTTTCTGGTGTACTTTGGACATGATGTATACATTGATGCATATGAGACATTGATGATGTACTTCTTGTTGTTAGACTTTATGATACACTGCCATTTTTGATATTGATGTATCTCTTTAGACCTTTGGATATCCTTGTACACTTTGACATTATGATTTTGAGGTTATATGATATGTGGCGATGATTATGATCTATGTGTCCTTATGATTTCATGATGGATGCATTTGATTTCTATGTTATGATGATGATCATGATGATTATGATGGATGCATTTAATTTCCCTTATTTATGCTATGTGATGTTCTGATGATATGATATGCTATGGATGCAAATGATGATGCAACTGATGTTCTATGATGTTTTATGAATGATGCCTATATGACATGTGTGATGGATCCTATTATGCCAATGTGATGAAATGATGAGTGATGTTTGATGATCATGATGATTATGATGATTATGCAATGATGATGTTTATGTGGTGATTGTAGAATGTATGCAATGATGATATGATTAATGATTCTATATGTGTTATGGATTCGGGCCTATGCTATGTGAGATGGATTTTGATTATGCTAATGATGTGTGATGATATGTGATGTGCATATTGATTATGTATGGATGTGATGATAATGGGATGATATATGGATGATGTGTCTATTAGCTCACTAAATCTGCACCCAGTTTGCTAAGCTTTTAAATGCACTTAGCAAATTTGGACTAACATGGGACTATTTTTAGGTTGTGGGTGACTTGTTTGAAAGCATACCTCCAATGACAAGGGTTGGCTTCCCCTTTTGATGCCACCTAACTAGTTTAAACTCTAAGATAAGGGTAATAAGTTGCATAAAATAAACCTAATAGAAACTAAGGTGATACACCAAAAACCTAGACCTACTAATAGCCTTGCACATTCAAATTAATATCTCAAAGCTAACTCACACAACTCCCTTTCCAATGTAGTTCACATTAGTATTTTATAAAAAGGTCTATAATAGTGTTTTCAAAAGGAAAAAATAGACTTCACAATCAATAACACCATTAAACAACACAATTTATAACATGTAAGCATGCATTTTCTATCAAATGGATGCATGCAACATGGGACAAGTTTGTAAGGAAAATGAATTTTCACAAAACAAACTGATCAACCATTAATGACACACCATAAAACATGAAGAGAGAAGGTAAAATTCTCCAATCTATTAATTCAAAGTGCTTACTGTATAATAGGCCTATTTGAGTTACAATGCAACTCCATGAAAAAAAACTCCAAGAAAAAGTAAGCTATCCTTCAGCTGGAAAAAGAAAGAATTCCTCCAAAACTCAAGTATGAAGATACTTAAGCAAAATTGAAACCAAAAGCCCACACAAGTATTTCTAGAAGATTTTGCTCAGATAAAACATAAAAGGCCTCAAAAGAACCTTCTAGAACTCTCTAAAATGCCTTCCACATGAAGGAAAAGTATGCCAAGTCAATAGTCACCCCAAAAATGTGACAAAAAATGCCTCCAGCTGGCCTCCCCTTCACAAAATCAGTCCAAATGGCATCTCACACTTACCACACTTTTGGAAATCATCATTGGTCCTATTACAACATTTGACCAATTCCCCCATCATGCAGTATGTGTGCTTTTGAAAACACATGGCTTTTAAAGCATTAAAGATAGTGATTTTGTTGAGTGATTCATAAAACATCACTTAACAAATCACTTTGCAATTGAGCTCAAATTAAAGGGCCCCACCATTAAAAGGAATTAAATTTGTATTTGCAGCAACTAAAAGTGATTTTAAATCACTTAAATGATATTTCAAATATTGAAAAATAATGCAAACATATAAAGATATGCAAAAAGTTTATAAAAAGTCTCCAAGGCATGGACAACTAACTCACCATATTCTACATTTTGCCTACACATGTCATACTCATTGGTTTGCAAAGGCATATAGTCATCAATAGCACTTGGCCAATATGACCGACCTCCAAGTCTCTTGAAAGCATATTCCACCTTGCATGGCATTGGACAATTACAAAGCATCACATAAGGGTCACATGGAAAATACATTGTTGTACACTCCCTTGTTGTATGTTGAAAAAAACCTAGCAATGATTAGAAGGGGGACAACCCTAAGGAATAAAAATGCCTAAGTGCTAACACATGAGGTAATGTGGAGACTTAGAAAATATTTAAATAAAATAGAAAGTTGAAAGGCAATGAATTCCTAAGGGAGAAATAAGGTTTTAGCCTCCCCTTCACATTTCACATGAGTTTTATTTTAAAAAGAAAGTGATAAAAATCCCATCAAATTGTCAAAAAGGAAGAAGTCAAACCCTAATGATAAAATACCAAAATGATGAAAAACATCATCATTTGGTCTTTGAAGAATTTGGAAAACTTGATCTGCTGCCATGAGGGTTTGGGAAGAACACATAAAATGGTGATTTCATTGGTTCTTAGTCTACTTTTTGACATTTTTTGCATAAAAGCACCATGGAAACTCAGGAAATTGTTTTACTTGGAATAAACCCTACAAAATTTTTACTTGGAGGCCATTTTTGGGCTCATAGGGCATGACCTATAGCATTTTTTGCGCCTTTTTCCTAACCATATTGCTCATTCATCCTCCTTTTGTTGTTACTTATATTGCAAACAACTACTAATGAGAAGTTCCTGAAGCTTTGAGGAAGCTTTTAATGGAAAAAACTTCATGCATTCTAGCATTTGAGCTCAAGTAAGCTCCTAGCCGACCTTCATTCACCATTTTTTGCTTTTGTGTGAGCAAGAAAAGCTTGAATGGAAGATTAGAATGTCCTTCATTTTGCTTTCCAATTTTGTAATATAATTTAGAAATGCTTCATTACTGTAAATATGATGCATTTTTTTGTTGTTTTATGGCCATATCAGCTCACTGGCCATGGCTATGAATAGGAAAAAGGTGTCATATTCATTGCTTTTACAAACCCTTATGTATTCTCATGATTTCCTTCTTGTTCCTCACAAATATTGACAAATGTTAATAACCCAGATGGGTTTCTTGAACATAGGAAAAGAAAGAGCCAAATGTGGCTCGACCCTCATTATGTAAACTGGGTCTTCTTGCATTCGTCGCTTTTTGTTTTATTTCTACATTTTTTAAAAAACCCTTGCTTGGGTTTCTTGTATCATGCATTTTGTTGAATTCTTCCACTCTTTGTAAAAAACCCAAATGGGTCATTGGATTTTCTTACAGAGCTCAGATTTTTAGTAGAATACAAATGATTTTTTCAAGTTTATTTCATTTTCTTGTACGAAGAAAGCAATGTTGTTCCATTTGATTAAAACCCCAAGTGGGTTCTTCATATTTTCAAGGAAAAGGCTATTGCTCACCACGACCTATCATAATGCATAAATGGGTTTTCATTTTTTGTGATTCCTGTAAGAAGCTTTTCATACTGCCATTTTCAGTTATGCATTGCACTTTTGTTGAATGCAATAATGTTTTTTATAACAAAACCCCAACATGGGTTTGGTCATTGTGAACAACCCGTCATTTACTATTTTCTCCTAATGCGGTGATTATCTTGCTTCTTTTTGTGCAATAAAGAAATTTTAGTTCTTTTTATAATGAAATACCCTCCAACATCTAAAAATGAGCAAACACAATCTTTAAGTAGCTCTTTACCAATCAGAATGCTCAAGCAGTAAATATTTGACTTCACCATGATATGAACTCGACCAATTAACACTCTTTCCCGTTCTTTATGGGAATTGCCTTTTCCCTATTCCTTTAAAGCTCTGTCCATAACTCACTAGCATTATCACTTGCAAGTGGAAGTTTTAGCATTTGTCTCTATTTCATATTTGCAAAACAAGTGGGTCTTTTTGATTTGAAAGAAACTCCAGATTTTGTTGCAAAAATGATTCAATGTCAATGTGAGCATAATTGAAATTTTCAATCTTAAACTGCATTGTTGATAAATTTTGTGTTTCTATAGAGCAACTGAACTCCATGGAAAGCCTTGCTTGGCTGATAATCATTGTCCTTTTTTGTTTCATAATTCATTTCCTTTCTAAAGTACTACCCAGTCAAGATATATTGCATCCATCACAAGTAGGACATGGTGGGATTGATGGCATATTAGTTGGTATATTCATATGAACACTCAAGAGATCCATGTACATTTAAGCAAATGAAAGTTTTTTGTAAAGAATAACATATGTATCTGGAGATAATCATGATATAATAAGCAAAAATTACAAGTGACTGTTCTTTTTGAGTTAACTGCCTAATGACTGAGTTCCTCTCCTTCCTGTGTTCTTTTGATGGTTTTGTTGCTCTTGATCTACCCAAGGTTGTCTTTGTCCATGAAGTCTTCACACTTTCATATTTTTCCTTGACATGTTCTCAACCTTTGGGCTTGCTCCTTCAAATTTCTTACAATAAATATCATCATTGTCCTCTTTAGATGATATCATCCTTTCAACTTTTGCATCCTCTATTCAAGTTGTAATGGTATGTCCTATTCATGACTATTAACATAGTCCATTACACAACCATATACATGCAATGAACTCCTAGAAACCAAAAATAGTAATCCTTGTGACTCTTTCTTATTTTCTTGTCTGTTATGTTTTTCTTGTTTTTTCAATAGGGCTGATGTCCCTATACTATCATGATTCCCATTATCACTTGATTTCTTTTCATTTCCATAACAATCAGGATGTTGTCCCTCCCTCTTTTTTCATTTCATGATGAAGATTCCACCACTTAGAGGACCGTACCTTTGGTAATATGCCCATGTCCATTGCCCATGATTTGGTGAACATTTCACACTATCTTAATCCCTTGATTTAAGATCTCACTGCTTTGAAAGCATTTCCATATAGAGACTTTCAGGTTTTGAAGAGAACCATAAAGCCTTTTCCTTGTTTATTCATGGAAATGGAGCTACATGTGCACATAAACCCTTATCATGTTCTCAAATCCACTCTCTCATGGTGAGTAATTTCTACTATGGTGACTATCTTGAGTGATCTCTTATGACTGTACTCCTTATCATTGCACCTTGTCTGATTCTTTTGAACTTGTGATGGAACATTTATAATTCATGGGTTGATGGATGCTTCCCACCATTTACAATCCTCTTGCATATCTTGTGTCACTTCACTATCACATAACTTCATTGAATGTTGCCTCTATATCATACTTCATTGTTGTTGTCCTGTTTCATGAGATCAACATGCATTGTTGATTGTTGTTCATATGCATTTGTACCATTGGAATGCTTGTTGTCCTATATGAACCTGCATGGCTATCTTGTAGCATAACCCCATAATTGTTGTTCATATACACTTGTACCTTTTCCTTGATTCAACCTCAACCATTGCTCTTTCCTTTGTTATGTGTAACACATACACAATCTCCTCACTCTAACTTTATTGGACAACCACTTGTCACATATGTGGGTGACCTAATAACTAACTTTCCTATGTGATGTGTGACTGTCCCATAGGGTTACAGTGAGGGGGGATTGACAACAACTTGAAATGCCTCCTCATTGTTTAGAAGATGCATAATTGAACTTGATGCATCTATGAAGACACTTGATGTATCTCCAAAATCACTTCTTTTAATAAAATGGACCAAAGGTCCACTTAATAAGATTAAAAGACATATCAACACAGTATGCTATACCTTTTGAATCTGATAATGAAAGTTGATCAACTGGTGTGATTCCATATTGATTTAATGCATTGATAATAGATAAATCTTTGATCAAGTTGCTCAACTTTCCTTTTCTTTCAAAGCATGTTGAGCTCTATCCTTGTGGGAGCCACATTTACCCCACAATTTGTATTTGATCCAAATTAGAACAGTAACTAGACTTGTCCTAAATCTGCACATGAAGCAAATAGTTAGAAAATAAATGCATATGTTGGATGTGTTTGATGACTTCACTATTTTCTGAAACATCCAAGGTTTGCATGCTTGTTTACATCCAAGGTTTGCATGCTTGTTTAATGCACTTATGGATCAGTTTATACATGCATAGGTAGGTGTGTATGTAAGGATTGAATCTTTTATTGCTTAGAGCTTCACTCTAACATCATGTTTCCTTCAGATGTAGGGTGAGGAGCACTACGGAGCTGGGAGGGACACAAGCGGCTTGGGGCAGCAGCAGAGTAGTTAGGCAACCTACAACCAGTCATTCTCAGGCAATGGATGGTTCAATTCTTATATGCACATTTCCTTTCTTTGCTTATTCATGCATGAATTGTTTCATATGTTCATTGAATAAGAGAGTTAGTCCCTTGGCTTGTGAGGGACATGTATATTTCAAGATTATCAATGAAAGACTACATTTGTATATCTATGATTCTCTTTCACATTTGTTGTAATGCAACATTGAAATGACAAAATGTAATCTACTTCGTTTTGACAATCATTCCTTCACACATATTGAAATTAGTAGTTTTATGGTTTATCTTTAAATGTTTAAAAAATAAGAAAAAAATTAAACACTAAGTTACCTAATTTTAGCTGACAGCTAAAAATCAAGTAACATTGTTATAATATGTAAGATGAATTGTGATGATGTGATGCAAATGATATATGGAGGATATGTGATTATGTGATGCAAATAATTATGATTAACTGAGTTTGCAAGACTTCAAAACCTTTAAGGTCTTAAGCTTAAATGAGTGAATCTATCCAACTTCCAAGAGGTGTAGGAAGGTTGCCATTAGTTGATTATTTGTAAGCTTCACAAAACCTGACATATTTCCCAACTTTCTTGGAAATATGAAGAGACTCACTCATTTAAGCTTAGTGAACCACTTTCTTAATGCAACTATATGAAATTATTTTTATTATGTAAATGAGATGTAATGCATGTCTTTTTGTGTTTACTGATGCAAATATTATGATGTGATGCATGGATGGATGCAATCTACTCTAACCATGTAGATCTTATATTCAAAAGTTGTCATTTGTAACAACCAATTTTTCATGCTTTTATCATCATTGAGCCTTTAAAATTTTGAAAGTGAGTACAAGCATCAATGGCATATTTAGACCATGATGACCTGAGTACTACTTTCATGATGTTTGATAGTGCAAGTTAAGACAAACATCTACATATAATTAAACTGAGATGACCTAAGTATTACTTGCATAAACATACAAGATTCAACTGTTTTCCTTTGCAAATTCAAAATGTCATTAGTGATACTTTGTAGAGCACGTCCCATGACAATTTGCATAGTAATAATGATCAACTCACAGATAGTAGACAAAGAAAAATCATACTCCTTCCTGGCTCCTCTAGTTCAATACATCATCGAGGGGATCCATAGATATGATAAAAAAAATCATAATATAACAATTGAACCTTTATGTTAGACATGATAAACCCATGATTCAGAAGGAACACCATTCATTTGAAGTGTGCTCTTGGTTTGATTGATTTGGTTGTTTGATATGGATGGTTGATGTTCAATGTTGAGTTGGACTATGATATTTGTGTTTTGTTTTCCCTACTGTTGTTTTTCTATTGGTTCAAGCTCAAAGTTTATTGCCCCCAGTGAGTTTAGGATTTTTCCCCTAGTCTAGGGTGAGACATGACCACGATGTTGGGATATGTACATGAAGCTTTCCAATGATAGGCAGATGGATGGTGAAAGAAAATGGCGAAAGCCAATGGTCGACATGCTCAAATAGATGGAAAAGCTATTCTATCACAAATAGCACCTGTTGCCAGGTTTTCACTACTTGCTTTTATTGCACTTTTTTATATTTTTATATATTTTTGATATATTTTTGATATATATATATATATTTCACTTCTTTTTGTATTTTTCTCTTTTTTTAAATTTTTTTTGCTATTACCAAGACACCTGTTTACTAGGTTTTCATCAAGGAAACCATTTTTTTAGGATGTTTTCTAATTTTATTGGTTTTTTTAGGACTTTTTTCTGATGTTTTTGGTAATTTTTTAAGGACTTTTTTTGATGCATTGGATGATTCAAGTGTAGAACCTTTTGAGATGCAAGCTGTTTAGGGGTTCATAAAAAAAATACCCTTTTGGTGTGGACAATTGATATGCTCCTAATTCGAAGGCTGATACCATGACAAAGGGACCTAGCCAGTTGGGTTCAAATTTCCCCTTCTCTTGATCTTATTGGTTATGGGGCTTCTCTTTGAGGACTAAATCACCCAACTGAAATGTTCTAGGCTTGAATCTGTGATTGTAACTTTTGGATATCCTCTATTGGTATGCTTTCAAATGGTCCACTACATGTTGATGACGCTCATCTAGTAGTTCCAATTCCTGTAACATAGACACTATAATCCTCATCTGAAATGATCCATTTTAGTGACACCCAAAGTGATGGTAGTTCAACCTCAATAGGTAGAATGACCTCTGATCCATAGACTAGGGCATATGGTGTTGCTCGTGTTAGGGTGCAGATACTGGTTCTGTAAGCTCATAAAGCAGGGTTCAGTTGAACATGGCAATCACATCCAACCTCGTTGACGATTTTCTTCAATATTTTTAGGATAGTCTTGTTTGAGGCCTCTACTTGGTCATTTCCTTGGGGATAGTATGGTGTAGAAAAATGATGTTGTATGTAAAACCTCTCACAGAGTTCTTGAACATCCTAATTTTTGAATGGTTTGTCATTGTCCATGATGATGAATTGAGGGATGCCATATCGACAAATGATACAATTCAGGATGAATGATGAAATTTTCTTTCCTGTGATGGTGGTTAGGGGAACTACTTCAATCCACTTTGTGAAGTATTTCGTGGTTGTGATGATAAACTTGTGTCCGTTGGATGAAGATGGATGAATATTTCCTACGAGATCTAATCCCCACTAGTAAAAGGGCCATGTTGATGCAAAAGGTTGAAGCTCTTGTGTTGGTGCATGGATGAGATTTCCATGAATCTGACACTTTTGGAATTTCTTGATGAACTGAAAATAATCCCTCTCCATAGTCAGCCAGTAATATCCCAAACAGAGGAGTTTCTTGGCTAAGGTCAAACCACTCGAATGAGTTCCACAAACACCTTCATGAACCTCTCGTAAAGTTGTTTTAGACTCGTCACATTCTAGACATTAGAGGAGAGTTCCATCAAGACCTCGTTGATGAAGTTCATGATAAGGGTATGTCGGGTGGCTTGATGAATGAATTTTCATCTTTTATTGTGAGATAGGTCAGGAGGGAGGGTGTTTTCTTTTAGGTGAGTATAAATTTTCCTATAGATGGAAGTGTTAGCCTCAGCTAGATGGTAGATAACTTGGGAATTAGGGTTGTCATATGATGGGTTGAACATTTGTTCCACCATGAACTTGTAATGGGCTTGTTTCTCAAGAATATGTAAGAGAGAAGCAATGGTTACCATAGAATTAGCAACTTTGTTGTCGCTTCTAGGAATCTACTCAAATCTTATTTCCACAAAGTAATTTTTGAAGTCATCAACCATTCTTTTATAAGGCATCAACTTGCTGCCCTTTGTTTGATAATCATCATTTACCTAATTAATGACCAGTTGTGAATCCCCATAGGCATGTAACTCTATGATCTTCCACTCGACTGCTACTTTGATTCCACTGATTAAGGCTTCGTATTCGGCTGTGTTGTTGGTGCAAGGAAACATCAGTCTATAGGATTTGGGAATGGTATGTCCTTGTGGTGAGATAAACAAGATTTTAGCACTTGATCCATGTTGTGTATAAGAGTCATCAAAGTACAAGACCCATTGTTGTGTGGACACTGTTAAGACATCAACATCTGGAAACCCAATGTTCATTAGATGATTGTCTTGCAATGGTGATTTAGCTAATTGGTCTACGATTGCTTGTCCTTTGATTTCCTTCCTATCGACATATTGGATGTAAAATTCACCCAGCATCATGACCCACTTAGCTAGTCTTCTAGTTAGATTAGCTTTGCTAAGAAGGTATTTTAGTGGATCTATCTTGGCTATTAACTTGATGGTATGAGTTAGCATGCAATGTTGTAATTGTTGGGTAGCAAACACTACTTCCAAGCAAGCCTTTTCAATGAAGGTGTAATTGATCTCATAGCCATTTAAGGTTTTGCTGATATAATAAATTTCCCTTTCTTTTCCTGTTGAATCCTCTTGTGCCAACAAAGCTCCCAATGATATCTCAATTGTTGCTATGTACAATAAAAGTGGCTTTTCTTCTACTGGTGGTACTAAGATGGGTGGAATCATCAGATATTGTTTCAATTGGTTGAAGGCCTCTTTGCATTTCTCATCCCATCAGAAAGATACATTCTTGTGTAGCAAGTGAGTGAAAGGATGGGTCTTGTCTGCTAGTTGTGAGATAAATCTTTGGATTGATTGGAATCTCCCTTGTAGAGATTGTAGCTGACTGATGTTCTTGGGTGGTGACATTTCCATGATGGCTTTTACTTTTGCAGGATCTACCTAAATGTCATTTTCTGAAACTATATATCCCAAGATTTTGGTTGAAGTCACCTAAAACACACATTTCTTTGGGCTCAGTCGTACATTGAACTTTTCTAGTTTGGCGAATATTTTATCCAAAATCTCTAGGTGTCCTTCTCTAGTGTATGATTTGGCTAACAGATCATCCAAATAGTCTTCCATGAATGTGTGCATCATATCATGAAAGATTGTCGTCATAACACACTGATATGTTGCTCCTACATTCTTCAACCCAAATGGCATGCCATTCCAACAAAAGGTTCCCCATGGACATGTGAAGGTTGTCTTATCTTGATCCTTAGGTGCAATTTTTATTTGATTATAGCCAGAAAAATCATCCATTAGTGACAACATGCCATGCCTTGTTAGTAGGTCCACAATGATGTCAATGTTGGGTAGGGGCAAGTCATCTTTTTGGAAAGCCTTATTGCGATCCCTGAAATCTGTGCATATCCTAATGCTTTTGTTTGGTTTTGAAATAGGCACAATGTTTGATATATATTCGGCATAGTCAATTGGCCTAATGAATCCATCATCCAATAACTTCTTCAGTTCTTCCTTTACCAATGGCAATGTGTAGATGCATTTTCCTTAACTTTTGCTTGACTGGTTTTACCCCTACTAGTGATGATAAGTGATACATGATGAGTTCTGGATCGATCCCTGGCATGTCAACATATGATCAAGCAAAATTGACTTGTCTTTCTGTGAAGAATGTGATGAAGTTCGGTTTTTCTTGATCTATCAAGGATTTTTCTAGATGTACAGTCTTTACTGTTTCTTCATTGCTGATATTGATAGACTAAGTGGGTTCAATCAATACTTTAGATCATTCCTGAAAGTGTTCAGGGAGTGTGTCAAATCTTCCATCCTTTAGTGCCTTAGAGAGGTTTTTTCCATTGGATACGCTCTTTATTTTTACCTTTTCTAGATCTAATACTACCATTGAATGGTTTTCACCATCAAATCTATTCCTAATATTATTCATTTTGCAGCTGGAAAATTTGACATTCTCCTCGTTGGAAGCTTTGTTATGATGTTCAATGGTGGATAATGTTTTGGGATTGGCAGAACAAAGGAAGTTGACAATGGCCTCATCATTTGAAAATATGGGGATATCAGATAGCTCAGTTTGATCCCAATCTATGAGTTCGGGATGTACGAGGGGTAAGGGATCATTAGATTGGTTAAGGTCAGATGCAATAAGGGTCCCGATGGTAATGTCTTCAGATTTTCCAATAGAAAAGTCAATGTCTATAAGGTAACTCTCCTTAAAATTACCCATTTTGCTTCGAGTCTAGTCGTCTTCACCAGAGTCATCAATATGTTGTGATCCTATTTCAAGTGGTCTGTAGCCTGAAATTTGACCCTCCTCAAGTATGGGTGTATACTTTTGTACTACATTGATGTCCTTGTCATGACAAGACTATTTAGATAGCGAATCCCACTCATATTTATTTGAATCAGTTTCATGATCATCACTAGCTTGTAGTTGTAGAATTCTTTCCACAACTTGTTGTCTGGTTTCTTCTCTTGATTTTTCTTTGTACCCCAATCCTATTTTATCCTTGGCTTGCATTGTGATAGGTTGTATCAGTTCTATGATGCTTTCTTTCCTTTTACCAATAGGACCTTTTCCCTCGTGTCCCATCTTTTCTAGAATGGTCTTTCCTTTGCCATATTGCTTTGTTTGTACACTTGAGGTGGATGCTTGTGATGATTCTTTGTCTTTATGTAGCCAGTTTAAAACCTCTTTATTGTCTGACTCATCCACTAATGTGCCTGCTCTCACAAAGGTGCCATCAAATAGTGTGGTGGGTTGTGATGATTGTTTTCTTGAGGTTGATGGCTGCCCATGTGATCTGGGAGAAGAGGAAAGTTGAGGATTTCTCAAATGAGTATTTCCCCATGCATTTGTCTTTCAATTGGATCTTGGCCACTTGTTTCGATAAGGACTCAAGTTGAATTTCATGATCTTATGGAGTAGAACTACTAACACCTTTTTCTTTTGATTGATCCTTTTTCTTAGGCTAGTTTGACGAAGAGTTTGATGTACTTTCTTTACTTGAGGGAGCGACATCACCTATACCCTTATCCTTTGATTGGTCCTTTTTCTCAACCCACTTTGACAAGGAATTTAGTTGTTTCCCATCATTTGATGAACCATGAGTTGGGGCTTCCTTGTTGTGTGGTACAAAATCATCTTGGGTAGTCTTGAGGGTGTTACAATATTGGGGGTTGTATGAGTTAGCTGCAATAGTGATTACCTACCTATTGAAAGGGAACTTCAAAAACTAGTGATATGTGGATGGAACTGATTGCATGTCATGAATCCAAGGCCTTCCCAAGAGTATGTTGTATGTTAACTTTTTGTCTAACACTTTGCATACCATATCTCTGACAACTGGTTCCACTTGAATAGGTAGCACTATCAACCCTTGTGAAGATCTCTCCTTGTCATCATATGCTTTTATTGTATTTTCCTTCTAGGATCAATAGCATTTTTTGAATAGCCTAGTGCACATAAAAGTTTCAAAGTAAAAATATTCAAGCATCTTCTCCATCTATAAAACACGTTTAACATGGTGTTTGTGGATTAAGACCTCAATGTGTAGGGTAGTGTTGCGCAGATGGTTGATAGATACATCATCGTGCTCATAAAATGATAAGCAGTGTGATGCAGTCAAATGCCCCACCATAGTATGGAGTTGGAAAAAACTCTAGATTGTTTGGTACTGTGGTGGCGACTAGAGCTTGTTCCAAGATTTCCTTGTGAGCAGGTGAAATCTTGAGAAGTTTTAATATGGATATTTGGGTGGGTATGTTCTGCAACTAATCAACTATGTTATATTGGGTTGTAGGGATAGCAATAGTTTCTTTGGACATTGAAGGGGTAGCTCCTTTCAATGTTACCTTGGCTTGTCCTCGTGTGATCGCATTGATGGGTGTGTTGTCTTGTTTCTCTCTGATTTTGATAACATTGTTTTGATTGTCATTTACAATGACATTGTTGAACAAATTTATGGGCACAAGGTCATTGATTTGATGTGAGGTGGTGTCGACATCATGGTGATGGTTTTCAAATGCAATGATGTTTTGTTCATGTTCAATGGTGTTGTTGTTTGTTGGTTTATCATTTGCAATAAGATCTAATTTTTCATGGGTTTGATCATCAACCACTTTGACATGCAGAATGGTGGTGTCATAGACATAGTTTATGTTTTTGCCTTTGGTATTTGAAGAAGATTCCCCTTTTTCATAGTTGGGTAGAGGGTTTTTGAATGCCCCATGATCATTGTTTATTTGGGGTCCTTCTACAAATATCGTCTTGTTGTCAATTAGATCTTGTATCAAGTGCTTCAACTGCATGTAGTCATTGGTTTTATGTCCTTTGTTGTGATAAAAATCAAAGAAATGAGCATCATTCCACCATGGAGGCTTAACTTGTGGTTCCCAATTTCTTGCCTTTGGTAATGTTATGACTTTAGCTTCGAGAAGTTCCTTCAATGCAGATTCTAATGATTGTCCTAAAGGTGTGAACCTTCTTCGATTTGAGGTTGTTCAATATGATGGTGTTTTAGATCCAACATTACCTTGATTGTTGCTTTGGTTGACATTTTCGTTGTTGTTTTGGTTGTTGGGTGGATTGTTGTTTTGATTAGTTTTGGTAGCCGTTGCTTTCAAGTTGAATACATGTTTTGCATTTTCGTTTTCAACTATACCATCGTTGTTACCCACATTCTTGTTTTATTGCCAAAACTTTGGTTTGCCATTGTTTTTGTAATTGTTAGAGGAGTTTGATGTGTTGTTGTCATTGTAAAGTTTTATGACTCCTCTTTTGACCAAACCTTCTTCAATTTTAATCCCATTTTCAATCATTTTTTTTTAATGTGGGTGGACATTGCAATTCCAACCTGTAGCTCATCTCGTCATTTAGGTTATCGCTAAAGATTTGCATCTTCTCTTTTTTAGGTATGAGATGAGAATATCTTGTGAACAACCTTCTCCATTTTTCCAAAAACACAAGGAACGATTCACCCTTTTTTTGTTTCAGGTTACAAAGGTCCTTCATAGTTATGTCATGTTGAATGTTATAAGAATATTGGGTGATGAATTTGTTGACCAATTCTTCAAGTTTTGAAAACCATTCAAGGCATTATCCACCTAGACTTCTTGGGAATAACCTCATAAAATAAGTTTCTTCATAAGCAAATTCAAGACTCGTGGTTCTAAATTCCCTCACATGATCAATTGGATCCATTTTCCCATTGTATTTGTCATATTTTGGGAATTCACAATGTTTGGGAAAATGAATTATATGGATATCTTGATCAAAAGGATATGGAAAAATGTCTTGGATCAAATATCATTTTGATGGTCCCCTTTGAATGTCAAGAAGTTGTTGTTGAAGGTTTTTCATTTGATGAGTTAGGGAAATCACTTGTTCTGTTTCTTTTTTAGGCTGTTTGGGAGGTGCTTTCAATTGATTCACATCAAAATCCTCAAGTAACTTGACACCTTGTTGAGCTAGCATAAGGAGGTAATTTTCCCCATTCCTTTCAAAAATATTTTCAAAGAATTTGTGGAAATTAGGATCTTGTTCAACATGTTGAATGTCTTCTTCGGTTATTTCTTCCCCTTCAGTGTTGTTGATTCCATGGAAAGGATTGTCTTTAGCTTTTGCCATGGTGTTTTGCATTTCACTATTTTGAGTTTTGGTGTTTTGAGTTTCAATGGTTGGAATTTCAATGGTTGGAGTTCCAAGGTTTGGCTCTTCAATGTTTTGCTTTTCAAGTCCCTTTTCCTTGAGTTTTTGTTTTTGTAACCTTGTTTGAATGGGCATACAAGTGTTATAGTTTTGACTAAACTTTGATCTAAGTTTGAAAGAGTACCAAGGATTACAACTAAGTCAAATATAATGAAATTTTTTAATGAGACTAAGTTTGATTTGACTATATAGCTTCATTTCATGATGAAAGGATGATAAATCTTGATGATGAAACTAGGCTTAATAATCAAAGATGTGATAAATTTGATGATTTTAGCACTTTGAGATATTAGATCTTGGTTTAGGTTGGAGAATTCCACTTGTAGAGGTCAATTTTAACAAGTTTAGACTCTATGGTACATAAAGAATGATTTTGAACTTTGAGAAGTTTTTGAATTTTGGCTCAAACTGTGAAATAGGGAATAAGTTTAACTCTTGGGTTTTGTGTTTAATGGATGTGTTAAAACAAAGCCCAGATGTGCTAAAAGATTTGAAATATGTGCTAAAATAGAGGATGGATGCACCAAAAAATTGCATAGATGCGCTATAAGATTTTCTAAATGCACTAGAATAGAGGGTCAATGTGCCAAAATATTGAACAAATGCGCTATAAGATTGCTTGAATGCACTAGAACAGAGGGTTAATGCATTAGAATATTACACATATGAACTATAAGATTGGGTAAATGCACTGGAACAGAGGAAAAATGTGCTATAACAATAGTTGGATGTGCTTGCAAATACAACGAATGCGTTGAACTGGAAAAATGATGTAGTTTGTTGGAAATTTGCTTTATTTTTTAGATTTTCCAGTTAGAGACTTGGTTGTTTCAATGATTTTTTTTTTGAATCAAGTTTTTTATTTTCAACATGTGATGTTTTTATTTGAAATTGGTTCAAAAAAACATTGGTAAAGACACATCAAACATGTACAACTTAGGTTGTGTAGGACTACATTTGTTGAATTCCCACTTGGATTTTACTCCAGCTGCACTTACTTATAGAAGATGATTAGATGCTTGACCCCACTGGCTCCCCTCCATGGAACTCACTTCTATGGGGCAGCCAAGCATCAATACCCATGAATCTCCCATGGCATATTTCTCATCTTTACTAAAAGCCACAAGAATGTGGGATGGCTTCTGAATGACCATTCTTGCATCGACAAATAGATTAAGGATTTTGGCCTTGCTACAACAAGGGGTTATAGTATAGGCATTTCGTTCGTGGGGGATCATCCATGTAGAAAGAGACCATTGCTGCCCTCCTTGTCAGAACAATCCTTGTGATACTTGAACTTTCCCCAAGTACCCACATTTATATCTTGGTTGGAAGTCACTTGGCTTTAGTGTATTACCGGTTGGGTCATTCCCTTGGGTGATTACTTTTGCCCACAAGGCAAGCCCTCTAAGGATAAAAAAAAAGTGAATGGGTCTAGATTTTTGGTTACCCAGTTAAGGGGAGAGCATATGCCTACCATTCATCAAGCATGAAAGACATGGTGTTCTTTATCCTTTCTAATTAAGCTAGATGCCTATCTTAAGCAAAAGAAAGTGTTTAAATAACTCCAACCCCTGCATAAATCAACAGTAGTCTGATAAATTTTTCTTTGACCAGCGTATAAGAGTACCTGCAAGTAGAAAACACAAATTAGTTCTCAGATTTTGATTTTTTTTCAAATTTACATAGATGTGCTAGAATAGTCATTCAATGCGCTAAAAAAACTACTCTATGTGCTAAAAGAACTCATGTATGCACTAAAATAACTTATGAATGTGCTAAAAGAAGTAACATATGCGCTAAAAGAAGTGATGAATGTGCCAAAAGACTCCTTGTATGCACTAGAATAATTGATGTTTGTGCCGAAAGATTGTTCATATGCGCTAGAATAGACCCTGATGTGCTGAAAGATTGGTTGGATGCGCCAAAATAGAAGTTGTATGCACCGAAAGAAACCACAGTTGCACTAGAACATCATGTCCAACCTATTTAAATGAACTTTTCCAAAAAAATGTTAGCAATGGGGTATGGCCCCACAGTGGGCGCCATTTTGTGTGTGTGTGAAATGTGGGAAAGTTAATAAATCAACACAAACCTTAATGAAATGAATTATATCAAAGATTTGAATAAAATAAACTACTCTATTTTGCAACTAAACAAATATTTTAAGAATGTCTCATTGTCCTCTATTCTCAAGGATTTATTAAACCATTTGGCCCTCAGATTTCTATGTGCACTATGGCTGTTAAAATCCCAATTTGAGAAACAAGATACTATTCAACATGCAAGCCAATTAAGTTCCTACATGAAACTATATGATGAAAATGATAATGGATACTATGATGAATGGATAATGGTGTTAGATTAGACAATGCAAATGATATGATATGAAGCTAAGATGATTCTACATATGCTCAAATGCTAACTATGAATATGCTAATTTAAAATGCAACTATGATGTAAAGGATGACATAAAATGCATCTATGAAGCAAAGTGTGATTCTAGGATGTAACTACAAAACAAAACATGATATGAAATGTAACTATAAGACTCCAAATGCTCCAATGCTCAAATGATATTCTTGCATGATAACTCTACACAAATGTGGATACAAAATACAGTGCCAAAGGGTTATATTTATAGGCTTTTCCAAGCATCTTGTAAGGTGGCAATGATTGATGGTTGAAATTCAAACAAGAGGGATGAACGGTGGAGATGAAGAGAATCAAGAAGGTGTCCCCTTGACCAAAGATAACATGCCAAATGGATGGAGGAATCAAGTGTGTGAGAGAAACACCATGCGTTTGAAAGTTTGTTGAAGAAGTGTGTGAGGAATAAGCCATGTGTTTGAAGATAATTATAATTAAAAATTAGAATCATTTAATTTCATGTGACCTTGGTGAGGTGGCATGAAAAGTTGTAGACATGTGCTCAAATTCCTAATCGGGGATTAGTGAAACTTAATTAAATAAAACAAACTTATCAAATTTGTTTATTTAATTAAATTAGAAGAATATGATTTTAGATTTGAAGAATTAGAAAATATGAACAATATAAATAAATTGAGAATTTATTTATACATAGTCGAATATTAATTAAATAAATAGTATTTAATTAATTAAATGGCATAACCGATTTTAGGTGTATACACATCTGATCCTTAATTCTCCTTGTAGAAACTAGCCACTTCAAATAGAATTGAAATAATTGTTTGGCTTCCTCTAAACACTTCTTAACATCCTCCAAGATGCCTTACAACTTGGCATGTGCAATAATACACTTGTAAGAAACATCAACTAGCCTTTTATCATTGAATTTATTTGCTATTTCCTTCTCTATCTTCTCTTCCAAACTATCAAAATACTCCTTAAAGGAATCTAACAATAACTTCAAGTGTTGCACACCAGATAAAGAATTATCAATAATTTTTTTGGGAAGTCCTTGTAATACCTTCACAACTTCATAAACCAACTCAGTACTCTTCTGGTGAGTTTGAAGAATCTCCTTTCTCTCAGAGGCATGCAAAAATCACCAAGCTACAACTTATGTAGAGGGAAAATCTTATCCAAGTCCACTTAAACTTGTTGCATAGGAATCTACAACAACTATGCAGACACCACTAGTTGAAATTATAATTTCATATACAAAAGATCTTTCAACAAATCTCCTAAGGTTCTAGAAGATTCACCACTTGTTTTAGTACTTTCATCTACTTGAGTATCACTCTTCTCTTTCTCTCCACTACTAGAGCATTCTTCTACAATCTTCTCATCTTTTGGAGGGAAAGTTTCTTCTTTTTGTGCTTCATTCTTCTCTGAGGCATCTTGCTTATCTTCTTTATTCTTCACATTAATTATCTCCACATTTGAAGGAGTGTTGTTCGAAGGAGTGTTGTTTGTTGTTTGATCATGTGGCTCGTGGTTTTTTTGCACGCATTACAAGGTACAAATTTTCAAAAAAAAATTGCAGTTTTTAATTGTCAATTTTTATTTTTTATTGAAAGCTTTAATATTATAAGCTTTTTAATTTTTTTTTTTGGTTTTAAAAGAAATCAAAGGAGTATTGTAGGTACTGACCTACGCAGACCTACGCAGGTGTACCTATGTCCTCATGGAGGGGTGGTGTGGCCCACGTGCTCCCCACCAAATATATTTTAAAAAGAAAAAAATTCAATGTAATATATTTTTTTTATAAAAAAAATATAATAGTTTTAATTTTTTTAACTTTAAAAATAAACACATTTTTTTTATTTGTTTTTTAAAAATATTTATATATATAGTTTTTTTCTATTAAAAAAATAAAATGGCAAATTGGAGTTTTTTGCAATTTTTTTTTTTAAATTGTCTCATGCACTATACTTGGAGGAGAATTTTTTCCAGCAACACTAAAATTGGCAAACCTCCAGATTTGGAGGTGATTTTGCTAAATTTGGGGGCTTTTTCCTTTTTACCCACTCAACCCCTCTCCGTTGGGCTTTTCAAATATGCACCCAATATTCCAGAGGCCATATCTCAGCCCTACATTGGGCTTTTTCAGTGCAATTTTTTTTGAAATGGGGTGGAATTTCATGCTCTTCACAGTGGTGTAGGTATTTTCCAGTTTTGACTTTTTTTTTCTAGAATTATATTTTCTCAGTGCTATAGTTGTTCAGTTCTCATTTTGGAGACTTCGATGGGCCATATCTTCTACATCCGGGCACATTTTTGGGTACCATTTTTTTTAAAAGTGCATGTTTTTTCATGTACTTAATCATGGTACTATCAGTTCTCTCATTTTCTACAAGAGAATTGTATTTTCAGCATGTTGTCATTTTTGGACATTATGGGCTCACATTGCATGTATTCATGATTTTGTAAACGCACTAAGATAAAGTGCCTCAACTTTGTATGTGTAGTATTTAGATTCTTACACATCACTTTGCGCCTTCTTGTAATCGCACTATGATATAAAGTTCCATGGGGGTTGATGTTTTCCTTTCTTTTCCTTCATGCCTTTCTCATGTGTATGTGACTTTTGTTTTCACATCCTTTCTATTTTCCTATACTTTCATGATTGCACTTTTAGATGTTCTTGGATCCTCTTCATGCACTACTTTCAGGCATTTAGTTTCAGTGTACCTATCATGCCTCTCCCTTTTCAATATTATGGGGGGTTTCTATTGTTTGTGCTACTGCTTCCTTGGTTTCACATTGGAGTGAGATATGTATACAATATTTATTCCTATGTACTAGGCGGATGTAGTGGCTAGTTACCCATGCATTTCAGTGAGATGGAGCACTTACCATATGGACACTCCTACATTCCTATTTTTGGAGGCAACCTTCCATTTTCTCATAATCAGTTCTTCAGACTTTTGGTACCTTTTCCATCTATATCTTTGAGTACTAGGTGTTTTCCTTTGTTTTCCATTTGATTCGAGTAGTGTCGTTGGGGGAAATCATATAGATTCTTGTCTTCTTGATCTTGATCACAACAAAGGTTCTTCATTTAGCATTTCAGCAGTTCTTCTTTGTCAGTGTTTGCAACTTCTTCATGCTTATGTGGTGTTCTCTTTGTTCCTATCTTTTCGGACAACCTTGCCTTATTTGGAGGCTTCTTCAGTCTTTCACTTGGCTTTCATCTCTTTTCGGAGTAGAGTATTTCCCATGAGGTTTTCTCTATTTCTCCACATTATAGAGATTTTATGTTTGTACATGGGTACCTTACTTGGCCTTGTTTGCCAAGACCCATCTTGCATTCTTTTTAGGGTTTTTAGCTACTCCCTAAGTTCATCTTAAGGGGGGGTGTTAGAGTTATCTTGCATTAGCTAATAATTAATTAATCTTTAATTGATTATTAGTCTAATTTATTCTCACACACTTTAGCTAAACCTAGGAATGCTTTATTAGTTGAGCTATTATTAGATCATTATGTATCATCTCATGTGATATTGGCACTTGTCATGATCTAATCCCTTTCTCATTTAGGGCTTTATCCTTATAAGCATTCAACCCTTATTGTATATAACTCAAATATTATTCACGAGAAATATCTGAAGCTTTCATATCTTCTTGAAAGCTTCTTCTGTAACTTTTCCTTGTTGATGAATATAGCAATTCTTGTTTGTAGATCTCTTGCATGGGAGGTGTCTTTGTTTGTTGTTTGATCCTATGGCTCATGGCTTTGTGCTTGTTTCACAATTCTAATAGTTTTCCAACATTTCTTCTTGTTGATGCTCACGTTGCTTTATGATTAGATCATTGATTTTTGAAAGAGGTGTATCTTGTTGCATTTGATCTTTAGTCTTCGGAGGAGTGGTTTCCTTATTTGTAGGAACAACTTTCTTCATTTCTACAATAATTTTGGTTGTTATCTCCTCTATTTTCCTCTCCATCCTATTGATTTATTTTGAGTCCTTATCCATTAGGTTATCTACCTTGTGTTTGGTCCTAAATTCTTTTGCTTTCAATTTAGAAAAACTTATTATTTCTTCATCAGTAAGGGTTACTCTAGTTTTCTCCAATTCATGTTTTCTTATCTTTTCTTCTTCCACCATAGCTTCTTTTCTATTTGGACTAAGTGAATCAACAAGAATCACTAGGAGTTGGTCATGAATATCACCTAGATTCAAATCAAAGGTTATCATATACATCTCTATTGCCTTCTCAATTGTAGCATTGTCAGCAAGAGTTGATTCTTCATACAATAGTGTTGTTTCCTTTAGTGCACCATGATCTACAATAGCACTAAATAATGCATCAAACCTTATAGACTATGCTCTCAAACTAGAGGGGTATTCTCTTTCTCTTTTCCCTTTTTTGTACCAGTCTCTTCCTAAGAGACACTTGAAATCCTTTTCTAGACCAAATAGGCTCCTCCCTCTCCTCCTCCTTCTTCTTCTTCTTTATCTTCACAATTAATATTATTTTCTCTTGTGGATTTTTTTTATTCTTCTCTTGGGAGTCTTTTGTTGCATAGTAGTGTTGGATGTATCTTTCTTTTTAGAACTACTTGTAGAATTTATTTCAAAAGGCTTTGTAATAGTAGGCAGTGTGGAAAATGAGGTCCTATTTGACCTTCTTGACTTCTGTGAAGTAGTCTATGGAGGAGAAGATGTACCTTTGGATTTATCCTTAGGGTCCTTAGGGGTACCAAACTCTCTCTCAAAATTAGCCTTCATCTTTTTAACTTTTACCTCAATGTCCTTCTTTTCAAGGTCCCCTTTGTTTTATTTCTATTTATAAGTACCAAACCTCTACTATTGTATCCCCAGGTTTGCTTAGCACAATCTCTACAAGACCAGTGCATTCAGACTCATCTACCTCATAAGGTACCTCCTGAACCCTAACAGTTTTAGGTTCAACTGCTTCTATATAGTAATAATCTTTTCTAACCATAAAAGTTAAATTATTCTTACTTGTCCATAGTTCTACTTGGAATCCTTTCTCTCTATTGCATCCAAGATTGAAAAGGTTTAAAGAATCTCCACAACATTGAATCGCTAGACTCTTTACTAGGGAATATTCTCAAGTGATCTCTAATTTGAGTAGCTATAGGAATATTATCTAGCCATACAACATTATTTGCTCCAGGTAACTCATTGAGAAAGTAAAAAATAAAGAAAATGATAAGAGTACCATAGCAGAAATGGTATTTTGAATCCTTTGTCTTTTACAAATTCTCCATCAACTATAATCTTAGGAGCTCACAAAGATAAAAATCGTTTCCTTCTTTCACCATATGATGGGCTTTGTGTATTGTAGTGGTAAAAATTGAATTCTCTCTGTTTGTGAAAAATATTTTGTAACCAATCATCATAGAAGCATACTTGACTGTTGAATCTTCAATGCCATTCATAGTTAGGGCATGCTTGTCAAAATTTGCACTGGTAATCTTCATTACAACTTTATTCTTTACAACCTTCAATGTTAGAACTGGTCTAGTGGAGCACAAACCGGTAGCAACCCTAATGGCCTCTTTGTTTATCATGTGTGGAAATTCCAACCACTAGAATTTATCATGAATTATATTCATAACATACTTCACCCACTCATTGTCATAGCAAAAATCAGAAAACTCATTCTACACATCCAATTTCTTCTCCTTTAAACTAGCATACTTTGGTTTTAACTCGAAATCATCACTATTTAAATTTTTTTCCCTAAACTCCACCATCTTTGAGTGCTCATATTCATCTAAATTTGAATGATTCATGTAAATCCACACATCCTCTATGTGCAATATGTTCAAATGAACTCTAGAAAAAACACCTACCTTATCCATCTCCATAGATTTGAATGGATGCTTCTTGAATTTAGGTCTCGACCTCTCAAGCGCATCGATAACTTATGGAATAAACATCTTGCACTTCTCTGAAACTAGGGTTTTGTAAGAAATAGTAAATACCTTGTGAGTCTTTGTCAGTAAGGTTTTGCTTGAAACTAAAATTTCCTTCGCTTTGCTTTCCACTTCAAATGCTTAAACACAAATAGCTTTTGAGTATGCATAATAAAATATAAACCCTTTTCCAATGACCTAATATGTGCATTAATTGCAATAGAGAAAGTTAGGTCGAAAAGATGTCAAACCCTCTCTATGATATCACATACACTCCTAATCACTCTGAAAATCTCTACAATAAGAGATTTCTCACCAGATATTTCACCAATAGATCAAGAATATCAATCTATACATGTATCAGTATGCTAAAGATATTAGCATATCACCTTTGGCGAGGGGGCTAGAAAGTTTTCTCCTGAAACTCCCCCTGAGCCAATATTCTCCATCTAGTTTTTGGAGGAAACATTTGCATTAGACTCATTCTTCACCTCATTCTCTTCACTTTTCTTCCATATCTCGTTCATCTCTTGTTTTACTTCAACTGGATCAACCTTCTTTACTGGATCAATCTTCTTTTGTGAAGTAGAGGGCTTCACATTCTTTCCTCTGCAAAACTTAGCTAGGTGTCCTGGTTTATTTCACTTATAACATTTGACACCTTGTTGTAGAGAAAACTTACTTCTTTCCATTTTAGATTTTCATTCAAATGCATTATGCCCAAACCCATTACATATATAATAGTAACCATTGAATGATTGAAACATCATACCATTATTGTAACCATTCATCATCTGAATTTTGCATTCACTAGCCTTATGACCAAATCTATTGCATGTATGGAATTGACCAAAAAATGATTGAAAGTTGTGATTCATTCTACTTCTACACTCTACAACTCTATGTCCAACCTTACTACAATAATAACATTAACCATTAAAAGATGGATACCTTTGTGCAGCTAGTTGTGTAATACGAGGTCTCTTGAAACTTTTCTTCTAGTTCCAAACATGTTTGATGTTGCTCTTCTTATCTCTAGTCTTCCTTTGTTCATCATTCTTCTTTTCAACATTGTTTAGAGTCTGATTTTCCTTTGAGCTTTCTCCTTTTTCAAATCTTAATCCTTCTTTGTCTGTTGAAGCTTTTTGACTAGAAAGCATATCATCAAACAAGGTGGATCTCTTCTTGAAATTTTCCTCTTGAATCTTTGCTTTCTCTAGATCTTTCCTCAGAGACACAACTTCTTCAAGATTTGAAAATTCTATAGGCTTATCTTTCAACTTGGCATTCAAGTAGTCTTCAACTCTTTTTCCTTCTTCAACTTGAACTTGAGACTATTGATTGTTTCATTTGATTGTTTGAGATCCTCATTTGTTTCCTTGAGTATTTCTGTAACTTTCTTGATTTGATCCCTCAACTTCTTGATGTACTCATATGCTTCCTTAATATTTTATTTTAGATCTATATTCTCACATTCTACTTTATCCAAATTTTCAAGAGCATATTTGAGTTCTCCTTCCATATCAACTTCATAGTCTTCTTCAGTAAACCCTTCCATCATAATTTGTTCCAGAGGGATATGATACCTCCTAGTATCCATGTGTTCTATCTCCAAGATTTGCCTCAGTGGTTAAGCCAAATGAAGGAACCTTGCTCTAATACCAATTATTGAACACTCAGAATACTAAGAGGGGGGATGAATCAATATTCACTGAAATTCATTAAATTCATCAACTTAAACATGTATTCAAAATATCTCATAAAACTTGCAAAAATGAAAAGGAACAATTAAAGCATGCATCACAACAATCAACACAAGAATACCAAATTTACATGGAAAATCCTAGGAAGAGAAAAATCATGGTGAGGATTGGCTTGCAATATATTATAACTGATTATAATGGATTACACATTGAAGGACTCACTATCCAATGACTCACTATCTAGAAAGAAAGGATCAGTACCAAGGTCTCACTACCTAAAGGACTCACTTTCTATAGCAAAAAAGAGAATAGAAGAATGGTTCACTGCTAGATTTTGGACTGCTAATAATGCATCTACAACATGTTGAAGATACAGTTCCAATTAAGCTCATAAAACTAACTTTACACACTTCATACTTTACCAATATCACCTTTCACACTTCTCTCTACATAACATCTCACACACAATCTCTATATCACTCACAGATTATTCTCCACACACTGAATTTACCTTCTATATATGCATATATTCTGCAAACATGCATATTATCAATTAAGCCAGACTAATTAGATGAAATGTGTAACACCATAACTTTTTGACTCAAAAATCCAACCTGCATACCTTGCGGAAGAAATAAAAATGTGTTTGTCACCAAAATAGGTTGACATGACCTATATTTACTCCTATGATTTCTCTTCTTTCATAATTCAACTCCACACGACCCCAAAACCCTTAGGTCGGCACCGCACAATAAAAATGGTGAAGCAACAATTGAATGAACCAACTATTAATTCACAAATAGATAGGTGGACCACCAAATCACTTGTCACTTGGAGTGCATACACTTCTGTGACATCCTCAAACACTTCCTCAAAACTGTACAACATAATAATCATCTATGTTGGAATGAAAAACATTCTGGACAATATGCATTTTACACCTGTAACTCTACTTCTACAAAGCCTGATACTTTTTCATCGATATCTTCAACTATAGAAGACATGCAACTATGAAACTTCAGTTAGAAATACCTTCAATACATATTAATATTATCTCAGAACCACATAGCAAGATTTTTCAAAGCGAAGCAATGTTGATCATAAAACTATTGCTTTGTTACTTACTATTCTAGTCTGGGATTAGGCAATTTTCACCAAAACAATTGGTCTTCTCCATACTTCTTCAGACTATGTACATATAGATGCACCATCACTTCTACAATGGCTTGCCATCAATGACAACACCATATACCATATGCTCCCATTTCCAATAATATATATCATCACTATAGATTTTTTAGTTGTGTCATTCACTTATGCAATAACAATGGTAGGAAAAAAATTTGGCCATTGTCCTCTCACGTTCCTACCCCATATCACTTTTATTTTTCTTTTTCTTTTTCTTTTTCCTTTTCCCTTATTCTCTTATACATTTTTATCCATTTCTACTCTTATTATCTTTTTAATATCATTTTTATTCTCCTTTATTTTTTCTCTAACACCTCTAACACATATAAGATTACAACAAAAATGAATTGGTTTCTCAGTGACATCTATTGCTTGTGTAGCAACAACAAATATTTTTTCCCCCAAAACCATCTTATCACCCATCCTTTATCCTTTATCATACACCATACATTACATTGCTTGACCTAGTCACATACCTACTTACACCATATTTTTCCATGTGGAATGTTAAATATTTAAGTCCTTCCCACCTTCAATTGGAATTCATCATTTACCCTAAGTATTTTAACCTGATATTTTGTATTATAATCATAATTAAGCCCATTTATTCTTTCTCCCCTCTCTATATTCCTCATATCTGAAACTCAATTATGACTCTTAGAACCTTATAAGTGGATTACAATATGTCTCTATCCCACCAATACATGTGGACTATTTTAGCATGCAAATGTTTGTACTCTTGAGGATACATGGGGTATCAATAAGTTTAGGGATAACAAAGAAGTTTTTCTCAAATAATGTTGCGATAACATTATGAATATGAAAGATAATGCATGCAATCATATCACATCATAATGCACTAATCATGATTTGTATCATATGGACAATGGTAAAATAAATTTGTATTAACCAAAAATCCATAAGGGCATACAATGTTATATGTCATTAAAAGTATAATATATGTACAAGAAATCCATACAGGCTTACAACAAATCCATATAGGTGTTTGATGTCAAATATCAATAATACAAAAATATAACTACAAAATTGCCATATAGGCATACAACAAAGAACCCTAATGTAATCACTTCCCTTTAGGGGAAGGGAAGAGATCATGAGTTTCCTTTGATTGTTGATTGGATGGAGAGGCATATGTTGATGGTTTATTTTGAACCTGCCGACTTGACCTCTTCTCTAAACTATTCTATACCTAAACTTGATACAATAAAAAGTATATGCATTAATATATAAAATTTGAATTATAGAATGACATATAATAGAATAATCACTTATTGCATACTCATAATGACTTTGAACCATTTTTTTCCTCTCTTCATCCATAAAATGAGTATGTTCATGAGTTGGAGTTGTGAAGCCCTATGGCAAGCATCAAAATACAAATTAAACTACAAATGAAACAAAGGCATCAAAGATGATATTGTTACAACAACACCATGCTCCATTATAGTACAAATACCAAGAGGAGTATCAATTGTTGTGATCATCTAAAAATGAAACAATATTATTAAATTTCCAAGATCTACCTAACATTATTTTACAACATTTAATGATTAAAAATATTCAAGCTTACCTCAATGTAAGATGTGTGGCCACTCTAGTTGACATGTGTAAATGTCAAAGGCCCAACATTAACCTTTTCAACATCTAATGCAATTTTTAAGGTTACCATTTATATAAGGTTAAACTATTTTTACATGTACTATATTTTCTATTTCTTTACTAGCTACATATCTATGGACTTGACATCGATGTGTAAGTGGGAGGTGGAGGGTTTCCAAACATAGGGCGAAGACTCTGGCCTTAAATTTTTATTACAATCAATCTCGTAATTTAATCTTAAATTTTAAAATAAAATATGATAAATTAAATTTGACCTTGTTTAAATTTACTTGTCTATCAATTCCAAATGTTTGATGCAACAACTCATCTGTCATAACAATCTGATCAAATATAGATGTGTATTATTGCTACCCATGTGCATCTTGATCATCCTCAAGTCCATAAGCATAAAAAGACCTATATTTTTGGCATAAGTGAGGTGAAGGTCAAGAACTGGAAGACTCGCTCACATCACCTTGTGCTAGAGGCATGTCAAGCTATAAAAGGGTTTGAGTGAGTGAACTAATGAATTGTAGAGTCTTGAACTCAACACCCTCCTTTACAATGAAAGGGATGGTGACATGCTCAAACTCTAGTCTAGCAAGGGGTCTCAATGCTTGATTTTTGGAAAATTGTTACCCCACTCTATCATGTGTTGAGCCCCAACCTCTACCTTGGAAACACCACATGTTGAAGTAATTCAATATCTCATTGAGGATAATATCGCAATAGAGTTTCCTTAAAAAATATTGTGGGATTGCATTGTTATTGTTAGGAGGATGGTTAAAAGCCATCCACGACCTACCCCAAAATATTCCTTATCCCTTGGTGGTGGCACCAATGGATAAGGAACGACAAGTGTTGTGTATGGGTGCATTAGTTTTTTGGGTTGGTGAACAACACACACAAGTTGGATTTTAATATTTTTTTGTTTAATTTGCTTGTAGGATAGTTTGTCTTCATAAAATTATCCTTTTTCTTCTCTCATGTTTGACCAAGTGTTGGTTTTCCTACTCACATATACTATATGAGAGACAATTGATTCTAATGAATTGACAAGGGTAGACTTGTGGGATTTTGTTCCTAATGGATTTCTCAACCTCTCAATTATTGCCTCAAGTTCTCTTTTATTATTTTAATATTCCCTAATATATTTTTTTTTGTGTCCTAGGAGGATGTCAAGGCAATATGAGAAGGGTTTGTTGTGGTTGTTCTTCAAGAGGGTTTTCATCAATGAATGAATGTAGTTTTTCATCAATTGGTGGGACATTATCAATTCCTAAAAATTAAAGAAAAAACACTCAATTTTTTTCTACCTATCTATTTAATTGAGTATTTACATTAGAAAACTAAACATGCTTACCTCTTCGACCTTGGTGATTTTGTGGCAACATTTGGTGGCTCTATAAGGTTTTAGACCAAAAAAATTATTGAGAAGTCAAGCTCAAATGATCTTGGCCTTTTGCTTTTTTTTTTCTTTTAAGAAAAAAATATGAGTGTATTATAACGTGCTCATGTTTTTCTTTGCATTGAACAAGCTTAAGACTCAAAAATAAAAACCATATTGTGAGCATGTTATAACACACTACGTTCTGTTTAGTAGGGGACCATTTTTGGTCCCACATCTCCCTACACATACCCAAATATTTTTTAAAATTATATATTTTTTTTATAACTAATCATTTACTTACAAAAAATGATATTTTTTTATAAATAATCATTTTCTTATATTTAAAGACTAAATAAATGTATTTATTTCTCATGCTTAGATTGGCTAGAATCACACGTATTTTTTCCCCAAAAATTTAAGTAGTGCATCGTTGAAACATCCAATCTTTTATACACTTTTTTTGAAAAAATAGTAGCTCAAAACCTACATTCAATTATCTATAGGTTTTATTGCTATATATATTTTAGATTGTGTAGATAACCCTTTCAATTTTTTATATGAAGTTTCTTATATCTATTTATTTAAATTTTTATTACCACTTAGAGGTATTGTTTGGTCCATGATGTTCTTGCACTCAATCAAATGCTAATGTGATATTCATTCATAGTAATATATGAATTAAAATTTGTTGTAATAGGATTCTAACATGCCAGGTCTCACTCATTTGATTACAAATTGACATAATATATGCAAATTATAGAATTTAAACTGATATTGCAATACAATACAAATGCCAAGTTATTTACTTAATTAATTATATTAACTCTCATCATGACTAATTTTCATTGATTAATTACATAATACTTATATAGTAGATTCAAGCCTCAGCAATAGTTTGAGTTAGCCATAAGAAGGCACAAGGTTCATTGTCAAGTATAATATGTAGTTGGCCAAACATGTGAAAGAATATTTTGGAATGAATGTTGTGATGATGAATCAACAAATCTCAATGTGGTTCATATGATAATCTCTTAGGTAGGTCCAATGTATCTTAAACGTATTCCTTTGTTGTTGAAACTGCAAACAATAAAACTGAATGTCTACTTGTTATGTTTGATAATAAATCTATAAGTGAATTATGCCTTTAAAATGATCAAAATCCTTTGGTATTTGAATGTGACATTATATGAATAATGTAAAATATTCATTCAAAACTATAAGGTGAAATGTGTAAGAGTGTTGAATTACAATATGATATGTGGTGAGTGGTTGATGATTGGAATGTGAATGAAAGCCCACAAACAAAAAATATGTAAAAAAATATTTTTGGTTGATGCAAAATTATTATTACACTATAAGATGCTCCTACATCATTTATTTTCCTTCATGAACTAATGCCTTCCAAAACTTCTTATTAAATGGGTCTTTTCCCACTCCCTCACAACCACTCACCAATTCTCTGGCTTGTTCTTCTTCTTCTCCATCCCTTTCTGTGAGGCAAAGGTATAGGTCCCTTGTTGCTCCTAATGCTGAGTTGGACTCTTGCAAATAGCCTCCTTCTTCAAGGCATAGATCAAGGTCTCCATCCCCCCCCACTATTGTGTTAGACACTCTTGATCACTCCATTGCAGTTGCTAACTAGTTTGATGTGTTGCCATAAGAGAACAACCCTACACTCTCCTCTTTACCACGTTTTTTAAAATAATGTCTTGGAATGTAAGAGGTATCTCTCTCCCTCACCATAAATATGGAGTTAAAGATGTGATTGTTAAGTGGAAACCTGATATTGTGTTCCTTCAAGAAGTTAAACTTGTTGGCTCTCGTCTTGCTTATTCTTTATCCAATGTTTGGAGAAATGTTGTTTTCTTCCATACATTGCATTGAGAAGGTAGGGGAGCAATCATTGGTTTAGCTTCTTGGATTCATAAGTTTTTCATTGATAGAGGTGAGGACCCTTCACATAGCTGTGTGTGGGCCCTCACTTTTATTAATGGCCAACCTATTGGGTTATGTTCTGTTTATGCTCCTAATTCAGCAAAAAACAAAAGTGTATTGTGGGATTGGATGACTAAAAACCTCCCTAATGTTGATTAGGTAATAGGATGTGATTTTAATATGGTTGAATTCCATAAGGATCGAAGTTGGAAAAGTCATATTAAATTAAGCAATGAAGAATTTGACAAATGGTTGTCTTGTAGAAATTTTGTGGGGGTGATTGACCCAATCCACACTAACAGCTCCAATCAGTGTTGTAATTGGTTTATATGGTCTAATTGCAAATTTGGGGATGATAGAAAGTTGAGTAGACTTAAAATATTTGACATTTCTCCTAACCTTCAATTATCCATGATTCCTTTGGCTATAGTGTGAGAGTGGATTATTCTATTACTCTTTAAGATCAATTTCCTATATTTTGTTCTATTTTAGAAAATGTTTATAACAATGTGGAGTCCAATCTACCCTATAAATTACTTAATAATTTTAATCTAAAAATTCCTTCCTGTGTGGTTGCTCTTGTTGGAATTTTGAATTCTATACCTAATCCTAGTGAAGGAGAGTCTTATATGGAGTGGTAAAATTTGGCAATTTTTTGTTATGTTAAGTTTTTGCGTGCTTTTGGCAAGAGACTAGCCTGGCAATGAAAACATAAGGAGAAATATTTAATAGGGAAACTTGAACAACATAGGAAGCTACTCAATGTTGATCCTAACAATATTTCCCTGCAATCTTATATAGCATCTTTAGAGACTCATCTCTGGAAAATTGATTCCTACAGAGGACAAGGAGCAAAAATAAGAGCCAGACTTCATTGGGTTAAGGAAGGTAATAAAAGCTCTAAATACTTATTTAAAATTTTGAACTATAAACATAAGAAGGAGCATATTGGAGCTATTCAAGATGATTTTGGTCATGTGCATACTAGTCCTAAAGAGGTTATGGATCTATTTCAAAACTTTTATAAGAAGCTTTTTAAGGAAGACTCTCATTGGCAAGATACACAACCAGTTTTGGAAGACATAATCAAAGACATTATTCCTAAGAAGGTGGTTACTGAGTATAGTAAGTTTTTGGACACTACACAACCAATTCTATGGAAGATTTAGAACATGTTTTTTCAATTCCTTCCAACAAGATTTCTGGTATTGATGGGTTGTTAGTGGAATTTTATCAAACTATGTGGCAACACATTAAAGATGATTTCTATTTGGTTTACTTGGAGGACTTAGCTCAAGGCTCCTTAGTTCCTAATATCAATAAGGGGATTATCAAACTCCTTGCTAAAGGGAAGAATGAAGACTCCATTGCCAGTTGGCATCCCATAACATTATTGAACACCTCTTGCAAAATTGTTGATAAATCTATTGCTTCTAGAATTAAACCAATGGTAAAAGAGATTGTTAGACCCGATCAAACTGGGTTCCTTGGAGGGAGATTTATTCTTGATAACTTGATTAATGCATGGGAAACTATTGAATGGGCTCAACAATCATGTCAAAATGCTTTATTGGTGAAGCTTGATTTTGATAAAGCATATGATAGAATGCGATGGAGTTTTATTCTTAAAATGCTTCATTGGCTAGGTTTTGGTCTTAAGATTTGTAAACACATCCAAATGTTGTTCAAGGATGCTATTGCTCGGCTAGTGGTTAACAAGAATCAAACTCCTTTCCCTTGCAACATTCAATAAGAAAAGGTTGCTCATTATCACCTTTTCTTTATGTGCTTGCTACTAATGTTCTTGGGTATTTGCTATAAAAGTATAATTAGATGAATTTAATAAGGAGTGTTTCAATACCAAATGATGTAGTTGTGCTTAACTCACACTTTGTTGATGATAGCATGATTTTTATTCAAAATTCCGAAGAAGAGATTCATAGCATGATGGGATGGGGCTTCTTGAACATTATTATGCTATTTCTAGTTCTAAATTAGCTCTTCACAAAATTGAATTTCTTATGGTTAAGATTAACCCCATCCTAAAGTGGATACCAAAAGAATGGAAACAAATTAAACATGGAGAAATTCCTTGCTACTTGGGGATTCCTTTTGGGTTAGATGTTACACTTTCTGATATGTGGAAATGGTTTCTTAATAAGTTATTAAATAAGCTTTCCTCTTGGGGGAATCAATTTTTGTCCCTAGCTGGGAAGATTCAAGTGGTGAATTGCATATTTTTGGTCTCTCATGTGTATTATTCCTCTTGTTGGATGCCATCAAGAAAGGGCTATGAGGATCTAATCAAAATCATTAAATAGTTTATTTGGTCTAATTGGAATGGTGATGATGGTTTTAAATCAATGTCTTAGCTGCATTGCATCCAACCTAAATTAAGAGGTGGGTTGTGTTTGTTAGATCCTAAAACCCAAGGAGTTTGTCTAGTTGCTAAATGGGTAGTTAGATTTGTTGTTGGAGATGAACCTTGGAAGATCTTGGTTCATTATTGAATCATATAGGATGCTATTAAAAAAAATGGCAATTAGCTAGATGGAATGATAAAATTTTGCTTGCTCCATTTTTTTAGATCAAAGCTTCATTCCCCTTGCTATCCATGTGGAAGGCTTGGCAATTGGTCTACAATTGTTTAAATTGGAAAAGTGAATCTTTACAACATGGGTTCAATTTTGGCGTTTCATCCATTTGGTGGAACAAAATGGTTCAATGTTAGTGACAACCTCTTGCTGTTGCTTTTATGAGACATGCCCTTCAGTTATTTAATAAAGAGATTCAACAATTTGGTAATTTATGGGACTTTAACACTTTTGATTGGGCTACATGGCATATTATTAAGAATAAATTTTGTTTAAATGATAAGCTTCAAAGTCTTTTTTTTTTGTGACAGCCTTGGTTCCTATGGATTTGATTATAAAACTTTGTACTCCCTTGCATTGTAATGTTTTCAAGGATTGGTGGTGGCTGAAAAAAGTTCAATTTTGTTATTTTCCTTTAAAAAAGATATATCTTATCTTGCTTCCTTCGTTGTCCTTAACTCCAAGGATAAATCAGAAATGAAATTGTAATTTCAAAGAAAAGATAGAGAGGATTGAGTGCTCAAATTTTGGAGGTCAAAAGTTAAGGTGAATGCTCAAATCTTGGCATGGAAAGTTTTACACTCTAAATTACTTGTTGGTGATAGGTTAAGATGCATGATGGTGTAGCCAATTAAATGCCCCTTCTGTCAATACAATGAAAGTCTAAAACACATTTTTTGGGATTGTGCATGGAAAAAAAGGAAATGGAATGTTATTTTTAAATTTCTTCCTACTATTTTTAAGCATAAGTTAAGTTGGAAAGAAGCCTTATTGGGTTTTGGCTTGCATAGAATTGTTATGGCTGATTCTATTCAAGACATGCTATTTACTTAATATATGGAAAAGTCGATTTTTGGCAGTTTTTTCAAAGCATAATGTGCACCAGGAAATGGAAATGCTAAAGTTTTACTCTTATGTTGTGTTCCAAATTGTTGTATTTTGTTCTTAATTGCAAGGGGTTCCCAAAGAAAAGGTGAAAATCAACAACCACTTGGATGAGATAAAGTATCAAATGCTTTAGCTTCATGAAAAAGACTCTCTATGCTCTTTGCAGTTGCAATGTATGTTTAAATTTAGAGTTGAATGTTCACAAGTCAGGTTTATGGCTACGTTTTAATGTTAATTTATTCAAACATTCCTTAAGCTTATGGCAGTCAGTTATATGAGTTGTATCTATTAGATTTCTATGTAATTCTTCTCTCTTGGCAACCTTCTAGTTGCCTTATTCTTTTTGTACTCTATTTGCATTAATTCAATACAAAAAAAAACTTCTTATTAAATATTGTAAAAACACATTAGAGATTTTCTATGGGGCTTATTAGAACATGGCAAAGGATTTCACATAATTGCCTAAGAATTATGTTGCCTTAGACTTTTGGAGGGATTGGTCTAATTAACTTTTAAGAACAAGGTAGAAGCTCATGTGCTAAATGGATAAATAGAGCCTTGGATGGGAATAAAAATTAGAAAATTTTGGTCCAACATTGTACCTTTATAGGAGTGCCTTATAGGTGTAAGGTGTAAAATTTAGAAATATTTTGGTCTTCAATAAATTCTCATTATTGAGGAGCTTAATCAAATCTAGGGTAATTTTGTTATAAAAGAATATAGAATGTCTAGGAGGTCATTTGACCATGATTACTTTGGAATTAAAATGCATTCCATATTGGATTTTTTTGTTATTGACTAACGTATTTTGTGGCCTCTCTTGATCACTTGCTAGGATAGACCTTTGGCTAAGGTTCCTTGGTTTGTGCTTTGAATTTCAATAGAGGCATTAAGACCCTTCAAGATCTTTTTTCAAGAACTACCAATTGTTTTCTTAGCCAAAAGCTAAAATGAAATACAAAGTTATATTGATTTTATCCCTTTGAATATGCTACATAAAATATGGGTTAAGATTTTTGAGCCATCATGGAAAGATTGGAAATGGTATCTTGATACATCATTTCCTATGTACATAATTTTCAAAGGGACTGCTTGGCTCCAGCCACACTTTCCTATGGTGCAAGAGCTTAATCCTAAATGGACTATTAGTCCTCCACTAGATCATGGTAACATATTTATACTAGATTATTTGGTCAACTCTTATTGAGCTAAAGATTTCCCATTTTTCTTGGTGCACTTTATTGTCATGGTCTTCCTATTGGTTCAAAATTGATTTACTTGGGAATGCCAATCCTCATTACCTTTACATGAGCATTAAGAAACTATTAAATAGTTTTTTGGTCGTGTCCTTAAGCATATGTAGTTTGGAATTGGATTTAATGATATTTCAAACCTTTTAGACTTGAATGTTTTTCTTTGCACATGATCCTTTTAAGAGAGCAACCCATCATTTGTACTAAATTTACCCAAATATGACATACATTTAAACTAAAAATCCAATTTATAATTTGGAAAGATAAAAAATTTTCTCTTTGTTCTAGATGTATTATTAATGATGGTTTCTCTCTATATATATATTAAATCTATGATTTGTTCAAATTAATATGGATACAAGTGCAAAACAATAGAGTTGGACTTGAGGTGGCCCACCTACGTGTATTTTTTATCATTGAGGCCCAATGCATCTCGTATGACTATCAAAGTCTCACTGACCTCTCCTTCTAATAGGGGTCAATACCCTCCTAGAGGGCGTCGATGCACCATGTTAGAAGTCATAATGCTTGTAGACATGATTCCCATGTTTCTCTCAACCTTTTGACCAAGGTGCTTTTGGTTAGATAGATAGAAATTTGATCGTGTTGCATTGACCATTTCTCCTTCTATGGCTATTGATCAACCCCTGAAGATGTATAAGATGAACAAACTACTAATGGTGGTCTTATAGACTAGGAGTCCATCCTAGATTACCATGATAATCTTGATGTTTGAAAATTAATTGATCACAATTTACCTCCTATTATTGACTTAATAACTCTTTCTACCTAACAATTTACTATTACCATATTTTCTTCTCATTGCTATGGGGAAACAGTTTATGTTGATGGACAACATTGTCTGTTGTAGTTCAATGTTGCTTTTTAAATGTTTGGTTGTTGGACAACTTTGTCTGTTGTAGCTTCTTCTTGTTTTTTATGTTGACAGACAACATTTAATCTTTGCAATCTATGTAAGTTGTAATTTGTTTATAGTTCTTATTCCAATAAAAAAAATAAAATTACTATTACCATATTTTCTTTGAATTTTTTTATTTAAAATTATACTTACATTAACTTTGAGATGAAACTTCCCCCGTATTTCTATGATATATTTTAAGATTTTTTTTTGTTGTAACATAAATAGTGCTATTTTATTTTTAAGAAAAAACAAACATCTATATACTGAAAGGCATTATTGTTCCAAAAAATTAATACACGGGATGCAACTGAGATCGTGTCCTAGATAACTTTGACATCTTTGATGAAGTGAATATGACATTAAAAAAATCCTAGGTAACTTTGGCATCTTTGATGAAGTGAATATGACGTTTGATTTTGAAAGACATTATTATTCCAAAAAAATAATATAAGAGATGCGACTGAGATCGTGTCCTAGATAACTTTGACATCTTTGATGAAGTGAATATGGCATTTGATTTGATCGTATGTTAGGTAACTTCGACATCTTTGATGAATTGAATATGACAGTATCTTAGGTAACTTCGACATCTTTGATAAATTGAATATGACAGTAACTTTGCATCTTTGATGAATTGAATATGACATTTGCATCTTTGATGAATTGAATATGACATTTTCATCTTTGATGAATTGAATATGACATTTTCATCTTTGATGAATTGAATAATGCCCTTGAGTGTATAGATGTTTGCTTTTTTCTAAAAATAAAAGTGTTGTTGTAGGGACCTACCTATCTGATAAAGAGTCCGAATCTTCTTCAATATAAAGAAAGAAAGCATTGCTGTGAGACACCGTATGAGAACACGGACCTTGTGACGTCTCGTCAAAATATCTGTTATTCTTTAAAGTCAAACACCATGGAAACAATGTACTTTGTATTTAGATGCCCTCCGTATCAGGTGGCAGCATTCATGTGAGTTGAATAACACATTTATAGTACCCATGATTGGGAGTAGATAAAATATCCAAAGCTTTGCCCCATTTCTCTTTTACTTGATTTATTAGTCACAATACCCAACCTGAATGAACACTCGTCCCTATGCATCAAGTGCTTGCGCATAATTCGTCCCCATCCATGCCTCAAATTCCGCATCTACCTGTATAAAGAAATTTACTATAGCAGGTCAACGAAAGATCGAAGAAACCTAGATCTGCAAAAGAGACTTGTATAGATTTGAAGATTATACTTATATGATCATTACTGTAAGTAAAAACTGGCAATCGCACCTTGGAAGGTCAATTAGGAAACATTTTGATCCTTTTTTTTCGTGTATTATAAGTGAATTGGTAGGTTATTTAGCAAATGATTTTATTTCAATAATAAAGGTTTCAATAGAGAATTGATAACTTCAAATCAACTATGCACCTACTTATAGGGATCTAAACATGATTGAGACAAAACATCTGAATTGGGAAGATAATCGGGCTTTATTATCAACAAACTCATGTCATGTTTGTAATAGAGAGAGAGGGAGAGATAGGGATAGAAATAAGGAGAGATAGAGTGGGGAAGACCAAGAGAGAGAGGGATAAACAGATAGAGATGGAAGAGATAAATATAGAGAGAGGGAGAGATAGAAATACAAATATAGAGATAGGAAGTGATATATAGAGAGAGGTAGAGAGGGAGAGATTTAGGGATAGAGAGAGAGATGAAGAGATAATGAGATAAAGATAGAGATAGAAATAGAGGGAGAGATGAAAGAAGAAATATAGATAGAGATATAGAGAGAAAAAGATATATAGATATAGAGGAATAGGAAGAGGGAGAGGGAGGGAGAGATGTCTAGAGATAGAGGGGGAGAGGAAGATAGAGGGATAGAGGAAAGGGAGAGAGATAAAGATAGAGAGAGATCTAGGGTGATCAAGGGAGAGATAGAGAAGAACAGATAGAGAGATATTAAGGAAGAGGGAGAGGGAAAGATAGAGAGAGATATATGGTGAGATAGATAAATATATAAGGATATAGAGAGAGAGAGAGAGAGAGAGAGAGAGAGAGAGAGAGAGAGAGAGAGAGAGAGAGAGAGAGAGAGGCAAAGATAGAGAGATAGATAGGAGATAGGGACGAAGTGAGGGGGGGAAAGTGAGAGACAAGGAGAGATAGAGAAAGGGGAAGATAGAGAGAGAGGGAGAGAAGAGGGAAGAGAGAGGGAGAGGCATATAGAGATCGGTAAAGGAGGGGGAGAGAGAAGAGGCGGAAGAGAGGGAGATATAGTTCAATATAATGAGTTCATCCTAGGCTAAAGATAACAAATTATTTCAACCTATTATAAGAACATAATCCACTTAATAAATTAGATGTACCATTTTTACTTCATTATGTCCATTCAAAGATGTCTTATGATGTGTCTTAACATGCATCATAAGTTAGTCAACAAGTGTAACTTTTCCTCTTACAACTCTTTTCTTTGTCTTGGATGATTTTAATCCCAAAGGCCATAATTTTTTTTTAATCTCAAAGACAATTGGGGTCATTTTAAAAAAAATTAGAGCTCAAATTTTTCTATGCAATATTCATCCTTGGAAGCACTGTTGAAAAAACAACTTTTTTTCCCAAAAATGAAGTTTATACCGTAAAAAATAAGCTTTTTATTTTATAATCTAAAAATTAAATTCTTTATACTTAGCATTAGGAGAAAGGTTGAGACATCTTTTCTAGCAATTGTGAACTTTCCCTTCTCTTTCCTTTAATGAAATCAACCTATGTCTTTTAAGATTATTTATTATAGTGTAAGTACCAAGTATTTCCTGTTATGTATATCACTCCTAGAAAATTAATATGGTCCTGTCACAAAAAAAATGAAATACATCCATTGTCACTATCTCACACCAAAATTTATCATGATATGATCTTATCTTGAATTTTACTAAGCATTATTTTAACAAAACCTTATGCTCCTTTTTGTAACCAAGCAATCATATATGGCCCATGACGTTTTAACCTTTTCAATTTCTACTTATCAACCATCTCATTAGATACTATATTATTTGTACTGGGTATGTGCAAGATCATGATGGGCCAAAAAGTGGCAATGGGAAAAAAATTACGTTTTTTATCAACCCAAAAACACGAAAAATCTTGAATTGACTTTTTTCTGGCTTGGGTGTTAGTACATTGCTCCAAAGCAATGCCCAAACCAAGATTTACATATCAGATATCTGATCTAAATCAGATATCCGATTTGAGGTGCCTATAAATATATAATTGGGGGCTTTTAAAATCATTTCACTCATTTTGACAGGCTACAAGCACACAATGAGGAGTTGCGAATATCATATATTTGATTTGAAAGGTAAGATTTTGGATTTTTTTGTTTTAATCAAATTTTCAATTAGATTTGTATAATTTTATGTAGTTTTTAATGGATTTTTTTAAAAAGTAGGGTTTTTGATTGATTTTTATTAAAAACTTGAGTTTACAATGGTTTTTATTAAAAAAAATGTTTTTTTATGGATTTTGATTAAAAAACAGTGTTGTTTATGTATTTTTATTAAAAACTAGAGTTTATTATAGATTTTTGTTAAAAAAGTAGGGCTTTTTTTGGATTTTTATTAAAAATTAGGGTATTTTTACAATAATTTCATTTATATTGTGTAATTTCATTTAGATTAATTAGTTTTTAACTTTAATCAGGCATTATGGCTGCTAAGAATGAAAATGCACAAATTCCAAATGATTCACCAACTGAGAATGAAAATGCACAAATGCCAAACGCTCCACCACCTCCGTACCATCAATTGAAGACTTAATTGGTGAAAAATTACAGCAATTGAGGGGCATTTGTGATGTTTATAAGAGAATCCCTTAATTATCCGAGATGACAAACACATTGAAGGAAATAATTAAAAATATAGAAACCCTCTCTACCCAACATAATGCCTTTCATTCGTGGCAAGAAGACATGAGGAAATATTGCACATGTGGATTGTCTTACAATGATGTGAAAGATCTCAAAATAACCAATGCCCAAATAGCCTCTTTATTTGTTAACTCCTACACCAGTTTGCCAGTTAATGTTAATAAACCAAAACTTTCTATAAAATGGTGCACGAATAGGGACATTGTAGATAACTTTTAGGATCGTTGGTGTATGGTTTTTGATAAACCACCGAACAACAATTGTGATATACCATTTTACTTTATTAAAAAATTATATGTTGAGTTTGTGTTAGGGCATCATATCAATTACTTTGACATTAAACCCTTCTAGGGCGTCGGTGGAGGTATGCCCCAAGATAGACCAGGGGCAGTTAGAGTAGTCCCATGCCCATATGTTCCCCCTCCTCCCCTTCCTCTGCCACCTCTAGTATATCATCCAGATATTATGCAGGATGCAGCCACACAGACTATCCATGTTATTCACTCTTTGAGTGGTCTTTTAGTTTTGCATGCTTCTACAATAGCTCAACCACATTCTAGTGATTTTGGTAATGGCTCAAATGTTACTACATCATCCTCCTCAGGTCCACATATTTGTGTGGCACATACTTGCTCTATGTGCCACTAGATATGCTTGGGTCCTCTTGTACAACTCATTGAGCATCCCTTAGACACTTTAGATTATGACGTCCATGATGTGGACATTATAGATTAGATGCAGGGGAGTGGAGCACACCCTATAGAGTCCTCTCCTTCTAGAGAGGGGGACGTTGGAATAGTGACACAAGTAAGATTTAAGTTGTAAATTCATAACTTGTATTTGTTTTTAAATGAATATTAATAAGAGATAGTATAAAGTACTAATATTTATTTACATGGTCTATTTAACAGTGGATTTCTAAGGAGGAGCTCGCACAAGTGACTAATAGCACCCTTAGGGCCATTTCATCTAGCCTCGACATGCACTCAGTATATATTTTCACACTCACTCGTTTACATTTTTTTATTATATACTTGCTTGTCATTTGAATTGTCATTAATGAAATTATATAATAACTTATATGTTTATCTTATTTTCCTCTTGTAGGAAACACCTAGTGCGAGCATGGTGCTGCACTGTCTAGACTATGGAGGTGCAATGTTAGATAAGGGAAAGGTAATTGAACTCAAATTCGATTGAATTAAGATTTTTAAGATCTTTTATTGATTATACATACATCGACATAGATTGGTAGTTTCATATGTACTTGTCATTTTTATGTACAGGCAGTTATGAGCTATACAACATTGTTGACAAGTGCCACAAGGTCTGAAGGAGTAGGTATTGGAATACCTCAAGGAGGATGTGTTGAAACACCTAAAGGAGACAAAGAAAAAGATCAGCCTAAAGAGGTGTGCATTTATTTTATTTTGTGTTTGGTAAATATGTTCCTATTACCGACAATTGTATGCTAACTTGGATCAATTTTATGTTTTTGTTCACATATACAGATTGACATTACAAAAGTTGGTTTGGTTGGTTCTTTGAGAGGGGCATATTCTAGGACTCCTAACCCTTTGAAGAGACGTATATTTTAGGTAATCAAGATTTCAATTATAATTCAATGTATATTGATTTTTATGTTAATTATTCGATTTTAAATTATATAGTATAACTAGTCTCAATTGTGGTTTGATTCTTTCTTGTGCAACTACCTTTAGAGCCAACGAGTGCTTCAAAGAGGCTCCATTTTGATGATCCACCAGTAGTTTAGGATGATATTGACATTTTGGCATGTAAATTTTGAATAGATATTGAGATGGCATATGCAACATTTTGTAAAACTTTGTTTGAGTTGGCGTTCATGCCATTTTTGTATATGGAAATACACTTGATTATTGGATAATTTGATATATAGAAGTTGACAATAGAAATTTAATTTCTTCCTCATGTGCATGATTAAACTCTTTGAAAATTTAATCAAGTGAGCAATGGTTAAATATCGATATACAATAGCATAAAAAATAATGGTTATATTATGTAGTTTATATTCATATCACTAATTACATTGCATTGCACATCTTTCAAACTCAAAGAATTACTTCACATAATTAACAAATAGATGATGATAGATGAAAAAATTTCAATTACAATATAGTTTTTACAAAGTCAACTAAAGTAGTTATGCAATTACTTCACATTACATAACCAATAACTAGGAGAAGTTGTCAATTGCATTTGCTTGTCATGGAATTCTATGAGACTACATTTCTTTGAGGCATTTTTTCAAACAGTTCATTGCCTTGTCTATGCTACCACATTTTTCATACATGTGTACCAAAGCTTTTTATCAAACAATTCACCGGCTTGTTGCTATGGATAAAATCCTAAAACAAGTGCTTTCAAACATGCTATGGATTGATGTAGAGTGGGGATGGAAACCATTCAATCTTCCAAACCAATGAGTATCAATCAAAATTTCAAAACAAAATCAGATGATCTACTCAGAACTGCAAACCTTACTATGCTTTCCCTTGTAGCGCTGGCAACCCAGTTTAAGGGATTCTTCAACCCAAGTTTCCAAGACACCACACAAAAAAATTAGTGAATCAAATACTCTTTTCAAAGTTACACAACATATGTGAAAACTACCCTTGAATCCTTTGGACCAAATTCGAGAACCAATAGCACACCCCTGTCCTAGGCTAGTGAATTAACCCTCTTTTACAAAGTGAGTGCCCTTTAAACACTTGATCTTCAGAAGAACACCCCAAAATTCTTGAGTTGTGTCATAAAACAACAAATTCTAAGATTATTTTGCACCTACAGGTCCTTTAGCAGGCTATCCCATGAAACCCTCTGTTTACCATGCAAATGCATAGGGTTTATTGAAAGTTTCACTTGCACAACTCCCCTAACCATGCCATCGAATCAGGCACCTCTATTATAACCCAAATATGCTTAAACATTAAAGAGATTCCCCAACTCATTGATTTTAACAAACCCTAGGGTAAAAGCTCCATTTTCATGCAATTGAAGCAATGATTTGCTGAGGACAACAACTCCAAGAATCACAAATCATTTCTGCTACCTTAAATGGACCTGCACACATTCAAATCATATTGTACACAACCTCTCCACTGAGCCACATGAAAGGTACAGTAGGTGGAGGGCTTCAATAATTCATAATTTACTCAAAATGCAAAATCTAGGTTCACTACTTGCCTTGAGAAAACTTGGCACAAAACTCACAAAAAAGGAAAAGAAAGCACTCAAACCAACTTTAAAGGGGTCTTAGGCTTGCTTCCCCCTCATTCCACACACTATGCAGCCATTTACTTGTTGTGTAGGGGTCGAACAATGGAGAAAACATAGATTTTTTTCTATAGAAACCATAGTTTTTGCAAGGTAACTCAATATGATCTTATTGATTCTTCACAAAATTACATTCATCAATCCCTAAAATGAGTTCCTCAACCTTTTTTAAGACTCTCCCCCACACAAAACAACCGACCAACTCCCAATAATTGACTTACAAACTAAGTTACCGGTTCAGGTTTGGGGGTCTGGTTCGCCGGTTCGGCTATTTTTTTTTTGGGGATCCGGTTCATTTTGGGTTCGTTAGTATATATATATGCAACCTAGAAGCATGAATTGGGATTAGAATATCACATAACATCATATAAACAACAAAACCACCATAAAATTGAAACTTGAATTGTGGTAGCTTGATATACAGAGTCTAATGATGTTAGGGTTCAATTTGTATGATTTTGAAAAAAGAAGCCAACTGAGTAGAGTTATCAAAATTCTTCAGAAATCATAATAATTTATTTAGTACACTAGCCATTTTGATGTCTTCTTGTAGTCTCAAATGTTATTTTGTATCATTGTTACATTGGTCTTGAGAGTGGTAGGTTAATATAGCTCCACAATACAAAATTTGGTTTACCTGTGCAGTGTAAGAATGACATAGAAAAATTTTTCTTTGAAAGAACCAAAGGGTGACTGCACAATTGAAGTGTATAAAAACATACCTTTTTGTGATATCAAGGATACTTTTTGAATCTTCCATGCATTTCTAATATAAAAGGAAAGGTCTTTTTCCTAATTTGTATGCAGCCATGCTTTTGACATTGTCAAAAAGAGCAAAACTTCCCTAATGATGTAAAGGAATGGCCAAGCAGTTCATACTCTCCACATGAGAGAAGAGAGATTTTGGAGAGTACATCAAGTCAGTGAGAACATAAGTGTAATGTTTTTTAGTTTGTAGTACTCCTCTATTTCTCTATAGATGTGTGATAAATTCGTAGTTCAATGATGCAAAACAATTTTTGAAAAAATAAAGTTGTGTCACAATCCACTTTCACAAAAATGAATGAAATTACTTCAAACCATGTTTGTGAGGAATTAAACTCTGCTGCCCACTAGTTTCCATTAAAAATAAACCAACAAGCTATGGTCTCATGGCTTTTTTTCACACAAAAATCAGTGTTGGAGTTTGGTTGGAGGCTGAAAACTACTTGTAAGGGCATAAATAAATATTGTTCTACAACTTGTATGACCAAACCAACTATTACATCATGTCTAGATGGTTACATTTAGGTTAGGTATGGTCCCCTTTCACACCCAAACAGGCCAAAGTAGTTCGAGCTATGTTCAATCGGTGAAATCCCTTAAGAGTCCATAGTGCAAAAGGGAAACAATCTTTGAAAAATTGTTTCTTGGAAACCATGATGCCTAAAATTTTTTTGTTTGAGGCTACAAGATTGTGTTGGGCCCCTCTATAATAACCTCTCTCGGTTTTTTCTATCTCGGAGGTGTTTTCCTGTGGTGACAAGTTTTTAGTTGAGGGAAAAGTTGTCAGATGCAAGCAATGTAAAGTTGCAAAGTGGTGCAACTTTCATTCTGCAACTCATACGACCAAACAGACTATTCCAACACATCCGAATGGGTACATTTATGCTAGGGATGGTCCTATTTTGCACCCAAATACACATAATCACTCCAAGCTATATTGGATCGACGATTTCCCTTAATAATCCAAAGTGCTAAAAGGTAGCAATCTTTGAAGGGCTATTTCTCAGAAACCGTGACGTTTACAGACTCTTTGTCTAAGGCTATGGGATCATGTTGGGCCCCTCTACAATAACCTCTCTCGGTTTTTTCTATCTTGGACGCGTTTTCCCGTGGTGGCAAGTTTTTAGTTGAGGGAAAAGTTGTTAGATGCCAGCAGTGTAAAGTTGCAAAGTGGTGCAACTTTCATTCCACAACTCGTACATCCAAACAAACTGTTCCAACACATTTAGATGGGTATGTTTACGCTAGAGATGGTCCTCTTTTGCACCCAAATATGCTGAATCACTCTGAGCTATATTGGACCAACAATTTCCCTTAAGAGTCCAAAGTGCTAAAAGAAAATAATCTTTGAAGGGCTATTTATTAGAAATCATGATGTTTATAGATTCTTCATATGAGGCTATGGGATTGTGTTGGGCCCCTCTACAATAACCTCTCTCAATTTTTTCTATCTCGAAGGCGTTTTCCCATGGTGGAAAGTTTTCAGATGAGGGAAAAGTTGTCAGATGCAAGTAGTGTAAAGTTGCAAAGTAGTGCAACTTTATTTATGTAACTCGTACGACCAAAAAAACTATTTCAACACGTTGGGATGGGTACATTTATGCTAGGGATGGTCCTCTTTTGTACCCAAATATGCCGAATCACTCTAAGCTACATTGGACTGACAATTTCCCTTAAGAGTCCAAAGTGCTAAAATGTATCAATCTTTGAAGGACTATTTCTCAGAAACTGTGACATTTACAGACTCTCCGTCTGAGGCTATGGGATTGTGTTGGTCCCATCTACAATAACCTCTCTCAGTTTTTTCTATCTCGAAGGCATTTTTCCATGGTGACAAGTTTTCAGTTGAGGGAAAAGTTGTCAGATGCAAGCAGTGTAAAGTTGCAAAGTGGTGCAACTTTCATTTTGTAACTCATACGACCAAATGGACTGTTTCAACACATCCATATGGGTATGTTTACACTAGGGATGGTCCTTTTTTGCACTCAAATATGTTGAATCACTCTGAGCTACATTGGACTGACGATTTCCCTTAAGAATCTAAAGTGCTAAAAGACAACAATCTTTGAAGGGCTATTTTTCAAAAATTGTGATGTTTACAAACTCTCCATCTAAGGCTATGGGATTGTGTTGGGCCCCTCTACAATAACCTCTCTTAGTTTTTTCTATCTCGAAGGTGTTTTCCTGTGGTGGCAAGTTTTTAGTTGAAGGAAAAGTTGTTAGATGCAAGTAGTGTAAAGTTGCAATAGAGCTTTAGAAAGCGTATCTCACCAAAAAAAATTGTGGTTTTGGTAGTTTGGTAGGTTGTTTAATGCTGCCCCATTGAAATTTAAGGTTTGGGAAGTGTTTAAATATGAGTCTCTTTGTAAAATGGGCCTATTTTAGTGAAGTTGCACCCAAGTTTGGGTTTAAGGATCAAATTGGAGTTTGAATCATCTTTAATTGTAATTGTGTTGTTTAAAGCCACCTAGCTCTTGCATCAAAGAACTCTTAGCCAATCAACTTGAACATCATGCACACCCAAATACCTTGTTTCCACTTTGCTATATCAAATACTCAATTACATTGGAAATGACCTTCACATGACCTTTTTACCTTTTTTTTTGCAAAAGTGGCAAGCCACTGTAATTTATTATATCTAAATAGGAGATATTACAAAACCTAGTTCAAATGAGCATACCAATAGGAAAGAACCAGGAAGAAAACCTTTGGTTGTAGCTTGATTAAGTACAAAAATTTATTAGAGAATTGCCCCAATAAAAGTAAAAAAGCATACACCTGTATGACTAATTCAACCTATGAGTTTCCAAAATATAGACCCCTTTACATAAAAGATGCTTAGAATAACCAATCTATATTATTGTAATATGTCCCATACCTCTTTGAAAGGATCAAAGCTAGCTATTGTTGCAGCAGGTCCATGATCAATCATTCCAGGAATATCACAAAAGTTGTCAAATGAGAAATCTATATTGTCACAATAGAAAAGATGCTTAGACTAACAAATCTATATTAATCTAAACAACCTGAATGATGATGAATTGGTAATACAAACTATAAAAGATACTTAGAATGACCAATCCATATTATTCTATATGACCTAATTGATGATGAGATGGTAATGGAAACTATAAAAGATGCTTAGAATAACCAATCTATATTATTGTAATCTGTCACATACCTCTCAGAAAGGATCAAAGTTGGCTATTGTTGCAATAGGTCCATGATCAATCATGCCAAAAATATCACAAAAGTACATACAAAATATCACTATTAAAGACACCTACATTGCAATAGTATACAAAATATCAGTATTAAATAAAGAACACTAATGAACTTAAGCATAATGAACATAAGCATTGTAGCTTCCAATCTTGAAAATTCTATTCAAGTGTGCTTGAAGGGTTATCTCTTTGCTTAAGAGTATCCAATATTGCTTCATGATCAACATTTCTAAGTTTCCATAGTTGTTTTGTCTTTGTTTTGTCATGATGCTTCAACAACTTAACATTTGTTTTTATAACAAGGTGCGAATTCATGAGAATGGTTTTGTGTTTCTCATAGTCTTCAAATGTAGGTATGCCATTCTTTCTAATCATGTATGTTCACAACCAAGTTCTTGCAACCACAATTGAACCTGTAGGATACACGAAACCATCATCATCTTCCATTAGTTGTGTTATCTTATGCTTTACCTGCACACATCGAGCCAACCAATAGTCCGATCTCTCTTCATTCCCTTGCGGTGCAACAACTACAAAAACATGTCTTTGCTATAGTAGATTTGAAAGCCGGTCGTAATCAACTGAACTTTCCATTGTATCATTTTTCATGGATATTGTTTGAGATAAAGGAGTTAGATACTATGGAACCCATGTATCCACCCACTCACTTGACTCACATTGATCCCACTCGCACTGAATACAACTTTGACAAAAACAAGCCAACTCTCGTGTCCAAACGGTCTGTGTGCTTGGATTTGAGCTTCAAAATGAATGCATCTTTGAAGAATATTTGATTCTATGAAAATCCAATCTGCTTCCCACTATACCCTCCTCAACCAACCAAAATAATTTGTGCACTGTTGAATCAAGTGTCCCTCCCTATGACAATGCTGAACTACACCAATCAACAATAGAATGTGCATCACTGAATTTTTCTCCTGAAATCTTCAATTTCTTCTTAACTAGAGATCTCTTTACACATGAACCTACTCCATCATGCTCCCCTTTCCCATGCCTAGCTTCACAAAAACTCCAAATATGAGGTACACCCCTCTCTACATGTATTCTACTCAACCGATAAAACATATGAGCATTCTTGAATTGACCTGTGCAATTATTTGACCAAATGAGATGTCGACCTAGTGCTATATCATGCTCTTGCAAGAACTCAAAAAAATTATCAAAAAAATGTTGGACATACTCAGATGAGTGAGATCTATCATCACTCATATAAAAATGATACTCTCTGATTATCTTTCGATCCTCCTCTATACTATCAAGTACATGTCTAAATGTTATGTGGACAAAAATAGCAATCTGAATGGAATTGTAATACTAAGATTGTACCTTGTTTTGTGGTTGCAATGTGTAGTTTTTTGCAAAATCCACCACTAATATAATAGTGCCAATCGGAAAAGAGTCCTTACACATCCTAAATTGTTGATTCAACCACTGAGACCTATGAGTATGCCTTGCATACTTGTAGAAATTATTGTCCTTAAAATTTGAAATAAAATCAGCAACACTGCATTCTTTTGTAACCAACTCACATCTAGAACCTTCACCTACACTCTACAAAGTATAATTGACTATCTCATATCTCTTTTTCTCAACAATATTCTTTCCAAATTCATGTTTGAAACTCTCATGAAAACATTGAACAAACTTTGACAAGCCACCACATTATGAGCACTTCGCATTTAAATAATCATTTCTATAGAAAAAAAAACCATCATCTCTAGAACATAAAAATAGATCTAGCAAGTCCCTTGATGATTTTGGAAGATGCATTGCACCACACTCCTACAAAATTTCATTAGTATGCAAATTAGAACGGAATAATAGTTCATGGTACATTGAAAACTCCACATGTTATTTGCAACAACAAGTATTAGGAATCTTAAGAGGCACATAATAAAATGGCTTCAAACCTTCAAAAATCCTTTGTGAGATTTCCATATTTGGATGTGTTTCAATAATTTTTTTGAACAACATTGTTTGGCTTGATCCCAAGAAATGTTTACAATGCAGTGTATAGTCTTGATTGCCAATTCTTAACTTTAAAACATCCTTTGCATTAGGTGATACTCTAGAGTTATCATGCCAACATTGTTGAATTACCTGCTTTACATTATCGGTTAGCTTCTTATCAACATGTGGAAGCCTCCCGACAAAAGCCCATGTATCATTTTGAAGATGATCATCTATTCTTTCTCTTCTTGCGAGTGCTCTATCGAAAGTTTTATGATTTATGTCAAAATCAATACAAGTTTGTCTCATAAAGTGAGCCTTTTTCAATTGATGGCTTACTAGGGTAGTTGTAATGACTCTTTGAGTAGCTCTCTTATCCTTTTCCTTGTTATTTTTTTCGATAGACTTGAGAGCATTAAAAATATTTTGTACAATAATAGATTTTTTTTTGGTCTTCTTGTTCACATGAATCTTCAATTTTGCTAGCAAAGGTCTCATCTTTCGCATATTTAGAAATTGTACAAAAAGTTGGCATTGCTCGATCAATGTCTTATCACTAAAATATTGGTTGAAAAGTCTTGTAGCCCACAACCGAACAGTTCGTGTTGACCTCTTGCCTCCAAAATTGTTTATAATATTCTCATCAATTTCAAGTAACCATTTAGGGGTTCTTGAAGGTCTTGAATTTGGAATATGTGTTTCTTCCACACAAGGTTCTTCATTTCTCATGTAATCTGGTGAAACATAATTCACACTTGCTTCAATATTAAGTTCAAAATCTTCATTTCCAACGTTTTCACCTTGAAAATTTTCAATATCAATTTGAATAATTTTGTTCCCAATTTCAATATCATGTTCAACATCTTCAATTCCAACATTTTCACCTTGAATATTTTTATTATCAATTTCAATATTTTCATTCCCAATTTGAATATCATGTTCAACATCTTCAATTCCAACATTTTCACATTTTCATTATCAATTTCAATATTTTCATTCCCAATTTGAATATCATGTTCAACATCTTCAATTCCAACATTGTCACCTTGAACATATTCAATTTCCTCTTCACTTGAAAGACCATAGGGCTTAGGTTCACCAATATTTAAAATACCTTGTCTTCTCTTCCTATGACCTTCTCTATATCTTTGTCTATATCCTTCAATTTGTTCTTTTGTAATATTTCTCTTACATTTTTGCTTCCGATGACTACTGCTCCCCATTATACCTCATAAAAGATGCTAAAAAATCATTGCTTATGAAAATTTGAGTAGAAGATGTTCCAAAAATTTGATCTTTGTCTCTTCCTATTTGAAACCATGTGTTTGTCGCCTGCAAAGCCTACAAACAGAATGTAGGGTCTGTTAGAATGCACAAAATGACCCACATGGGGTTTTTCTATGGCCCAAAAATCCAATATCTAATACAATTTGATATCTAATTTGAAAAACATTTTCAAATGTTTTGTAACAGTATAATTTTATTCCCACAAATCTATTATCCGATTTGTGTACACAGACTTGAGGGTGAATGGTAGAGGGTAGAGGGTTTAAAGGTTTAGGGTATATGGTAGAGGGTTTAAGGGTTAAGGGTTTAGGGTTAACGGTTTAGGGTATAGGGTTTAGGGTTTAGGGTTTCAGGGTTAAGGGTATAGGGGAGAGAGTGGGAGAGAGTGGGAGAGAGGGAGGGGGAGAGTGGGGGAGAGGGAGGGAGAGAGTGAGGGAGAGAGTGAGGGAGTGGGAGAGCGGGAGAGTGGGAGAGAGTGGGAGAGAGGGAGGGAGTGTGAGAGAGGGAGGGAGAGGGAGAGAGTGGGAGAGGGAGAGTGGGAGAGAGTGAGGGAGTGGGAGAGCGGGATGGAGGAGGAGGAGGGAGAGGAGTGGGAGATAGTGGGAGACAGGGTGGGAGAGAGTGGGAGGAGTGGAACGAGGGCAGGAGAGAGGGAGATGGTGGGAGAGCGGGGAGAGGAGAGAGTGGGAGGAGGGAGAGAGGAGAGGTGGGAGAGGAGAGGAGTGGGAGAGGGTGGGAAAAAGGTGGGAGAGTGAGCAGAGTGGGAGAGAGGGAGGGAGAGAGTGGGAGAGAGTTGGAGGGTGGGAGAGAGGGAGAGTGAGGAAAGAGGGAAAGAGGAGGGAGAGGAGTGGGGAGAGAGTGGAAGAGGGTGAGAGAGTGGAAGAGAGTGGGAGAGGGTGGGAGATAGGGTGCGAGAGAGTGGGAGAGGGTGGGGGTGATCCAACAATAATGGTTTACAATTTTTGGCCAAACTGGACACTGAATTTTTTTTTAACTAAATTTTCACTTTCGGGAACCTATAGTGGTTAAACCCTAAGGAATTTGAAGATGATGTAGGTTAAAGTTTCATGAAATTTTGTCTGTAGATTCTAAATATATTTTTTTCAAAATTTTTGGAATCAGATTGTACTTCTTTTCCATCTCCCTCGAAAACTAGTTTTTTTTCATAAAACAACATTTTTAAAAAGTGACACTCATTGTATAACGCATAACTTTTTTCCATGAAGGATAAAATTCTAATTCTTTTGAATTTAGATTTGCAACTCTAATATCTAGTGCTTCCACTTGGTTAAATAAGTTTTTATTGAATATTTTTTCTTTAATCAAGTTTTGAAGTCAAACCAATTACAATTCAGACATAGCATGACCGTATAACACATAACATTTTTTGTATGTATCAATATTCAATTTTTCTTTTGTTAGATTAAGGACTTCAATATCTAGTGCACTCATTTTTCAATTTTTTTTTTTATAATCTTCTATTTTTCCACATGTGTAGAACATAAAGCTTGATTTTTAGTGAAAAACCTACATTCACAAGAAATAAAAAATAAATATAATAATTAAATTAAATTTATTTAAAATTATACTTTTTCGGAAGCTTATAATAATGACTACATACTTACAAAAATTAAATTTTAAATGAATTCATTTGATCCCCCAAAAGGTAAATCAAAAGTGGTTTTTTATCAGCATTTTGATAGGTGTAAAGGAGACTCTGTTATAGGTATGGTTTAAAACTAGCGAGGTTCTATCCAAGGGGGTTTGATCTAAGGTAGTTTTATCAAACCCTCATCAATTGGAATTCTTTAAATGGAATTTTTAAAGGCTTAAATCATTATATTTTCTAAAAATATGTGATTTCAACAAAAAATAGAATCTCCTAGAAATTGTAAACCAACTTTGTGGGTCACCCTGGGAGAGAGTGGGAGAGAGGGTGGGAGAGAGTGGGAGAGAGTGGGAGAGAGGGAGGGATAGAGTGGGAGAGAGAGAGAGAGAGAGAGAGAGAGGGTTGGGAGAGAGTGGGAGAGAGGGAGGGAGGGAGAGAGTGGGAGAGGTGGGAGAGGGTAGGATAGAGTGGGAGAGATTGGGAGAGAGTGGGAGAGAGGGAGGGAGAGGGTGGGATAGATTTGAGAGAGGGGGAGAGAGTGGGAGAGAGTGGGAGATAGGGTGGGAGAGAGTGGGAGAGAGGGTGGGAGAGAGGGTGCGAGAGAGTGGGAGAGAGTGGGAGGGTTGGAGAGGGTAGGAGAGAGTGGGATATAGGTTGGGAGATTGTGGGAGGGAGATAGAGGGAGTGAGTGAGAGAGAGGGAGAGGGCTAGTAGGAGGGAGAGAGAGAGAGGGTAGAGGGTTAAGGGTAGAGGGTAGAGGGTTTAAGGGCTTAAGGTTTAAGGGTTAAGAGTATCTAGGGGAAAGAGATAAAGGGAGTTACTTTGAGAGAGAGACCTGAAAGAGGGAGAGTGGGTAGGAGGGTGTGACTTGAGAGAGAGAGATAGGGAGTGGGAGAGAGATAGAGGGTATATATGGTTAATGGTAGAGGGTAGAGGGTTTAAGGTTTAAAGGTTAAGGGTTTAGGGTAGAGGGTAGAGGGAGAGATATAGAGGGAGTGAATGAGAGAGAGAGACTTCAGAGAGGGAGAGGGGGTTAAGAGACAGAGACTTGAGAGAGAGAGTATAGGGTAGAGGGTTTCAAGGTTAAGGGTAGAGGGGAGAGAGATAGAGGGAGTCAGTGAAAGAGAGGGAGGGAGTCAGAGAGAGATAAGAGTGACTGAGAGACTTGGTAGAGAGAGATGGAGAGTAGGAGGGAAAGAGATAATATTTAAATATTTTATATATTAGTAATATATATATTTAAATATTTATACATTAACTAAAATGTTGAAATAATATTTAAATATTATACATAATAATATAATATATTATATATTAAATACATAATTCGGTAAGAGATTATCATAAATTGTATTTTATATATTACATTATAAACTATATTGTAAATTATATACTAAATTATAAACTTTATTGCACTTTTTAAATCATATATTATAAATTGTATAAAATTTTTGAAACTCTATCTAAAACATATTGGATATCGGATTCAAATTGGATATCTGATTTGAATCAGTTATTTGATATGTCTGACACAAAATTTAATGCCTAGGGATTAGCCTTGGGCTTGCTTTGGAATTTGGTTTGAACCTGCCAATCCTAATAACTAAACATAAAAAATGTGTTTAACAACTTAACTTGCTTTTCCAGACTTCACCCATGTGGCTAGCGACTTTTTTTTACCCAAAATTGATGAAATGAAAAGGGTTTGTAAAGGAGCTTCTCAACTTTCTACCAATATAAATTATACTTTACATTGAATCTAATAAATAATTATTATTTGTTTTCTATTAGAATTACGACTAAAGTTCTAATTGATAGCCTAATTGAAAAACATCTATATCTTTCAAATGGTATCACATTTTTTTAATCCAAAACACGTGTCACATTCTATGCTTTGCATTCTATAGGATTAAAAAAAAAAAATGAATTTCATGAAGGTTTGACCAACTTAAGGTGGTCAGACATACGATTTTTTTATATTTTTTAAAAGTTGTAATAAAAATTCATAATTAATTATTTACTTGGAAAAAAATTTAAAAAATGCATCACATCCAGACATGAGTCATCTACTTATATCTAAAATATTATAAAAAAATGTTATCATTTTATTATGGTTAGGCTAGTCAAACAAACACCTATTTCTTATCTTTTCCTTGAAATTTAAGTACTACTGCATAGAAATTTCAATTTTTCACCAAATAGATTATTTTTTTTATTAAAATAAACCTAGTAGTTTAGCAACTACATCCAATTTTTCACAAATTCTATTCTTACATATTTTTGAAATAATATAGGTAACTTATTCAAATTTTTATGTCAAGTTGCCTAACTTTGATTTTTTTAAATTTTCATTGCCACTTAAGGGCATGTTTTTTCCATGATGATCCTGCACATACCCTACTACCACTATCAACACAACAAACTTGAAACAATTACCTCTTGATTTGCATTTTTTCTAACTAAATTCTTCGTTTATAATAAATCTTTTACATCATTTTTTAGTAGGTATTTTATATGAAAAAGTGATTCATATTTCTTTCGTTCACTTTTAGAATTGTAAGATCTTTGCTTTACCTCATTTTCATATGAAACTCATTATTTTCATGCTAGTCCTTTTTAGGGATTCCTTAACTTTTGCGACACTAAAATGCTCAATCTACTTACTCTCCACATCTAAAAGAAGTTCCTATAATATATATTCTATCAACTCTACCATATCTCAAACTACTTCTTTAATATCTATTTGTTATGTCAATTAGATATGAACTTTCCTCATCCCTGTCTTTGTGGTAAGAACAACTACCTTCTCTATTAATATAGTGATAAATATTACTTTATCCTATATTGTGGTATGAGCTACTACCCTTTTAATCTTCTACATATGGTCTCTGGTTGTTGTATTGAGCTTTATCCCGTTAGAATCTTCCATCTTTCCACTTTATCAATTCTATCTATCTTCAAGTCTTTCATTCAATTAGGGCCAACTAACATGCTTCCTCTAGCATTTGGATATTTTACATACCACTCACTCCTCTTAAATTGATCTTCTCAAACTATTACAGTAGATCTTTCCAATTTCTCTTCTTTATCAAGATGTATTTATCAAATCATTAACCTATAATATTCTTTAGTATTCTCTTTCATTGTCATATCCTTCTATCTTAGGTTATGTGATTGTTTAACTAATCATAAATGATAATTTATGAGAATGAACTTAGATTTTAGGTTTGTCACCATTCTATCCCATTTCCTAATGCTAGGTTACCCTTCCTATTTATTTCAAACTAAATATTTTTCCACCAAATGGTAGCATGAATCTTTAACTTAGTCTTAGAATTTTTTATCTTATTTGGATTATTTATATTTTCGTACTCAAAATTTTATTCTAAATTAGTTATTCAATCTATCAATTCTATAGGATATAAACTATTTAAAGAATTATTAGCAATGTCTACTTTAGTCTTCCTACTAATTTTGTATATAGCTTTCAACATCCTTTCTTCCTTGTCTTCTTCCTTTCTTTCACTTTTCTAAATAGGAATGGCTTCTTGTTCTTCATCACTCTCATTAGTTCTAGGGTTAGGGATTCTTTTGTAGTCTCCCTCAAAAGAATCCATTCAAATCTTCATTACCTTCATCATCTCAAATATTTCTTCCAGATTTCTATCATTAAAAATATCTTGTCCTCTTCATAGAGGCATATATCATAGAGATCTATTGAAAATTATCTTAAGTCAATGGCTTTTCTACAATCACCCTAGAAACTGCCTCTTAGTTGACATTCTATTTTCAAGCTTCTTTTAGACTACCTTGATTTGGTGATCTATTCACAAGTAGACAATTTAGGATAAAAAACATTATGATTGGATACCTCTTGGTGAAGTCATGGATAGAGGATCTAAAGAAGAATTATCCAATGATGCAATTGAATGAAATAGTTCACATTGAAACTCAATGAAAAAAAAAATTAAGCGAGTGCAAGATCATGATAGGCCATATAGTCACAATGTAGGAAAAACAATGTGAAAGTGAGCCAAAATTGTGAACCCTTTTTAGGATCAAATTCTTAGCATTTTTTGGCTTGGTAATTCAAAATAAAATAGAAATTCATTTTGAAAAAATAGATATCTAGTTTGTAAATGGATATGAATTTTGAAAATGGATATCCATTTATAAATCCTTTTCTTAAAATTATATCCATTTTGGTTTTGAAATCCCCCCCCACAAAAAAATGTATGGAAATTAGGCTTGTGAATCTAAACTTTCCCTCTCTACACAAATGATGAGTTGGGATGTTTTAATAGATTTTTGTCAACTTCACCCTTGATATTAATAGAATTTTTTAATCCAAATTTGGTATAATGAATGATATATCTGAGAAATTCTCATGATTATAAAAGTATAATATATGATTGATTATAATTTTAATAGATAATTATCAATAGTTTTATACATACATTGTATGTCTAGTTCTTGAGAGACATGTTATTTAAAAAGCATCTATAACTTTCAAACCATGTAACCTTTTTCAAATCTAAATGATGCACAACACTCTAAGATTCCCTATCTATGGGTCTAAGAAAATATGTAAATTTCTTTTTTTTATGAAGTTAGATTGGCCAAAAAAATGTTTTTAAATATGTTCTAAAATTATAGTAAGAAATTAATAACTAATCATTTACTTACCAGAAAAATTCACAATTTTTTTTTATAACTAATCATTTGCTTATATTTAAAGATTAAATAAATGTATTTATTTTTCATACGTGTTGAGATATGGTGTTGTACACCATTGCATAATTTGATATATTATAATGCTGTAACTAAATAATTGTTTAATTGTGATGCACCTAGGTGGTGTGGTTAGTTACACTAGGTAATTATTTGGGGGCCACTTTATGTTGTATTGTAACATTGTATTATTATTTAATGTGTGGGAAACATGTTGTAATAATTTGATATTGTGGAAATATTTAAAAAGTGAAAATTTAGTACCCAATATTAAATAAGGGATTAGTGGTTTTGTGTTCACATGGTTTTGTGGTACATGGTTTTATCTTACCACTTGGTTGTATTTGTGTGAGCTTGAATCTATAAAAGCAAGCACATGTTTAGTGGTTAAGTTGGTGGGGTGAGTGGGTTGCTATTATCGAGTTTTTCTGAGGAGTGCATATGTGAAGCATGACATGTGATGTGTGGATTCATGCTTGGACACATGAGGATGCATTGAGAGGTTTCATGCTTTAGAGGTATTCATTGTAACTTTTTTATTGCTTTATTGTTGAATAATAGATGTAGAATCGATGCTTTTGGAGGCTAGGTTTTTCCCTCTTGAGGGTTTTCCTAGGGTATATCTTGTGTTATCTTGTGGCTTGTCTATTTGATCTATGCATTATGGTTACATGTATGCATGTTTATATCTCATGGGGTTATGTAGGAAATAGATTAAGAGTGTGGGTTGAATGTATTATTTTCTAAGAAGTGGTATCAAAGCTTTCATGGTTGATGGGTTTTTGTTATAACCCTTGTTTTAAGATATTTGTGCAAAGCTGAATCCATGGACATGCATGTTAGATTTGAGGTATTACAAGATATGAAACACATGTTGCAGGTGTTTGTTTGTAAACTTGGGCTTTCAAGTTGTCAAGATTTGTTGGGTTTATTGCAAATCTAAAGCTTTCAAAATGTGGGTCGAAAGGGTTTTTTGGATTATGCTTTAATATGAGGGTTTTGTAGATGAAATTTTGCAGATGACCTATTGAGACAAAATAGACCTCACCATTGGATCCAGGAGGCCTGAGACATGAAAAATGTCATAAAATTTGACCTAGTTTGGAGAAGTTGGAAAGAAAAGGATTTTTTTTGCCCCCACAGTCCGTCGTACGGTTGTACAACTGTCAACATCTGCATAGGCTGAAAGAAAACATTAATATATATATATATATATATATATATACATTGACCTATCAAAATTTAAATCTTGCAAAATAAAAATTAATGGTTAGAAAAAACCTTATTGAATTTTTTTATTAAAAATAATATATATATATATATATATATTTATTAAGGGGTGGGGGTTCATAGACCCTTGTACCTACCCTAGTATGTGGCTAACATCCATCAACTGTCGGCTGACAGTCGACCGGTACTACTAGTTTGGAAGTCGGCTAGGGGTCCCATGGGGGACCAGCCCTAGGCCCTGTGGCCAAATATAACCACCGAAAAATATTAAAAATAAAACATTAATGTTTTTTTTTACAGTTTAAAATTGTTGTATTTCAAATAAGATTAAACTGCATTGCAATGCTCCATCTGGTCCATATAGAGAGAGGGGAAGCAATTTTTTTATTTTTGAAAAATTAAATGAATTTTTTTTTTTTTTGAAATCCACCATCGGTCAGAAACCACCACCGGTGGGCCACCCATCCACCATTGGAGCACCACCACAGTAAGCCTAATTGTACAAAGTATAGCAATTTTTTTCAAACTAGCATAACTTTCACCCAAGATCTCATATTTTAAACTTCTTATACTCATTGGAAAGGTGGTTCTGAGGACTATGTAGTGGTATAGGTTTTGTTTCTTGATTTTGTATATTGATTAGTTTTTTGAGCCTGAAATTCAGATGTTCTCCTTTTCATGGTTTTTCTCATAACTATTGCATACAAAATCATATTTTCAATTTCAAATAGGCATTGGAGTGCATGAATGTGTACTACATAGTGATTTAGATTGTTTATCATTTTTTGGTGTAGGAAATGTATGGTACTTATTTGATCACTTGTAGGTGCATGAGATTCACGGTGTGATTGTGTGAGTATCTGGATGAGTCAAGATGTGAAACCTTGAGGGAGTACATGTATTTATATGATATTTATGATGGTACAATTGATTATTAGTGTAGACATCTAAATTTGGACACTTAATCTATCCAAATTCATCCCCTTTCGTCTTATTTTTGTTAATTAAGTAATACTGCTATTATTTAATTAATATCTTTAATTCTGCCAAATTCCTAAGGTATTTAATCAATAATACCTTATCTCTTTAATCCTCCTTCCATCAATTGAATTAAATAAATATTCCATTTATTTAATTCCCTTCATGTCACATCCTCCATCATTTTTATCTTATCCAACTTTCATCCTTATCATTAGGATGTGCACATCCTAATCCTTGATTAAGATGTGTCACATCCTCCAACTTTGCAAGTTGGCCTCTAATCTCTTAGCCACCTAACCCTCCTCTAATCCTTTCATTACTCTTCCCCATGTGATCTTTGACTTGTCACATCAAGTCACTGTGAAATATAACTCTCTCCTAATCATTAATTAATCTAATCAAGTACTTGCACAATCCCATCAATTGAGTCAACCCTATTAAATGCTTTTCTTTTTTGACAAGGCATCTCCCTTCCCCATGTGAATTTTTAATTCACATTTAATCCCCCAATGCATTTAAGGAATTTTAAATTCCTTCTCTCACCCCCATGAGAATATTTGAGGAATTTTTAATTCCCCACTTGTCCTCTCACCCACATGGGGACAAGTACCTCCTTTATGAGGAGATCTTGTTCAATCCCAAGGTACTTTGTACCCCCTCCTTGTCATGTACTTCTCTTACACCTCATCTCCACCTCATCTTTCTTGAACCTCTCCCATTGAAACATGTCAAGATGTGAGGGCTTGTGAGTTCTCAACTCACCTTAGCCCTACATCTTGATATTTGGTGGCTCAATCTTGGCCATCCATCTCTTCTAGGAATTCTCAAAATTCCTATAAATACCCCCTCTTTTCTCTCATTTTTGCGGGGGAGATCATTTTGCTAGCCAAACTCTTGCATTTTTGTTTCTCAATCTACACTTAGCCATTTTCATGTTTTCATCCATTTTCACCCATCCTCACATCATCATTTAGCTTACATCTTGCCATCCAAGGAGCATACACATCAAAGATCGAAGGGCAGACCAAAGGATCGATTCGAGACAAGGTATAAGGTTCCATTTGTTGCTTTTATCTTGTGTTGTTTCCAACTTAGGCTAATCTTGAGGTGTAGGTTGTTTTGGTGTTTATTTGCACTCTTTTGTTTGCTGCTTGTTTCCTAACGCACATATTTGACCTATCACAATTAGTTTAGTGCTTCCTAGTATAGGTTTACAAGTGTTTTTTAGAGTTTGACTTTGATGGTGATAGGCACATAGGTTATCTTTGGTTTTGAGGACATGGATTGACATGAGTGGAGACTTGGAGTCTTGTACGGGTAATAGTTAAGTGCAGGTACAATGATGGCTATGGTTATGGTGTCATGGCTATGCATGTACATTTATGCATTGGCATGACATAATCATGTATGTGATTGTTTGGTGGTGATATGGTTTGGTGTTAAGAGGTTGTTCTTATCTCCTTGATGCTTGCATGGTTCATTGACTATAGTTACTTATCTATGAACATGGTTGGTAAATTAGATTTTTGGTTGATTTTGCATTTGAGTCTTGATGTTTATAGGATTACCTACTTTGATATCTCAATTTGTAGTTTACTAATGTGATGATGAGGTTCATGTTTCAATGGTTTGATCTACAAGTTATGTGATTGGTAGGTATGTGCAACCTATTGATTGTAGTGGGATGACTCATATGTGGATTGTCTATATCCACCAGGTTTGATTCATTGAACTATTGTAGATCTCAATAGATGGCCTTGTTTGTGGTCATTTATTGGTACGTTATTTTGGGATGAGACGATGGATGGTTATAGTACCTGATTACACTAGTATAGAAACAACAATAAACTACTAAAAAAATACTAAAAATTGCTTATAAATGACTACAATTGGTCACATGACCATTACTAGTTTATTGCCAGTCATATATAATGTGACTAGATTGATGACTAAACCATTTTTAGTCATTTATTGGTTTTTTTGATTGGTCGATTTGGTAGTATATTTAGTCATTCATTGTTGCTATCTGGTCACTTATTTAGTCACTTTTTTCCATTGATATATTTAATCGTTGATTTAGTCATTGATTGTTGTAATCTGGTCACTTATTTAGTCATTTTTTATTCACTAACATATTTAACTCGTTAGTTATTTAGTTGTTGATTGTTGTAATCTAGTCACTTATTCAGTCATTTTTTTATTCACTGATATATTTAGTCGTTGATTATTGTTAACTAGTCACTTATTTAGTCATTTTTACTCACTAATTTCTATGCATTGGTAGTGTATTTAGTCATTAATTTTAATCATCATTTTGATCAATTTGGTAGTATATATAGTCATTTTTATTCACTAGTTTCACTAGTCATATATCTAGTCATATTTATTCAATGTTCACTAATTTTTGTCAATTGGTAGTATATTTAGTCAATTTTATTATTAATTGATGTCAATTGGTAATATATTTAGTCATTTTAATTGACTAATATTTGAGGATTTAAGCATAAAACACAAAAATACATATCAATCATCAATTGCACACAATAAGACAACCATTGAGAAGACAAAATTTATGAACTTTATTAATAAAAGAAAGGTGTTCTAGTTACAACTTACAAATAAAGTATTATAATTGTTATTTTCAGTCACAAGATTGAAAATTTGAGTTACAATATTGCAGACAAATGACCACAAGAAAGAAACTTCTCCAAAATACTTCTACAATGAAGGAAACACATGCTTGAATCCCTTCAAAGTGAGAACATGCCTCTTTCATCTCTTAAAACTTCTACAACATGGGAAATCTTCCTAGAGAAAGCTATAACGTGTAGAATCCAAGGATAGTTTTGATTGTGTCCCATATATGAAGCTCTCTCCTTCAACACAAACAACAATAACCCAACTAGAATATTTCCTCCTTTATATGCAATGTGCCATCTTATATGAGCAACATGGTGTTGCCTTTTCCACCATGAATGAAGTTGTGCCTCAATACTATTGGAAATAGGATGCCATTTAATTGCAATCCTAAACGTTATTTATTTCATGTATCTCCTAAGTCCTTGGAAAGTGTTCCCCAACACTAGGATTAGAAAGAGATTAATATTGAATGAAATAATCATGTTAATTGACATTTGTAATTAATTCTAAATGCTAGGAGCATGTGAGGGAATCCAATATGAGTTCATAAATAATAGGGGCACATGGAGTACCCACATGGAAGGTGACACTCACCTTGACTTAAGTTAACTATTTGGAGTAAAAGATAACACTTCTAAATGCATGTAAAGATCCTAGGAGTTAGGGATTGATGTTTACATGCATGAAGTTCAGTTCAGTTCATAATTAGTTTAATTTAGTTTAGTTCAGTTATCTTCAGTTAGTTTTAGTTGAATGCTAGTTGACTTCAGTTAACTTGGAATGCATGACTAATGACTTGAGTTGCATGACAAATAATAGGTGACTACCTTTAGTTAATAGGGGATGACCATTCTTGCATGAATGGTGGAGAGACATGTTTTAGTTAACAAAGAATGACTTGGACCTACCTTGGGTGCCCAAGTTGGCTTCTTAGGGTTAACTCTTTTGCATGATAAGATATTTTAGAAGAATGAGCTAAGTGGGCCCATTCTTGGGCGCCTACTTTGAGGATAAGCCTTGAAGATATCTATGAAATCAAGGTTCAATTGTGACTTCAATTTGGGACACCCAAATGGATGAAGCACATCTTTTGGCATTGTTATTCACTATAGAACTCTACTTGCAAGAGATAGGCATCCCTTTTGTGAGATAGGGATTGAGCTTTGTAATTGTAACTCTTTGGAGTTTACAAAATTGATTATTGCCTATTTATCTCAATAAATTTGAAGAGAGTGATTGTTAGTTTTATTGCAGGTTGTGAAGAATATATGGTGAAGGAAAAATAAACATTCTCAAACAAGGATTGGAATTATTGTAATCTACTTCAAAGATTAAATAATACATTGATTCTTGATGGAGTTTTTTCCTGAAAGGGTTTCTCCACGGTCTATGATGTGTATCTTCTAATATCCTGTCTAATTCTTTTACAACATTCTGCCTTCATTCTACAAATGATAAAATGAATTAATCATATAATCACCCACAAAGAATCTATAACAAAGAATACATATTTAGATCAACAATCATAAAGTTTTACAAAGTATTAAGATAAAAAAACACCTCAATTTTCAACATTTGGTATCAGAGCTAAGGTTGGGTAGAGTATTGGGATGCCTTTCTCTTAAAATATTCGAGGTTTTTTGGCTGTAGTGGGAGCTTTTACCATTTTTTGTTATTGTTGATTTTGGAAAATAAATTTGTTACAATGAATTCTCATTTAGATATTGAAAGGTTCAATGGATCTAATTATGAGATGTGGAAATTAAAAAATGGAGGATCTCCTTGAAGAAAGAGATCAGTGGTTAACTGTTGGTAATGAGACAAAGTCACCTACAATGATGTTAGATGAGGATTAGGATAAGCTTGATAAGAAGGAAAGAGGGACCATAAGATTATGTCTCGTTGATGTTGTTCTCTTGAATTTTTCAGAAGAAACTACTACATATAAGTTGTGGAAGAGAATAGGTGATATTTATCAAACTAAGAGTCTTACTAATAAGTTGTACCTAAAAAGATAGTTGTATTCTTTAAATATGAAAGAAGGTGATTCTGTTGCAAATCCATTAAATGCTTTTAATTTGATTCTAATTCAATTAGCTTCTATAGATGTAAAGCTAGAAGATGAAGATAAATGCATTTTTTTACTTTGTTCTTTATGAGAGTCTTGGAAAATCTAATTGTTTCTATCAGTGGTAGTGGTGTAGATATGAAGATGGACACTATAATTCCTACTCTCCTATCAAAGGAGATGAGCAGGAAGTCTAAAATGGAAATCCAAGATGCCTTGTTTGTAAAAGGTAGGCCTAAGAAAAAGGAACCTAAGGGAGACAAGGAAGGGAAGGGTAAGTCAAAAGGATGGTGTAAGGTAAAGTGTTGGAATTGTGGGAAACTGGGACATGAGAAGAAGGATTGTAAGAATAAGAAAAAGAGTTTTGATTCTTCTATAGAGGAATCCTCAGATGACAATAATTATGCATTGGTTATTTTAGCTAATATTGTTTGTGATAACTCTTTTCTTCATGTTTCAGAGTAATCTTCATAGACAGGATGGTAGTCATGATGCCATGTGTGACTTAGTACCACAGTTTAGTGGGAGTTGTTTGTAGTGACATGGATGAATCATTGGTAAGGTTATCTCCATGTGATTGGAGATATGGTTTCTTCGTTTAGAGTGTATTTGTTACTATTTCATGTTATACTCTTGATACCAGTTTAGAGTTTGGAATATTGCATGTTCTCTTGAGACCAGGATGTATATATGTTATGGTGCATGTGATCTCCTAAGAGGGGATGGTTAGATCATGGATGTCATGTTTATGTTCAAGATTGGAGCTTTGACATTGATCTTGTGTAGTTCTCTTATGTATTGGGTACATTAATCATTTTCCTGATTACTTCATGATAGTGTTGTGTTGCATTTGGAGTTTGGCATGGATTGGTTGGTTATAGGTCCTCATGGATACTTGGAGAAATAGGTGAGGCTTGAGTTCTCTTATGGTAAGAGATATATGTTGGAATTGTTACTTGTAAGAAAATTTATTTTCAATAGTAAAGACTGATAATACTACACCTTGGTTGAACATGAGTTCAACACACTCGATAGTTTCACATGCATCCAAAGAGGCAGTTTGGATACAAAGACTTGGGCAATGTATTGGTTTTAATTGCAAGTAAGTTAAACTCAAATGTGATAGTCAGAGTGCTATATGTTTAGCCAAAAATCCTATGTATCATGCTCGTACTAATTATGTTGATGTTAAGTATCACTTTGTGCAAGAAATGCTTGAGAGTGGGAAGGTATTAATTGAGAAAGTTTGACACTTTAATTAATGTTGCAGATTATCTTATGAAACTAGTTCCTACAAATAAGTTCTCTTGGTTTTAATCATTTTCTTGGAGCTTCATGATTATGCAGGTTGCATTTGAAGTGGGCATGGATTGATTAGTTGGTGTAGGAAGGCCATTGGCCTTGAGTCCTGTACTTGATTTATAATTATTATTCTTTTTTTAGAATAATTGCAATGTATAATGTCAAGTGGGAGAATGTTGGAAATAGAATACCATTTAATTGCAATCCTAAATATTATTTATTTCATGTATCTCCTAAGTCCTTGGAAAGTGTTCCCCAACACTAGTATTAGAAAGAGATTAATATTTAATGAAATAATCATGTTAATTGACATTTGTAATTAATTCTAAATGTTAGGAGCATGTGAGGGCATCCGATATGAGTTCCTAAATAATAGGGGAACATGGGGCGCCCACATGGAAGGTGACACTCACCTTGAGTTAAGTTAACTATTTTGAGTAAAATATAACACTTTTGAATGCATATAAAGATCCTATGAGTTAGGGATTGATGTTTACACACATGAAGTTCAGTTTAGTTCAATTTAGTTCAGTTCAAATCAGCTCAACTCAGTTTAGTTTAGTTCAATTATGGTTAAATTATCTTTAGTTAGTTTTAGTTGAATGCTAGTTGACTTTAGTTAACTTGGAATGCATGACTAATTACTTGAGTTGCATGACAAATAACAGGTGACTACCTTCAGTTAACAGGGGATGACCATTCTTGCATGAATGGTGGAGAGATATGTTTCAGTTAACAGATAATGACTTGGACCCACCTTGGTCACCTAAGTTGGCTTCTTGGAGTTAACTCTTTTGCATGTTAAGATATTTTAGAAGGATGAGTTAAGTGGGCCCATTCTTGGGTGCCTACTTTGAGGATAAGCCTGTTAGGATTTAGGTGTCATCAACCTTGTAAATCCTTTATTTTATTATCCTCCTATAGTGTTTTGTACATTTACCCATAAGAGGTGAAACTGTTTGACCAATAGTGGTGAAAGAGACTATGTAAATGCAGTGTTACCGTTACTATTTATCCTTATGGAAAAGGACAAATTAGCTAGGTGTCCCACCTTGGAATCTTCTAAAATAAGGTTGTAATGCAATAGTGTTGTAAGAGCATCTATGAATGCGGCGAAAGTTGTCATAAGATGCTATGACAAGATGATGTATTCCTATGACGTAATCATGCTATTTTTTGTGACCCCGTGCTCCCATGCATAAAAAGATGCCTTATGACACCGTGAGAGAATCAAGAGGCTATTTGCGGGCTTTTTTGGACCATTTCCGCGAGGAGGCGTGGTTTTTCTAGGTGGTTGCTCATTGTTTGGTGAAACCATAGGTTTTCATCCTCACAAATTCTATAATTGGGGCCTCGAAGCTAGTGTTATTAGAATTCAGTTTTGCAGGGTAACAGGGTGCTGCTGGATTTACAGGGAATGATAAGAGAAGTCTATTGCTGCATGTAATATTGAAGATTATTAGTAATATACTTGCCTCTCTTTTGGTGGTGGATTTTTTTCCCTTTGGGGTTTCTCCACGTAAATCTGTTATTGCATGTGTTATATTGTTCTATCTCTCTCTCATTCTTTCTTCACACTAAGGCCAAGGTTAATCTGCCACTATTTCAGATTTGCATCTTCACACACGGTTCATATTGTAAGCTTTCTTCAAATTTTGGTTTTCAACAGTTTGGTATCGAGCAAACGTGTTTTGTTAAGGGAAGGACGCTTCCTTTTATAGGGAGTGTTGAAGGTTTTTTTGCCAAGGAGCTTTTGTGTTGTGTGTGCTTTTACATTTGTGAAAGACTGGCCACCATGAGCTCCACCCTCGCTCAGACATTGAGTAGTTCAACGGGAATCAGTTGCTAGATGGGTGAAGGAAAGGAGGACCTTTCTTGAGGAAAGAGACTGCGGTTACCGCCATTGAAAAGAGTCATCTACTCAACTCCCTGTCGTGATGAAGATTGGAATAAGTTAGACAAGAAGGCTCAAGGGACTATTTGGTTGTGTCTCACAGATTCTGTCCTCCTGAATGTCTCTTCAGAAGACACAACATACAAGCTTTGGAGGAAGATAGGTGAAATCTACCAAACTAAGAGTTTGTCTAACAAGTTGTATCTCAAAAGATGTTTGTATTCATTAAAGATGAAGGATGGTGAATCTATTGCTGAACATTTGAATGTTTTTAATTTGATTATAAGTCAGCTTGCATCTATTGATGTTAAAATAGAAGATGAGGATAAATACATTTTATTGATTTGCTCTTTGCGAGAATCTTGGGAAAATTTAGTTATTGCTATAACAAGTGGTGGTGCAGAACCTAAGTTGGATACTATTATTCCCATACTTCTTTCAGAGGAGATGAGGAGAAAGACCATGTGCAGTGGCTCCCAAGATGCCTTGCATGTGCGAGGTAGGCCCAAGGAGAAAGAGCCTAAATGGGATAAGAAGAAGGATAAGTCTAAAGGACGATCTAAGACCCCTGGAAAGAGCAGAGTGAAGTGTTGGAACTGTGGTAAACGGGGACATGTGAAGAAGGAATGTAGAAACAAGAAAAAGAATGCAGATTCCTCCACGGAAAAGTCCTCTGATAATGGTGATTCTGATGCTTTGATTATTTCAGCTAACATAGTTTGTAATGATTCTTGGCTTATTGATTCAGGTGCTTCCTTCCATATGACTCCTCATAAGGAGTGGTTTTCTACATACAAATAATATGATGGAGGAGAGGTCTTCATAGGTGATAATAGCTCACAAAAGGTTATTGGTAAAGGAAAGGTAAAGTTGTGTTTCAGTGATGGGAGGGTTAAAACCCTTGATGATGTTTTACATATTCCAGGACTTACAAAAAGTTTAATTTCAGTTTCCAAGTTGAATGATTCTGGGATGCATGTGACATTTGACAAGTCTAGTTGTAGGATGGTAAGGGGAAGTTTGGTGGTTGCTAAAGGATCTCGAACAGGGAATTTATTTACGCTACATGCCTCTACTTTTTGTAACTCCTCTTTTGTAACTAGCACTGACAATGCATGTATGTTGTGGCACCATAGATTGGGTCACATTGGTGAAAAAGGTCTTAGGACCATACTTGATAAGAAACTAGTAGACGGTATTTCTGATTATTCTGTTGGTAAAAATAATTTCTATGAGGATTGTGTGTTTGGTAAACAAAACAGGTCATCATTTCCTAAAGGAACTAATAAAGCTAATGGATTGTTAGAACTTATTCATTCGGATGGTTGTGGTCCAGTGGATACAGATTCTTTGGGTAGATCTCGTTATTATGTTTCCTTCATTGATGATTACTCAAGATATACTTGGATTTATTTTATGCATTCAAAATCTAAAGTTTTCACCAAATTTAAAGAATTTAAGGCATTGGTTGAAAAGCAAACAGATTATAAGATAAAAGTATTGAGATCTGACAATGGGGGTGAATATTGTTCTAAGGAATTTGATGAGTTTTGCAAACATGTAGGAATTGTTAGGCAAAAGACTACACCTTACACACCCCAACAAAATGGGGTAGCAGAAAGAATGAACCATACATTAATGGAAAGAGCTAGGAGCATGTTAAGTAGTGCTAAGTTAGACAAATGCTTTTGGGCAGAGGCTGTTGGTACTGCTTGTTATTTAATTAATAGATCTCCTTGTAAAGCTCTTGTTGATAAAACTCCTTATGAAATGTGGTTGGGTAAAAAGGCTTCAGTTTCACATTTAAGGGTCTTTGGTTGTGAGGATTTTGTTCATGTGCCTCAAGAGAAGTTTTGCCTAATTGGATCCCAACTTTAAACGTATCTTTGTAGGTTGTGGTGAAAAATGTTAAAGGTTATAAAACTTTAAACCACTAACACAAAAGATGATATTTTCTAGGGATGTTATTTTCAGGGAATTTAGAGCTAACTCTGAAGATGTGCAACCAAAGGAAAAGTCAAAGACAGTGCATTTTGAAACTAAGCAAGAAGATGCACATGTGGAAGAACAGAGAGATGGACAAGAAGATGGAGAAGAAGAAGAGAGTTCTGACGAATCTGTTGTAACAAAAGAAGTTGAAAACAATGAGGATGAACATGAGGAGGAACCTCTTACTCCACCTTTGAGAAGATCCACAAGACAACGAAATCCAGTTGACAGGTATAGCCCACCTGATTTTCGTTGTAAATTTGCTTTGTTATGTACTGATGATGAACCTAGATCATTCAGGGAGGCTCTCTCTTCAGAAGAATGTGAGTCTTGGATGTAGGCCATGCATGATGAGATGATGTCTTTGAAAAACTGTGACACCTGGGATCTTGTTAGTTTTCCCAAAGGAAGAAAGGCCATTGCTGTGGGTGGATACAAAAAAAGTTTGGTGTAGATGTAAAGTTGGAATGGCGGCTAAAGGCTAGACAGCCAAGGGTTACTCCCAGAGAGAGGGAGTTGATTTTGGTGAAATATTCTCCCCTGTTGCTAAGTTAATTACTATTAGATTCCTTTTATCCATTGCTGCTGCTTATGATTTAGAAATAGAACAAATGGATGTTAAAACTGCTTTCTTGCATGGGGATCTAGAGGAAGAAATTTATATGCAACAGCCTAACGGTTTTGTTGTGAAAGGAAAAGAACAATTGGTTTGCAGGTTAAAAAGGTCTCTATATGGTTTGAAATAGTCACCTAGGATGTGGTACCAGAAGTTTGATGCATTTGCATTAAATATGGGTTTTGTTAGAAGTGATGAGGATCACTGTGTTTATTTTAAAGTTATTAATCATCAGATACTGATTATTGTCTTATATGTGGATGATATGTTATTCATTGGTAACAATAAGGCAATGATTAGGGAACTTAAACTCATCTTTCTGGCACATTTGATATGAAAGATTAGGGTCATGCAACATATTCTGGGATGGAACTAGATCCGATCACGAAAGCTTTATTGAGTCACAAGAAAAAATGTTAACACTATTTTGCAAAGGTTTAATACAGATCAGAACCGCCAAGAATATTCCATTTCCTATTGGTATAAGTTGAGTTTAGACACAGGTCCAAACTGGATGATGATATTACGAAAATGTCTAAAGTCTCTATATAAAGTGTTGCTCAGAGTTTACCGTATGCAATGGTTTGTACTAGACCAGATATAGCCCAAGCAAAGGGGAGTTCTAAGGTGTTTATGTCTAACCCTCGGGTAAAGGTTAAACATTGTATTTTTTGTCAAAAAGGGTATTCGTGATATTTTGGTGTATGGCAATTTCTGATTACCGTTTGAGCCATCATGGTACCATTAATGTTGATAAGTCATTGGACATGCTGTGTTTATGATGCGATTAGGCAAAGACTGGATAGTCGAATGTCCACTAGTGGCTATGTGTGTTTCATTTTTGTTTGGAGTGAGCAAGAGTTAGATGAGCAAAAGACAACCATAATTGCTTGTCTACCACCTAAGTTAAAGTATAAGGGCTGCCACACATGCCTAAGTGACATTAATAGTAACAGACTTGGTAATGTAATATTTTGATTGTAAGACAGTGAGACTTGATGTGATAGTCGAAAGTGCCATATGTTTGGCTAAAAATCCTATGTACCATGCTTGTACTAAGCATGTTGATGTTCAGTATCACTTTGTGTGAGAAATGGTTGAGAATGGATAAGTCTTGATTAGAAAAGTTGACACTTTGGATAATGTTGCAGATTCTCTTACGAAGCCAGTCACCACGAAAAAGTTCTCTTGGTGCAGAAAGGCCATGGGCCTTGATCACTGTACTTAATTCTATGCAATTGTATCTCTATGGGTGTAATTTACATGTATGATGTCAAGTGGAATGTTAGATTTAGGTGTCATCAACTTTGTAAACTTTTATTTGATGGTCCTCCTAAAAGTGTTTTGCAGACACCATAAGAGGAAACCGCTGGACCATCAGAGGTGAAAGAGACTATAAATGCAAGAGTTACCGCATCAAGATCTCATGGAAAAGGACAATTGAAGAAGGCCCCACCCTGAATATTTCTAAACAAGGTTGTGGTCAAAATAGGGTGTTGTAAGATTCATGAAATGCAAAAAGTTGTCATAAGACGCCATGACAAGATGACGATTCCCTATAGGACAGAACATGCTATTTTTAGACCCCGTGCTCCTTACGCATAAAAGACGCCTTATGATGCCCTCGTGAAGATATCCGTAAGAGGCTATTTTTGGTATTTTTTGACCATTTCAAGGAGGGAAGCATGGGTTTTTCTAGGTGGTATTGTTGCCTATTGTTTGGTGAAACCATGGTGGTTTTCATCCTCACAAATCTCTATAAATTGAGGCCTTGAGCTAGAGTTATTAGAATTCAGTTTATGTAATGTGGTGTCACCGGATTTTATTCAACGATAAGAGTAGTCTATTGGCTGCATGTAATAGCATTGGTCGTAATGAGCATTGCCTCTTCGTAGGGAGTTTTTTCCCTTCGGGGTTTCTCCACGTAAATCTGTTGTTGCATGTGTTATATTGTTCTATCTCTCTCTCTCATTCATTCTTCACACTAAGGCTAAGGTTAATCTACATATTTCAGATTTGCATTCACACATTTAAGTTCATATTGCAAGCTTTCTTCACCTTGTTTTTCAATAAAGCCTTGAAGATATATATGGAATCAAGGTTCAATTGTGACTTCAGTTTAGGACGCCCAAATGGATGAAGCACATGTTTTGGCATTATTCTTCATAGTAGAATTCTACTTACAAGAGATGGGCATACCTTTTGTGAGATAGGGATTAAGCTTTGTAATTGTAACTCTTTGGAGTTTACAAATTTGATTATTGCGTATTTATCTCAAGCACGTTGAAGAGAGTGATTATTAGTTTTATTACAGGTTGTGAAGAAGATTTGGTGAAGGAAAAAGAAACATTCTCAAGAAAGGATTGGAATTGTTGTAATCTACTTCAGAGATTAAATAATACATTGATTCTTGGAGTTTTTTCCCAAAAGGGTTTCTCAATAGTATATGTTGTGTATCTTCTAATATCTTATCTAATTCTTCTACAACCTTCTGTCTTCATTCTACAAATGATAAAATGAATTAATCAGATAATCACCCACAAAGAATACATATTTAGATCAACATTCATAAAGTTTTACAAAGTATTAAGCTAAGAAAACACCTCAATTTTCTACAAATACAACCAACAAAATTAATATTATTCTCAATTCAAAAAGAATAAAAGTGCATTGTCTATTGCAAGTTTACAAAAAAATTTCCAAACACAGCAGAAAGATAAATCAATTAAAAAATTGTAGCCTTGTCAACAAATGCCTTAAACAAAGTGTTCAACATAGGCATGAAATATTCATATTGAACCCTTGATTTCAGAACCTTGTTCAAAATTTAAGAAAGGTGATATGCTTAGATTATAGAATGAATTTGACATATTATAGAATGAAAGATATCAACACTAACTAGATTGGAACAACATTATCAACAAAAATTTTCTGGAAACCAAGCCCAAGAATGCCATTAGACTTGGACAACAAAAATGTCAACGCTGGTTCATTTGTTGTCTCAATAAAGACTCACACTATTAAAGAATCCATTTATACATAAATTCTAAATTAAGTTGATGAGAAAATATCTTTGATATCCAATTGGGAAGCCTTAACATCCAAAAATTACTAACATGATGTTTCACAATAGGTTTCCCAATTGTGACATCATCTTCCCCATTCACTTTACAAGCACCGCCCAATTAAGCTTTTGAAGGCACAAACACATAGGGTACTTTCTACAACGGTAATTTTCAAACTAATGATTAATAAAAAAACTTAAGGAATCCATTAAACTTGTAAGAAAACAACTACTGGAATAAATACATAGAAGCATCACCAAATGGTTCAAAACTCATCATTAGTATAAGTCCAAAAATTTGATATTCCTATGCAAGTTATTTAGGTTTATTCTCTTACAATTCATCAAAATTAGAAAAAAGGGTAGCAATCAAGGAATTTGATCATGTGAAAACTTCACAATTAAAAGGTTTTGTACTATGTCAAGGGTGATCCCACAATATTGGTTTACAATTTTTGGCCAAACTGGACATTGAATTGTTTTTTTCTAACTAAATCTTCACTTTTGGGCACCTATAGCAGCTAAACCATGAGGAATTTGAAGATTATGCAAACTAGTGATTTGTGACATTTTATCTGTAGATTCTAAATATATTTTTTTCAAAATTTTTGGAACTTGATTGCACTTCTTTTTCCATCTCCTTCGAAAACTAGTTTTTTTTTTAGTAAACACCATTTTTAAGGAGTGATGCTCACCGTATACAACATAACTTTTTTTCCATGAAGGATAATTTTTTTTTTTTTTGAATTTAGATTTGTAACTATGATATTTAGCATTTTTTTTTGGTTTCATAGTGTTTTATTGAATATTTTTCTTTAATCAAGTTTCGAAGTCAAACCAATTACAATTCAGAGATAGGCAGACTGTATACAACATAACATTTTTTGTATGTATCAAAATTCTTTTTTTTTTTTTGGATCAATGACTTTAATATTTTTCCACACGTGTAGAATAAAGAGCTTGATTTTTGGTGAAAAACCTATATTCACAAGAAATAAAAAATAAATATAATAGTAAAATTAAATTTATTTAAAATTATAATTTTTGGGAAGCTTATAATAAATACTACATACAAAAAATAAATTTTAAATGAATCTAGTCGATCCCCAAAGGTAAATCAAAAGTGGTTTTATCAAACATTTGATAGGGAGGCAAAGGAGACTAATGCTATTGGTATGGTTTAAAACTATGGGGTCTTCTGTCTAAGGAAGACTAAGATGGTTCGATCAAACCCATTCAATTGAACTTAAATGGTCCTTTAAGGCTTAAATCATTATACTTCAAAAAATATGTGATTTTCACAAAAATCAGGATCTCCCAAAAATTGTAAACCAGTATTGTGGGATCACCCTCAAACATCATTTCATTAGTTTCCCACCATTTTACCCATGTGATTACTACCCTATACAATAAGAATTGAACTGTGTTCATTTTATTGGTTTTGATCCCTTAATCCACCTTTGCAACATCTACATGACGTAAAGATTGCTAGTGAACGGTTAAAACATATTAGAGGCGATTAAAGAAAATCCTCTCACAAATTAAGGAATGATTCAAGTATTGCATGACAGATGGAGTTAACCTAAAAATGTTGTTGTATATGCATAAAATTGGGTATGTCTAATTAATCCTGGCATTTAATTAAATATTTATTATTTAATTAATCTCTCTAAAAGTCCTCTACATATGATTAAATTTAATTAATTTAATTATATTGTTCATTCACTTTATTCTTCTGCCATGATTAAATAAATCAACTTTATTTAATTATTTCACATTCATATGTCTACTTGATTAATTAAATAAATACTCTTTATTTATTTTAATTAATTATCACCTTTTGGATTTAATTAAATCTTTTGATTTAATTAAACTTAAATATTTATTTTTGCCTATTCAAATCTTTCTTCTAATTAATTAAATCTTTTATCTAATTAATTTCATTTACATGTCATTTTCTAAAAATTTAATTAAATATCCTTCATATCTTTTCAAATCATAATTAAATATTTTATTTAATTAAGAAAATCTTCCATGTCACCAATAAATGAATAATAAATTTGATAAATTCATTATTTATCTTCAAAAAATTTCATCAATCTCACAAAAAGATGATTTTTACAATTCATCTCATCTTATCTCTTCCCCAAAAAAGGAAACAAATCTTGCTTTTTGGTTTTCTTCTATTTTTAGCTCCAGTCTTATCCATCTTTGACCGTTTGATCTGTCAGGAATTTTCATAGCCGTTGATCACATCAACCAATTAGAATCTTTTGAAATCTCTATAAATACCCCTGCAAATCCAAGCATTGGTTACTTACAGATATACATGCATTAGAGCTTAATTGCATTCTAGCATTCTAGCATTGTCATTATCAACTTTAGTATTTAAAGCATTTCGTAATCTTATATTTCTAGCAATCATGCATGTTAATAATATCATAGCATAGAATATAATCATCATTTTTATTCTCGTTCTCTAGGAAGATTGTTTGTTGAGCCTAGCACAAGATCCAAGAGCAAGTTGGAATTGACAAAAACACTAGAGATAGAGGACAATGGAACGTCTTTGAAACATAAACAAAGTTGGCATTTCTTTCCTTTATTTTATGCTTTGATTTAAAGTTTCATTGGTGTGTTTGATTTGTTTCTAATCTACAATTATACATTTATTGCACACTTAAAATTGATCACACATTTATGGTGCCCACTGTGGGGCCCGTGCCTCATTTTTTAAATTTACTTGTAGATTTCTTGACAAGATTTCACGTTCTGGAATTTAGATTTCTAAAAAATTTCACATTTTAGCGCATACGTGGCTTTTTTTTAGCGCATCCAGGATTTCTAATAGAACTTTTGCAAGTTTTTCGGGCAATCCAAGAACTGTTTTGGTACATATAGGGAACAAATTGACGCTTATAAGGAATAGAATGGCACATACACTCAGCTCACTTCATTAAAATTTTGTAAAAAAAATGCATTTCTTTTAGCGCATTTAGGATTTCTTTTAGCACATTTAAGGTTTTTTGCAGCACATTTATTGTCTATTTTAGCACATTAAATGTTTATTTTAGTGCTTTTGTTTTATTTTTTAGTGCATACAGGGTGTAATTAAACAAAGCTCCGAGTCTGATGCCTTCTGCAGACAGAGCTTTTTCTGGCATAAAAAGAACCAATCTAGGATAGTCACATCTGGTTTTAAAAAGAAGCAACCCTAGGGTAGACATGGATTAAAATGAAGCAATCTAGGGTAGTCACCACATTAATTTTGCAGTTAAAATGAATCCCATGCTTGTTGTGAAGCAATATCTTCACATAGATTAAATCATTATCATTTGGGCTCTAAATAGAACATTGTTTGCTTTGTTTATGGCAATAGGTCTATGATCTCCCCTTAACTAGGTGATAAGAATACCAAACTTACCTTTTCAATTTTTATAATTTTAATGCTTTATTACATCCTGTAGAGGGCCTGCTCTTGTGGGAAAAAGTACTCACCCAAGAGGAATGACGCAAGTGAGTTCAAGCCAAAGCCAAGCTATTCCACCCCACTATAAAATTTAAAGAAAATTTGGGGAAACCCACTTTTTCCAGTAGTGTGCAAGATAACCATCCCCACAGCCTTTGTTCTAAAGGTTGGGAGGTCTCTTGAGGGAGTTTATTATTGCTCACTGAATGAAAACCCTTACTACGAACCTAGTGTAGTAGTCAACTGTGTCATTTTTCGAACATCCTAATAATTATAGTGCAAGGGGAGGGAAGAATCTACCCCAAAGACACTCACCATATAACTACCAAGGATTGTTTGCTCAGGGGATCCGGTATCCACTTTCGTCACTCTAAGTACACGCCTAGAAAAGACAAAAACACGGGTGCCCCTTCGAGGGTGACATGACTATGTGAGTCGACACAATTCTAAGATGTGGGTTATGATTATTATGATGACCTACTTGAGTACTAAGAGTGAGTCTGCTTGAATTGTCTATTATGTGTGAAACCTATGAAAAAACTTTTTGAAATACGTTTTTGAACACACACTTGATGTTTAGTATAGGGCTTAAAAACAACTATTTTCAGAATGTTTGCTGTGTTTTCAATCACACTAATTTAGATAAAAGATCATCCAAGATGAACATGCAAAAATTCAGTTGAAATTGTTCAAAAACTATTTGGAAAACTATTTTAGTGCATATAAGGTTTGTTCTAGCTTATTCACTGGTTAGTTCAATGCATTTAGAGCCTATTTCAGCGCATAGGCTGAGTATTTTGTGAACAGTTTTGGTCACTATCAAAGCATTTTTTTTGTAGCACATATAGGACATAGAGTAAAGCATCTAGGGTCTGTTGTAGTGCATTTGAATATTTCTCTGGCGCATAGGCCTATTTCTGCAGTGCATATAGGGTACATAATAGCACATCTGTCACTTTCTAAGATTATTACTTTTGACAGATCTATGTTTGTAACATCTTCAATCTAGTAGCCTTTTGACATTTCTCTCATGCTTATAGAGTGGAAATCAACCAAATTTGTTAGGAAATCGATTGTCAATAGGATTAAGAAACCCAAGAAACATTTAGGTCACAAAAAAACCTTGCAACATAGAATTTTTTTGTATAAAATTCGAAACGTCTTGCTCCATTACCATGAGTTCATCCATAGATACCAAGATTTTACTACGACAAGTATGCTGTAAAGCCTTTATATTCATGAACCTATTTTTAGAGAGGAGATCTATCACAAGGACACAATCACAATCAACCTCTCAACTTCAATTATCTACCACAAACTTCTATTGATTATCCAACACATCCCAGTCAAATCCTTCAGTGAGTTTAATTAGACTATTTGATATACTTCAAAAACAAGGATCAAATCTTAAAAGTGCACCTTTCAAAAAAAAAAATTGATTTTTGATTCAACTTCCCCAATAGGATTTTGATATCCTTTATCATTGGAAGCCACAATCAAGAATTAGGAACATCTTTTGATCATATCATAAGATTTTCATCTTATCGGATCAAAACATCATTATTTTTGCACTTAACTTTTTTAGATCTAAGTCTAGAAGAAAATTTCAAAATCATATGCCTATTTTTACAAGATCTCAATACAATAAGTTGAGAGAGGATATTCAACAAGAACATACTCGAAGAACTCAAGAAGAAGGTGAGAGTAGCAACCCCCTTTATAGTGTGAGTCAAAATCCCCTCTTTAACGACAACATGGGTGAAAGAGAAAAAAATCCACTCCCGTTTAACAGAGATATGAGCAGAACTCCTCTAGATAGTGATGATGAACATGATGAAGAAAATCACCTTAGAGAGGCTGAGCAAGATCCCAAATTTCACAAATCCTTAGAAAAGATCTTAGAGCGCAACAAAGAGAAATATTTCTTGTATTTGGTTGACAAAGGAGCTAAATTGCCTCATCATTTTGATACTGAGAACTTAAAGAAAAGTCTTGATGAAACCCATTTTTTTGATATTAGTTCCTTGACTCAACAGGTTAAGGCACTTCAAGAACAAATTAAAGACATGCAAGGAGGAACCAAAAGGAAGACATATTCTCTTGATGGCATCTATCCTTATCCTTTTGACCAATGTCTCAACATGATTACATTTCCCAAACATTATGAAATCCAAAATTTTGATCGTTATAATGGGAAATTGGATCCAATTGATCATATCAGAGACTTCTGAAATATGAATTTAGAATTTTCCCATGAGGACACATACTTGATGCATTTGTTTCCTAGAAGTCTGGGAGGCCAATATATGGAATGGGTATCAAAAATCACACTGCCAATCAAGACATTTGAGGAATTGATTAACGAATTCATATCACAATATTCCTACAATATACAACACCAAATAACCATGATTGATCTCTGCAAGGCTAAACAAAAGCCTGGTGAACCATTTATTACATTTCTTCAGAGATGGAGAAGATTTTTCGCTAGATATCCACATCATGTTCCTAAAAAGGAAATGATCACCACTTTCATAAATAGCCTGGATCAAGAGATGAGCTATCATCTTAATCTTCGTTATCCTCCCTCTTTTCAAAAATTTATTGAAAATGCCATCACCATTGAAAGTTCCTTGGTCCAGAGAGGGATAATAAAACTTGATAAGGACAATCCTAGCTCGTCAAATCACCATAATGAAAAATATAAGTTTTGGACTCGCAAAAAAAATGTGGTGAATGATGGTGTTGTAGATGCAAATCATGTCTCGACCAATCCATTTGTTCTTGGTGCTTCAAGTACTCCTTGCAAAAGTAACTATAACAATGTGAACTTGGTCACAAATCAAGGAAACAATCCTCCTCCCTCGAGGAATAACGTGAGTCAAAATTTTACTCCCAATCAAGGGAATGCCAACAATCAAGGTTACTGTGGAAATGATAACAACAACAATGCCTTAGGAAATGCGTTGAACACAAATCCACAATGATCTTCATTCTTCTCTAGTAGAAGAACTTTTACTCCATTGGGTCAATCCTTAAAATCTGCATTCAAAGAATTGATGGCTAAAAATGTTCTTACTTTGCCACCTCAATGCAACTTTGAACCCAATGTGAAGCCCCCATCATGGAATGATGCATACTATTGTGATTATCATCGGTGCAAGGGTCATCGCATGAATAATTTTCAAGCCCTGAAAAATAAAGTCCAAGACTGAATTGAAAATGGCACCATCACAATAGAAGGACATCAACAATCAAACGAAGAACACCAAGCATTTCACAACCCTTTGCTCAACTATCAAAAGGGTGAGTCTTCTAGAAAAAGTGTGAATCATATCAATGATCATATAATCAATCATATCTACACTAATGATGAGTGGGTCAATGTTATAAAAGTTAAGGAAAAGATGGAATATAGAGAAGTTAACGCAACAACAAGGGCACAAGCTAAAGTTGTCTTAAAGGGTGCTTCTTCAAAATCCACTGTGCCTCTGCCTCAACATCAATATGACTTAATCTATCAACTTCAAAAAACTCTTGCTCAGATTTCTATCTTAGAAATCCTGAAGATTTCCCCAACACACAAGGAAATTCTAGAAAAAGGCCCTCATTGAAGCAACTGTATCCATTGATCTGGATGTGGACCGATTTCAAGCCATGGTGGGACACTTGTCCTCACCCACATGCCTCTAATTCTCCAAAAAAGATGACATTTCCATGACACATCCACATAATTCATCACTATACTTAGAAGTCATGTTCCACAAGTTTCGTGTCAGACGCATCCTAATAGATGGAGGTGCTGGTTTGAACATATGTAGCATGAAGTTAGTTCAGGCTTTAGGATTTTCTGAGGACTCCATTGATCCTAGAAGAAAGATTACTATTAAAGCCTACGATGATGAGGAAATAGCATCCAAGGGTTTAATCATGCTGCCAATCAGAGTGGGACCTATTATCAAGAATACTTTCTATCAAGTGTTAGACCGTGATCTTGCATACAATATCTTGTTAGGTCATCCTTGGATCCATGAAATGCAAGCTATCCCATCCACATATCATCAATGCCTTAAGTTTCCTTATGATGAACATGATATCACAATACTAGCTAATAATTCAAATAGTTAGACTTTTTCCAACATCAAAGCTAGTCAAGACACTTTGGTTCCCAACAATCGAGAAGCTCCTGCTAGTACTTCTCTCAAAGTTGATACACAAATCACTTAGTTAACCAAAAGCTTTGACAAGCAACTATGATTCAAGGATAGTGGAGTAGGGGAGTACTCTCTCTATCTTTCTAATCTACCTATATCACCTCTGTCACTTGGACAACCTTCTATCGCACAACAATAAATATCTATAGCATCAACATCAACACAACCACCAACAAAGCCAAATACTAAGTTTAATGGATGATTTATCAAAGAAAAATTCCCCATGGAAGATTCTGAGGATAAAGAGGTTCTAAGTTGGCTCTATAAAGATGAAGATGAAATAATTCTTAATATCAAACTACCTATTGATCAATATGGTAAAGGATATTCAATCATGCAAAAATGGGTTATGATGGTAATGGTCCTATCGGAAAAAGAAAAGGAGTAGTTGAGCCTATTCACTTTCCAAGACTTGCTGCAAAAGATAAAACAGGACTAGGCTATGATACTAACTCAAAATAAAGAGCATCCAAGTAGTTGCATGATACTGTCCTCACATTGCAAGAAGGGTTTGATACAAGGAAATCCTATTTCATAGCAATTCAGAATTTCGTGGATAATAACTCCGACACAGATTCTGGTGAATATGAATGAGACACCATCTACAATGATGAGTTCTAGAGGGATAGAAGGGTCGATGTGGTACAAAAGTACACCTCAACTCTAATTGAAGGCGAAGGGTCAAGGTCCCAACCGCAAGGATCTGAACTACAAGGTGACTATGATTCTAGTGATACCGAGTCGAGTTTAATCGAACAAGACTATCGTGAGAACAATATCATATTTGATCTTCCTCATACCTCAGATCCTACAAACAACTCCGTTATGACCATGACCATAGCTTATTTCATGCAACCCAATGAGCCACTACCTTTAATCCATCATGATCTCATTAACTGGGATCTATCCAAACCTATATATTATATACCTATGTTTTCAAGCGATGAATCTATCGTAAACTTCCTTTCTGTAGATGACACAAATGATTGTTCCACTAGAAATTTTTAGCATAGAATATTTAATTAGGAGAGTGTCAAGTCTCCTAGATGCAAAAAAAAAGAAAAAGAAAGATCTAATGGTGAAAACTAGAATCTGGCAGTGTTAGATCAAACAAAAGATAAAACAAAGAGTGTATCAGATGGTGAAAACCTTTTTAGGCACCAAAAAATGGGATACTTGACACTCTCTTGGAGCATTATCATGAGCGATTTCCTATCTTGATTGAGCCTACAAAAGAAGTTAATCTTGAAACTACAAAAAAACCAAGGATCCTATAGTTAGTTGCATCAATGATAGATAAAGAAGTACTTGAGTTCATGGAATTTCTTAGAGAAAATCAAGTCAACTTTGCTTGGTCTTATGTAGACATGGCAGGTCTTGATCCTGATCTTATAATGCATCACTTGTCCATCAAACTAGGAGTTAAACCTGTGATAAAAAACTTAGAAAGATGCATCCTCATGTTGTACTACTAGTTAAGGAAGAACTTAGAAAACTCCTTGATGTGGGATTCATAAGATCAATCGACTATGTAGAATGGATCTCCAATATTGTTCCTATGTCCAAGCCCAAAAAAAGTGTCAGAGTATGCACAAATTTCAAAGATCTTAATAAAGCATGTCCTAAGGATGACTTCCCGCTTCCAAGCATCGATACTATAGTTGATCTAACAGCTAGCCATGCCATGTATTCATTGATGGATGGTTTTTCTGGTTACAACCAAATCAAGATTACACCTAAAGACCAGGAAAAAACAATGTTTACATGTCCATGGGGGACTTATTGTTGGAATGTCATGCCTTTCCGTCTAAAAAATGCTGGGGCTACTTACCAAAAAGCTATGACTACAATTTTTCATCACATGATGCACACATTCATGGAAGGTTATGTCAATGATATATTGGAAAAGTCATACACTAGAGAAGGATATCTCGAAGTGTAATCCAAAATCTTTGCAAGGTTGGAAAAGTTCAAAGTTCACCTTAACCCCAAGAAATGTGTTTTGGGGTCACATCTGGAAAGCTCTTGGGATACATAGTATCTGCAAAAGGAATTGAAGTAGATCCTACCAAGGTACAAGCAATCATGGAGATGCCTCCACCATGGAATATCAATCAGTTGAGATCATTACAGGGATGAATTCAATCTATACGAAGGTTCATTGCACAACTGGTAGATAAGAGTCTCCTTTCACACATCTATTGCATAAGAATGTTACTTTCAAATGGGATGATAAGTGTGAAATGGCCTTTCAACAAATCAAGAAATACCTAATGAACCCACCAGTTCTAGTACTGCTAAATCTAGAAAAACCTCTAATCTTATATATTGTTGCAATAGAGACATCTTTGGGGGAATTATTAGCACAAGAAGACTCTATAGGGAAGGAAAATGCAATTTATTACATCAGTTGAATGCTAACAGGTCATGAACTCAATGATACATTCATCGAGAAATATTGTTTGGCAGTAGTCTTTTCCTCACAAATTTTTTGAAACTACATGTTAAATCATAGAATCAATCTTGTTGCAAAGGCTGATCCACTCAAGTATCTGCTAAGCAAGGATACATTGACAATAAGGTTAGAAAAATGGGTTATGATCCTGAGTGAGTTTGACATCCATTATGTTGATCGCAAAGAAATCAAAGGACAAGTTATCGCTGATCAACTGGCTGAAGCACCACTACAAGCACAACAACCCATGCACATTAAATTTCCAAATGCTGATGTCTTTACTACAGAATCCAAACAACCATGGTCATTATATTTTGATGGTTCTTTTACTCAACATGGATCGGGGGTAGGCATACTCTTTGTCACCCCTCAAGGACATACCATTCCTCGGTCATATAGGCTAATGTTTCCATGCACCAACAACATAGTCAAATATGAAGCTTTAATCACTGGGTTCAAGATCGCATTGGAATGGAGGATCACAAAACTACAAGTTTATGGTGACTCACAGTTAGTCATTAATCAGATCAATGATGATTATCAGACCAAAGATGACAAATTGTTGCCATATAAGAAAATGGTTGATGATTTCAAGAAATACTTCATAGATATCAAGTTCATACAGATTCCAAGACATGATAACAAGGCAGCTAACGACATGGCCATGATCGCATCATTATTGCAACTCCCAGAAAATTAAGCTCACTATGAATTTCTGGTGGATCAATCATTGACACTTGCTTATGACACACCTGAAAGCTAAATAATTTTCCACTTAGTAGGATCTGAGTCACCCTAGTATGGCAAGATTTATGCCTACCTAAAAGCCTGCATCTTACCACTCGACTTATCTCGTAACCAAAAGCACAACTTTATTCGCCAATCCTCTCGCTATACTCTTATTGTTGACACCCTCTACCATTGCAATCTTGATGGTACTTTACTTTGATGTCTTGAACATGATGAATCTGACAAGTATTTACAAGAATTTCATGGCAGCATTTGTGGTGCTCATTCAAGTGGACTAACCTTATCCAAAAAATTGATTAAAATGGGTTAATACTGGCTAACTATGGAGAGGGAATCATTCACTTTTGTGAAAAAGTGCTCTAAATGTCAGATTCATGGAAATTTCATTCATGCTCCTACATAAGAACTTCAACCATTTACTCCAACTTGGCCATTCTTTCAATGGGGGTTAGATCTAGTTGACAAGATTCATCCCTCATCATCAAAAAAACACAAGTTTATCATCACAGTGATAGAGTACTTTACCAAGTGGATTGAGGTAGTATCTCTCACTAAGGTTACCATCAAATAAATTTCATCGTTCATAATCAACTATCTCATTTGTCGGTATGGCATTCCCAACTCCATTGTGATGGATAATGGATGACCATTTAAGAATCAGGATGTTGATAAAATTTGTGAAAGATTCCATATCCAACATAGATATTAAACACCTTATTATCCACAAGGGAATGGCCAAGCAGAGGCCTCAAACAAAACAATACTGAAAATATTGAAGAAGACTATGAATGATGTAGGGAAAGATTGACACGTTCAACTCAATCCTGCATTATGGGCTTACAAAACTAGCATTTGAACACCAATAGGAACAACACCATATACTCTTATCTATGGAGAAGAAGCTATTTTGTCACTAGAGGTTGAGATTCCATCACTCAGGGTATCATTGAAGGGTCTCACAACAGATGATAAATACAAAGTTTCTCGATTGCAAGAGCTGGAACTCCTTGATGAGAAGAGACAGCGAGTAGCTGATCATTTGAAAGCATATCAATAGATGACGCCTCACAACTATAATCACAGAGTCAAGCCATGTATCTTTCAAGTTGGTGATCTTGTTTTGAAGGAGAACCCATGAAATTAGGAAGACAGAGAGAAGAAAGGGAATTTTGAACCAAATTGGCTAGGTCCTTACGTGGTCATAGCAGTATACGGTTCAAGAGAATACAAGCTATCAATGCCAGAAGGGGACCTATTTGACGAACCCATCAACAACATACACCTAAAAAAGTATTGTGTCTGAAATAGTTATTATCATCCATAAAAAGTCCTAAAAAAAAAAGCTCAAAAATAACATAAAAAGTCCTAGAAAAAAAATAAAAAATCGTCATAGGGTGAAAACTTGGCAACAGGTAGTCTATTGACAATAAAAATACAAAAAAATCAAAAAGAAATTAGAAAAATTCAATAATAAAAAATAGTGTAAATCTGGCAAACAAATGCTATTTGTAGATCTCCATCTATTAGATCATGTTTTGCACTTAGCTTCTCAACTTTCATTCCATCATCTTAGAACCATAATCGCATCATTCTGCCATCATTTTCCTAGAGCGATAACATCTTACCATGGCTTGATTATTGTATATATCCATTTTAGCAAGTTGTGTTGATATTGGGGGAAAACATACTAGGGGCACTCAACTTTCAGATTTTACCAAAACAACTAGACAATGACATAAAATCCAATCATGCGAACAAACAATCAAATTCTATGAGCAACTACCCAATCATTGATCCATGTCACAACAATTTTCAGCAAATACATATAAGTGACCCATATCAATCAAATTCATATCAAGTGACACATATCAGACTCCTATCAAGTGCATCATATCACGTGAACCATATCAAGTGTTCTATCTCAGGGACTCATATCATGAAATCAATGCAAAATATATTTATCTAAATATCAAATCAATCTACTCTATCATCATTTACTATTTGTATTTCTTTTTCAAGAAAGAAAATTTATCAACAATCAAATCAACATCATATTTATACTTTAGTCACAAATGCAAATATGTTTTCAATCACATCATCTACTATTTTTTTTCTATCACAGAAAGAAAATTTATCAGAAGACATCAATCATCTACTCTTTGTTTTCTAAAAGCAAAGTTATTAGCAAATCACAATGCAATCAATCATTCTACTCTTTGGAAACAATGTTATAAGTTATCTACTCTTTTCTTTCTACTTTAGGAAACAAAGTTATCAACTCATCATTTATCAGCTTTGCTATCATTTCTATCCATATCAACATGATGAAAAAAACAATTTATCTATCTATTGACTAAAGAAGCAACAATACATCATCATTTTCATCATACAACATTCTGTCTAAATTTTCCTAGATGCACTAATCTGTAGCCTAAAAGTGCTAAAACCCTAAATGCGTTGAAATTTCCTTTGGATGCGCTAAAACCTCAGATGCACCATTCTATGCCCTGAAAGCACTAAATCAATTCCTCTATGTGCTATTTCCCTAAAAGCACTAAATCCCTAATCGAATGCGCCATTTCTTCTACTTGATGCGCAAAAACCCTAAAAGTGCTATTTTGTTTTCTATATGTGCTAATGTACCAAATTTTCTACAGGCATCCTATATGCACTATTTCACCTATCGAATGCACTAATCTGTCGAAACTGTCAAAGCGCTAAATTATGCCCTAGATGCGCTAAAGGAAACCTCATAAGCACTATTTTATTTTCTAAATGCACTAAAAAGGATTGTGACAACCTAAATTCACGCCAAAAATGCATCAAAAATCCACTGAAAACAAAAAATTTCAAACAAAAAAGGATCGAATCGACTCACTGGTGTTCCATATGCGGCTGGTCTTTGATATTGGCGGGCCCACTCAAATCTATGCCTGTGATAAGGAATCTCCATCTCGCCAAGTCACTGTCAGAGCAAAAAGTTTCTAAAGTCAAACATTGAAAATGACTTGTCCTTTTTACCCTTTTACCTTTTAAGGGTCAAACAAGGTGGGTTTTTGGTGGCATTTTGTTATTTTCAATCTGGGGCATCTTTTAATCAATTATTGGGAGCTAAATCAATGCATCCCTCTCATCATCCAAATTTTATCATCAAATCAACATTTTCTCATCATCAGTGATTTATCTCCTGAGGGGGCATCATCAATATCATACACGTTTTTTTTTTTAATTAGGGGCATATCAAATAATTTTTTTTTGATCAAGGGCAAAATCAAACACAACAAATTTCAAAAGTAGGAATATTTTCTTTGAAGCAATGCATTTCACACATCACTTCAAAGAGGGAAAAGATGTATATGCATAAAATTGGTCATGTCTAATTAATCCTAACATTTAATTATTTAATTAATCTCTCTAAAAGTCCTCTACATATGATTAAATTTAATTAATTTAATTATATTGTTCATTCACTTTATTCTTCTGCCATGATTAAATTAATCAACTTTATTTAATTATTTCACATTCATATGTCTGCTTGATTAATTAAATAAATACTCTTTATTTATTTTAATTAATTACCACCTTTTGGATTTAATTAAGTCTTTTGATTTAATTAAATTTAAATATTTATTTTCTCCTATTCAAATCTTTCTTCTAATTAATTAAATATTTTATCTAATTAATTTCATTTACATGTCATTTTCTAAAAAATTAATTAAATATCTTTATTTAATTAAATATCCTTCATATCTTTTCAAATCATAATTAAATATTTTATTTAATTAAGAAAATATTCCATGTCACTAATAAATGAATAATGAATTTGATAAATTCATTATTTATCTTCAAAATCTTTCCTCAATCTTACAAAAAGACGATTTTTACAATTCATCTCATCTTATCTCTTCCCCGAAAAAGGAAACAAATCTTGCTTTCTAGTTTTCTTGTATTTTTCTCTCCAGTCTTATCCATCTTTGACTGTTCGATTTGCTAGGAATTTTCATAGTTGTTGATCACATTAGCCAATCAGAATATTTTGAAAGCTTTATAAATACCCCTGCAAATCCAAGCATTGGTTACTTACAGATATACACACATTAGAGCTTAATTGCATTATAGCATTCTAACATTGTCATTATCAGCTTTAATAGTTAGAGCATTCTATAATCTTATAATTCTAGCAATCATGCATGTTAATCATATCATATCATATAATACAATCATCATTTTTAATCTCGTTCTCTAGGAAGGCTGTTTGTTGAGTGTAGCACAATATTTGAGAGCAAGACAGAATCAACAAAAATGTTGGAGATAGAGGACAATGAAACGTCTTTGAAGCATAAACGGAGTTTGCATTTCTTTCCTTTATTTTATGCTTTGATTTAAAGTTTCATTGGTGTGTTTTGTTAGAATCCAAGATCACCTGCATGCAAGATGGATACCTGTCACATGCAAAAGATATGAAGAACCAAAAAGATGTTCTCTGAACCTCAAAGTGTAAAAATGCATTAAGAGAATCTATTGATTACAAAAAAGATCAATCCTTATGAAGGAGATCAAGAAACCCTAAATGAAACCCTAGTGCACACACTTAATAATTAATAATTAATTAATTATTAATGTGCCTAAGTTTAGCTTAAGTAATAAAGAGGAATAAGTGACTTAATTAATTAATCAATGTGATGTAATTAATTAAGCATAATAACTTATTACTCTAACATGTCCCTGCTCTGGCTTCAATGCTAAAGGTCTTAATACTTGCATGATTTTATTAGGAAATCTTGTTGAAATATGACCAACAACAGCCATGACTTTTACTACGAAATCATCATGAAATATTACATAATCACTATTTTTACATCTACTATCCCAAATGTAACACCATTTTTGTACATGAAAACTATTCCCTTCATCATCAGTCATTCCCAAACACATTCTTTTAGTCCATCTGTTTCTATTTTGCTACAATATTAAATGACACAATAGAGAGTATTTCCTGAAAGTGATTGGAGCTAAGTTCTCTCTTACTTGCAAAAATCCCTCATGTAGCCCTTAATAGCAAAGTCATACTCAATGCTGACTTCAAGATTTTGAATCCTCATTGCCATCTTGAGATAGGTTGGCATCCTCTCTTCAACATCTATTCCAAGCACTTGGCACAAAGCAAAATAAGTTCTTTTGAAATATACTTAGAATTCTTCCATGGAAAATGACTCATTTTGGGAGGGGGAGATAGGTATCCTCCTATTGTTTACACCCTTTTTCATATGTAAAAGAAGTTCATCACTCCTATAGGTTTTCCTCAATCTCCTATAATCCTCCTCACTTTTGTCCAAGTCGATCTTAGTGATAGCTTGGTTGTTTAACATAAAACACTCTATAATTGCTTCTTTAGTCAACACCACTAATGGTGAACCATCTGGAATTCTTATAGTCCTAGTAGCCGGGTGATAATATTGTGCCAATACTTTAATAAACTCAACATCTATGAAGACAATTGGGAAAATCAATTTGGCCAAATCTAAGATCTAAGGATTTGAAACTGGAATCTTCTCAACCCTTTTTTCATAGAAGTACCGAAACATATCCCACCCTAAGATAGGGGTAATTGGGTCTCTACATCCATGGGCTATATCTTTAAACACCTTTTTTGGATCCTTTGTCTATAGAATTAGGTAACACATCTAAAATGGATTGTTGTAGGGACCTCTTCTTTGATTTATAAACTATGGAATCTTCCTTTTTACTCGCAAGTTGACTTCTTTTGGGTGACATGATGAAGAATTTACTCCTTGATTTTTTAAGTGTCTACTTGTAGAAGCAAATTTAGTTCTTATACACTTGCTACAAAGGGTTTTTGTGAACTTACCCGACAAAATAATAGCTACAAAGTTTTCCTGCTTGAACTCCCTTGCCTTTGGTACACTGAGCTTTGTGAATGATTGCCAAAATGTCATCGATTCCCAAGTAATATTTGATGTTGAGCTTGGTCACCTCACTATTAGTGTGAATTCATGGAAAATATTTTAAAATCTACCAATATTTCGAGTTTGAATACATGCCATTGATCTTGGGAAATCGAATGGTGTAATCATTTAATGCTTTGATGGCTTGTACCATAGTACTACTCTATCATTTCAAGATCGTTGTGGGTAGCGCTAGTAGTATCGCCAGCCCACACACACCCCTATGGACTCCTGCGGGATGGGTTAATTGTAGTGGTTGAGTGACTGTTCATTGCCATACTGCTCTGTCATATCAAGACCACTACAAGGTAGCGGTAGTAGTACTACCACTCCATGCACACCCCTTTGGACTCACATAGGACAATAGGTTAATTCTAGCAATTGAGTTATTGTTCACCGCCATACCGCAATGTCACTGTTTACCCCTTGCGAGGCTACAATTTAGTTTATTTGTTAACATGTTCTCACCACCACCCTATGGTATTCATATTTGTTTTTCACAATATTGCGGTAAGAATTTGTACATCGACCTATATGTCATGTCATCTTGTGAATACCTCTATTGACTAGTGTGGTATTATATTTTATTATGAATGCAATATTTAAGATATCATTTTATTGAAAAGATTGAACAATTTTCTAATTTTGTAGTCTCTTAGTTTTAGTTTTCAGTGTCAGTCAAACCTAAGAGATCATTTCTTTGTTTGTAATAGAGAGGCTTAGTTCACCTAATGTTAAGATATCTATATGTATTATTAAATCATAGATGTTCATTATATGTTTGCATCTAGAAAAAATATAGGACATACAAGAAATTATATTCGAACTAAACAAAATTAATTTTAAATTTTCAACCAAAGTAAGAAAACTGAGTAAACCTAACTTTAAATGCACTTCAAATCAACAGTAAACATATTAAGTTTTGTATACAATGTACTAACAAAATAATGATGATTACATTCAGAAATGTATCAGTAAAACAATAGTGAATAAGCATACCTATACTTAGATCTTTATTACATTCACTAATAAATTACACCATACATATAACCAAAGTTTAGGTGACAAGCTAACCTCTTAAGGTGACAAAACATCATCATAATAATCTACATTGCCAACAAGATCCGAATCCTGATCATTCATGTTTACATCTTCTTTATTTTCTTCCTCATCCTCATCTATGACATGCAATGCATTCTCTCTCCCAATCTCTTTATTGGTAATCAAAATGTCTTCTTCAAACACTCCATCATCATCTTCATCTAATTCTTTGAATGTTTTTTGTAAAATAACCTATTTCCCATTAGACATTATATCAACAACTTCCATGATTTTTTGTTTTGAAGAAGACTCTATTTGAATGACATACAACCATCCTAGGCTTATTACATCATCAATTAGAAATGATTGGTTAATTTGAAGTGGGGAAACATATGGTTCATCCATCTTTGATAAAAATTGTCTTCTAAATTTGCATGTACAAATCCATACTCATCAAATTGTATTGTATATGGTCGGATCCACTTACATTTTAATAATATAGGACCATTTTCACCATAGTCTAGTAGAATAATTTGTTGGATGAATCCAACATAAAATTTCTTCTCACTTTCGTGAAGAAATTCATCACTAACAACATAATCACAATTTATCTTTACTTTGTCTTTTTCTTCAACTCTTAAATGACTACCATAGGCCCACATTCCACTGAAATGAATAGCCCATAAATGTGGAGATTGTGAAAGCTCACTTTCCTCCATTGTTATATCTTGAACTTCTTCTTTTGCATCCTTGACTGCATGAATAATCCATTCTTCAAATTTTGGAAAAGAATCACCTCCAATCAAATCAGCATGACATCTACGCCTTTGAGGTCGATGTTGCATCCAAGCTTGATTGTCTTTTTCATATTTTCTACATAGAATATTAACATACAAATAGTAAGATTGATAATATAAATGTGTAAATGCAATTGAGTCAATAAATTATGGTGTTAATTTTTTTTACCTGTGCCACTTATCGAATGAAGATGTGTTTTGAGGAATATAGGCATGTATCACACTTCTTTCTTGATGTGATAGTTTCAAGCAACATACATTGCCTTCTAATACTTCACCTACAATCATGTCTTCTTCATCACTGTATCACACATGCCAATTGACATTTTTTAAAATCCTTCATATATTTTGTGCAAAATCCCATGGCCTCTTGCATTGAATATCCCTCAGACATGTTTCCTTCCGATTTTTCCCTAGTATGAACATTTTTTTCAAAACCTTCATATATCATTCTATAAGATACAACCATCTTGTTCTTATCGGGCCACAATGCTTTAGTTCATATTGTATATGTATCAAAAGATGCATAGAAATGTTAATGATTGTTAGGGGAAATTCCCATTCCAATAGACAAAGGACTTTAACAACCTCCTCCCTCAAACTATCAAAGTTTAAACGATCTAATACATGTAAACTCATTCTCTTTAATATTATGCCCAACCTTATAACTGCCAATCTTGGCCCCTTTGGAAAACTTAATATATTTACCACAATAGGTAAAATATTATCCATTATGAAATGATAGTCATGGGTCTTGAGGCCTCTTAAGCCATGAATGCCAGTTTAGCTTCTAATACTTATATATCTAGTGGGAAAGCAAGTCCGAGACATCAACTGTAAGAATTGTGCATGTTGATCCTTTGTCCAAACATAAGGAGCTCTAGGTTTTCTATAATTTTCATCATCATATTTTTTAACCCAAATATTTTGATGAATATTTAGTTGTTGAAAGTCATCATGTGATGAAATAGTATCAAAAGCACCAAAAATATTTTCTATAATAGCATAGGCTATATTTTCTCAGTATGTATAAAGTCAACAGTATGCCTAATGGCTATATCCTTAAAGTATGGCAACTTATAGAATATGCACAACCTTTTTACACTGCTTTCATTACATGGGTCATATCTACTACCAACAATCCCATCACTTTCAATAAATGACATTCTTTTTTGTCCATTCTCAATAATGTAATCGCTTGTTATTAGAAATGGTGCTTCACAATTCTCTTCTTGACCATTGAACCATTTTTTTGTTGACGATATGGATGATCCATTTTAAGGTAAGCACAATGTCCACAATAAATACACTTACACAAACTTCTTGACTTCCTCACAAAATCCTTAAAGTTGCAAGCAGGACATCCATGGTATCCAAGAACATTAAGACTAGAAAATGTGTCATATGTAGGAAGATCATGAATCATAAACAATAAGGAAGCTCTTAAAGTTAATTTGATTGAATGACCATCCCTTAAAGATTGAATTGCTTCAATTCCTTTCCATAATTCCATTAGATCATCATATAATGTCTCTAGATAAGTATCAATTGTATCTGAAGTCACACTTTTCTTTCCTGTTATAATCAATGATAGTATTAAGAAAAATGGTTTGGTTAATAACCATGGAGGCAAGTTATAATTTATTAAAAACATTGGTCAAGTTGACCATTTAGTACATTGATGTGAGAATGGGTTCACCCCATCTAGAGCCAAACCCAACCTTATATTATGATGATCTTGAGAAAAATTAGGCCATCTGTTATCAAATTCCACCCACATCTTAGAATCAGGCACATGCCATTATTTCCATCAATGCTCTTATTTTGAGCATGCCACTCCATAATTTCAACAATGTCTCTGCACCTATACATTAAGAGCAATCGTGGGATTACCGAAAAGTGGCGAAGAACCTTTCTAGGAACTACAACTAATTTCAACCCTTCTTTATACCTCACTTTGGGACATTTCAGATATTCACTCTCACTTGCAAGATTCTTGTGAAATAATACACAACCATTCACACATGTGTGGATGTTTTCATACCCTAAGCCTAGCTTAGTGATTTCCTTTCTACATTGACTTTGTTTTGTTGGCAATGTGGAGTTAGGTGGTAATAATGAACTTAATAATGCGAATAATCAATCTACACTCTCATTTTTCCAACCAAACACCACTTGCAAGTTAAGAATTTGAAGGATTGTTGTCAAATGACTTAACTTGAAATTAGCATACAAAGGATTTGAAGTATCCTCCATCAACTTGGCCCAATCATCGTTTAGACCCTCATTCAACATTCTATCAATTTCAAACCCTTCGTCTAACATTGTTGGCTCTTCATCTATGTTTGGTGCCACTTCATCTATGTTTTTTTTCCTTTTCATCTCTCACACTCTGCCATTCTATCATATCTTCATAATAATTGGCATTCCAAGGGATTATACCACTATGCCCAAATCTTATCATATGTCAATAAATTTGACTTCTTTTTTTCACCTTTCCACCAAGACAAACATTACATGGACATGGATATTATGTCACTCTCATCAGCTATTCTCTCAAAAAATGCATGGTATTTCAACCTTTGATGTTGATCCATCTATAATTTTCTACACATAGCAACAAAAAATTATAGACTAAGAGACAAAAACTATTTTTTTAATTGAAAGGAATTTCCATAGCAATAGAGTTATAGAGAGAAAATAAAATAGAGTTTAACTAATGAATTGTAAAAAATAGATTTTTGTAGTTCATATTCAAATTACTGATTACATTGCACTGCACATCTATCAAACTCAAAGCATTACTTCACATTGCATAACTAATAACTAGATGTTGATAGATGACAAAATTTCAATTACAATATATAGTATTTACAAAGTCAGCCTAAGCAGTTATGCAATTACTTCACATTGCATAACTAATAACTAGGAGCAACTACCAATTGCATTTGCTTGTCATGGAATTCCATGAGACCACATTTCAATGAGGCATTTTTTCAAAAAGTTCACTGCCTTGTCTATGCTATAAGATTTTTCATATATGTCTACCAAAGCATTTTATCAAGTAGTTCACTGCCTTGTTGCTATGGTTAAAAGCCTAAAACAAGTGATTTCAAACAAGCTAAGGATGCTTGGAAAAAATATGTCAAAGCATAATAGTCAGCAATAACATAGACAAGGCAATGAATGTTGAAAAAATGCCTCAAAGAAATGTGGTCTTGTGGTGATGGAATGCCATGAAAATCCATAACAATTCTCTTGTCATTGAATTCATCATGGCATTCCATCACCATGAGACCACATTTCTTTGAGGCATTTTTCCAAAGTTCATTTCCTTTTCTATGCTACCACATTTTTCATACATGTCTACCAAAGCATTTTATCAAACAATTTACTGCCTTGCTGCTATGGCTAAAAGCCTAAACCAAGTGATTTAAAAAAAGCTATGGATGCTTGAAAAAATATATAAAAGCATAATAGTAATCGACAAGCTATGGTCTCATGGTTTTTTTTTAGCATGAAAATATGCGTGGTTTTATTTGTATTTTTTTGGAGGTTTTAAACACATTTTTTTGGAAATTTTGTAGTTTGAAATGGGGAAAAATATTTGTGGTCAGTTTTGAGCACCTTTTAATTGTAGGATTCTCATAGTGAAAAAGGTAGTGTTCATGAAGGAATGGAAAATATGTGTAGATCCTTTCAATTATACCTATACTGTGCAATGGTATTGAATCATTTAGAAAACCATTTTTTCTTCATAGGGCAACATTTTCTTATGGAATAGTTGACTGAGAAGCTCTTGTTTCAACTGACCACCCTCTCATGAAATCTCATTCATATTATAATATTGCATGATCTTATCATAGTAAAGGTCATTATGACACCACTTGTCAAGGAAAGCTAGAGGCCACATGATTTTGTGGATAGGTTCAATTGAAGCTAGGAGATCTTAAGAGTTCTCTCTCAAAATTTGAAAAGGTTTTGAAGGTCCATCCTGAGAAATGTGAGAGCTTAAAATTTGTAGGCCATATATATGCTTAGCAAGAGCAAGGAGATAAGGCTTTGGAAATTTAAGAAAGGAAACTTGCATAGATCCACATGATGCCCTTACATTTATCAAGATGGGTGAGTTATTAATACCGTCAGACCCTAGTGTAGCCTTAGATTCTCCTAAGATGCCAAAGTCTCTTCTGAAGAAGAGGAGAGAAGTACCCATTCAATTGTTAAACAATATTGGGGTTATTCATTTTGAGTGTGATGAACTAGAGTTGGCTCAACAAAATTTTATGGAGGCATTGGGAAATGATGTTTTGCCTCTACATAAATCTATGTGGTTAGTTTTGTGGATTTTTTACTTGTAGGATTCTCACAGTTAGTGAAAAAGGTACTGTTCATGAAGGAATGGAAAAGATGCGTAAATCCTTTGAATTATACCCATAATCTTCAATGACATTGAATCATTTAGCAAACCATTATTTCTTCACTGCAGGGCAACATTTTCTTGTGGAACAGTTGACTGAGACAACTCTTGTTTCAACTGACCACCCTCTCATTAAATATCATTCATATTATAATCTTGCACAATCTTATCATAGTGAAGGTGATTATGACACCACTTGTCAAGGAAAGCTAGAGGCCACAATATTTTTTGCATAGTTTCAATTCAAGTTGGGAGATCTTAAGAGTTCTCTCTCAAATTTTGAAAAGGTTTTGGAGGTCCACCCTGAGAACTGTGAAAGCTTAAAAGCTATAGGCCATATATATGCTCAACAAAGGCTAGAAGAGAAGGCATTGGAAATTTTAAGGCAACTCGTATAGATCCACCTAATGCCCATTCATTTATCAAGATGGGTGAGTTATTAATATCGTTAGACCCCAGTGTAACCTTAGATTCTCTTAAGACACCAAAGTCTCTTCTGAAGAAGAGCAAAGAAGAAGTACCCATTCAATTGTTAAACAATATTGGTGTTCTTCATTTTGAGCATGATGAACTAGAGTTCACTCAACAAAATTTTATGGAGGCATTAGGAAATGATGTTCTACCTCTACATAAATCTCTGTGGTTAGTTTTGTGCATTTTTTACTTGTAGGATTCTCATAGCTAGTGAAAAAGGTAGTGTTCATGAAGGAATGCAAAATATGCGTAGAGCCTTTCAATTATACCCATACTCTGCAATGGCATTGAATCTTTTAGCAAACCATTTTTTCTTCACTACAGGGCAGCATTTTCTTGTGGAATAGTTGAATAAGACAACTCTTGATTCAATTGACCACACTCTCATGAAATCTCATTCATATTATAATCTTGCATGAGCTTATCATAGTAAAGGTGATTATGACACCACTTGTCAAGGAAAGCTAGAGGCCATAGGATTTTGTGGATAGGTTCAATTGAAGCTCGAAGTTATTAAGAGTTATCTTTAAAATTTTGAAAAGGGTTTCTAGGTCCACCCTGAGAATTGTGAGAGCTTAAAAGTTGTAGGCCATATATATGCTTAGTAAGGGCTAGCAGAGAAGGCATTGGAAATTTTAAGAAAGGCAACTGGCATAGATCCACCCGCTTCCCATGCATTTATCAAGATGGGTGAGTTATTAATATCATCAGAACCCAATGCAACCTTAGATTCTCCTAAGATGCCAAAGTCTCTTCTGAAGAAGAGAAGAGAAGAATTTTAAGGAAACTTGTAGCCATCTAATGACAATTTCCACATAACCCAAATCTGAAATCATGCAAATAAATACTCAATATCAACATGCAAGAGAATAGAAAACATACCCGTGAAAGATGACACAAGATATACCCTAGGAAAACCCTTAAGAGGGAAAAAGCTAGCCTCCAAAAGCATCCACACTCCATGTATTATTTAGCAATGAAAACACATTACAATACATCTTAAGAGACTCCATGAACACTTCTGAAGCACAAGCTATCCATGCATTCCATATGATCAAGCATGAATCCACACATCCCATGCCATGCTTCAAACCCTCACACATGCACAAGCTCAACCTTCTAACCTACAACAAACTCTCCAACCCTAGACAACTACCCTTGTGGTTGCTCTTATAGAAACAAGCTCCCACAAAACCACCAAGTGGTATTACATAAATCATATGCCCAAAACCATGAACTTACAAAATCATGTGACCCCACATTTAATATTGGGTACTTTATTATATTTTAGTATTCCCTAATATTAAATAATTTCATTTTACAATTAAGTCCCAATGTTACATACAACATAAAGTGGCCCCAACATTACAACTCCTAGTAATGCACGTCCATCTAGGTACCCCTAGGTGCACCACACATATAATAATAAATAATAAATTATAAGCATTATGCAAGGTGTACAACACCTAATTATTGCAATCTCCCACTTGTTGTATAGATTTCATAAGGGGGTAACAAGTAACCTCAAACATCAAGAGAATAAACTCCATAGGCAATATGTACCATCCTAGAATCCAAGTGCTCCATGTGCTCCATCAAGATACCTATAACAAGAACCAAGGTGACCACCATCTCATCCATGAATGTTCTCATCCTCCATCATGCTAATGCACTAAGATAAGAACACATCCAAAAATATGTCACATTAACTATCACAAAGAAGCATAAACCTACCTCAAACTGATATCTCAAAACATAAACACTCAATCTAAAGATAATGAATATGCACTAGTAGCTGTCAAGAATGAATCATCATAGATGAAATGACATACATAGAAAATGGAAACACATCCAACTATCCATACCTCCAAGGTATACATAACATAGTAAACTCATGCCATTACATAGCCACCCATAAATTGCAATAACAAACTCCATGTGCAAACCTGTCAAAGAGTGACATACACATCTAGGAGCTCCCACTGCATGGGAAATGTCTAGATGAATGAAAACCTAGAATGAGTGCATTCAACGTGTCACTTTTTTAACATTCCAAAAATAAGACTCCATCACAAGTGATCAAGGCATACCAAGTCTACTAACAACATCACATAGAAGATGTAAACATGTAGTACCAAGGAACATCCACAATGATATGCAAAGCCTACAAACCAAACACTTGTAGCATGTCCTGCGACACACACCTCTAAATGTCAACTGTGTTAAGTATGATATCCTCAACAACACCCCATAACAAAATCCATAACAACATCCAATCATCTAATACCAAAATCAAACATAACATATGTATAATGTAACTAATCATGGATGTAAGCATCTCAAAATAAGAAGATCAAACTCAAAGTAACCATTCACAAACCAAGGAAATCATCCCAATAAACCATCTCCTAAACTCAATATGTAAAAGGAGATAAACATGCCAAAACTCCTCAAATGAACCCTCCAAAACCAAATATCCATGGCTCAAGATCCATATCCATGAGAAGACAAATCATAAACATAAAACACCTGAAATAAAAATGGGCAATACCTCTCAAGTGAACCAATGAGAAGAAAAAGAGTGGGGAATGAGAATGATCCTCTAGGATATCCAAGTCATCATGACTCAACCAAGAACACTCTCCTCATAGGTCCAAGTTGAACTCATGTCTAACCAAGGTGTAGGCTCCTCATACTTCCTGCTGAAATCTCATCAAGAGTAACTGTCTCAAGAAAATGTCTCTAATCACAAGAGAACTCCAACCTCACCTACATCTCCAAGTATCCATGAGCACCTGTAACGAATAAATCCATGCTAAAATCCAAGAAAATGATCAAAGTACTCAATACAAAAAGAACCAAACAAGATCAAAATCATAGCTCCAACTGCAGAATTAAGAACATAAACATGACACCATGATCTCACATCTCAAAAGAAGATCACACACTCAAATCATCATAACATGTACCATTCCACAACTCTAAATTGGTAATCAAGAGTATACCATGATATAATAACAAAACCATCCTACAACCAAGGATCACCTATCAAAAAAACAACAAGTCATAAACAATACCTCAACATCTCTAGCACTTGATGTCAAAGAACTCTCACTGTAGCACACATAATCCAAAAGCTCCTCCATGACACCAATCAACCCCTACTAAAGACAACCATCCATAACCAACAATGGATCCACACCATTTCCAAATGCTCCCACTGAACTGTGATACCGAGCAATCCCATGGCATCATGATGCACACAACCAACACCACATCGCTAGCATAAGCTCACACTAAAACTGTGAATCCAAGCTCTCAATGACAACATGATAGCCATCCTCTAAAGCAATAAGATATATTGCTAAACCATCATATTCATCACTGCCAATCCATCACTGCCACAAGCTCCCACTGAACCGTGTAACCAAGCTATCCATGACATCATGATACCAATCTCCTCAAACCAAGAAGATACACTACCACAACCTGAATCAAGATCCAATGCAACACCACCAACAATGCACCTTCATAAACCATCATGACATGCCAAAGTATCTAATTCCCAAGAAACATACATGACACCATGATCTCCACCAAATGTAACAACAAAAACTAATCCAACCGTGTCCACATATCTGCATAATCATAGTCAACTACATAGGTCTCATATCATGACTATACCTGGTAATAACATCTCACCTCCTCAAAAAGACAACAAAACCAACAAACCAAGTGACTAAACCAAGCCACCAAAACTGAACATGCATCAACAAGTTGAAATATCAATGGGCAAAGACAACCCATGTCCAAGTCATAAATGCAACATGTAAGTATAGACTGCCTACAACATTGGACAACTTGTACATACAACAATGCAACATACAAATCCAACCATATACTGATAACCATGTCAAATCAGAGAATAATATGAGATGTACAACTATGCATACAATGAATCCAACAACAAATCACCAAGATCCAATCATCCATAAACTCATAATATCTCCATAGTCAAAGAAACCCATAACAATATTAGGTGAGAAAAATAACAAATAAACCATTCCAAAATAACTCCAAACCTGATCCATTGTGTAGTGCTTTGAACAAGTTTTTCGTTGACTATTCAAAATCCAAAATCCAACTCCGTATGCACCCAATATCACCTCTTGGAGCTCAAAATAAACACCTGAATTTGACCATGCAAAACATTGTCAAAACTGCAAAATATGGAAAAAAAAATTAACACCACAGTGTAGAGCTCTGAGTCACCTTTTCAACGAGTCCAAGAAGTCAAAAATATGACATACAGGTGAAAGTAACATGTGTTTGAAAATAACTGCTAGAAAAAGCACAATTTCACCCCTTGATGGCTCTGTGGTGGCCCACTGGCAACTCGCCGGTGGTAGATTTTTTTTAATTTATTTTTAGACTGCAGGAATCGGGTAACATGACCCCCTATAAATTGCAGTGCCCCTAGTAAAAATTTTAACGTGACCAGCGGCACTGGCGCGACATGCCCTCCGGTACCACGGGGGTGGGGGAGACTAGACCTCATGACCAACCTCTTGCAACAGGAAAGATTTAGCTAACCGAGCTAGGGCCCCAACCCCCCACCGGTGGTAGATTTCAAATCTAACTAAAATCTAGTTTAATTTTTCAAAAATAAAAAAATCGTTTTTCCCATATCACCGGACTTGACTAACTATAAATTTTGGTTTAAAAACTTTTGAAGTCTGACATTTTACTTGGCATAATTTATAAATGGTGAATTTAAAAAAAAATAAAAAAATTTAAAAGCTTTTTAAAAAACTTCGGTGGTTATGAAGTACTGCTGGCAGCAGACATAGCAGTAGGCTCCACCTTTCTGTCGACCAACAAAGATGGCTGGACCGATAGGCCTATACTAGCCTATCAGGCTGTGTAGTAGGGTGCGCAGGCCGTGGGGTGGGCCAGTCTGTGGACCCCCTCCCCCCGCCTCCCCACTTGCCCTTTTTAATTTTTTTTTTTTTTCAAAGATTTTCTAATAATTTTGTTTTTATTTTGTAGATTTTTTAAATAATATTTTTCTAGTCTGACCAATATTTTTCCTATGGAATTTTTTAGAGCCGAACCAGAGATTTTTAATTTTTTGCACATGGGTAAAATGGGCAAATTTGGCCCTTTTACTAATTTTTTTTCCTTTTTTTCAACTTTTCCAAAATAGGTCAAATTTTATGTCAAAATTTGTCTCTTAGCCAACCTGAATCCAACCATGAGGTCCATTTTTTCCTAGGAGATCATCTATAATTTTTCCCCCACAAAACCCTCATTTGAATGCACAACCAAGAAACCCTATTTTGCTAAAAATTTCATACACCCCAAATTTGCAAACAACCCATCAAAACAACAAACCTAAAACCCTTAGATTTGCAATAAACAACCTACAAAACTCTCATATCTTGTAATTGTCTTTCATTCTCTCATGCAACCTAGGGTTATCTAATCCACAACCAATGCACTAATACCACTTGTAAGGAAACTTGTAGCCATCTAATGACAATTTCCACATAACCCAAATCTAAAATCATGCAAATAAATACTCAATATCAACATGCAAGTGAATAGACAACATACCGATGAAAGATGACATAAGATATACCTTGGGAAAACCCTCAAGAGAGAGACAACCAGCCTCCAAAAGCATCCACACTCCATGTATTATTCAACAATGAAAACCCATTACAATACATCTTAAGAGACTCCATGAACACTTCTGAAGCACAAGTTGTCCATGCATTCCATGTGACCAAGCATGAATCCACACATCCCATGCCATGCTTCAAACCCTCACATAGGTACAAGCTCAACCTACTAACCTACAACAAACTCTCCAACCCTAGACAACTACCCTTGTGGTTTCTTTTATAGAAACAAGCTCCCACAAAAACACCAAGTGGTATTACATAAACCATATGCCCAAAACCATGAAATTACAAAATCATGTGACCCCACATTTAATATTGGGTACTTTATTATATTTTATTATTCCCCAATATTAAATAATTACATACAACATAAAGTAGCCCCAACATTATAGCTCATAGTGATGCACATCCATCTAGGTACCCCTAGGTGCACCACACACATAATAATAAAATAAAATATTATAAGCATTATGCAAGGTGTACAACACCTAATTCTGACAAGAAGTACCCATTCAATTGTTAAACGACATCGAGGTTCTTCATTTTGAGCATAATGAACTAGAGTTGGCTCAACAAACTTTTATGGAGGCATTAGGAAATGGTATTTGGGTTGAATTGATAAATAAAATCCCTAATGCTAATTTTGTAGCTTTTCCTGTGCTCTTTAAGGATATGAAATTCTTCCATCGACTAGAAGAAGTTGGTGTTTCACTTGAGTTACCATGGGATAAAGTCACAACACTATTTAATCTTGCTAGGTTGTTTGAACAACTACATGATATTGAAAAAGAAAATCTTTTATACAGGCTAATATTGTTCTAGTTTCCTAATTATGTGGATGCATATCTACATCTTGCAACCATGGCTCAAGTTTGGAATGAGTTCCAACTAAGCCTAGAATTGATTGGAGATGCACTTAAGGTGGATAAAACTCATCAAATGTGTTATCTATGCCTGTAAAAATGGAATTGAAAACAGATGACTGGCTTAAAGCAAAGAAACAGTTAAAGCTGCACAAAGTGAATTACATGCAAAGAATTCTTATGTTGACATTTCACTTGGAAATTGGAATTATTTTGTAGCTTTTTGCAATGAGAGGAGGGATCCAAAGGTGGAGGCACAACATCTTGAGAAGGATAGAGAACTGCATTGTAAAGTGTTGGCACAGAGACTAGGAAATGTTTATGCTACAAATGAGGCAGCATTGTGCTAGCTGAAAGGGGTCAATTTGATATTGCAAAGGAAATTTTTACATAGGTACAAGAAGTTGCAGCAAGAAAAATGTTTGTTCAGATGCTTGATGTGTGGGTGAATCTAGCACATGTTTACTTTGCACAAGAATAGTTTGTCCTTGCAGTGAAAATGTATCAAAATTGTTTGAGGAAATTCTAATTTGGCATTGACACCCAAATTTTATTATATTGACCTCGAGCACATTATGAAGCAGAATAGTGGCAAGATTGTAAAAAAAAATTATTAAGAGCAATAGAACATTATTAAGACTAGTATATTGTAATGAGCATTTCAAATTTGTGTTTAATGTAATGAGGGTTTTGAATTACCTCTGAATTCACTGTAGAGGGCATCTCCAAATCCAATTTCACTACAGAGGGCCTCGAAGAATTCAAATTTGTTGCAACAAACTCTAAATTCCTTGCCCTTTACCACCTTTTCAGAAGTCTCTAGGTCCTCTCTGAATCCTTGTCACCCATGCAAGTATCTGCTATAACTAATCAAAATGCCTCATGCCAACCTAACGAATGAAGCGATGTCTGCAATGAATGAATGAAGTGAGGTCAAGCGAGATGAATGAATCTGCAATGAATGTGAATAATCGTGCCAATACATCGTGTGCATGAATACATCACACCAATATTTGATTGAATTATTTTTTAAAATTTTTTGTCTAGTTTGGATTTGATGACTAACTATTTAGTCATTTTTATTTTTGTCACTAAATAATTTTTTAGTCAATGACCAAATTAGTCATTTATTTACTCATTTATAGCTGAGTTGTAAAAATGAGTAGAATTTAGTCATTTTTAGTTGTTGTGACTAAAATTTTTAGTCACCTAGTCATTTATTTGCCAAATTCTACTAGTGTTAATTAGTTCACAGGACTTGTAGCATGTGGTTTGATCACGATGTCATGATATCTTGGTTACATTAATTGATTATAAACTTTTAGAGGGATCTTTTCATAGTGATGATTTGGAAGTCTTGGATTGGTTTGTGATGGTTGTATGTATCTTCTTGGTTTGTAGATCTTGGTTTCACCTAATGTTACTAACATTTCAGTTGCGTGTGTAGACTTGGATGATATTCATGGAGGAGATGGTTGTCGCAATGCCATGCGTAGCTTAGTATCATGGTTCAATGGGAGTTGTTGGTAGTGACGTGGATGCATCATTGGTGATGGTTGTATTCATGTGATTAGAGATGTGGTTTCTTGGTTTAGAGTGTGATTGTTATTATGCCATGGTTTAATCTTGTTACTAGTTTAAAGTTTGGTATGCTATATAGTCTCCTTGATATTGGTCATGATGGTGTTAGTGCATGTGATATCCTAGGAGGAGATGGTTAGATCATGATGTCATGATAGGTTCCTGATTCTATGGCTGGAGCTTTGACATTGATCTTGGCGGTTCTCTTTGTATTGAGAACATGGTCATTTGCTTGATTAATTCATGTTGGTGCTATGTTGCATTTGGATTTTGGCATGTATTGATTAGTTTTAGGTGCTCATGGACACATGGAGATGTAGGTGAGGCTGGAGTTCTCTTGGGATTAGCTACATTTGCTTGAGATGGTTACTCTTTGGAAGTTTCAACATGGAAGACCGAGGAGCTTTCACCTAGATATGGATGTGAGTTTATGATAGACTGATAGAGGAGATTTCTCTTGGAGTGATTCATGATGGATTGGTTATCCTAGAGGAGCATTCTCATTCCTCACTCTTGGTCTACTCAATAGTCTATCATTTTATAGGTATTTCCCATCCTATTTTTATGTGTTTATGTTTCATGCTTTTATTTCTCATGGGAATGAGTTGATTCATGATGATTGATTTTGGAGACTCATTTGAGAATTGTTTAACATGATTTTATGTTGTTTTATCTTTCATTGATATGGATCTTGAGCTATGGATGGTTAGTTTTAGAGGATTTATTTTGAGATATGTTTGGCATGTTTATCTCCTTGTGTATTTAAGTTTATGTTATCATTCATTGATGGTAAGTTTAGGAGATGGTTAATGAGCTGATTTTTCAGATTTGGGAATGGTTACTTTGAGTTTGATCTTCTTGATTAGACAAGCTTACATCCATGTTGTCATTTACATGATTCATATATTGTTTGATCTAAGAGATTGAATGTTGTTTTGGGTGTTGTTGAGGATTCTCATTTGGGGTTGTTAGTAGATCATACTTGACACAACGTTGCACTTTTGAGATGTTGGTAGAAGGACATGTTATGGTTTATAGGTTTTCTCTCTTTGTGGTTCCTTTATGGAGGTTCATGTTCATATGATTTGGGAGGATGGTGGCAACATGTTGTGAGAGAGTATGCAACTATTTGGCTTGCATGTGTGGATCATTTTTATTGTTCTTGGTACTTCATTGTTGATTATTTATCACACCTTGATATAGTATTGATTAGTAGACCAGCTATGTTGTGACATTACCCATGTAGTGGGAATTCTTATGCATGTTCTTCATTGACAAGTTTGATACAAGGAGCTTGTGATTGTAGTTTATGGGTTGCATATGTTTTTGGCATGAGTTTATTGATGCATTTGATACCTAGGAGGTATGGATGGTTGGATGTACTATCATGCTTTGTGAATGTTATTTTTGACCACATGGATTTTTTTCACTGCATGGTTGTATGAGTTGCAAAATGAAAGTTGCACCACTTTGCAACTTTACAGTGCTTGCATTTGATAAATTTTTCCTCAACTAAAAAGTCATCACCATGGGAAATCACCTCCGAGATAGCAAAAAAAGAGAGGTTATTGTAGATGGTCCCAACGTGATCCTGTAGCCTTAGATGAAGAGTTTGTGTCACCATTTTTGAGTAACATCCCATCAAATATTGTTGTCTTTTTGCACTAAAATCTTAAGGGATCGAGTTGGATGAACGTAGCTTGGAGTGATTCAATGTGTTTGGGTGTGAAAGAAGACCATGCCTAGTGTAAAAACCAAGAGAGGTTATTGTAGAGGTTCCCAACATGATCCTACAGCCTCAGATAGAGAGTTTGTAAGTGTCACACTTTTTGAGTAATAGCCCATCAAAGATTGTTGCCTTTTTGCACTTTGGACTCTTAAGGGATATCATCAGTCCAATGTAGCTCAAATTATTTGGACATGTTTTGGTTAAAAAGAGGACCATTCGTAGCCTAAACATACCCATATAAATGTGTTGGAACTATTTTTAGAGTAGACTAACCTCCTTTTCATTAACGATAAAATCTTCTTATCTTTTTATTCCTTTTCTAAGTGGATAATTTTAGTCTTTAGTTGTTTTTCTTCAATTTCAACTCTTAGGAAAACAAGATCCCTCTATTTGATAGAGTTTTCAATGCTTAGGAAAATAACTTAATTTTTTGAAATCCACCTCAAGCATCATCTCTCACTTTCTTTGCCTACAAAAATTCTTAGTAAATACAAATCCTCAATCGTGTTAGGTTGAATGGCATAAATAAAAACAATTGTGATATAGCAAGTTTGGTGTGGGTCAAGGTTGATTGACATATATGACAATATCATATGAGCGTTATTTATTTTGTGCAAAGTGTGCATTATGACTATATTGTGTCAAGCCCATAAAGTATGCCTAGTTTTCTTATTCATGCATTATGGTTAGCAACATTCATTGTTGTGCATTACGATAATAAAAATTGCATGTGGAAGGTCAAATAACTTGCATGTCATGAAGTTGTATTTGGTTTTTTTAATGGTTGCATCATGGTTGAGTAGTGTCTTAATTGTTGATCATGATTATTGTATAGATTTCACATGAACAATCTAATGAACATGTATCTTGTTCAGTTGTAAAGACTTTGTTTGAAGGTTGTGTTGGAGTGTAGTTAACACTGAGACAAGGGGTGAATTAGTGTTAACAAATCAAATTAACTCTTTTAATTCTTTTAACAATAATCAGATCATGAATGAACTTATGTTGTAAAAATGAAATGAATAGATATAATGAGAAAAAACATTTAAAAGATAGACACATAATTTGTCTTGAGTGGAAACCCTCCTAGGGAATAAAACCACTTGAACTTTGCCTCATTGGCCTTATCAAAAAAAATTTCTTTGTACAAAGCTTCACTAGCTGATCTATCTCACTGATCGTCTTATAATGCTATCTAATTGATAGTCTTATGAAATGTACAAGTATGAAAGTAATATAAATATAGAGTTAATTTATATTTCATTAATCACATACTCTATTCTGCAATGACCTCAAAATTAGAGTTACAATGTCTCAAGCCTCAAAAAAAATATATTGTCCTTCAAAAAGATATAATCTATGCTATCCAAAAAACTTTCATCTCTTTTCAAAATGAGCACAATAAGATATTTTATATGTTCTTTTCTTGTCAAACCTAAATTAGGTAAATAAAATTCATTTTGCAAACCTGTATGAATAACTTCCATATGAAACTAAATCTACAATTTCCTTTTGCCAAATGTAAGAACATATTTCTTTACAAAACTTCAACCATAATCCATTAGAATTAGAAAAACCCAACTTGCCAAGAAAACAATGAAAATAACCAACACATACCTACCATACAGTCTATAGAATTGACACAACAATTCTCTATCAAACCCACAAACTAATGAAAGGGTTTCTTGACAAAAGAAGCATTCTTTATATAAAACAAACCCTTAGAATCAACATTAGACTCTACATTAACAGTAAACCCGACTAGGGTATTTGTCAAAGTATTTTACACATTAAGGAATGAACAAATTCTTGTTTACAACATTCTTACAAACAAAATTACCATGAAGATCGAGAGATTTGAATAAACTCCACAACAAAATTTAACATAATGACTGTAGACAAATTTTAGAAGACCAAACAACTCACAATATTAAGAGTCGTAACCTCAAGAATAATAGAATGCACAAATCATGATTACTCAAAGCATAATCTAAGGCCCATTGATTTAAACAACACCGAGTAAAGCAAAAGACTGAAAAAAAACAAAATGGAAAAGAATACACCTAGGTGGAACACAAAACACCTTCACTTCCCTATAGATCACTGCATAAAACTTGTCCTTTCAGCCAACATAGAAAACCAGCCCTGCTTGTAACCAACACCATGATTAGGGTAACAACCATAATCAATATGAACAAATGAGACAAACACCAACAATTCTCAACCAAGTCTTCAAAGACTTTTTCAAATCTGGCATAATGATGTTTCACATCCGGGCATAATGATGGGAAAGAACTCCCATTCAGTCAAACAAATAATTACCACTGACAACCCCAAGATCCTTTTAATCTTAACTTTATAAAAATTTATTATTACCTTCTTTCATCATTTGCATTTGAGTAAAGTCAATTTGCCACCGCTTTTTTGTTCAAAGATTTCCTTAGAATGATGTTGCCTTGTAAAAGAAATACAGTGTGTCAATGTTCCTTTAGAACAAACCAATATTATCATTACCACCTCTTGCCAATTGACTTTAAGAAAACATAATGTGCCATCCTTTCAAAATAATTCCTTACAACAATTCAAAGTTTATTTGAAGAATAATATGTTGTCTTATTAAAAATAGAATAGATTCTTTACCACAACTTACCAATATTCAAGTAAACATGCAAATGATCTTTCTTATTTCAAATTGGTCATAGGCCAAGCTATGAAACATACTAACCAATAACGTATGCCAAATGTAGATGATAATACCAACTCATGCAAAATTGAAATATCACCATGTGCACAACCTGATACCCCAACCTTGGTGTTATGACATTAATGCCAAATAATACTAAGGGACAACAAACTCCCCCTTTGGCATTGATGTAAAAAAAAGAGGTTAATCAACAATAGTAGAGCTATAATATACATGTTCTGAACATGATAACTACATGAAATCCATATCCATCCTGCCACATATCAAAGAAACCATTAGATACAACTAAAAATAGGATAAACAAAGAATATCACCATAAAAACTACATATCATTGTGAAACATATCACTTCCCAAACCACAAGTTGAACTATACAACAAGCTGAATTGTACAACAAGCTGAAAACAAGCCTCCAAATTCTAAAAATTCTCCCCCTTTTGACACAATGCCAAAAGCAAAGAAACTGAACCAAACATGAAAAGTTCTCATAATGCCAAATAGATACTAAGGGATAAAATAATGTGCATGAATTGCTTCCCCTGTCTCCATGAACTAAAATTAACATGGAAGTGAACTGATAGAGAAAACACCAAGCTTGTCTCTGAGAGTATCAAACTGAGCTTTAGGAATGGGTTTGGTAAATATATCAAATACCTGATCATTAGATGCCACAAAATCTAGTATAACTTCATTTTCCAACACCTTTTCAAGTAGAAAATAATACCTTATATCAATATGTTTAGTTCTAGAATGTTGGACAAGATATTTGGAGATATTAATGGTACTTGTATTATCACATAAAATGTGAACAGGTCTAACAACATCAACCTATATGTCCTTCAAGGTCTAGACCATCCAAAGTACCTAAGTACAACAGGTAGCAGCTGCGATATATTCTGCCTTAGCAGTTGACAAGGATATGAAATCCTGCTTTTTGCTATGTCAGGCTACCAATCTACCTCCAAGATAGAAAGCACCCCCTAAAGTGCTTCTCCTATCATCAATATTTCCTGCCCAATTAGCATCAATGTACGCAACCAAAGTAAAAGCACCATGATTAGGGTACCACAAGCCAAAATATATCATGCTGGCAACATACTTCAAAATTCTTTTCACAACATTCAAATGAGAAATTTTAGGTGTAGATTGAAATCATGAAACCAAGCATACAACATGCATAATATCAGGCCTTGTGGAAACCATATATAAAAGACTACCAATCATGGATCTATACAGAGTATGATCCACATAAGGTTGATCAATATCCCTTGAAATTTTACAGCTAGTTTCCATAGGAGTCTCTATTGGTTTGCAATCAATCATCTGAAACTTTTTCAACATTTCTTTAGCATATTTTGTTTGTGAGATAAATATCTATTTATCAAGTTGACTAACTTGAAGACCCAAAAAGAAAGAAAGTTCACCAATCATTGACATTTCAAATTTAGACTTCACGATTGCTAGAAATTTAGAGCACAATGCAACATTATTGTTGCCAAATATAATATCATCAACATAAACAACACCAACTATAATACTGTCATCTTTCACTTTGAAGTATAAAGTCTACTGCTCCTTTTAAGAACCCTTGTTCATGCGAATATGTATCTAATTTTGAATTCCAGGATCTAGGAGCTTGTTTTAGATCGTAGAGGGCCTTTTTAAGCTTGTATACATAATGCTCTTTTCCTACAACAACAAAGCCTTCAGGTTGTTCCATATAAACTTCTTTTTACAAGTCACCATTGAGAAAAGCAATTTTAACATCCATTTGATACACTTTAAAACCTTTATACATAGAATAAGCCAGAAACATTCTAATTGCTTCTAATCTAGCTACAGGAGCAAAAATTTCATCAAAATCCAAGCCTTCAATTTGAGAGTAGCCTTTGCAAACTAATCTACCTTTCTTTCTGACTATTGTCCCTTGTTCATCCAACTTATTCCTAAAGACCCATTTTGCAACAATGACATTTTTGTTTTTAGGTCTAGGAACTAGTTCCCAAGTTTTATTTTTCTCAATTTGTGCAAGTTCTTCATGCATAGCCTTAATCTAGCAATTATCACTACTAGCCTCAATATGTCTTAGGCTCTATTTTTGAAATCAAAGACAAATAAAATTCTTCAACATTATCTTTTGTACCTGAAAGCTGCCTTCTAGTTTGTACTCCTCTTGTTCCATCTCCAATAATTAGATCAAAAGGATGATTCTTTTTCATTAGCCTAGAAGACAACTGAGTGGAAGGTTGAGAGGAAGGTTCAACAATATCATCAGACACATTTTGTTCAGTTGATTTCTTAGGCTCTCTTGAACTTGAAGGTTCGTTTTGATCTTGCAGATTTGTATTAGGTGTTTGCACAATAAAATCATCATCATCATCAAAATTCTTTTGTTGTCCACAATTTTGTAAGGTTTCATCAACCTTAACATTGGCACTTTCCACAAATTTTCTTAATCTTTTATTGTAACATTTGTATGCTTTACTGTGTGTAGAATATCCCAAAAATATACCCTCATCACACCTTGATTCAAAACTTCCAATGCTATTAGTGTCTTTCTTTATAAAGAACTTGCTACCAAATATTTTGAAATATCCTACATTAGCAGTCCTACCATACCATAATTTGTATGGTGTATGTTGTGTTTTAGTTCTTAATTGAACTCTATTAGGAATGTAAACAGTAGTATGCACTGCTTCTTTCTAGTATGTGTTTGATAGAGCAGCATCATGTAACATAGCTCTTGCCATTTCCTTCATTGTTCAATTTTTGCGTTCAACAACACCATTTTGTTGTGGTGTCCTAGAGGCTGAATATTGCTTCTTTATTCCATGATCTTCACAATAGTCAACAAACTCTTGTGAGGTAAATTCACCTTGTCTATCTGACCTAAGACACTTGATTTTCAAATCTGATTCATTTTCAACCAGATTTTTGAACACTGTAAACTTATGAAAAGCTTCTCCCTTATGGATCAAAAATGTTACCCAATTCATACGAGTATAGTCATCTATAAAAAGCATGAAATTCCTCTCATTATTCAATGACTTAGTTCACGTTGGTCCACATAGATCAGTGTGAACAAGCTGTAGAGGTCTGGTTGATGTGTATTCTTTAGTTTTGAAACTTGCTCTAGCTTGTTTTCCTTCCTGACACTCTTTACAAATCTGATTATCTAGTTTAGATATTATTGGCATATTTCTAACATTTTTATTTTTACTTATCTTTACCAAATTGTCATAGTTAATATGGCCAAATCTTTTATGCCATAACTTAGACTCATCAATTTGACTCATAAAGCAAACAATAGTTTCTTGCTTATTATTTGTGCTCTCTTGCAGATAATACACATTACCATTTGTTCTGTAACCTATTGCTACAGTTTTACCAGAATTCCTTTTAATTTCACACCCTAAGTCAAAGAACTTTATTTCAAAGCCATTGTCACAAATTTGGCTTACACTCAAAAAATTATGAGTTACCCCTTTCACATAATAAACAACACTGATAGGGATTTTGTTTTCAAGAAAAATAGTACCTTTTCCCACTATAGGAATACAATGATCATTCTGAAACTTAACAAAACCACCAGAATAATCTTCATAGTCTACAAACATGTTTCTCTCACCTGTCATATGATGAGAGCAGCCACTATAGAGAATCCAAAAATTTCTCTTAATAGAGTGAAAATTTGTTTCAACTATCAAGGCTTTAACATCTTTAGGCCTCCAAAAATGTTTAGTTCCATTAGCTCTGTTTGATTGTACTTTTAAAATAGATTTACAAAATGCTGCTATATGACCTACTTCATTGCATCTATAACATTGAAGATTAACAAGAAATTTATAGAGATTTCCATTAACAATATTGTAACTTCTCTTAGACAAAATCTTGCAAGTACCATCCTTATGACCAAATTGTTTACAATTGAAACAATAACCATTGAAACTAGGATTATCATCAAGAATCTTACTTTTTCCTTTACCATCATGATTTGAACACTAACCTTCATTAGGAGAGTTGAGTTGATTTCTCAGCTTAACAACTTTTGCCTCCAAAGAGTAGCATCTATCCTCCTTATGTTTCAGTTTTTCTTGAGTTATCCCAAGATTTTTTTGATTTCTTCTCCTTTAAGAGTCAAATCAAAAATAGTTTGTACATTTTCTTGATCTTTATCTTTTAAGATAAATGCTTCTTTTCTCAATTTCTCAATTTCTTTAAGAGCAGATTTCAATTCTCCCTCAAGGTCAATTTCTAATTCAGAATTAGATTCATCTTCCTTTATAGGAAAAACTTCAGCCATAAATAAGATTTCTTCAGTTTCATCACAAAATTCAATTCACTCACTATCAATCGCATCAGCATAAATACTTTTCTTCTTTTTGAAGGTATTTCTCTTTTTGAAATTTGATTTCTTTTTCTTTGAGAATCTTTTATTGTTTTCATCATCACTTTCAAGATCTTTATTAGGGTAGTTTGTAGCATAGTGTCCTATCTTTCCGCAATTGAAACACTTAAAGGGTAATTTCCCTTTATACTTGCTTAAGCCTCTTTTTAGTTTACTTACAAAAGATGACTTTGTTTCATCTAAAACATCAGACTCAGCTTTAAAGTAAAATTCCTTACTTACAGAGTTATGTTCATTCAATCTCATCTCATAAGCAGTAAAGAAACCATGAATATCATCAAGAGTTACCTTATTAATGTCTCTTTCTTCAACTGCTGCAATATTTGGATCAAAATTAGTGGGTAAAGATCTCAAAACCTTTTGAACAACAAGATTTTTAGGAAAGATTTCTCCAAAAACTCTAATTGCATTTACACTTTCTTGAATTTTCAAGAAAAAATCAGCAATCTTTTCATCTCCCATTTTTAGACTGTCAAATTTAAATCTATAGTTCTGAAGTTTTGCTTCTTTAACTTTCTCATCACCTTCATAGATAGTAATTTATCCCATATGGCTTTTGCATTCTTAAAATCCATTATTTTTGTCAAGACATCATTAGTGAGTCCACAACAAATAGCATTTCCAGCCTTTGCATTGCAATCATATGCTCATTTCTCATCAGCATCAGAAGGGGGTGATGTAGTAGTATATGCATTTTCTACTACTTCCCACACATCATATCCTAGAGAGTTAATATGATTTTACATCCTAAACTTCTCAAAGGCATAACCAATACCATCAAAAAGTGGTGCTCTAGTTGTAGATAAACCTTCTTGTGTTGCCATTAGCACTCCTAAGTAGAAACCCCTAGTTGACTCAACAACAAGGTTTGGCTCTGATACCAATTGTTGGAGTGCAGTTAACACTAAGAGGGGGCGTGAATCAGTGTTAAAAAATCAAATTAACTCTTTTAATTCTTTTAACAATAATCAGATCATGAATGAACTTATGTTGTAAAAAAGAAATTAACAGATACAATGAGAAAACACATTTAAAAGATTGACACAAAATTTGTCTTGAGTGGAAACCCTCCTGGGGAATAAAACCACTTAAACTTGGCCTCACTGGCCTTATTAGAAAAATATTCTTTGTACAAAGCCTCACTGGCTGATTTGTCTCACTGGCAGTTGTGCTATCTCACTTATAGTCTTATAATGCTATCTCACTGATAGTCTCATGAAATGTACAAGTATGAAAGTAATATAAATACATAGTTGATCTTTGTTTCATTAATCACATACTCTATTCTGCAATGACCTCAGAATCAGAGTTACAATGTTTCAAGCCTCAAAATAATATATATTGTCCTTCAGAAAGATATAATCTATGTTATCCAAAAACCTCTCATCTCTTTTCAAAATGAGCACAATAAAAAAAATTATATGTTCTTTGTTTGTCAAACCTAAACTAGGTAAACAAAAGTCATTTTGAAAAACTATATGAATAACTTCCATATGAAACTGAATCTGCAATTGCCTTTTGCCAGATGTAAGAACATATTTCTTTACAAAACTTCAACCATAATCCATCAGAATTAACAAAACCCAACTTGCCAAGAAAATAATGAAAATAACCAACACATACCTGCCTTATAGTCTACAAAATTGACACAACAAATCTTGGTCAAACCCATAAACTAATGAAAGGTTTTCTTGAAAAAAAAACATTCTTTATCTAAAGAAAACCCTTAGAATCAACATTAGAATCTACCTTAATAGTAAATCCAACTAGGGTTTTTGACAAAGTATTTTACATATTAAGGAATGAACAAATTCTTGTTTACAACATTCTTACAAACAAAATTGCCATGAAGCTCGAGATATCTGAATAAACTCCACAACAAAATTTAACATAATGACTGTAGACAGATTTTACAAGACCAAAAAACTCACAGTATTAAGAGATAACCTCAAGAATAACAGAATGCACAAATCGCAATTACTCAAAGAATAATCTAAGGCCCATTGGTTTAAACAAGACCAAGTAAAGGAGAAGATTGAAAACAAATAGAATGGAAAATAATACATCTGGGAGGAACACGAAACACCTTCACTGCCTTGTGCATCACTACATAAAATTTGTCCTTTCAGCCAACATAGAAAACTAGCTCCGCCTATAACTGATGCCATGATTAGGGTAGCAACCCTAATCAATACGAACAAATGAGATAAACACCAATGATGCTCAACCAATTCTTCAAAGAATTTTTCAAATCTAGCATAATGATGTTTCACATCTGGGCATAATGATGGGAAAGAATTCCCATTTAGTCAAACAAATAATTACCACTAACAACCCCAAGATCCTTTTAATCTTAACTTTATAAAACTTTATTATTACCTTCTTTCATCATTTTACTTTGAGTAAAGTCAATTTTCCACCCCTTTTTTTGTTCAAATATTTCCTCACAATGATGTTTCCTTGTAAAAGAAATATAGTGTGTCAATATTCCTTTAGAACAAACCAATATCATCATTACCACCTCTTACCAATTGACTTTAAGAAAACATAATGTGGCGTCCTTTCAAAAGAATTCCTCACAACAATTCAAAGTTTATTTGAAGAATAATATCTTTCCTTATTAAAAATAGAATAGATTCTTTACCACTGAAACTTACCAATATTGAAGTAAACATGTAGATGACCTTTCTTATTTCAAACTGATCATAGGACAAGTTGTGAAACATACCAACCAATAACATATGCCAAATGCAGATGATAATGCCAACTCATGCAAAACTGAAATATCACCATGTGCACAATCAGATACCCCAACCTTGGTGTTATGACATTAATGCCAAATAATACTGAGGGACAATAGGTTGCATCAAACCTATGGTTTAAAGATAATGATTCTTATTCAAGATGATTTTATACCTTTTACATGTTATTAAGCTTGAACGAAAATTGAGTGACATTGATTTTTATCAAGATGACTATATTACTTTTGAATGAACACTGTAATGACATATATTTCATTAAGTTGTATCCATTTGTTTGAGGTTTCTAATAAATCAAAAGAATCAATTCCATAATATTGTCATAAGCTGCTATTTTTATCTTTTTTTCCTTGTCTATGAGACCGCAATTTTTTGAGGCATATTTTTGTTGGAAATAGGATGCCATTTAATTGCAAATCCTAAGTATTAATTATTTCATGTATCTCCTAGATTCTTGGAATGTGTTCAACAACACTAAGATTAGGATGAGATTAATATTTGATGAAATAATCATGATTATTGACATTTGTAATTAATTCTAAATGTTAGGAGCATGTGAGGGTGTCCATTGTGAGTTCCTAAATAATAGGGGCACATGGTGCACCCACATGGTAAGGTGACACTCACCTTAAGTTTAGTTAACTATTCAAAGTAAGTGATAAAAATTCTAAATGCATGTAAAGATTCTACGAGTTAGTGTTTGATGTTTGCATGCATGAAGTTCAGTTCAGTTTAGATCAGTTTAGTTTAGTTTAGTTCAATTTAGTTCAGAATCAATTTAGTTTAGTTTAGTTTAGTTCAATTTAGTTCAGTTCAGTTCAATTTAGTTATGGTTCAGTTGTCTTCAGTTAGTTTCAGTAGTATGTTAGTTAACTTTAGTTAACTTGGAATGCATGGCTAATAACTTGAGTTGTATGACAGATAACAGGGACTACCTCTAGTTAACAGGGGATGACCATTCTTGCATGAATGGTGTTGAGTAAATGTTTTATTTAACTAGAAATCACTTGGAGCCAACTTGGGCACCCAAGATGCTTTGTTGGATTTACCTCTCTTGCATGATAAGATATTTCTAAAGGCTCAGTTAAGTAGGATTAATTTTGGGCACCATCTTTGAGGAGGAGCTTTGAAATTATCACCAAAGTGAAGGATTAGTTGTAGCTTTAGTTTGGGATTCCCAAATGGATGAAGCACATGTTTTAAGCTTTAGTCTTCACAGAATAACTCAACTTGAAGCAATATGGCATACCTTTTCTAGGGCTTGAGCTTGGGAATTGTAATTGTCATCTTTTGGAGACTACAATATTGCTTATTGCCTCTATATCTCATTCAAGTTGAAGAGAGTTTTCATAGTTTTTATTTTCAAGTGTGAAGAATATTGGTAAAGACAAAAGAAGAATTCTCAAGCAAGAATTGAAGCTATTTTATTTTAGAGATTGAATAATAGAATAATTCTTGGTGGATTTTTTTCCCGAAAGGGTTTCTCCACATTACATCTTGTGTAATATTTCTAATATCCTATCTAATTCTTCTATCAACTTCTATATACATTCTAAAACAATAAAATGGATTAATCAAGATAATCACCCACAAAGAATATATGTAACAAAGAGAAAGCTTACTTAGATCAGCAATATTAAAGTTTTACAAAATATTAAGCTAAGAAAACACCTCATTTTTTACTGAACATCTACATGTTTAGTACGAGCATGATACATAGGATTTTTTGCTAAAAAAATAGCACTTTGACTATCACATTCAAGCCTAACTTGCTTGCAATTAAAACCAATACCTGACCCAAGTCTCTATAACCAAAATGCCTCTTTAGAGGCATGTGTGGCAGCCATGTACTTTGCTTTTGTGGTGGACAAAACAACTGTGGGCTGCCTCTTACTCATCCAACTAATCACAACTCCAAACAAAGTGTACACATAACCACTTGTCGACCTTCGACTATCCAGATCTCCTACCCAATCTGAATCAACAAACCCCTATATGTCCAATGATTGATTCATAATATCAGTATTATTAGAACCATGATAAACTAAATAGTAATCTAAACTCCCTCATAAATATCTAAACACCCTCTTAACATAATTCCAATTTTTTTTACTAGGGTTAGACATAAACCCACTAAGAACTCCCACTGCTTGTGCTATATCTGGTCTCGTACAAACCATTGCATACATTAAACTACCAATTGCACTAGCATACGGAATTTCAGACATTTCCTCAAAATCAAAATCAGATTTAGGACTCATATCTATACTTAACTTCATGCCAATTGGTAAAGGAATATTAAATGGTTTACTATCCTACATGTTAAATCTTTTTAAAATAGTATCAACATAATTTCTCTAACTTAAGCAAAGCTTTTTGTTACCTCTATCTCTACTGGTCTCCATACCGAGGATATATTTTGCAGCCCCTAGATCTTTCATCTCAAATGTGCTCAAGAGTTGTGCTTTCAATTCTCTGATCATTACATTGTTGTTACCAATAAACATGTCATCAACATACAAGATAATAATTAAAAGCTGATCATGAATAATTTTTATATAAACACAATGATCTTGCTCACTCCTAACATAACCAATTTTTAATGTGAAAGCATCAAACTTCTGGTGCAACATTCTGGGTGATTGTTTCAATCCATATAAAGATCTCTTTAACCTGAAAACCAATTCATCTTTTCCTTTTACAACAAAACCTTTAGGTTGCTTCATATAAATCTCCCCATCAAGATTCCCATGCAAAAAAGTAATTTTCACATCCATTTGCTCAATTTTAAAATCATAAGCAGTAACAATAGATAAAAATAATCTAATAGAAGTTAATTTAGCAACAAGAGAGAATATTTCATTAAAGTCAACTCCCTCTCTCTGGGAGTAGCCATTGGCTACTAATCTATCCTTGTACCTTTCGAGATTACCATCTACTCCAATCTTCTTTTTAAAGATCCATTGAAAACCAATGGCCTTTCTATCTTTGGGAAAACTCTCTAGATCCCATGTGTCACAAGTATCCAAGGATTCCATTTCCTCATGCATAGCTTGTGACCAAAGCTTGTTCTCGTCTAAGGACAAAGCTTCCTTGTAAGATCTGGGTTCATCATTAGTATTCATTAAAGAAAAAATACAATGTAAATTAGGTGGGCTATACCTATCAACGAGATTCTATTGTCTTGTGGATCTCCTTAAAGGGGTTTCTACTTGTTCCTTAATATTCTCATCTTGAGCATCTATTTCAGAACAACTCTCTGAACTCTCCTCTTCTAATCCATCCAATTGTTCTTCAACATGTGCATCTTGTTGCTTCTTAGTATTTGTATCAAAATGCACTATTTGAGAAGTATCCTTCTCCTTTGGTTGTTCTTCTCCTAAATAAGCTCTAAATTCCCTAAAAATAACATCTCTAGATAAAGAAACTTTTCTTGTTAGTGGATTCTAAAGCTTGTATCCTTTTGTTAGAATCCAAGATCACCTGCATGCAAATGAATACCTGTCACATGCAAAAGACATGCATAACCAAAAACAATGTTTTGTAAACCTCTCAGTAAAAATGCATTAAGAGAATCGATTATTACAATGTGATCAATCCTTATGAAGGAGATCAAGAAACCCTAAAAGGGAAACCCTAAATGAAACCCTATTGTGCACACTTAATAATTAATAATTAATTATTAATGTGCCTAAGTTTAGCTTAAGTAATAAAGAGGAATAAGTGACTTAATTAATTAATCAATGTGATGTAATTAATTAAGCATAATAACTTATTACTCTAACACCCCCCCTTAAGATGAACTTAGGAAGAAGCTAAAACACTAGAAAAGATGCATGAAAGCAAAGATGGGTCCCGGCAACGAGGCCTGATCAGGTACCCATTTACAAATGCAAGAATGAGTAAGAGAAGGAAAAACCCAGTGGGACAAAACCCCCCTTACAATGAGATAACATGCTGCAAAGAAGCACTGGAAGAACTCTGTAGAGTAACACTGGAACTTGATATAGGCAACCAAGGAAATATTCTTCTGTATACTACTGAAACCGGATGAGAGTCACTGATTGACTCAAGGAATCATGATTAAAGCAACAGAAAACCCGATGCCATGGAACACTCGAAAACTCCAAACTGGAACAACTCTGGAATCTATGAAGCAGCAAGCAATTATTGAATGGTGTATTACTAAAAATGAAGTGCAAAGATGCAAGATGCACTCTCCCAACTGCCAAAACATCCAAGTAATCGCCAAACAACCCATCGGGCCAAATCTGGAATAATTGATAAACCTCGGACAGATATAGTAAAAGTACATGGACAAAAAGATAGAGCTCCTTAATACCTTTCCGACGCTTCAAACGAGGCGAAAAACAGAGATCGTGGCAAAAAGTTATGAGCTCGAAAGCATAAAATGTACATCTGAATTCAAACAGAAATAAATGTAGGAAAACAATAAAATACTGAAAAATAAACAGCACTACTGGAAAGTTCTCGGAACCAGCTTTCCGGCGATATCTCGTTTGCCCAATTTTGATACCGTATGCCCAAGTTATGGCCAAAAGAAAAAAACTGCTTCTTTAGGGAAAACTAGGGTTAGGAGGGGGCATATGAGGACCGACCGTACGGATGACGTCATCACGACGTCATGCTGACATCAGCAGAACACGAGCATAAATTTGACGGCCTGGTGGTCGTCAGGGAAAAAAATCGCCCCCCCTGTCGGAAAAAATTCGCCAGTCACCAGAATATTCTGACACTGTTTGTTGGCCAGAGTTCGAGTGGCGAGGCTCCCGGTCGGTCAGGACCGTCGCTGGCTTTGGAGCTCGTAGGGGGGTGGAGCCGGGTGGTGAAGCTGGCTGCGGTGGCGGATGGGTACTAGTGGCCGCCGGGCGGCAGATCTTCATTTTAACTGGAGGTGCCGGCGCGAGTTTCAAAAAAACACGTTTTTCGACATTTTTTTCAATTTTTGAGCCTCGATCTGCGTGCTGGGGAGGCCGTACAGCCCCTCAGACAAATTTTTTTTGCCTCCTCGACCAACTTGCACCAAAATGGACAAATTTTATATGAAAATGGGGGTTTTTGGGCGTTGCGGACTCAATGGCGAGGTCCATTTTGTCCCAAAATGCCCAGAAAATTAGGCTACCCCCAGATTCAATCAAAAAATTGTCTGTGGAAACCCTTGCACCCAAAACTCACGAAGAGGCCATATCTTTAGATCACGAACAAGCAGCTGCAGGTCTGGAGCTCTGATACCATGTTAGAATCCAAGATCACCTGCATGCAAATGAATACCTGTCACATGTAAAAGACATGCAGAACCAAAAACAATGTTCTGTAAACCTCTCAGTGAAAATGCATTAAGAGAATCAATGATTACAATGTGATCAATCCTTATGAAGGATATCAAGAAACCCTAAAAGGGAAACCCTAAATGAAACCCTAGTGTGCACACTTAATAATAAATAATTAATTATTAATGTGCCTAAGTTTAGCTTAAGTAATAAAGAGGAATAAGTGACTTAATTAATTAATCAATGTGATGTAATTAATTAAGCATAATAACTTATTACTCTAACACCTTTTACATTTTCACCATAACCTATGAATATGCATTTTTGTGCTTTAGGATCCAATTTAGATCACTTTTCTTAAGGCACGTGAAAAAATCCTTGCAACCAAAGATCCTTAAATGTGCAACACTAGGTTTCTTACCTAACCACATCTCATAAGGAGTTTTATCTTCAATAGATGAACTAGGGGATCTATTGATTAAATAACAAGAAGTACATATCACTTCAGCCCATAAGGACCATTCAAGATTAACACTATTTAACATACTCCTAGCTCTTTCCATTCAGGTTCAGTTCATCCTTTATGCTACTCCATTTTGTTGAGGTGTATATGGAGTAGTTTTTTATTTCATTATTCCTGCATGCTTACAATAATCATCAAATTCCTTAGAACAATACTCACCACCATTATCTAATCTCAACACTTTTATCTTATGGTCTGATTGTTTCTCAACCAAATCCTTAAATTCCTTAAACTTATTAAACACATCAGATTTGTTATGCATAAAATATATCCAAGTCTATCTTGAGACATCATCAATAAATGTGACATAGTATCTAGATTTTCCAATAGAGTCAATATCCATAGGACCCATTACATGTAAGTGAATAATCTCTAATAATCCTTTAGCTCTATTTGTACCATAGGAAATTTAGATCTAGATTGCTTTCCAAACACACAGTACTCACAAAAGTCATTTTTTCCAATATTATAATTAGGAATATAGTCAACCAAATTTTTATTAAGAATGGTCCTAAGACCTTTTTCACCTATATGGCTCAATCTATGGTGCCATAGCATACATGTATTTTCAGCTTCAATTACATTTGATAAAATATTTACATTGGAGGTATTCAACTTAAACAAAGTCCCAATTCGAGATCCTTTAGCAACCACCATATTCCCTTTCACCAATCTACAACCACCTTTGTCAAATGTCACATGCATTCCAGAATCATTAAACTTAGAGACATAAAGTAGATTCCTTGCAAGTCCTGGAATATGTAAAACATCATTAAGAGTTTTAACACTACCATCACTGAAACACAATTTTACCTCTCCTTTGCCAACAACCTTTGTTGTGTTGTTGTCTCTAAAGATGACATCTCCTCCATCATATGCAGTATACTTAGAGAACCACTCCTTTCTAGGAGTCATATGATAGGAGCAACCTAAATCAATAAGCCAAGAGTTATCAACAATAGTTATATTAGAAGAAATGACTAATGCATCATTACTGTCATCGGATTTTTCTGTAGAAGCATCAATACTCTTCTTCTTGCTCTTACAATCCTTTTTAATCTGTCCAACTTTTCCACAATTCCAACACTTTACCTTACTCTTACCAGGGGTTTTTGACCGTCCTTTAGACTTACCCTTTCCTTTCTTGTTTGCCTTAGATTCCTTCTCTTTAGGCCTACCTCTTACAAACAAGGCATTTTGGGAGCCAGTTTTAGATTTCCTCCTCATCTCCTTTGATATGAGAGTAGGAATAATCTTGTCCATTTTTGGATCTGTACCATTACCACTAATTGCAACAATTAGATTTTCCCAAGATTCTGGTAAAGAGCAAAGCAATAAAATGCATTTACCCTCATCCTCAAGCTTTACATCTACATATGCTAACTGACTGAGAATTAAATTGAAAGCATTTAAATGTTGTGCTATTGAATCACCATCTTTTATTTTCAATGAATATAACTTCCTTTTCAGATACAACTTATTTGTTAGACTCTTTGTTTGATAAATATCTCCTATTCTTTTCCACAATTTATATGCACTAGTTTCCATTGAAATATTCAAAAGAACAACATTATCAAGACATAATCTAATTGTTCCTGTTTCCATTTTATCTAACTTAGCCCAATCTTCATCTGAAATAGTTGTAGGTTTCTTTGTCTCATTATTAGCAGCTAACCATTGATCTCTTTCTTCAAGAAGATCTTCCATTTTTAATTTCCACATTTCATAGTTAGAACCATTGAACCTTTCAATATCTAACCTTGAATTCATTGTAACAAAAACTTCATTCCAAATCAGAAAAATAATAAAAGCTCCCACTAAGCCAATAAATCCTTATAACTTTAAGAGAAAGGCGTCCCAATACTCTACCCAACCTCAGCTCTAATACCAAATGTTGAAAAATGAGGTGTTTTCTTAGATTAATATTAAATTTTTACATAATATTAAGCTAAGAAAAAACCTTATTTTTCAATAATTTTCAAACAGTTCTTCTCAACAAATATTATATAGTGCTTCTCATACCATTTTTCATTAATTTTAACTTCTTTTAAAATAAAAATCAGTTGCCCACTTCATTACAGGAGTTCAAAAAACAAAATAATGTCAAATGTAAATTCATTCAAGAGAGCTTGAAATCATGTGTATTTTCAAATTGAGTGTTTGATAAAAATGCTTAGGTAAACATGTATGAAAAATGTGGTACAATAGAAAAGGAATTGAATTGTTTGAAAAAATTCCTCAAAGAAATGTGGTCTCATAGAATGTAATGTATGCGAACCTTAAAATGAATGAACTCTAACATATATGGATTACCAATTGTAATTCATAAGTTCTATTAAAATACAATTTCGTTAATCTATAACATGTTATTGATCACAACTTTAAACCATTCTAAGATAATTATACATTTCATTTTGAAGATTCAAAGTATAAAGGCATGCACACGAGGAACAAATTAGATTGAATATCAATTCTTATATGTCAAAATGTAGAATAATTGTGTTTGTGCATATATAAATTTGGCATATTTGCCTACTCAGAACAAGTTTTACAAAATGTGGCATATATGTCGTATCAAGATCTATCAAACCCTAAATACATATCAATCTATATCAAATTCTAATCTTGTGTTGGACCATTGAAATTGAGCCTCCTCGAAGAAATTAGTTGCTTAGAAGCTTCCTGCATAATAACAATTCAAACCATAAATTAGACTAATTATGTGAATGTTTGACAAGATAGACTAATAAATAGAAACTTATATACTATCATTTATAAATTATGAATTTAACATCAAAATCACTATATGTGTTCTATATTATATCAATAATGCAATTCTTTTTTAGCTCAAGTCTTGCTCTTTTTTTGCAAGATGTTCTGTATATGATTGTCCCTTAGGATGATCGAGAGTCCTCATATAAAGAAATGGTGCCACACTTGTCACAGTGTTGAGTTAGACAGAGGACTATAGCAGGTAAAATAAAAATGATACAAATTAACATATAATTGTTGACAAATAATTATATTTACTAAATATATATCTACTCCTATCTAAATGTAAATATTTGTAATGTAAAATAAACACATACCTACTGTGATGCTTCTACATTAGATGGGATCATGGTGGATGAAGCAACTAAGATGGTTTCCTATATAAAAAATTACAAGAATGTAATGCAATTTAAATGCACATGCACATATAATCATAATGTCGAGAATATAAAAAAAATATATACCTATTGTGCAGCTTCATCCAATGGGTCAAGATTAGTCAACATGGCTTTAAAGGAACTAGGTTGTTGCATAAAAGACAAGATTGCATTAGACTATCAATCTATGTAGTAGATGTATTTAAACATAATAGATTTCAAAAATTAACATCTAAATAACAATTTAAATAATATTGTATACTGAGTCCCTAAGCCAAATAAAATGGTTGATTGCATAGCCTCCTGCACTTGGGAAATATGGTCCTCTCTCAACAACTGTTGAAGATTCCAACACATAAACATATATTAGTACAAATATCTCTTCTAAAATATGAAATAATTTAGATAAAACACACTATAAAATTACATTAAGTCTTATCAGTGTTCCCACATCGTCCCTAGTAGCCAATGTCTCTCCTGCAAATGGTCCACTCCATGTTCTATCAACTCCTACATTTGATATATCCTGAAACTCATAGTCGGATGTGTCTATGGGAGCCTCAGTGGATTGTCAAAGAGGACCCAAACATAATTTTTTGCATGTCATGCAATGATTGGGCACACAAATATGTGTCGAAGAAGACATTGTACTAGTCAAAGCTGATGATGGTGTACTAATCAGAGTTGATGCAATAGGTGCGTCACCATCATGTTCGGATGTATCAAGTGCATCACCATCATGATGGGATGCACTATCATATGATTATGCAACATGATGGTTCTGTGTGACCAAATGATCACTTAATGAATGTAAGGAAAAAAGGCTTTGACTCCCTGCATCTAAAGCAATCTTAGGGTAAGGTAGTAGAGCTAGGGTAGCAATAGACAGAGTAGGAAGAACTAGGGTTAGTCGGTGTGCTCTAGGTCTATCCTATGGCATCCCTTTACCCACACCCTAAAAATATTGCATGTAAAAATAATAGAAATGCGTCCCAAGGACAAAATTTGCATATAATTTTTAAAGAAAATACTGAGGGACATTGAAAGATTGTTGTTGGGTGGTTTATCAAAAACCATCCACCAACGTCTTCAAAAATTATCTAATATGCCTCTATGTGTAAAGTACATCAAACCCCACTTTCTAAACATGGAAATCTCAAAGAATATTCACATTACCAATTAAAGATATTGATACAAAATTCATTTCCTCGTAAGAATAATGAAACAAAATATATATTAATAATATTGCTTCCAAGATATTACAATGTCGAATCTAAAAGATTACATCAGGTAGAGGTACAACATCTATTTCAATGTTACATGTGTAAGTACATACCAATGATTAGATCAAGTTCACAAATTAAGTTACAATTGGCTATGCAAGCCATACAAAGTAATACAAGAAATGTATATATAAATATCCATGTGATGATAAATCCTCGGTGCTTGGCTGCCATGACACTGCTTTGTCTTCCACAAAGTTGAGACCAAGAGTGGGTCTAGGCACCTTTTCCGCCCAACCACGATGTATAAATACTTCCCTAGATTTCTTCCTAGCTTGAAGAAAACTCTGAACCTGCACAAGGAGCCTAGCAACCTGGAACGAAGAAGTTGAAGGGAACTCTCGATGCAAGCCTCATGCCTACATGCAATCTAATCTAGAATGACATATCTCTTGCATGTAGGATGTGGTAGAGACTAATATCAATAATATCTAGGATTTTAAAATTCCATCTATTTCAATGGTGTATATGCTTGGCCAAGCAACAAAAATAACAAAAGTGATAGTTTCGAAAATGGTAACTATTGTCTCTGGAAATCCACACTCAACATCTTGTCCCAGAAGTGGTTTCATAAAGAAATACAATGTAGCATAAATTGTCTCAAGTTTTGCAATTTCTCAAGTGTTTTCTATTCATTCAACTTTTCAAGTACAGTTTCATCATCAAGTTTCTAAATGTTATACAAGTTTTGATTTACTAACAAGGAGATATCCAATAAGTAATTGTACAAAATAATTAACCATTTTTCTCAATGTAATTCTACATCCCAATCAAATCAATTACTTACATTTCTCATAAGATTGCATCTATATGTGTTTCTATAGCTTTTCCACTTGCACAAAATTCTATTGTTCAATTGAAATAACACATAATCATAATACAACATGCAAGTTAAATATGTTCATAATTAGATTTGATATATTCTTTAGAATTTTAAATATATACATGTATATATATGTATATATGTATATATAAATATTCTCATTTATATATATAAATACTTACATATATTCTCGAAGAATATCTATATAACAAGAATGAAACTCAGATTATATACACATCATTAATCTAATTTATGTCGCATATACATATTTCTTAATATGCAAACTTTAACATATATATAATTACATTCATATATATTATATTATATATAAAAATATATAATATATATTTCAAGAATTTTATAAAATATCATTATATATATAGAGACATATTCTCAAAGATTTTATAAATATCATTTGAAATTTAAAACTATACAAATCAAATTACATACTTTACAATATATAGATTTCTCAAATTCATACTACATATACATAATTATACAAATATAGATCATTCAACATTCATACTCTATATGTATATATATAATATATTTATCTACTAATTTTATGATGGCGACTTTGTTTACAGAGATAAAATCTCAAGTTTTAAGCATTGAAAACAAATTCAATGATGAAGGCACAAATTTACAAGTTTAAATATTGAGAAATTAAAGTTTGACATCCAACAAAGAGAATTTTTAAAGTTTTAAGCTTTAAATTATAGAAAAGAGGAAGGGGAGGGCTGCTCCCCATGGACATAGCCTCTATGGGGAGGGCAATGCCCTCTCCATGGGCCATGGCCTATGGAGAGGTCGTTGACCTCTCCATAGCAAACCAATTTGAGCAGCTACAACTACTTCATAAATTAAAAACTTATTTAATATATTTTTTAATATAAAATTTAAAACAATATAAGTATTTAAAATTGTGTTTTCTTCATTTGTTGGCTTAAAAACGACAATACAAACAACGATTCAACCATTACATGCAGGATTTCACCTTTCAAATACAGATTGCAGAAAGATATAAATATTTATATATATATAAATGTGTGTATATATTTTGAAAGAGATTTATATATATATATATATATTTCTTTTATATATTTGTATATGTATTTATATTGACTCTAAAAAATATATGATATGGATATATAACCGGAATACAAAGAATTTGATTGGATTTTCTTCAAGAAAACGAAGTCTAATTGGATTTTCTAGAAAAGTAATTTATATTTTCAAGACAATATTGATCTGAAAGTAAATTAAATCCAAACAAAAATGATTCATTCACAGACACATCTGAAATAGGAATTTCATGAAAATAAATGATTAAAAACCTGGAGTCTAGGGCTAATCCAAAAAATTACTCTTATTCAATTATCTTTTTCTAGTTCTATTCCTCTTCTTTTCCCAATTTCACCCAATTCAAGTATTCTTGCCTTGCTTCAAACTTTGTTTTCAGAGAGAAATTGAAGAAATATGGAAGAAAATAATAAACTTCAAAATGCCTGCTCTCCTTGAGAATTAGAGAGTTTTATAAACTTTTATTTACTTTTTCCTACTTTATTTTGCTTTGTTTTTTATTTTGTTTTTCTAGTTTTTAATCATTTTTGCTCATATTTTCTATTTTTATTGTTTTCTATCTTATCACTTTGTTTTCAAAAAATCTTCCTATATTTTATTTTATTCTAAGTTTTCTAATAAATATGATTTTAAAATAAAGCAATATTTATTTTCTATGCAACACATTATCCTCAATTTAATAAAATAATATCTTAATCTTCAAATAAAACATCAACTAAAAATATACTAAACTAATTCTTTTATTTCTATGCATTTTAAATTTACCACTAATTAATTTAAATAAACATTGCAAAGTAAAACAATATAAATAATTAATTAAATAACCTCCTAAATGCAATTTTATATGATTACTAAGTGGTGTGTGTTGGTGAGAGAATTTGTTCCAACTTAACCCTGTCAAGTTGCTAACCTCCTCTACCTCAACCACACACTTGGTCTTCAACAAACCTGCATCTCATATAAACTCAGGCACCCATTAATAGATTAGTGTCCAAAAATATAAATCAAAGAAATACATGTCATTCTCTATGTTACATCATTTGAATAATATTCATCACATTTCAATTGTTTTTAAAATAAAATATCATCCATTTCATTTCATCTTTCAAATAAAATAAGCATTCACCTATTTCCTTATTCAAACCTCACAACATTTATTCTACCACACACATTTATTCATGTTTCAGTTCCATTTAAAGTAAAAGCAAACCTCATCCAAGTTTGAGACGTGACATCCTTCCCCACTTGGAAGAGACATTGTCTTGATGTCTTTATCACAAACATCTACATAATAGAGTTTAAACATCCATAATATAAAAATCGTAATAAGCATAAAGAATAAGTATGCTAGAATCTCAAATGCGGAGAGGATCTATCAATATCCTCTACATTCACCCAAGTGGCTCTTCCCACCGACTACTCGTCCCATTGGACATTATAATGCACAACATTTTTTTTCAGCAACTTAATTTTGTACTTCTTTAAAAATCCTGGTGGGCTACGCTAGCACCACCCTTGCCTACTAAGTATGCCAATCATGCACTCCACATACATGGTACATCTACTTACACTTATATATACATTTAATAGCACATGGTATTGCTACCATCCAATTACATCCAAGTAACATATGGCTCTTCTTCCAGAGCATAAAGGAATAACATCACAATATTCAAGTATCCAACTTAATCACACTTTTGTCGCCCACTAGACGAGGCATAAATCATAATCCATCAATGCAACTCAAAGCATGAAAATGAGCATCTCAAATTGAAAAAACACTACATAATTTCAAAAGATCTTACCTCCTAACCATCACTAGGTTGAGGTTACAAAATAACAAGACAACTCCAAAAGTGCACCAACTAGGTCCAAACTGACCATCATGCATACTGACTATTATGAGACTAGAACACTTACAATCCATTCCTTTAATAATTCTTATTTTTTGAACTTTCCATGTATCTTAACTTGTACCTTCTTGTACTTCTCCCATTTCCATCATTATCTACATATGTATCTTCTTTTATTGAACTATCTCTTCTTTATGTTTAGTGCCCAATTCGAATTTGAATCATATCTTCATCTCATTTTGAATTATACTTCATTTAATTCATCTTTTCCATCTCTCTTTTTATATATTTCTTAACCAATCTATATTCATCCTTCTCTATCTTGTAGTTTTACTTCCTTTATCATCTATTGGTTGGTTTTAGTTTAGAACACCTTCCACTAACTTCCTTATCCATTTTTAGTTTTACAACACTTTTTTTTATCCATTTTATTTTTAGCAATGCACTCTATCTGTCAAACTTCAATCAACACTTTCAATCTTATCCTTTCCTCTCATCTCTACACAAATCTTCTTGTCTTAATGGTATCTTCACTTTCAACTTCCATTCAAACTTTGTGTTATACAACATTCCACATTCTATTATTTAATACATAGTTATGAAGAATTTTCCTTCCTATGACCTTATCCACTCTAAATTATCTACTTATGTTCAAGCATTACATGTTGCCAATGTGTCTCTTTACTTTTCCATTTGTGTTTCCTACCGCATCCACTTCCTCATACTTTCTGACTATCATTCTAATTACAATTCCATAATTCAATTCAAGAACCTTGTAACAATCTTGACTTACCACACATCAACATTTTTCATTCTTCATCAGAATTGTTCTAATTATTTTTTAATTACAATTCTCGTATCTTGTTATCTTATCTTCTACCACTTATTCCTTGTTTTACATTTATGCTATAGAATATTTTCATTATTACTTCTCTATTTTATTCATCTTTAACGAAATTTCACTACATAACTACTTTGCTTTCTCCACTAACATTCCTCCTACTAGTACTTGTTATTTCATCATATACAAAAACAGGTTCTTTCATAATTCATGGGATATACATAATTAGGATTCAACCTATAAGCATGATGTCAAATTCCATTTCACATTTTACTATCTAGACCAAATGCCCACAAATTATAATCAACAAAATATTCAAATCAACTAATCCATAGCAACTCCAATGATTTCAAACTTTCTTGTCATTTTTCGTAATAAACACTTGTATCTAACAATGGATCAAGGAAATTTCAATCTATAAATTCTAACATCATACACACTAGGATCTAGTATGTTCTCCATATTCTACTCCCTCATATAATCTATCGAAGGCCCATCATGGACACGATAGAGCACATAACATGAAACTTGACCAACAGTTTAAAACATTCAAGCATAGCCACTGTTAGAAAATAATTCAAACCAATGAAAAAGTAAGATTTGATTTCAACAATAAGGCATAAAATGTGCACAATTTCAACAATAATTCACACATGACCATAATGGTCACAAGATAGATAAGTGTCAAAATTTGATGGTTATACTTAAATAAAAATCAATGTTGGCCTTTACACATTTGGGTAAAAGCACAAAGTTGTTGCACACTTTCAGCCAACTTATCAGCACAACTGGATTTAAGTATTTCTAACTAAAAATCAATTTTGGTCAAACATATGATCTAGTAAGATTCATTCTAGCTAAGTTATATGCTTCCACAACTTTTTCAACTAAAATTGTGGCCTAAAAATGTATGAAGCATCACTTTGAGTCCAATTTACCAAAAAAATAAATTATTTGAAAAACTTGAAGTTTCAATAACTCTTGCTAATGTAAACAACATTTTTTTTAAAATATAAAAAATACCTTTTTGTAGATCCATAAATGTAGTTTTCAAAAATATATTTATTTTAATAGTTTAATTATTTTTTATATTTTATATTTTATTTTTACTAAAAGGACGTTTTCAGCAAAAATATGAGGTTGATTACTATGCCAAGGAAAAATACTAAAATTTATTAAAAAAATTTGAAAAAAATATGATGCACTAGATAAAAGAATCTATTTTAAGATGGTATAATTTTGTTTCCATTTAAGATAAATATTTAATATGAAAGTTGATGTTCGATGAAAACAATTGTTTTTGTATTCGAACACATTTTAATATTTATTTAAAAATATATATTTATCAAAATTGGAAAAAAATATATCCATGCACAAAAATTTCAAGTTATAAATACACAAAAAAAAAATTGAAAGAAAAAAAAAAATTACTATAAAAAGTTTGATGTCCCATGCAACTTCATTTTTTCAGCATTTTATCAGCAACTAAATTATAGTTTTAATTTATTAAAAACTAGTTTAAAATAATTTTTTATATTTTTTTAAAAAATACAAACATAAAATATACTAAAAAAAACATATTTTACTAGTTTACATCATTTCAAAATTCAAAACATATATGCCACTTTTTAGTGATTCAAGTTTAAAAATTGGATCAGCGTTGGCCATTTCCTTTATAAAGTGTGGCATAGCTTTGTGCTTTTACCCATTTAGTAACTTAATCAAAGTCAATGAACTAGAATTAAAAATATCAAACTTTACAAGTTCACAACACATGAACTATGTGACTGATTCCAGTCACAAGAGAGGGAGTACAATACAAAACTATACCTAGATTCCAAGATCTAAGGTAAGTAAGAGAACACATTCAATCATGGTAGTCAATGAGTTCTCAAAGATTCCAATCTCAGTAAGCATGAGATCCATTCTACTTAACCATTCAACTTCACTAAAGATTCCCTACAACAAAAGTCGCATCCCATACCAGGGAATCACAACCACTATCCAATGACTCACACACATAGTCATACAATAACAAACATCCACAACCCAAGGTATCCGAACACTTCATTCTAAAACAAAAAGTAGTTACCAATTCCCATTTTACAGGAATACACCACTGATATGAATAACACATTAATACAACATTCACACAATAGTTACATTTTATTTCTCATTCGTACAAAGTATGAGAACTGTCTCAAGCTACATCACTCACATGGAGACAATAGTTTACTTAATCCTACAACACACATACACGAGATGTGGAAACAATAATTATCAGAGTGTGTTACTTGTACAAAGTAAGTATACAATCTCCAACACAATATGGAAAAAGCATGAGTGCTTTACCTGGACCAATGTGAATCAATCATAAGTGCATTCCTCACACCAAATATATATCAGTCATGAGTGCATTACTCACACAACATATTCTTATATAAGACCATTATATGTGCATAACTCACACAATATATGCAAAGTGCATGAATCGCAAGATGCATTACTCACACTAAAACATATTTATAAATATAATTAATATTAAACTAGAACTCACAAGGTTCTACAGTTTCAATCAACACCTGCCTAGTCGACATGATACTCATGGTAATTTATCTTAGCAACTTATGTCCTAGGTCCATATCAAAGATCCTTAAGACAACTTAACTTGCATTCAATTGTAGGGATTACATACTTACAAAAAGATTGCTTAAAACTCAGCTTACTCATAGTCTAATACCTTTGTCATTGTAGACATCCACTCTCTCTTATTTACATCCATCTTTGATCATTTTCTTCCATAATAATTTTTTAAAGTTTAAACCAATTTTTGGTTGTAGGTGATTGTTCTTTCTACTTGTCATAACATCATTATTTTACTCTATCAATCTTGTAACTTATTACTTTTGTAATATACTCATTCACCCTTTTATGTTCTCAAAGAGATCTCTTTTCTCACAATATTTCCTACATCATCAATTCATAGTTTTCATCATGTCTTAGACATCCTGGCTTAGGTTTATACATCAAAATATCTCAACATTCCCTTTAAAGATACAATCTCTAATCCTTGTTTCAACCATGACATTATTCTTGCTGGGAATTTTTATGAAAATGCCACTAAATCGAGGAGCACTCTCAAATAATATTGCCATACAATGTCTATTCATCTTCTTGGTTCCCAACTGAACCATCCAAGAATCATAGAGATTCCAACTCATCAAAGGAATCCTCGACCCAAAATAGGGTGTTAAATCACTCGATGCACCTAGAGATTTAGGTCATCAAATAGGTTCACATTGCAACCTATAATGTAGAAGTCTTGAGGCCCGAGTGTTGAACCTAGGGCTCTGATACCAAATGTAAAGTACGTCAAACCCCACTTACTAAACATGGAAATATCAAAGAACATTCACATTACCAATTAAAGATATTGATACAAAATTCATTTCCTCGTAAGAATAATGAAACAATATATATATTAATAATATTGCTTCCAAGCAATTACAATGTCGAATCTAAAAGATTACACCAGGTAGAGGTTCAACATCTATTTCAATGTTACGTGTGTAAGTACATACCAATGATTACATCAAGTTCACAAATTAAGTTACAATTGGCTATGGAAGCCATACAAAGTAATGCAAGAAATGTATATATAAATATCCATGTGATGATAAATCCTTGGTGCTCGACCGCCATGACATTGCTTTGTCTTCCGCAAAGCCAAGACCAAGAGTGGGTCCAAGAGCCTTCTTCACCCAACCATGAAGTATAAATACTTCCCCGGATTTCCTCCTAGCTTGAAGAAAACTCCGGCCCTGCACGAGGAGCCTAGTAACCTGGAGCGAAGAAGCATGAAGGAACTATCAATGCAAACCTGATGCCTGTATTTAATCTAATCTAGAATGACATATCTCTTGCATGGAGGATGTGGTAGAGACTAATATCAATCATATCTAGGCTTTTAAAATTCCATCTATTTCAATGGTACATATGCTTGCCTAAGCAACAAAAATAACAAAAGTGATAGTTTTGAAAAGGGAAACTATCATCTCTAGAAATTCACACCTGACATCCTGTCCCGGAAGTGGTTTTATAAAGAAATACAATGTAGCATAAATTGTCTCAAGTTTTGCAATTTCTCAAGTGTTTTCTATTCATTTAGATTTTCAAGTACAGTTTCATCATCAAGTTTCTAAATGTTCTACAATTTTTAATTTACTAACAAGGAGATATCCAATAAGTAATTGTACAAAATAATTAACCATTTTGCTCAATGTAATTCTACATCCCAATCAAATCAATTACTTGTATTTCTCATAATATTGCATCTATATGTGTTTCTATAGCTTTTCCACTTGCACAAAATTCTATTGTTCAATTGAAATAAGATATAATCATAATACAACATGCAAGTTAAATATGTTTATAATTAGATTTGATATATTCTTTATAATTTTAAATATATACATGTATATATATGTATATATGTATATATAAATATTCTCATTTATATATATGAATAATTACATATATTCTAGAAGAATATGTATATAACAAGAATCAAACTCAAATTATATACACGTCATTAATCTAATTTATATGTCACATATACATATTTCTTAATACACAAACTTTAACATATATATAATTACATTCATATTATATATATATAATATATATTTCAGGAATTTTATAAAATATCATTATATATACATACATATTCTCAAACATTTTATAAATATCATTTGAAATATGAAACTGTACAAATCAAATTACATACTTTACAAAATACAGATTTCTCAGATTCATACTACATATACATAATTATACAAATATAGATCATTCAACATTCATAATTTGTATGTATATATATAATATATTTATCTACTAATTTTCTAATGGCAACTTTGTTTACAGAGATAAAATTTCAAGTTTTAAGCATTGAAAATAAATTCAATGATGAAGGCACGAATTTACAAGTTTAAATATTCAGAAATTAAAGTTTGACATTCAATAGAGAGAACTTTTAAATTTTTAAGCTTTAAATTATAGAAAAGAGGAAGGAGACGGTTTCTCCCCATGGACACAACCTCTGTGGGGAGGGTAGTGCCCTCTCCATAGGCCACGACTTGTGGAGAGGTTGCTGACCTCTCCATAGTGAACCAATTTGTGCAGCTACAACTACTTCACAAATAAAAAACTTATTTAATATATTTTTTAATATAAAATTTAAAACAATATAAGTATTTAAAAACTGTGTTTTCTTCATTTGTTGACTTAAAAACAACAATGCAAACAACAATTCAACCATTACATGCAAGATTTCACCTTTTAGATACGGATTGCAGAAAGATATATATATATATATATATATATTTATTTTATATATTTGTATAGGTATTTATATTGACTTTGAAAAATATATGATACGGGTATATAACTGGAATACAAAGAAACTGATTGGGTTTTCTTCAAGAAAACGAAGTCTAATTGGATTTTCTAGAAAATTAATTTATATTTTCAAGACAATATTGATCTAAAAGTAAACTAAATACAAACAAAAATGATTCATTCACACGCATATCTGTAATAGGAATTTTATGAAAATAAGTGATTAAAAACCTAGAGTCCAACGCTAATTCGATAGAATTACTCTTATTCAGTTATCCTTTTCTAGTTCTATTCCTCTTATTTTCCCAGTTTCACCCAATTCAACCATTCTTGCCTTGCTTCAAACTTTGTTTTTAGAGAGAAATTGAAGAAAGATGGAAGAAAATAATAAACTTTAGAATGTCTACTCGTCTTGAGAACTAGAGAGTTTTATAAACTTTTATTTACTTTTTCCTACTTTATTTTGCTTTGTTTTTTATTTTGTTTTTCTAATTTTTAATCATTTTTGCTCATATTTTCTATTTTTATTGTTTTCTATCTTATCACTTTGTTTTAAAAAATCTTCCTATATTTTATTTGATTCTAAGTTTTCTAATAAATCTAATTTTAAAATAAAGCAAGATTTGTTTTCTATGCAACACATTAACCTCAATTTAATCAAATAATAACATCTTAATCTTCAAATAAAACATCAACTAAAAATATACTAAACTAATTCTTTTATTTCTATGCATTTTAAATTTACCACTAATTAATTTAAATAAACATTGTAAAGTAAAAACAATATAAATAATTAATTAAATAACCTCCTAAATGCAATTTTATATGATTACTAAGTGGTGTGTGCTTGCGAGAGAATCCGTTCCAACTTATCCATGTTAGGTGGCTAACCTCCTCTACCTCAACCACACTTTTGGTCTTCGACAAACCTGCATATCATATAAACTCAGGCACCCATTAAAAGATTAGTGTCCAAAAATATAAATCAAAGAAATACATGCCATTCTCTATGTTACATCATTTGAATAATATTCATCACATTTCAATTTTTTCTAAAATCAAATATCATTCATTGCATTTTATCTTTCAAATAAAATAAACATTCACCTATTTCCTTATTCAAACCTCACAACATTTATTCTACCACACACATTTATTCATGTTTCAATTCCACTTAAAGTAAAAGAAAACCTCATCCAAGTTTGAGACGTGACACTATGTGTGCATCATTTAATTGAAAATTTTGGCTTCCACATATTTACAAGCTGTCTTGTTTTGGGATTAATAAATAATTGGGCTAATTGCGCTTTTTTAATACTAAGTTCCTTCACATCATCATATGATAACCCATTGGCATAAAATTGCCTTTGTTCCTCTCACCACTGTGGAAATCTACTGTGTTGATTTGCCAAAGTTTGAACATTTGCAATGATTGTTTCTAAATTATTTTTCATGGCTGATAGCTCAAGGAGTGTCTCATAGATTTGACATACATTTCTCTTTTGATCTAAATTTCCATGAATAGATTCATGCATTGTTGGCACATTTTTTTTGGAAACAATGGTTGCAGCGAATGAGGATTTAGAGGGTTTTCATCCTGAGTGAGGTTAGGGTTTTCATGTTGAGTGCGGTTGGGATCAACCATTCTTAATCTTGTTAATTGATAAAAAAAAATCAAAATTAACAATCATTTTAATGCAATAAAAAACTTATCAAATATCCTATTTTTGACTAAAATTCACAAAAAAATGCAAAACTAATATAGATTGAAGAAAAACATTAAAATCCAAAAATACCTTTCAAATATGATTAATTTGAGCAAAAGGATTGACCTCCAAACGGATATCTGAGTCGTAGAATAGAAAACTCACACAGACTGTGAAAGAAATGAGCTCTTAGGTTTTTTGGTTTTGATTTTATAAAATAGGAAACAAATATCCATTTCCTTTATGTAGTTTTTTTAATATATGATCAGGTCTAGGACCTAACCATATACACATTGGCAATTTTTTTTGAAATGTAAGTAATCATTTATTATTTTATTTTATAATAAAAAATATTATTATATTATAATAGAACATAATATATATTATATTATATTATGTGGGTGGTTGGTTGGGCGACTTGCCACATAGATTGTGGCAAGTTCGATGATTGGTCTGAGTGGGTCGAGGAGGTCGAGTAGTGGCATCCCCGCTGGAAATCGATGAGGCCTTTATGGCGATATCATTCTGGGTGATTGGTTGTTGCTAAGGAGGACATGTTTTGATTCCCAAAAAATTTGATATGACGTCTCATCACACCTATACACATACTGATTCACTTGAGTGACGGTGGTATCGGTAGTGGCAAATGGTTTTATGGTGGGTACGTTGGCAATGTACAGAGTAATAAAGGTGGCGATCATTGCGGTGCACTCCCATTCTTGTTTTTGGGTGGTGAGGATAACATCTCTTTCTACTTGCGTTTGTTTATGTCTGAATGTGGTTTTGGGTGTTTGCTCGGCCATGGCAGAATGTTTAAAATTCATAGTGGAGATTTTAGTGGAATATTTTGTCTACTTTGGGGCCGATACCCCATTAACTCTAGATTGTAAGGACCGCCAAAATGCCTTCTAGGAAGTTTTTGACCAGCACTTAAAGTGCATACTACTCAACATTGACTCGCTGATGGTGGTGGCCGTGAAAATGGTGCATGGCAAGGGGCACCTAGAGTTCTTCCGAGAAAATTCATAGGTAGTGTCATGATTTTTGGCCTCCATTTTGGACAATGGGGTTCCTAAGGCAAAAACCAGTATCTTGATGGGAAAATCACTCAAAAAGGAGCTTCTTGGCAGCCTGAAGGAGGTTCTCAAGGCGGTCATTCCTGGAAAAGGTGTGCTACACCTGTGTGATATGGATTTGGTGAAGAAACTAGGTGAGGTGATCATAATTTTTTCTTTTCTTTTGGACTTAAAAGGAATGGGCCTAGTGTGACATCGAATGATCATTGCAGTCACAGTACTCTACCTCAAGAAGCTCTTCCATTTGGTTGAGGTTAGTGATTTGGAATGGGTAAAATAATTTGATGCCTTTGTGAAAGAAAACAACTTCATGTAATTATTGTTGCTCTCACTGTTATGGTATGGGGTTTGACTATTTTTGGGTCTACTCTCACTCTTGTGTCTGGCAGGTGGTTTGTGGTAGTTCGAGTTTGTAGCATGGTAGGGTTTCTATTAGTATTGGCTCTTTACATCGTTCAGTGGTTTTGTTAAAGACAATTTTTGTATAGTTTTTGTGCTGATGGAAGGGGTCTTGGTGTAGTAATGTGCCATTTTGGTTTGCTCCAATGGGTTTTGGTTCGACTGGGTGGTTCGGGTGGTCTTTTTTGGTTCAACACCCATTATTTCCTATGATAACAAATGATTGTAAAGTTTTATGCAAATCAATACAATCATCCTTAAGCATGTTTGATGGCACATAATATGGAAGCTTTATAATATTTTTTAATTTAATATTAGATAATAATATATTTAATATATTATAATACTTATATAGCATTAAATATTATATAATAATATAATTAATATATTATAATATTATATAATAAATTTAATATTATATTTAATATATTATAATATATTATAATATAATATTATAATATATTAAATATATTATTATATAATATTATAATATATTAAATATATTATTATATAATATTAAATTAAAAAATATTATAATAATGTATTAAATTAAATATCCATGCTATATTAAAAAATTAATATAATATGTTAAATTAAATAAGTGGTCAGCCCTAGACCTGACCAAATTAAAAAATCTGACCTAAACATAATGGATATCCATTTCTAATGGATATTCGTTTTGGTCTGGTTTTTTCTCTTACACCATGTATTTTCTACCCAAGCCTAGATAAAGTCAAAGCAGATTTTTGCATTTTTGAGCAAGTTAAAAACACCTTTCTTCCACATCGCCACTTTTTGGACCCCCATGATCTTGCACATACTCCTCTCTCTCCCTATCCCTCTAGATATCTCTCTACATCTCTCTCCCTCTCCCCTCTCTCTCTATCTTTTCTATCCCTCTATATATCTATCTACATATCTCCCTCTCTTTCTCTACCTACCTCTCACTCCCTCCCTCTCAATGTCTCCCTATCCCCCTCTCTCTTTCCCCCATCTTTATTGTTCTCCCTCCCTCCTTCCCTCTCTACTCCTTTCTATCTCTCCTCTCTCTCTCTCTCCCTTTCCTCTCTAGAGTTAGAGTTAGAGATAGAGATGGATATGGAGATGGAGATGGATATGGAGATAGAGTGGGAGAGGGAGAGATAAATATAGAGTAAGAGGAGAGAGGGATAGGGAGAGATGGAAGAGATAAATATATAAAGAGGGAGAGGATGAGAAATGAAGATATGAGAGAAAGATAAAGATAGAGATAGGTAGAGATGTAAGGAAAAATATATAGATGGAGAGATAAGGAGATAGAGATATAAGGAAAAATATGGAGAGATTAAGAGATAAATAGAGATATGGATATAAGGTTCTAAGAAGAGAGAGAGAGAGAGAGAGAGAGAGAGAGAGAGATCTAAGGGTACTCTCACAATAATGAGTCCTATTTTGTGACATTAAAATTTTTGGAGGGAGGGTGGAGGATGATTTCTTAGAGAACCTTCATTTGAAGATATTTCTTTGAACGAATGCCTTTTATTCGAAGATATTTCTTTAAACAAAGTCCCTTTGTTTGAAGATATTTCTTCGAATGAAGGCCCTTTGTTCAAAGATATTTCTTTGAAAGAAGGTCCTTCGTTTGAAGTTCTTCACAAAAATACCTTCGATTGAAAGCGTTCATCAATTTTAAAAAAAACATTCCTTCATTCAAAGGAATTATTTATTGTTATTTTTAGCAATTATATGAATTGACAACTAGTATTTTGTCGGTTCATTTTAACAAAACTATTTAGCACCTATCTTTGTTTAGCTTCGATGGAGTCCACGACACCAACGATAGATAGGGTAGACCTGTGGAAGGTTTGAGTGAAGACATAGGATCAAGCTAAGCCATGCCCAATACCTCTACAAATCACTTGGTTAATGTATTAAAAATTATGGTTAGTGTATTGCAAATCATAATTTACGGTCAATGCATTGAAAATCAAGGTTTTTACGTTGTAAATAAAGGTTTAGGTTTAGTACATTATTTACATATATGCTCAAAGTTCCATATTATGTGCCACCAAACATGCTTAGCCTCCTTATACCTATCATTAGACTATACACATACAATATATGGAATTAAATTCTTCATGTCAAATTCCAACATATGTATTTGAAGCTCACTTGATAGGATGTGCACCATGGGAGATGGCTCCAAAAAAAATTAATATATGATGTACCATAGAAATCTCACAAATGATAATTATTGTGCCACATGTAATAAAACCATATATGGATTTACCATATTCAATACAACCAAGTGCATTGCATAAATACGTCAACGTAGATGTAGGTCTCACCTATCAACCTTCATCTATAAATAATTGCATTGTATAACTTGTATTGGACTTGCACAAAAACCTAGAGACAAATCAACATGCTTTGTGCATCTAGTATCACCTCCCTTAATATCTAACTTAAAATTATAAAGGATACATTGTCCCCTTTATAAATTATCATTCTTGTGTCCTATTTTTCAAATTCATACACATGTATTTTATCCTAGTAAGTGATTTTTCATAGAAATTGTAGCTTATTGTTGTTGACATTGATTAACTAAATTTATGATATCTAGGATGCTTGTTATATGGTTAAATTATGATTTATATCATAATATCTTTTTATCTTCCCTTGGACAATTTGTTACATCCTTCAAATACAATCATTTGGGGGATATATATTATGACTAATATTTTTTTGGTGCATCCTTTATATCCCTAAAAGGAAGCTATTTCAAAAAACCTTGGTCAATGGTTTTGTTTGAGAAGGTGTCATTGTTCATTAGTGTAGGTTAGAATAAGTTTTCTTTCAAGGTCAATAAGTGTTGAGGCACATAGTTAGTTTTTCTTTTCTCCAAGTGTTGAGGCACACTTAGCTTAGGTGTTTAGTTAGTTTTTCCTAAGGTATTAATAGCTACTGTCAAGTCTACTTCTCAATTTTCCCCTTACATCATTTAGTGTGCATCATGAACTAGTGGCTTCCAAAAAGATATCAAATGTGTAAAAAAAAATTAGAGATTTTATATGGGGCTTATTAGAACATGGAAAAATATTTCACAGAGTTGCCTTCTTGAGACTTTTGGAGGGCTTGGTCTAATTAACATTCAAGAACAAGGTATAATCTCATGTGCTAAATGTATAATCAAAGCCTTGGATGGGAATAAATCTAAGAAAATTTTGGTCCAACATTGTATCTCTAAAGAATTCCTTATAGGTGTAAGGTGTAAAATTTAGTTTTCTTTTTGTTTTTAGTAAATTCTCATCATTGAGGAGATTATTAAAATCTAGGGTAATTTTGTTATAAAAGCATATAGAATTCCTAGAAGGGATTTCCATCATTAACAACTATAATTTAAACATAAAATCCTACTAAACTCATGAACATTCCTAACTCATACACAAACATATGTAATGTCCCTTGGTTGGTAAATGCTTTATTTTTCCCAAAAGTAACAATTCCAATGATATAATTTGTTTAACAAATAGTATTTTGAATTAAATCATGAACTTAAGAATAAATGAATAATTAATATAAATAACATTGCCATATTGGTCTCCTCTATAGTTTCATTCCCCATAACCAATCATAGAAAGGATTGGAAAGGAAAGCATAGTAGAGCACCCAGAGTCTGTTCATTATAATTAAGCCCAAGATTGTGGCAATCACTTCTTGTCCCCAAGTGGTAAGAACTTCCATTACCATCCAACATGAGGTGGTCTACTTGCATGGTGGAGATTGTGATGAGCCTAGTATTTGGTCCAATTTTGGGTAGAATCTATAGTTTATTTGTTGGTAGATGTCATGGAATTTAATGTTAAATGTTGGTATTTTCATAATGTTTCCCTCAAACCATTGACATTGGACTTAATCCTATCTCTGCAAGTTTAATGAAATTTGGCATATTATGTGGATTATCTATATTGAAATTGCACGTGGTTAATGAATATTCCTTAAGGTGGTTATAGATGTGCAGTTATTATGCATACTAACTTTACCATACAAATTTATTATGCTAAGTTGAGGAAGACATTGCCAGCTAGGCATGCACCATAACATCCAGCAAATGAATTGCTCCAAGTCAAAGGAGGCTGATGGAAAAAGATTCTTCATGCAACTAAACGTAACTTCCTTCTATTGGGTTTTAATGATCAAGCATGCACGAGTGTTATTGTTGATCTGAATCTACGTTTAGACCTGCATGTCTGACTACATTTCATGCAAGTGAAATGGTCATTGCTCCATTTTCTTTGTTTTCCCTAAATGGCGTCCTCCCAGTCATGGAGTTGACTACCTTGTTTAGCTATTAGTATAAATAATGATCTAATGCCCCTTCTTCAAAGAGGTTGCACGATTTGATATTTTACTTGCACTCTCCAGTTTTTAGTAATACAAATACATTACTCTTTTGTACTCATGATTTATAGTGAATAAAATAAAGTTTTGAGTTTGAGCATCTGAATTCTCATTAGATTTAGAGGATACTTGTCCAAGGGGGCCTACTTGGTGAGTAATTCATCTTCTTAGTTTAGCATTAGTTTAGTATTACTTGTTGTTTGGTACTTAGAAGTCTGGCATCAATTGTTCCTGCAACCACTAGAATTTCATTATGTGACTGTTCCTGCAGCCAAAGCAGATAGAGTAGTGTCCTGTCTGTTGCTCAGATTTTTATTCCTGTTATACATTTTAGCTTAGAATAGTAGTTGATTGATGTTAAGCATTTGTATCATTCATTTTCAAGTAATTTACTTTTAGTATTGTGTGTTCCTTAGTTGTAGAATGAAATGGCTACTTTGAGTTCCTAGTGCACATACTGTGCTGACCCATTTCAAGTAAGCATCCCTAGGTTGACAAGTTAAATGCACCTTCATGATGATTGAAATAGCTAGTCAAGTTAGATGTCCAATCTCTAAATCATGGTTGTAAAGGCTTAGTTATTAAAATCATTGTAGGAGGCCAACATTTCTGGCGTCGTTTTCGGGGATGGTGTCAAACTAGGGAGTCTTTTGGAGTCATTGGTAGTTTTTCTTGTTGTAGTGTTTCTAGAAGTTGTTCTTAGTATATCCTCATTTAGGAAGTAATGCCCCCCATTATTCTTTACCAATTCTTTGTGTGAGTTGACTGATAGTGAGTGATATCGCATGCATAGAGGAAGAAGAAAGGATTCTTATGGGAGATTCTTTCCTAACAATCCTAATCCATTCTAGCTAGTTGAATATCAGAATCTACCAGAAGAAGAAGAAGATCCACACCCATTTGTTGATGCATATCCTGATCTGACTAGTTTTGAAGTCTCCTCTGAAGATCAAGATTAGCTTGAGAACCCCTTTGCTTTGGAACCACATCAAGCAAGCATGGGTGATGCAAATAGGAACAGACCTAACAAACCAACTTTTTCTTTCCCCATTTCCCATCATAATGAAGTTGACAACATCAAGAACATTCCCGCCTCAACACTCCCAAAGTTTTATGAACTTGTCATAGAAGATGTTGATACCTTTTTATTTGAGTTTGACATACTATGTAGGAGTTATGATTACACTACTAATTCCCATAGGGTTAAGTTATTTCCTACCACTTTGAAAGAGGTTGCATTAAGATGGTTCATGAGCCTAGAAAAAGATACTGTGGAAACTTGGGAAGACATGAAGACAAAATTTCTTGAGAAATACAAGGAATATTGCAGAGGTAGTGATATGAGAGGAAGTGACATTTTTAGGATGCAACAAAAGGAAGATGAGAGCCTGGAAGATTACATTGCAAGGTTTCTATTTTTCCTACAAAAATCTCCACACCATACATTTAATGAAGACTCACAAAAGTTGCTTTTCCTAAGAGGAATCAATGATAGTTGCACTAATGCCTTGGACCTCATGGGAGGAGGAGATATCTCCCAATTTCCTTGGGAAGATATCAAGAAAATATGCTAGAACTACTCTAGGGAAACTTCAAAGAAAGGGAGAGCTTACCAATCTTCCATGGGTAAGTCAACTACCAGTGGAGTTTCAAGAATGGAGATTACTCATTTGCTAGCAGACTCCAAGCAAGACATTATCAATAATCTAGTTACTCAACTAGATACACTTCACACCAAGAAGCAAGAGGAGGTAGAGGCAATGTTGACAGAGTATTTCCCCCACTACAGACAAAAGAAGGATTGCAGATGTAAGATGGTACCTAATCTTGAAAGCAAGCAAGTTCCACCTAAGTTCAAGCCAATCCAGATTGAAGAAGACCAAGTCTACTATATTGTACAAAGGAAGCCTTGGGCTCCAAGACAAGGTATGCCACTGGATCTACTCTCCCATGCTGGACCATATTTTAATTCCTATTCATCTGGTAGCCAATGGAAACCACCATATCCACCCAGTTATGGAGGATATACACCACAGCATTGGAGTAACCCTCCAAATGATTGGACCAGTCATCAGAGTTCTCCACCCTAGTGGCAGCAACCTCAGGGGAATTGGCAACAATTTCAAGGGCATTGGAAGCTACCTCCAAGAAATTCGCAGTAAGCAAATCAATGGAGAGGAGGGCAACAATGGCCTACTCAGACAACCAGTTACATGCAACAACCTTCTTAACCCAACAGCCTACTATAATGCCTCCACCTGCTAATCCAAGCTCAAATTCACCTAAACCTACTCAACTACCAAGTCATCCCAAACTCAATCCAAATAACAAACCACAACAGTAGCTTGCATACTCTGCTGATTCAAATCAATTCCCTGCATATATTGTGAGTTTAAGTGATATCCACTTGCATTCAGGTACTACTCTACCAACCCCTTCCAAACCCATTATTACTAAGCTTCCTGTGGAAGAGGAAGAGGAGCCTCTAAATGATCCCATTCAGCCTAGTGTACCTAAAAATCTTGAACCAACCCAAGTCAACCAGATTGAACAAGAACCACCATTTCCTCATAGATTGGAAGTTTCCAAGAAGAAGGAAGAGAGGGAGAATACAAATTTTGATATCTTGAATCAGCTAAAGCATATATGTGTCCAGATACCTCTATTTCAATCCATAAAGGATGTTCCAATCTATGACAAGGAAATCAAGGATGCATGTCTTAAGAAGCTAGGTAGGAAAATGGACCCAACTACAGTTCATGTGGTGGGATAGCTAGCTGAAATAATGTTGGAAAAAGTGAATATTCCCAAGTATAATGACCCAGACAGTCCCATGGTAGCAGTTATTATAAAGGGGGTCCAAGTAAAGAATGCTTTGATTGATTTAGGGGCAGCAATAAATGTAATGACCAAAGACATCCTATAGAAACTAAATATTGCAACCATGAGATCTACTCCTACTATACTACAGCTTCTTGATAGCTCTACTATTAAGCTCAATGGCGTAGTGGAGGATCTTGTGGTAGTTCTAGACTCCTAGGAGTACCCAATAGACTTTGTGATTCTTTATCCTAAAGCTAAATTAGGTGGGTATCCCATTATTCTTTGAAGGCTATGGTTGGAAATTGTAGATGCATACATTGGATGTCGGTCAGGTGACATGACCATTTCAGATGGGAGGAGCACTAAGAAGTTTGTTCTTTATCCACCTGCTCAACCATTTCATGATGAAGATAATCTTGCATGGTCACATGTTGGTGAAGAGGCTGAGGAACTTAACTCTGTGGCACAGCTTATGATGCTAGGTAGAAGCTCTTTCATACATCTCTAAGATGAGGATGAAGTATTGGCTAACATCATTCAAAACCATTGTGAAGTGGAAGAAGCATCATCTTCTCATTTTGCTACTCCAGTCAATACACTTCTGCCTACTCTTCCTGCAACCACTGTTCCTATAGACGTTCTTCCTACAGATGCTCTTCCTACAACCATTGTTCCTACAGATAGACTTCCTGCAACAACAGGTTTCTCCCATACATTGCTTCCATATGAACTAAAGGTACCATGTGTTAGTGAAGCATCCATGATAGAGTTAACTACACAAGTATAGGTGTCAGAAGGAAAATATTTGAATGTTAATAGTAAATTGAATAAAGAACATCAATTGTTATTGGTGAACCTACTAAGGACCCATCAACATGCATTTGCATGGGATTATCATGATATGAAGGGATTGGATTCTAAACTTTGTACACATAGAATTTACATCAGAGATGATTGCACCCTACTAAGATAGCCACAAAGAAGAATTAACAATGCACTAAGAGAGGTTGTGAAAGGAGACCTGCAGAAATTACTTGATGCAAGATTTATCTACCCCATTTCAAATAGTTAGTGGGTGTCTCCATTAGTGATGTGCCCAAGAAAGGAGGGAAATGGCAAGTTTGTGTTGATTATAGGGAACTTAATGCTACCACCAAGAAGGACCACTTTCCTTTACCCTTCATTGATCAAGTTTTGGACACACTTGCAAGAAATCAATACTTTTCATTTCTAGATGGGTTCAACGGCTACAACCAAATCCAAATTGCACCAGAGGACTAGGAGAAGACTACATTTACCTATCCATGGGGGACCTATGCCTATTCGGTGCTCCCATTTGGCTTATGCAATGCACCTACAAATTTTCAAAGGGTAGTCATTAGCATATTCTCAGAAATTTCACATGATTGCATGGAAATTTATATGGATGACTTTACCATTTATGGTGTTGAATTTAATCAAGAGTTGGAAAATATTAGAGGGGTCCTACAAAGATGTGAAGACCAAAAATTGTCCTTAAACAATGAAAAGTGCTTCACGATGATGCAAGAAGGTGTAGTTCTTGGCCACTACATCTCCCATAAGGGAATTCAGGTAGATCCTGTAAAGATTGAGGTAATCACAAATTTTCCCACACCTGCAAAACAAAAGGATTTTAGGAGTTTCTTGGGTCATGTAGGATATTATAGGCATTTCATCAAGGATTTCAGCAAGGTAGCAGCACCATTGTACACTCTTCTCACTAAAGATGTTGAATTTTAGTGGACTAAAGCCTATCACAAGGCATTTTATGACTTGAAGGAAGCTTTGACTCATGCTCCTATACTCAAAGGGCCTGATTGGGAGCTTCCTTTCCACATCCATACTGATGCATCAGATTATGCTATAGAAGCAGTCTTAGGAAAGAAAGGAGTTGTTGAAAATTCCATTTACTTTGTCAGCAAAAATTTAGGAGTTGAATTCAATTATACAAGGATAGAAAAAGAAATGTTGGTATTAATCTATGCACTAAACAAATTCAGACATTACATAATAGGCTACCAAATATTTGTGCACACTAATCATGTAGCCATTAGATATCTCATGAATAAACCTTTGATCACAGGTAAATTGGAAAGATGGTTATTATTGATGCAGGATTTTGATATAACCATTGTGGATAAGCCAGGGAAGACCAATGTTGTTGCAGATTTTCTTTCAAGGCTAACTACATCAAAAGATAATCAGCCCATAGATGACTCTTTCCCTGATGAGCATCTATTATCCCTCAGTGTACAAACACCTTGGTATATTGACATAGACAATTACTTGGTCACAGGTAGAGTTCCTTCTCACTTCTCTCCAAAAGAGAAAAGGGCACTTATTGAAAAATATTTTCCTTTCTCTTGGATTATTGGATGTTTGTTTTATACTAGACCCGACCATGTTATGAGGAGATGTGTAAGAGAAGATGAGACATATGAAATTTTGCATGCATGTCACAACAAACCGTGTGGAGGATACTTTGCAACCAAGAGGATAGAAATGAAGGTTTTGAACATAGGATACTACTGGCCAACACTCCACAATGATGCAAGAAGGTATACCAGAAAATGTGATAGATGTCAAAGAATGGGAAAACCAACCAGACCTGATGAGATGCCACTATACCCTCAGGTAGCAGTCACTCCCTTTGACAGGTGGGGATTGGATTTTTCGGGACCCATTGACCCTCCATCAAATGGTAAGTCTTATATATTGGTATGCATTGATTATGTGACAAAGTGGGTAGAAGTTAAGGCCATGAAGCATGCAAGAGATAACAATGTTACAAAAAAAAATTATGAGGAAATTTTCACAAGATATGGAGTCCCAAGAGAAATAGTGACTGATCAAGGGGAACAATTCACATCAACCCTTGTTGCAACACTAGTTAATGAGTACAACATAAGGCACAATAAGTCTACTCCTTATCACCCATAGGCTAATGACCAAGTTGAGGTGACCAATAGAGAAATTGAATCCATTCTAACTAAAACAATAGCTATTCATAGAAATCACTAGGAAAAAAAATTACTTTTATGCCTTGCATAAACACCCCACTTTGGTTGGCAACAAAATGGGTCCCCCTTCTCTTTTTGGTTTTGTTACCTTTGGTCTTTGCTTTGCTTTTTTTGGGGTTCTTCTGCTTCTCCATATTTTATCTTTTATTTTTTCTGATCTGATTCTGGTCCTATCTTAGCCTAAGCTAGTCCCCTTCTTGCTAAGTATTCAATGAAATAATCACAAGCAATAATGGATGTCATTATGACATATTGATATTTTGTGTTTATTTTTCCCTGAGTGTTAATGTACACCTTTATTTTGCAAGATCAAATCACACACATGATGATATTTGCCAAGGGAGCTCAGTTGGAATGCATTCCTTAGTCTAGTTGGTCACAATTCTCGTCTAAGAAGAAAGTCAGCAAGACCTTGCAGATCTCTTGTCGACTACCAGTGCATTCTGTCGATATCCGTCTATGTTGCCTATCGGCAAGACCCTAGAGATGTCACAATGAGTGGAATTCATATGCATACATCTATCGGCAAGAGATTTTCATTGTTTCAGCGACTGAGGAATTCCTATCGGTGAGAGAATTCATCACCGGAATAAGGTCATGGCAAGCTTCCAATGTCTCACCTACTAGCTCATGAATGAACACTTCGGCCAAACAAGCAATATTCGGCATGTGGTCTTGGTGAAATATTTTGGTCTTGCTGATTGATGATGAAAACTTGCACCTAGTGAGAAATCTTTCCATCGATATAAGGTCTCGGCGAGAGCTTCAAGTCTCACCGACTGGCATCAGGAAAAACATATGTCGGCAAGAGATTTTGACTTTGGGTTGAAGTCTTTCCGAAAGCTTCAAGTCTCACCGACCAGCGATAAGGATGTTCATCTCGGTGAGAGACTTTTCTTCAGAGAAAAGTCTTGGTGACTATGAAAGGTCACACTGACACAGCACAAGGGGATTCTATCGGTGGTCTTTGGTGAGAGAATCAATATGTCTCGGCGACTAGAAGGGTAGACTTAGGGAGATTTTTGGTAAGACACAAGGTGACCATTATAATGTCTCCCCGATTTTGATAAGTCGCAGCGACCCACATGAAACTCAAGTTGAATCTCAGTGAGACATAAGGCGATCTGTGGGAAGTCTCCCCGATGAGAGAGTGTTACACTGACACAATGGGAATGAAAAGAATACATTTTGGTGTGACTAAAGGGAGGTCTTGGAGACAACAAGATCAGTGAAAGGGTTGTCATTTTGGCATAATGTCTGGCCGATTAGTGGATGTCTCACTGAAAAGGTAGGAGGAGCCCAGAGAAAGTAAGCACTCGGTGAAAGGAAGCCTCGGTGGGTGTAAAGTCTCACCAACTAGAGGATGTCTTAGCGACACGAAGGAGGCTCGCCAAGAGAAAGGTGGCTTCCGTAAGATGTTTCACTGATGGGGTGAACTCTTGCCGAAGTAAAGCGATATCGAAAAAATAGAGTGGCTTCGGGTAGAAGTCTCGTCGATAGAGATGTCTTGGCGAAGGGAACTAGTCTCAATGATATAGAAGGAACCCGACGAGAAAAGAGGAGATCGTTGAAAGGTCTCCTCGACCACAGGAAGTCTCGCCAACATGAAGGATCCCACTGAAGAGTAAGCGCCATTGACATAGCAATTTGAGCTCGCTAAGAAGTCTCAGCAACTTGGGAAGGTCTTGGCGACGGAATCAAGTGAGCTCAGGGGAATAAAAGGAACTCGGGGAGACTCTGAGCAGATGGAATGAGTTTGATAAGATGTCTTGCCAACCTGATGGTGTCTCAGCAACAAGAGATGCTACAAGAGGAACTCGCCATAGCCTCTAGCCGATGTTGAGACGTCTTGCCGATTGCTTTTGTGGGCTCGATATGACTTCTTCAGCCTACTAAAGCGTCTTGTCGACTGTCTAACATCATGTTGATGGTTGATAAAAGCAATAATTGCATCGGGGAGACACGATGAGTGTCTCACTGACATGTAATTTAATACGAACCACTTTTGACCACCAAGGAATCCTGCATGGCCTCTACTCCTCTAATCAAAACAAGATGACCTATTAACTGATTGACCATCCCTGTGTAAGAAGACCAACAGAGTGCAAGTGAGATGGATCCATTATGAGATCAGGGAGGTGATGAATCTACTCGGGTGTAATGTTCAAATCTACAAGGAGGCCTAGTGATGTTCCAAAAGACAGTCAACCGGCAACAGAAGTCTGGAGCATGAAGGAAGCCGAAGGAAAGAAGGATTTGTGACTCACAGGGATAGCTGTAGTAACCACTGGAAAAGGTAGATTGGTATTAATGGTGATATTCTAGAGCATTCAAGGTGACCCAGGTGGAGTTCAAAGATCGACATGGAGACAAAAGAGTAAATGTTGCAGTTACAAAAGATCTGAAGGCCTCTCTCGAGGTTAGGCCATCATCAACATGGACAGTAGGGCTTCCCATTGAATGTAGTGTTGACTCTCTTCAAAAAGATCTGAAAGCCGACTCTCCTGGAAGCAGATATTTTGTAAAACCCTAATGCAGGGGGACAACACTTTTTTTGGTACACTTTGTTTATATATGGCATTCTTGCCTCTTTGTAAAGGGTTGGAACTTGTAGTTAAGAAAATAGGAACAAAGTTAGATACATAGAAGTTAGCAGAAATATAGGAGACAAAATTGGATCCTGATTCTTTGTAATAGGATCCTCTTTTGTCTTCTTAGTTGGAAGTAAGATTCCATAGGAACTAGTAATGTATTTTCCAAGTTCTCTTAGTGTAAATGGAAACAATTTGGAGCCATAGATTCTCTGTACAAGATGGTGATTGTCCCAGCTTTGTAAATATTGCTTATTTGTTTCACTAACAGTAGAAGCAATCCGAGTTTAATCTACTTCATGTTGTGTTCATGAATGATATTTGTCTTAAGTTGATCATTTGATTTGTGAAGTCTTCAAGGAGTGAAATGTTATCTTGTGTTTTATTTAAATAGTAACTTAAAATCTGATTATTTGAATTATCACTGTGAATGAAAGAGGTTGTGTGTCAATCACAAGTTTACTTTGTTCTACAGTTTTAGTTTACAAATCCTTGAAGCTAACAAATCTGGTTAAAGTTGGATAAATTATTGTTCTTTCCTATCCCAAAACTCTGATCTATCTTTTGTTATTTCTTTTAAAACCCCAGTTAAATTAGGTTTTATTTCGTGTTTGATTTTAGAACAATCTAGAAGCTCAATACTAGAAGGCCCCTTGAATATTATTGTTACATTAGCAACTGAGGGACATCAACATAGTTGAGAACCAACTACAAAGACCTTGGGAGCTAAGACATCCATGTGTTGTCTTCCTCTTTTAGGAGAAACAAAATAACAATATTTTGTTTGTTGCATGTTGTTGTGCCAAAACACACGTCAATAGAAACTGGCGCTAGAAGGAGGGCCTAGAAGTGCAAACTAGATAAAACTAGATTTTTCTCCCTAGAAAGGCCCCATAGAGTTCTTCGATCAACCAAAAATCCATCACCCTTCATAGAACTCAAGACCCCAACAAGACACAAGAATCACAAAGCTGGGGAAACAATCATACCACCCTTATAAGCTTTGCTCACTCCACCAGGTTTTTCACCAATATCCCAGTGCATTCCCATCAATCCACCATCAAATCCATCTCAACTATCATTACAGCTGGCTCAACTACCACCACCCCCACCAATGGTGTTCTTTCAGAATAATCCCTCTCCATTGGGGACTATTCCTGGAGGTTTTCATGACATGCCTAAGAACCCTGAGAAATTATGTCCCAAGTACTTTCATGGTGAATCAAGGAGTGCTGAAGAACACATACAAGCTTTCAAGGATGCTTGTACCAGAGCTCAGGTAGCCCACCATGATGTGGTTTGTAGGTTATTCCCTTACTCTTTAGGGGATATGGCATACAATTGGTACCTTAATCTTCCTCAAGGTTTCATTATGACCTGGACACACTTGGAAAATGCTTTCATTAATCAGTTTAGGGTTTATGTGGATCCAGCTCTTTTATATCACCAATTTTCTACCATTAGGAAAGAGCCATGTGAATCCTTTCCCTTGTTTAATACCTGATTCCAATGAATGTATAGGAGATTGCAAGATCCCTATCTAGTCATCGAGGACAGTGCCATTCAAGCTTACTTTAGAGTTATAGACCCCTTGCTTGGCCTGTTCCTGCAAAGGACTTATCAACTAGCTGAAATTGATTCTCTATCCAAAGTTTATCATCTAGCTATCAAGTTGTAGCAACAAATTAGTTCTCAACAAGGAAGCCTAGGAGGAGGTTTTCCTTCAATAGGATACCAAATGCATAGCCCAACTCCTCTATTCAGTATTGTCCCAGGGATGTCTTCTTCACATTATGGGCCTATGCCTGAATTGAAAACCCAACCATCTGTCCCATTCTTTGCTACTGGAACTTTTGATCCCTTTCAGTAATCACAACTCCCTCAAAGTTCCCATGGTCATCATGACCAAATTGGAACACCAAGTCATGGTGGTCAGCCACCTATTGCTAAGAGTGTGGAAAGTGAGAAGACAGTTCAACTTACAAATGAGGTAGAGATCTTGAAGAAAACACTGTCTCAAGTTATAAATGACATGGCTAAGCTTTGATTGAACCCCATTCAAAGCCAAGGTAATTACCCCAATCAAAACAACAACAATCAAGGTACTTATCAGAATAATAACAATTACAACCAAAGGGGTTATCAGGGTCAAAATTCCTCTAACCAGGGCTATCAGAATCAAAATAGAGGATACAACCAAAGGCCAAATAATAGCAGACAATGGAATACAGGGGTGAATAATAGGGGAGTTTCTCATAACTATCAAGCAAATGAGGAAAGATCACATACTGCAAATGTGGTTGATCTCAACTTCATGACCAATTGGTGTAGGCTACATGATACTGCGACCCATTTTGAGGTAAACTGCCCTCAGATGGAGAAACTGGTCAAGATGGCACACGAATATCCCACACATTCTAGGGGGATTCAAACAAAGGAGGTGACTCAGTGGATATTGCAATGGCATATGACCTCTTCCAAGAAGAGCCCTCATTCCCAATGCAAAGTGAGAATGAACTAGAGGAAGACATGTATGATGCCCAAGCTTTTTAGTCAAAAGGAGGACACTTCTTGAGAAATCAAAGTAAGGGGCTATTCACTACATCAGCACCCCCTAATCACATGGTGCCTCCAAATTAAGGTGTTGATAATAATCCTCCTCCACCAAAAGGCCCACCTCACTTCCACAACAAGGGTAATTCCTTTGGTATTTTCAAAGGTACTACTAGTTATAATACAGAATTTGATATTGTTTCTGAGATGCAGAAGTAGAAAACTTCTTTTTCATATTTTGACATCTTAAAGTGGTGCCCTACCCAAAGGGAGATAGTGCTGAAATCTTTGGATCAAGCTGAAAAATAAAAAGGAAAGAGCAAAGCAGCACCTACTGGGGATGTGAATGCAGCGTTGTACAGAAAAAAGGTAGGTACTCCATTTATTTTGAGTTTAAGAATTTGTGGGGAGAACCTACATAATTTTCTATTGGATTCAGGAGCTTCGAGCAATGTTATGTCATTTTCCATATGTAAGAAGTTGGGATTGAACCCCATTCAGACAAATAAGAAGGTCATTCAACTTGACAAGACATAAGTTAATGTGGTAGGAGAATTAAGGAACATACATGTGCAAGTAGGATCAGACCCTAGGGTTCAAACCAACATAGACATTCAAGTAGCAGATATTCCCAAGACCTATGGTATGTTGCTAAGCAGAGATTTGATGAAAAGTCTAGGGGGATATCTTTCTCTTGACTTTTCACATATGTGGCTTCCATGGAAAGGGATTTCTACTCAGATTAGGATTGAAAGTGAGCCTCACCTCAAGAATATCATCACTGAGTATGATTGTCCCAATGAGGTAGCTTACTTTGAGACTGAGATGGGGGTTTATAAAAGAGAAGAAATTCTAACCTTCTCGGTTCTCAATTCTAAAGACATATCAATACAGAAACTCCCTGACCCCGCGATTGATGAAAATCAACAGGCCTTGATTAGAAAGTTGCAACAAGATCAACTGGTCTTGGGAGAAGGGGTAGATCTGCAAAGTCTCCTACTCCCTAATTGGTGTAGGGTACACTACCAAAGTCACTCTGAATTGGCTTGTCAGCCCTGCATTGACATTTTGAATCATATTTCCCAAGCTGAGGATGCTAGCTTGAGTCACCCTAAGACCATTGTGAACCGCTTCTCATTTGAAGCCAAGGAAGCAACCATGTTAACTAAGGATAGGATACCTTCAACTAAGGTTCCTTCTCAAATCGAACCCACCCCAGACACACTTCCAAATCAGCATATTTTTGAGGAGCAACCCCAAGATGCAAGCGAATCTCGAGAGGATAACTGTGGGTCACATAATACATATGTGTAGAGATTGGGAATTACTCCTCAGGAACCTATTGAACACTCCTTCCCTATATCCGATGTAAAAGATCAAGTAGTCCCACCCCTGGTCCATTCTACCCAACTACCCACAATGACCTCAAAAGGACCAACCCCAATTCACAATCAGCTATGGACCCTCACATTCGATGGATCCAAATCTAAGATAGGCTGTGGTGTTGGGATTGAACTAATCAACCTGAAGGGAAAACTTTCTTTTCTTCTTACAAGTTGCAATTCGGATGTACGAACAATGTAGTAGAATATGAAGCTCTAGCACGGGGACTGATGTTTGCACATAAGAAGAAGGTCACCGCCTTGATATTCAAAGGGGATTTAGAAATTGTTATCAGGAAAGTGTGTAGCCAATATACATGTCACAACAAAAGGCTGGCAACATATAGAAATAGGGTATGGAACCTGATCGAAGACTTTGGGATTAGCTTAATCCCTAAAGAAGAAAATAAGATAGCTAATTCATTGGTTGTTGCTGCAAGTACCCTGGAACTTATGCAAGCTTCCAAGCTCAAGAAATTTTTGTTGGAATTAATTTCAACCCCTGTAGTTCCTGATAATATCATGAACTTTCAAGTATTTGATGATGATCGACATATTCTAGTTTTCTTAGCTAGCTCAAATGTTTTTGAAGGGAAAATTATTGATGAATCCAACAGAGATCAGGGGGATTGGAGCCTTGAGGAATGTGATACATAAGGGGTCCTCAATTTAAAGAATAATAACATTCCCAAGGGAATGGTTTCTTTAGAAAGGATTTTCGATTCAGACCCAAGGGCTCAAGAGAAGATACCAGCTGATGACAAAGGAGGCCAATATGAAATGGTTAACTTGGCTGATTCTAGCCCTGAAAGGAATGTCTACATAGGGAAAGCCTGCCCTAAAGAAATCAAAAATGATATACTTAAAGCATTAAAGAAGGATATTTCTGCAATAGCCTAGGGATGTGAAGACTTAAAGACATTTGATGCTTCTGTGATGACTCACACTATCCCTTTGAAGCCCGAAACCAAGCCATTTCGACAAAAATAACGCCCTGTCAACACCCTGATTGAGCCATTGATCCTGAAAGAAGTATAGAAGCTGCTCTCTGCAAGGATAATCTTCCTTGTGTGCCATTCAACTTGGGTGGCTAACTTAGTTCCATTCCGCAAGAAGAACAGAGAGATTAGGCTATGCGTGGACTTCAGAAATCTAAATAGAGCTTCAGAAAAGGATAACTATCTACTTCCTCCTCTGGATGAGGTCTTGCAGACTGTCAATGGATCTCAAATGATATCATTACTAGACAGCTACTCTAGATACAATCAAGTAATGGTTAACTATGAAGACTGAATGAAGACAACTTTCACTACAAAGTCGGGGACGTTTGCATACAGAAGGATGCCATTCGGTCTAATAAATGTTGGGGTGACCTTTCAGTGCGCTATGGACATAGCTTTCAAGGATCTAATAGGTAAGTGCATCATTCTCTATATGGACAACCTGACAGTGTTCTCCAAGGACCAATTGAATCATGCTGCAAACTTAGCCAAAGTTCTTGAGAGATGCATCTGGTATGGAGTCTCATTGAATCCAAAAAAATGCGTGTTCGGGGGTTTCTGAAGGGAAGCTGTTGGGACACATAATTTCTAAAAGAGGAATTTCAATCGATCCAGACCAGGTCGAGTCCATTCTAAAGATCACCAGACCAGGAAGCAAGAAAGAAATGAGGTCTTTCTTTAGGAAGATCAACTTTGTAAGAAAATTTATCACAGGCTTTGCAGAGATTGTAAAGCCACTAAACGAAATGATGAAAAAGGATGGCAAAATAGAGTGAACAGAGGAGGAAAAGGCCACATTTGAGCAAGTAAAACAATCCATCTCAGAAGTGTTGGTCCTTACCAGCCCCGATTACATTAGGCCATTCTACATTTACTCTTTTTCCTCTGAGCACTCGTGCGCAACCGTCCTAACCCAATGAAGAGAAGAGGCAAAGGAGAGTCTGATTGCATTTATGAGCTCTCCATTCAAAAATATGGAAATCAAATACTCACCTCTTGAGAAGTAGGCTTTTGTGCTGGTCAGAGCTGTCAAAAAGTTCTGGCACTACATTCTCCGGAGCCAAATCATCATTGTAGTTCCTGACGCGGCTATGAAGTCTTTATTGATGCAGAGCGAGCTAGGAGAAAGAAGAGGGAAGTGGATGGCCATCTTGCAAGAATTTTATCTAGAGATACACGCTATGAAACTAGTCATGGGTACAGGCTTGTCTCATTCCATGGCGAACGCTGGCAACAACATCATCTGTCAACAGTATATGACCCAGTCTTTCTCTAACAACCCTTGGTATGCTGATACCATTTGCTTTATGCTCAATAACCGGTGTCTAGAGGGGATGAATTCAACTCAAAGGAGAGCCCTGAGAATGAAGAGTTCTCATTACATGCTCAAAGGAGGGTTGCTATACAGAAATAATTTTGAAGGAGTGTACTTACAATGCCTTGATCACTAGGAGGCTAAGCATGTGATCTCTGAGTTTCACAGGAAACATGGCATGGGTCATGGTTCTGTAGATTCATTGGCATACTAGATCCTCAGGTCTGGTTACTATTGGCCATGTGTGTTCAAAGATTCCCATCAGCATGTGAGAACATGTCACGTATGTCAGATTTTTGCATCAAGAGAACACCATGCAACCATGCCATTGCAGCCCATTTATAAGGTAAGGCCTTTTTCCCAATGGGCACTAGAATTCATCAGGGTAATTAACCCAAACTCCTCTGTAGGAAACAAGTTTATTTTGACTACTATTGACTACTACACAAGGTGGATAGAAGCTATACCCTGCAAGAACAACACAACAGAGGTAGCGATCAAGTTCCTCGCCAAGTGCATCACTACAAGGTTTGGGGTACCCTTCACGTTGGTATGTGACAATGGCTCTACTTTTTTTTCTTCTGAATTCATTTCATGGGCATATGATCATAAAATTATTTTAAAATACTCTTCAAATTATTACCTACAAGGCAATGGAGTTGCCGAATCAACAAATAAGAATCTTCTAGGGGTAATAAAAAGACTATTAGAACACAACCCCAGGGACTAGCATACTCAGCTGAGATTTGCATTATGGTCAAATAGGACTAGGATTAAGGCTGCTCTAAAGACTTCAACATTCAAGCTGGTATATGGCCAAGATCCTGTCTTCCCTATCCATTTGTAGATACCTATCCTTGAGTTCATGCAGAAATTCTACTCTAATGATAATAGGATAGAAGTTAGATTAATTGCTTTGTTAAAATTAGAAGAGCAGAGAGATGTCACTTTACAACAATTATTTAGGCACCAGGCTATTGTCAAATGCTAGTTTGACAAGAGAGCCAAAATTAAAGCTTTTAGGATATCTGACCTTGTATTGTTATGGGATAAAGCTAGTGAAAAGAAGGGCAGTTACCAGAAATTTGAAAAAATCTGGCTAGGTCCTTATCAAATTGCTAAGATCCTAGGGGAAAATGCTTTCAAACTAAGTAGCTTAACTGAAGAACCTATTCCTTTGCCTGTCAATGGGCAGTTTCTCAAGCACTATTTTGAGTCATAAATCTTGTTAATTTATGTTCTGTTTGTAAATAATCTAGTGCTCTTTGTGTAAGTAATTTGTTGCCTGTTTGTTTGTCTTTCCTTTTTGTCTTTTTGTTTCCCTTGTTCTGTGGTTTATGTTTTGTTTTGTTCTTTGGGGTTGATTTGTCCTTTCCATCTGAAACTGTGGGTTGTTATCTAAAGTATACTATGGTCACGAGGAGAAAAATGGTTTAGGTATTTTCAGGCTTTCTAATTGGAAGATTTTGTCCTAAACTCTTTATTTCATGTCCATTGTCAATAAAGGTTGTGGAAGGTCTTGAAAACAAGGTACAAAGAAAATAACTTTCATTGGCTCCTCTGAATCTGCCACAAATCATTAAGACCATCTCCTTTGTATCGGTATATTTGTCCTAGGGTGATAGTGTTGTAAGATTTGAGTGAAAATTTTGATCTCCCAATTGGTGTTATGAGGTCCATGGTAGTTTTCAACCTAGATCAGATGTTAAACATCTGACATATTGAAAAAGAACTAAATGAAATATCTGAAACTCTATGAGAAACAAAACAAAAAAGAGAAAGGAAAAGAATTATCTAAAGAGAAAAGAAGACTCAATATGAATGGGTGATTCTAGTATCTCTACTGGGGCTATGGACACCTGACTGGAAGTAGAGAAATGTTGTGAGAAAACTAGAGGTATCTTCGTCAGGGCTATGGATGCCTGACTGGTAGTGGAGCAATGCCCACGATATCATTGCACAACAGCTAAAGGGGATCAACTCATGTAGCTTAAATCTTACACATTATTGTCCAAAAGATGAGGAAAACATTATGAAAGGATGATGCAAAATCAAGCACACACATAGATTCAGGGGTAGCTAGTGTTAGTTTACATTTGAGATTCTAGCTCAACCTTGCTTGTTATAACTGACCCAAGTGAAGTTGTGATATTCATGAACCATGAGTTCTGGGTAGTTGAATCCTTCAGGTTCTTGAAAATGGTTAAACCATTTTCCCAACTGAGTCACCATTTGTTATGCCTTGCATAACCACCCCATTTTGATTAGCAACAAAATGGGCCCCCCTTCTCTTTTTGGCTTTGTTACCTTTGGTCTTTGCTTTTCTTTTTTTGGGGTTCTTCTGCTTCTCCATGTTTTATCTTTTATTTTGTCTGATCTGATTCTAGTCCTATCTTAGCCTAAGCTGGTCCCCTTCTTGCTAATTATTTAATGAAATAATCACAAGCAATAATGGATGTCATTATGACATATTGATATATTGTGTTTATTTTTCCCTAAGTGTTAATACAGACCTTTGTTTTGCAGGATCAAATCACACACATGATGATATTTTCCAAGGGAGCTTAGTTGAATTGCATTACTCAGTCTAGTTGGTCACAATTCTCCTCTAAGAAGAAAGTTAGAAAGACCTTGTAGATCTCTTTCCGACTACCAGTGCATTCTATCGATATGCATCTGTGTTGCCTATCGGCAAGACCCTAGAGATGTCACAGTGAGTGGAATTCATATGCAGGCATCTATCAGCAAGAGATTTTTGTTGTTTCAGCGACTGAGGAATTCCAATCGGCGAGAGAATTCATCACCAGAATAAGGTCATGGCGAGCTTCCAATGTCTCACCTACCGGCTCATGAATGAACACTTCGGCCAAACAAGCAGTATTTGGCATGTGGTCTTGGTGAAATCTTTTGGTCTTGCCGATTGATGGTGAAAAATTGTACCCGGTGAGAAATATTTCCATCCATATAAGGTCTCGGCGAGAGCTTCAAGTCTCTCTGACTAGCGTCAGAAAAAAGAATATCGGTGGGATATTTTGACTTTAGGTTGAAGTCTTGTTGAAAGCTTCAAGTCTCATCGACCAATAATAAGGATGTTCATCTCAGTGAGAGACTTTTCTTCGGAGAGAAGTCACTATGAAAGGTCACACCGACACATCGCAAGGGGATTCTATTGGTGGTCTTCAATGAGAGAATCAATATGTCTCCGTGACTAGAAGGGTAGACCTAGGGAGATTTTCAGTAAGACACAAGGTGACCGATATAATGTCTCCCCGAATCTAATAAGTCACAGCAACCCACTTGAAACTCAAATTGAATCTTAGTGAGACATAAGGTGATCTGTGGGAAGTCTCCCCAATGAGAGAGTGTTACACCGACACACTGGGAATGAAAAGAATACATTTCAGTGTGACTAAAGGGAGGTCTTGGCAACAACAAGATCAGCGAAAGGGTTGTCATTTTGGCATAATGTCTGGCCAATTAGCAGATGTCTCACCGAAAAGGTAGGAGGAGCCCAGAGAAAGTAAGCACTTAGTGAAAGGAAGCCTCGGTCGGTGTAAAGTCTCATTGACCGGAGGAAGTCTCAATGACACGAAGGAGGCTCATTGAGAGAAAGGTGGCTTTGGTAAGATGTTTCACCAACGAGGTGAACTCTTGCCGAAGTAAAGCAGTATCGGCAAAATAGAGTTGCTTCGGCTAGAAGTCTCACAGATAGAGATGTCTCGGCAAAGGGAACTGGTCTCAGTGATACAGAAGGAACTCAGTGAGAAAAGAGGATATCACTAAAAGGTCTCCCCGATGATAGGAAGTCTCACCGACATGAAGGAGCCCGCCAAAGAGTAAGCAGCATCGGTATAGCAATTTGAGCTCACTAAGAAGTCTCGGCGACTCGGGAAGGTCTTGGCGACAAAATCAAGTGAGCTCGGGGGAATAAAAGGAATTTGAGGAGACTCTAAGAAAATGGAACATTTTCAGTAAGATGTCTTATCGACTTGATGGTGTCTCAGTGACAGGAGATGCTACAAGAGGAACTCGCCATAGCCTCTGGCAAATGTTGAGACATCTTGCCGATTGGTTTTGTGGGCTCGATATGACTTCTTTAGCCCACCGAAGCATCTTTCTGACTGTCTAAAGTCATGCCAATGGTTGATAAAAGTGATAATCGCATCAAGGAGACACGATGAGTGTCTCACCGACATGCAATTTAATACAAACCACTTTTGACTGCCAAGGAATCCTGTGTGGCCTTTATTCCTCTAATCAGAAGAAGATGACCTATTGACCGATTGGCCATCCCTGTGTAAGAAGACCAACATAGTGCAAGTGAGATGGATCCATTCTGAGATCAAGGAGGTGATGAATCTGCTTGGGTGTAATGTTCAAATCTACAAGGAGGCCCGGTGATGTTCTAGAAGACGGTCAACCTGCAACAGAAGTCTAGAGCATGAAGGAAGCCAAAGGAAGGAAGAATTTGTGACTCATAGGGATAGCTGTAGTAACCACTAGTAGAGGCAGATTGGTATTAATGGTATATTCTAGAGCATTCAAGGTGACCCCGGTGGAGTTCAAAGATCGACACAGAGACAAAAGAGTAAATGTTGCAGTTATGAAATATCTAAAGGACTCTCTTGAGGTCAAGCCGTCATCAACATAGACAACAAGGCTTCCCATTGAATGCAATGTTTACTCTCTTTAGAAAGATCTGAAAGCTGACTCTCCTAGAAGTAGATATTTTGTAAAACCCTAATATAGGGGGACAATGCTTTTTTTGGTACACTCTGTATATATATGGCATTCTTGCCTCTTTGTAAAGGGTTGGAACTTGTAGTTAAGAAAATAGGAACAAAGTTAGATACATAGAAGTTAGCAGAAATACAGGAGACAGAACTGCATCCTAATTCTTTGTAATAGGATCCTCTTTTGTCTTCTTAGTTGGTAGTAAGATTATGTAGGAACCAATAATGTATTTTCCAAGTTCTCTTAGTGTAAATGGAAACAATTTGGAGCCACAGATTCTTTGTACACTGGTGATTGTGCCAGCTTTGTAAATATTGCTTATCTGTTTCACTAACAGTAGAAGAAATCAGAGTTTAATCTACTTCATGCTATGTTCCTGAATGATATTTGTCTTAAGTTGATCATTTGATTTGTGAAGTCTTCAAGGAGTGAAATTTTATCTTGTGCTTTATTTAAATAGTAAATTAAAATCTGATTATTTGAATTAGCACTGTGAATGAAAGAGGTTGTGTGTCAATCAAAAGTTTACTTTGTTCTACAGTTTTAGTTTACAAATCCTTGAAGCTAACAAATCTGGTTAAAGTTGGATAAATTATTGTTCTTTCTTGTCCCAAAACTCTGATCTATCTTTTGTTATTTCTTTTAAAACCCCAATTAAATTAGGTTTTATTTCGTGTTTGATCTTAGAACAATCCAGAAGCTCAACACCAGCATCAAATATTATTGTTACATTGGCCACTGAGGGACATCAGCATAGTTGAGAACCAACTACAAAGAACTTGGGAGCTAAGACATCCATGTGTTGTCTTCCTCTTTCAGGAGAAACAAAATAGCAATATTTTGTTTGCATGTTGCTTTTCCAAAACACACGTCAACAATTAGCAGAAGTTGTTTGGTCCTATAGGACAACTGGGAAAACAACTACAGGCTTCACCCCATTTGAGTTGCTATATGGAAAGACAACTATGATGCCAGTTGAATTTGAATATAAGACTCTGTAGACTGCAGTAGATTTGGGGATGGATATTTCTCAAGCACAAAGAGAAAGAATCATGCATCTAAACACTTTGGATGAGATAAGAAGAGAAAACCTACAACATATAGAAGTAGTGTAGAATCAGAGAATCAGGTGGCATGACAAATTTATCAAGAACAAGAAATTCCAACTAGGAGATTGGTCCCTGCTTTATGACTCAAGATACTAGGACAATGTAGGAAAATTGCGAACAAGGTGGCTAGGACCATATGAAGTTACTGAGGTATTTCCTAATGGAGTTATTCAACTTACTACCATTGACCTTGTCAAGTTCAAATTACTTGTCAATGGTCATCACCTCAGATTATATCACAATCCAGCTTCGAAATAAGAGTTCCTGCAACAATTCACCTAGCATTCAACATCCGAGCTTCCTGTAGCTGAAGGAAATGGACCTAGTGTCCCTCCTTCTGGCTAATTAAGGTGTACATACTTCTTATAATAAATACTTTCGCTTATGTGGAAATCCATTTCTTCACCCATTTTCCCATCCACCCATCCATCACCACCTTTCTCTCTCTTCCACCACTTCATTTTCATTAATTGCTCAATTTATTCCTTAAAAGGTGAGCAATACTTTCTCCACAATCTTTGTAGCCAATCTTCCACACATTCAGGAATGTGTGCATTAATTTCTATCTTTAATCATCTTTTAAGTGCATTCATTTAATCACTGTACATTAGTATAGATGTTTACATAAAATGGCATCATTCCTTGTCAAATCACCACTCCCATCTCACATGTGTGGACACATGTCCAAATTTAGGTTGGGAGGGGGGGAAAGAAAAATATGTAAATATATTTCCAATGTGTCAATTTATGCTAGGCTACGTCAAAAAATTTAAAATGAGCTAATTTGAAATCTGAGCGAGAGGACGGCTTGCATGTGTGAAGTGACATCAATTGCAACCACGATTTCTTCCCATCATAATTCTCCTTTATCACTCCTTTTCTTTCCATTATTGACCCTATCATAATCTTGAGTTGCAAGCATAAAGGTGAAACAAAGAAAATAAAATTCAGTCAATATTAGCACTGGAGATTCAAAAGGTACTATAGGAAAGAGTTTGATTTTCAGACGGGAATTGCAGGAAAGAAGTTGTAGAGCATTTGTTTGATTGTAGACAATGGGAGCTGGGTTAATTCAAAATGAACCCATGGTTCATGATGTTTTATTGTAGGATGCACAATGCCTAGCTGAATTTAGAAATTGTGGATGGTCAGATTACTTCCTGAAGCTAGATGGCTTTGATGAAAGCATTGCCCTTGAATTCACCCAAACATTTTCTAAAGGGAAAGACACAGTAAAAGGGTTGGAAGTTGTAGCAACTAAGGAAAGAATTACATAAGTCACAAGGTTACTGGTTGATGGCAAAAAGTACCCTACCTCTAGAGACGCCAGATCAACCAAGGCCGAATTTACAAAGCTGAACGACCCCCCATTGAGCATTGATAAACAGGGTACAAAGAGAATGTCTCTACTAGATCCATGGAAGAAGATAGTCGCTTATGTTATCAAATACATCACCTATGAGGGTCACCAGTTAAATTTTCATTCCGTGCACTTCAATCTTTTGAATCACATGAGGCACAGAAGGAGGATGAATGTGTCTAACGTGTTATACAATCTTCTCTCAATCATGGAAGTCGAGACCCAAAAAGGTAGGGATAATTCTATTTACCACCATTGTCTGATTAAATTGCTAGTTGAAAAGTCTCTACATGATGTATTCAGAATGACCTGGAAAGAATTTATAAATGTTGATCAAATTAGACCTGAGCACTTACAACCTAGGGATTTACCTCAACCCCATAGGTCTAGCAGGATATTGAGCATGGTTGAAGCCCCTCTTGGCGCTTCAACCTCTAGTGTTGGCTCTAGTGTGAATCCTCCTGTAGAAAAAGAAACCATAGAAATTAGTTCTTCTAGAACAAAGCACTCAGAAAAAGAAAGTTCATCAGATTCTTATGATGACATTCCACTTGAAACCTTGATAAAAACTAGGGCACAACAGAGAGAAGCAGAAATGATAAAAGGGAAAGCTAAAACACAGCCTATAGAAAGAAAGGTGTCAAGTTCTAAAAAGAGGAAGGTTGACATTGTTCATTCTGTAGCCAAAGGAAAACATGAGAGACCTCCCAGGAAATCAAGACCAACTGGGCTTGTGATTGGTACACCTCCATAGGAAAGCCCTAAGCCTAGTGAGACATCACATGAGGAACCTAAAGCTACAATGGGGCAAGAGAACATTGAAGAAGAAGACATATTTAGGAAAGCAACAAATATAACACTAGCTGATCTTGCTAACATTGCAAAAGAGTTTGAGGAAAATCAAGATTTCCTGAAGCATGAGCAAGAAGTCCTACAACAAGAAGTCTTGCAGCAAAAGCTAGAACTAGAGCAAGAGTTCCTATAGCCACAACAAAAATAAGAATGAGGGGCCTCTGTAGCAACAAGCAGAAGAAGAAATAGTGCCCCTGTAGCTAGAGATAACTGGACAGCCTGAGTCCATGCAGATAGTGCCATATGAGGATCCACCATTGACAAAATATTCGTAGGAATTCATAATCCTCCTAATTTTATAGTACATGCAACAATTTTGAATTTATGGAAAGAAATACAAAGAAGGGAGGAAGAATGCAAAAAGGAAAAATGGAAATTGAAAAAGGAAATTCAAAAGAAGGATGAGGAGATTGAAGATAAAGATGCAAAAATTGCCACCCTAAAGTAGAGGGTGGATGATATGGCAGCTTTGATACCATAGATTTTGGAATATAGGACCCCTCCAAGGGTGTATTCTTTGCTCCTGAAAGAGAAATATCTCTCTTTGAAGTTGTCAAGGTTTGTCTCAGGTTTGAATCCTTCTATTGACACCCCTGTTGAATTTTTCAATGCTTATAGGATTGCCTCCCTTGAAATGAAGAAGTTGCTATGTGAATTTTATTTACATAATTATGTTGTAACTGAAGACCATGATTGGAATTTGTTGCTATATGTTGGGGATATCCAATGGAGGGCATTTATGTCTTGGGTACAAAATGAGATTAGTTGGGGACAACAACATGGATCTTATAAGCAATTGGAGTCTGATATCACTCTGTCTGTTAGAGCTGAATCAAGCAACTCAAGGGATATTTATAGAGAATAGCACAAAATGCTTCTCAGACCTAGTTATGGCAATAGGATTATGCCTTGGATTGAGGAAATTTATGGTGAGTATGGGGTAAAGATAGCAGCAAAGGAAGAAACTATAAGAAGATGTCTATCACAGAGATGGAATAATCTAATTGATGAGCTAAAACATGTTGAGCCTCATTCCATCTACAATTATGTTGCAGAACTAAAAGGGATTGATAGGTATATTCAAATTGGGAGAACACGGGAGTGATCTTGGCTTCCCCTAACTTTCCAACCACCCATGCTCATGTGGCCAATGCCAAACTTCATATTCTACCAATATGACATTGCTACAGAAAAGCAGAGATGGAACATATTTGACAAATTAAGAGGATTCTATTGGGATCCTAATTCATGCATTACAGCCACTAATGTTGGACAACTATCAATTGCAAATTTTAGAGCTTTGACCAAGCAGAAGAACAACCCTTCCCTTGCTGGAGAACAAAACAAACATTAGGTTGGGGGGAGTGACGAGCCTAGCTTTTGGTCCAATTTTGGGTAGAATATATAGTTTATTTGCTGCTAGATGTCATGGACTTTAATGTTAAATGTTGGTATTTTCATACTGTTTCCCTCAAACCATTGACATTGGACTTAATACTATCTTTGCAAGTTTTAATGACATTTGGCATATTATGTGGATTATCTATATTGATTTTGCATGTGGTTAATGAATATTCCTTAGGGTGGTTATAGATTTGCAATTATTATGCATAATAACTTTACCATATAGATTTAATATGCTAAGTTGAGGAAGACACCGCTAGATGGGCATGCACCATAACATCCAGCAAAGGAATCACTGCAATTCAAAGGAGGCTGACGACATAAGATTCTCCATGCAACTAAATGTAACTACCTTGTAGTGGGCTTTAATGATTGAGCATGCACAAGATTTACTGCTGAATTGAATCTACATTTGGACCTACATGTCTAACTAGATTCCATGCATGTGTAACTGCCATCACTCCATTTTCTCTATTTTCCCTAAATGGTGTCATCCCAGTCATGGAGTTGACTACCCTTTTTATTTGTTTGTATAAGTAATGATCTGATGCTCCTTCTTCAAAGAGGTTGCACGATTTTATATTGTACTTGCACTCTCCAGTGTTTAGTAATATAGATACATTACTCTTTTGTACTCATGATTTACAGTGAATAAAATAAAGTTATGAGTTCGAGCATCTAACTTCTCATTAGTTTTAGAGGAAACTTATCCAAGGGGGGGCACTTGGTGAGTAATATGTCTTCTTAGTTTAGCATTAGTTTAGTATTACTTGTTGTTTGGTACTTAGTTAGAAGTATGGCATCGACTGTTCCTGCAACCACTAGAATTTTATTATGTGACTATTACTGTAGCCAAAGTAGATAGAGCAGTGTCCTGTTTGTTGCTAAAAAATTTATTCTTGTTATGCATTTCAGCTTAGCATAGTCGTTGATTGATGTTCAAAATTTATTTCATTCCTTTTCAAGCAATTTACTTTCAGTATTGTGTGTTCCTTAGTTGTAGAATGAAATGGCTACTTTGAGTTCCTAGTGCACATACTATACTGACCCATTTCAAGTTCACGTCCCTTGGTTGACAAGTTAAATGCACCTTCATGATGATTGAAATAACTATTCAGGTTAGATGTCCAATCTCTGAATCATGGCTATAAAGGCTTAGTTAATAAAATCATTGTAGGAGGCCAATAGATTAATCATCACAACAAAGCCCAAGGGCATGATAATCACCCCTTGGACCTAAGTGGCAATAACTTTTGTTACCATCCAACATGGGGTGGTCTACTTACATTATGTAACTTAGGGAATTTTCATCACAATTAAGCCCAAGAGCATGGAAATCACCCCTTGGCCCTATTGGAATTAAGGAACACTAAGAGGGGGGTGAATTAGTGTTTTGCAATTTTTAACTTGATTAATCTGATCTTTAAAGAACTTATAACATTCAACCAAAAGAAAGATGCATGAACATAAAACAAGCAACCACAACACCATAACACAAGGATTTTTTATGTGGAAACCCTATTAGGGGAAAAAATACGGTAGAGGTCAATCCACAATATGACCTAAGTATACTCAAAAGTGTTTATAAAAGGGGAATGCACATGCATTCAGGCACACTGCCTCGAGCTCACTTTTCAAATACAAAATGAAGACTCACTGCCTTACAAAAAGATTTGTATTACATCTAGAAGATTTGAACTGACAAAATAGCATCTACTAATGCCTGATTATAGTTTCAGTTAATCACATTAATTTATTTCATGACCTGTTGTCTGATTTTGCTTTGTCTACTTTTATTCGCATCACAAATCCTTTTATGCACAAGTGAAACTATGCATAATCGCACTACAATATTTTTAAATTTCACATCACACATCAACACACTTCGTACACACTCACCAAAATGATATAAATGATCGCTTATATATATTTGCAACTAAGGATTTAATCAAAAACATGTCAACTTCAATAAAACACAAAATATTTACAAACCATCAGTTCAATTCACAAATAATTTTCAATGTGCACCAACCAAAGTTAGCCACAACATAGTGAGGAGCCAAATCAACATGCTTGAACACAAAACACTTCAAACAATTACTTCTTGAAGATCCACAACATGCTATATTCACTTAGTCGGCCTTTTGCATTGATAAACAAAAAATTAATCGACTAGATCTTCTAACTTGCACAACAATCGTTACGAGGATCTATGATTCAAGGGAAACATAGACCATACATCTAAAAACCTTCCCTAAGATCCACAACTCAAAATGATAACAAAAAATTGCATATGAACCGATGAACAAAATTATGTTAGATGCTCTATGCTAGCTTGATAGTTAATTGCTTATCTTCAATCTGACTTCCAGTATGAGTAAATGTTGACGCGTGAATTGAATCACTAACTAAGGTTTCCATCAATTACAACACCAAATGACATGTGTAGTGTCTCTTTCCAAAAGTCTCCCCCTTTGGCATTGATGGCAACACTTAGTGAAAAATGACTAAGTGTCGAATCAGTACCAACATGAATACTCTGCCAACCTTCAAAATTTCAAAACACAACTCCCCCTAAGATGATTAAAGAATTTTTCACTGTCCCACTCTCCCCCTTTGACATCAATGGAAAAGGTAGGAATCCACATACCAAAAATCAAACAAAATTACTATGAACAAACTGTATATGTACAAAATTTCTTCTACAACTTAAATAAACTTGAATATATCTGCAAAATTATTCTTCAACAAGCTCAAACTAGTCTCCCAACTCTTTTTGAGACTCTACAAGATAGTCATGTTACCATAAAACAAGATTGTATCTTTGCTAACTCAAGATTCACTAGATCACTGACCGCCATAGCATCTTGTGCTTCCTTCAATGCAATAAGCATTGTCTCCAACTTAGGACCAGTCAATCCCTAAGCTCACAAACCCTTTCAACAATTTTTCCTTCTTCATGCTTCAGAATTTTAATCTTGTCAAGTAGAGATATGACTCGACCTTCTTGCTTTCCAACAAAAACAGTTAGAGGATCAAATGCTTGAGAGATATCTGCTAATTATTTCTCACATTCCTTCAGTTTCTTTTTAGTCTCTTCAATGAATTTAGACAATGATAAGCATGAATTATAAATGTTTCCACCTTTAGAAAAAGCACCATGAATGTTCTTTACACAAGTAGCTAACAAAGATTTATCATTAGCAATCATTCCCTTCGACCTATTGAACTTGTTAGCATAAAACTCCTTCTGAACCTTATCCATAGCTGACTTCTCAAGTGACTCAAAGTGAGTACTTACAGAATTGACAAGTTTCTACAACTAACCAGATGGATAATCAGATGAGTCCTTGACATATGAAGGCATAATCTTCTCTATAATACCATATGCAAGATTTAATAGCTCACTATCTTCAATATGAGATTTCAGAATCTCTTCCCTTGCCTTAGCTTGAGCGAATGATGCAACTTTTAGTTTATCAATGGGAGATAAAGTAACCAAATTGATAGGACCTTTAATCAATTCAGAATTAAACTCTTCTTGTTGCTCTTCCAAAAACTCCTTCACTTCCTTAGTAGTGTCTCTTGCTTCCACATGAACTTCTTTTCCTCAACCTTCTTTTCTTCAGTCACTAATTCTTCCTAGGCTTTAGGAATCTCAACTTCATCAACTGACAAAACTTTAGGAGCTTTAGTCTCCATACAAATTTCAGCATCATGTATATCTAGAGGATTCAGAGTATCCTCAAATGTATCTTTTTCATTTACTGGACCAGATGGAGCATCTTCAACATGCACTTCTTCAGATACAACATTGTATCTGTTCTTCAACAAAATTTCCTTAAGGATTTTCTCAGTATCCTTTGCAACTTCTTCAATCTGCCCAATCATTTGCTTATTCACCCATGTTTTTCTCTTAAAATCCCTTTTAGCTTCATTGAGAATATTTTGCATCTCTTCTATAGACATCACCGGACACAAATCAACAAGTATTTGTTCTCTCGTTTACTCTTCTTCAGTTCTTGCATTAACTCTCCTCATTTCTAAAACCTCATATAGACCTTTGGTTAACTCAGAAATTATTTCAACAAGATTCATATTGAAATTATTCAAATACTTTACTGTGCCTTACTCAAGAATTCTTTGACCAGCATTATCAAAGGTGTGATACCATTCACATAGAGTTCTAAGATTAAACCATCCTTAACCAAGGCTTTTTTCACTTCTTCTACAGACATACCTGATTTGTCAATTTTCATCTTTTTCCTTGCTTTCTCTTCATCAGACGGCTTATCCTTAGTGAATTTTGTTTCCTTAGATCCCTTATGCTTTATTTCTTTTACCTCCTTATCAGATTCAATTTCTTCATCTTCAAAAACAACAACATAGATTCTTGTGCTTTTGTCCTTCTTCATCTTTCCTTCTCTACCAAATGTTTTGACTTGGGCTTTCATAGGACTTGACTTCTTTACAGGACTAGATGAGAGAGTAGAGCTCCTTATGGATCTAGATCTGGAAGAGGATGCTTCTGAACTAGAAGACTTGGCTCTAGATGGTTTTCCTTCTTCAACTTGTTCTCTTTTCCTTCTAGCTTCTCTCATAACTTTAGCTGATATACCCATGCTTTCTGCAAAAGCTTCAACTTCCTTTCTCACTCTCTAGATTATCATAGGCTTATTTAATTGATCATGCATTTTCATATCCTTTTCCTCAAAGGTACCAAACCTCTCTTCTGTCAGATCTTGAGGTTTACTTAGCAAGTGTTAAGTATATAGCTCAAAAATGTATTCCTCAACCTCATAACCCATAGGCATTATCCACATTGTTCTAGGACCAACAACTTCATCAAACATTGATCAATATCAACTATGAAGCAAATTGTGTTCGTGTACTTCTCCACTACAAGAGAAGGAATCCTTTCCTTGGCTTGCATCTCATTCTTAAAGCTCTTGAAATAACCCCAAATAGTAGTTTTCCTCGCTTTACTATCACCAATTCCATACAAGATATATCTAATCTAACAACTACAAGTTTATCACCTTACCAATGAACTTTTCCAACTCCCGAAACTTCATTCATGAAATAAAATAATAGACGCAACAACAAATTACCATACTTGAATGAATTCTTCTTCTCTTTCTTGATTTTTCCAAGATTCTCCATTAACTGGCTCCAAAGTAACTCACACAGGTCATAATTTGTATTTTCCTTGACCATCTGATATGCTGCATAGATTGTTGTACTAGATACAAAATTGTCCCTACTAGAGTGATAGATCTTATACCTAATGACCATAGAAGAAAATCTAACATCCACTTCAATAATATCATCAATTGTCATAGCTCTCTTGTCAAATAGTGAACTAGTTGCATATGTAACTTTTTGATTCTTCATAGCTTTCAATTTGGGCAACCCACCTGATGAATTTAAACTAGTAACAATCCTTATGGCTTCCTTAATAATCTTGAAAGGTTAACTTAACCACATAATTTTGGCATGCACTCGACTTAATATATACCAAACCCACTTGTTTTCTTCAAACACGGGAAACTTCACAATCTGCGTGGATTTCTTCTCCTCCAATGTCTTAAATTCAAGTTTCACACATAAATATTCTCCTACAATGTGATTGGTGTACAAATTCAACAACTAGGAGCTTCCTGATTCTCCAACATTTGCATGAATGTATGCCCTAATATCTTCGATATGCAAAATGCCATACAAAACAAAAGAAAATGCACCTAAAGGTTTTGTTTTGATGGATTTGAAAGGGTTCCATTTAAATTTCAAACAAGGCCTATCCTTAATATCAACAACCAATGGAGCAGCCATTTCTAGAATTTTCAAATTCACAAGTTTTTGGATAAATACCTTTTGCTAGATTAGAGTTTGATTGCCTAATCACCTTTAGGTTTGAATCTTTGCCCAAGTTCACCAAAGTTTGCTTTAGAGCTCTCCAAACTTCTTCTTCTCAAAATGCAAAGTGACAAATGAGGGATAAAAAATGACTTTTTATCATTTGTGCACCTAAATTTTTCATCGCAATAAATGCTTTGGTCCTAGGTCTTCTGGATACCCTATTTTCATAAACTATGAAAGAAAATTCTTCCGCGAACCTTCAAGTTTGCATAAATTCTCTCCACATGACATTCCAAAACATTTGCACATCACTAATGCAATCATTGCAGTCTACTACATTCTGGTACTAACTATCCACAAGGGGTTTAAAATATTTTCTTGAGAACTCCCCTAGGCTAGAGGCCTTAAACTAATTCCCAAAGGAATTACTAGATCTAGATTCTGGTTTGGAATCATTTCCTACTTTAGAGGGACTCTTCTTCACCCATATCTTGTTCATTTACTTCCTGATCTCACTTGTAGTAACTTTTCTTTTTCCCTTGATTTATCAAACCCTTTCCGCTTGTATAAAATATAGTAATGTGACCAAATTTGTTACAATTATAGCACACAACATTTTTTGTCCAAACCAATTGTTCCATTGATTTTTTCTTGATTTGCACTGGTTAGCAATATAGCCAAATCTATTGCATGTATCACATCTAACATCTCTATTGAAAAAGTTGTTTAACATACTTCTACATTCATTTGACTTATGACCATACTTATTGCAATTAAAGCACTAACCTGAGAATGATGGACCACTTGGATTCATTCTACTTCTACATTGAACAACCATATGACCAAATTTATTGCAAACAAAATAGTAACCATTGTACCTTTGAGCATTAGGTTGTCTTACCGGATACCTTCCAGCTTTGTTCATTTGATATCCTTGCTTAGATCTTTGTCTAGATCTAGAACTTTCTCCTTTCTCATATCCAAGACCTTGCTTGTCACCTTTTGTCCTTTGACTATTAATTAGTTCATCAATCTTGGCTGAGCTAATCTTGAACTTCTTCTTGAATTCATTTGCAGTAGCAAGTTCATCTCTGAGATCAACAATCTTCTTTTCAAGCTCTTTTTCATTATTTCTGGATTGTTCCAATTTAAGCTCCAACTAATTGAATCCATCAGTATTTGGCTGCATTCTTTAGATTTTTCTTTTTGGACTGAGTAAGCTTCTCTTCATTCTTCTTTATGATCTCCTTCTCCTCATCATCTCATGCTTTAGGACAACATTTTCTTTGGAAAACTTTTCACATTCTTTTGTCTTTTCCTTCATGGCTCAACTCATTTGTTCATCTTCAATTCTTCTACTCTCTTTTTGCTTGATCTGATCACAGAGTTCCCTTCTCTTCTCCCTTGACTCATTGATTTTATCTTTCAATGATTGAATAAATTTCTCAGCATTCATGAGGCTTGCTTGTAATTCCCAGACTTCAGATTTGGATTGATCAAGATCATCTAGGGCCACCAAAAGTTGTTGTTGAAGACTGCTTGAATCCATTGAATCACTTTCCTGGATCTTCCCCAAGCTTTTAAACTTCTTTCAAGGAACTAGGCTTTGATACCAATTGTTGGTATCAAGGAACACTGAGAGGGGGGTGAATCAGTGTTCTGCAATTTTTAACCTTATTAATCTAATCTTTAAAGCACTTATAACATTCAACCAAAAGAAAGATGCATAACATAAAATAAGCAACCACAACACCATAACACAAGGATTTTTTACGTGGAAACCCTGTTAGGGGAAAAACCACGGTGGAGGTCAATCCACAATATGATATGAGTATACTCAAAAGTGTTTACAAAAGGGGAATGTACATGCATTCAGGAACACTGCCTAGAGCTCACTACTCAAATACAAAATGAAGACTCACTGCCTTACAAAAAGATTTAAATTACATCTAGAATATTTGAACTGACAAAATAACATCTGCTAATGCCTGATTATAGTTTCAGTTAAGCACATTAATTGCTTTCTTGACCTTCTGTCTGATTTTGTTTTTTTGCTTTGTCTGCTTTAATTCACATCACAAATCCATTTATGCACAAGTGAAACAGTGCATAATCACACTACAATCTCTCTAACTTTCACATCACACATCAACAAACTTTGTACATAGTCTCCAAAATTATGAAATGATCGCTTATATATATCTACAACTAAGGATTTAATCAACCACATGTTGGCTTCAATAAAACATAAAATATTTACAAACCGTCGGCTCAATCCACAAATAATTTTCAATGTGCACCAACCAAAGTAAACCAAAACACAGTGAGGACCCAAATCAACATGCTCAAACACAAAACATTTCAAACAATTACTTCTCAAAGATCCACAACATGCTACATTCACTTAGTCATCCTTTAGCATTGATAAACAGAAAATTAATCAACCAGATCTTCTAACTTTCATAACAATTGATATGAGGCTCTATGATTCAAGGAAAATATAGATCATACATATAACAACCTTCCCTGAGATCCACAAATCAAAATGATAACAAAATATTGTTTATGAATTGATGAACACAATTATGTCGGATGCTTGGTTCTAGCTTGACAGTTAATCGCTTATCTTCAATCTAACTTTTGGTATGATAAAATGTTGACGTGCAGATCGAATCATTGACTAAGGTTTCCATCAATGACAACACCAAATGACATGTGCAGTGTCTCTTGCCAGCAGGCCCCAAGGGGCATGAGCTTCCATTACCATCCAACATGAGGTGGTCTACTTATATTTTGGAATCAGTGAGTTGTCTCCCTTGATAATTTTCCCTCAAAAATCCATGCTTAGTTGCTTATAGGAAATTAATAGATTAAATCACTCATAATAAGAGCCTTAAATCTTTTAACAATTTCCATTAGTGACTAGATTAAAAATACATAAGAGATTATATATATAAACATTACACTCCATAGTAATGCATACCAATCCCCTATTTTATTCAATGGTTGTTGCCTTCCTAAATTTTGATCATGGTTATTTATTTTTTGATCTCTTCTTGATGCCCCATCTCCAATTGATTCAATCTCCTTTATATATCCTTTATGGAGGGGGAGTTAATAGTCACATCTTTTCCTTAATACCCTTACCTTGGTAAGTGATACATCTCTTCATACCCAAGTGTTGCCCCCTTAGACTCATTTAATTATTAATTATTTGTTTATTGGGGAATCGTTACATTCCTAATCTCCCTTTATTAATTCCCATTAAATATTTCTTTGCTCAGGCTGCAATTAATATTGTCCTAGGTCAACAATGAGTATTTAAGATAGCCTGTGATATATATGGTGGGGACATGACATAATCCTAGTAGGTGTGTTTTAATTTTTGTCTTCTAGTGGTTGCCTTTTAACTTTTGTCTTCTAACACTCAATACAAGGGACTACAATTGCCTCTTGCCTTTGTTATTATTGTTGACTAGGATTTGTCTTCTTAAGACCCTCTTACAAATTTCCAACTTATCAACACTTTTATTCCTTCTTTATATGCCACTAATAAATGATGCACACTCCTTAATGCATATTACTTTCACATCACATTCTTATTTGGTGTGACTGAAAGATTACAATGTATGGTGCAAATAGACTTTGAATAGATAATACATTTACTATGCTAGTTACAATCAGGGGCATGCCAACATATTAATATAACATATTTCAATTCCAAATTCTTTAAACTGCTTAAAGTTGTATAAAAGGCTTGATAATGTTTCAAAGTTCAGCAAAAAATAAAGATAAGAGTATCTAACTTAAATAGGGAAATAGGACATTATCATGACTCATCACAAGGGATGAGGTCATGATCATGTCCACATAACTTTGATACCTTTGATGGAGTGAATATGACACTTGGTTTAATGGGAGATCCATTGTTGTGAGCATCTAAATGATGTCAAAAAATATGAACATAAACTTTTGCTCCCATATTAAATAACAACTGAAACTCATGAATGAAATGGAATTGTCTATGTAGGCAACAGATTGAACCATTGAGTGTGTTTGACTGTATTTATTAATTAATTGAAAATAAAAGTGAACGCACTTTTTATTTTCAATTAATTAGCCGATAGGCTATTATAGATGGGAAATCCCACTAAAAAAGTCTATTGTCTAATGCCGATAAATTTTTTAGGCTTCCTGCTGCTGGATTGTGGGTATTCTAATTACCACTGGTGTGTTCCCTGCGCATTCCAATAGGTAGCATACAATTTTGATTAGAAAGGTTGCAAGTGCATAGGATATATGGTCATGTCTATTAGTTAGAGTGAGGGAGAGGGAAGGGCTATCGTTCAATAAATTCATAGCAACAAGTGGAAATGGGTATGACCATTTGATAGATAGTATTATGGGCCTGCAAAATCTTACAAGCTCTGTTAACTTGATCCTTTGCCTCTATACTGTGCACAGTATTTGTCATCTCACTACGAAACATGTTTCTCGCAGAAAAAGCTTTCCTCAAGGGGAGATCTGTGACTACCCTTCCCCACAAATTAAAGCTTAAAATTTTGCATGTTAAATTTAATAAATGATAAAAAAAATGTAATGCCCATAAACGTCAAAGTTATATAAGAATAAAGACGCAATATATTCTCTTCAGTTCTTAGATAACAAGAATTAAATATTTCTCCTTCCACTCATCCCACATGGACATCTTATGTCACTAAAAGTTTTAATTAAATACTATGAAAAACAAATGAACAAAATGTACATCAATGCCTATGTTAGTAGATTTTGGTGTAGAAAATGTGGTAAAAAGAGGCTAGTACACCAAGTCATGGATGCATCCTGATCTTGTCCCCACAGTTTGAAAATAGCCCAGAATAAGTACATGAAACACAGAATAAGTACACGAAACACAAATTTCAAAAGTTGGCTTATGTCACCAGGTATGGCTTCGAGTGCACCTGTGTCGTTCCACACCATTCTTGGGGTCTTTGTGCTTTCCCTGCAATTTAATAGGCCACCAAAACTTCACTGCATGCAATAAATGTTAAGCAACCTTAAATGGCTCTCACCTAGATGCAAGGCACAAGCAAGACAAACAGGATTTGGCCGTGTGTTTCAAGTCTGTGTGGTGAACAAGCAGGAGGTTGGAGTCTCAACATCCAACCATTCGTTTCAGGTCTATATACTTGAATGACAATATTCCTTCATTGTTGTTGTCTGAATCTGTTGACCATTCTTGTGTTTACATAATTGAAGGATGGTTGTATAAACCCCCCTTTAGTGCAATAGTCTTTCGAATCTTTTTGCAACCTATTTGGTATTACCTCCAACCTACTCTGTAACAGGTTTAGAGCAATAGTCTTTCTTTATTTAATAAAAATTATACATCAAAATTGTAAAACAAAAAAGATGAATATAAACGATAGAAGCATATTATAATAAATATTTTGGTTTTCTCATTTAAATAATTATTATAAAGAATAGTTCATATAAATAGAATCTTTTAGTTATCTATAGATGAATAAAACTTCAAAACATAGGATTTGTTCTATTTTTTAAAAATCTACTTGAAAAAGTTACTTCAACACTAAATATCTTTTGACATGATTGGTTTGTATTGATTTCATCCACATTACTTATTCTAAATAATTTTCTCAACAAAGAGCCCCTTGGGCCTTGCAATTGAAAAAATATGAAAGATAGTAAAACCAGACTACCTGATGGTGATAAAAATTACTCTAATAAATAAGCAGTGAAATTACTCTACTCACAGTGTGAATAGATAAAATGAGGCATTGTGACTATAAATAGATAAATTAGAGGCACGGAATAGAGAGGTCGGTAAAAACCCTTAGAGGCTGGTAAATTAGTAGATGTAGAATTAAAGTGAAATAAAATAATTGTTTATAAACATTTTTAAGATTGTTATTTTTAAGTTTCCTTATTAATTTTGATTTTAAAAATAGTTTTCATAATATTTGAAAACAAAATAAATTATACTAGATATAATTTAATTGTTATCAATATTGTTGACTTTAGAAGAATGTTTATATTTATAAATTTTATGTGGATTAAATAGCTATAAATAAAAATAATGATTGAGTAAATAATTAAATAAATCAAAATTATTATTAGAAATTTTTAAAGTAAAACAAAATAAATTAAATTAGAGTAAAATACATCTATACCTATAATTAAAATAGCTTTATATTTAAGTTTTCTTACTAAATTTGATTAACATTCTAATTGACATAGCAGTAGAAGACAATATATTATATCATAGTCAAATATGAATACATTCTCCAACTTGATTTTTTCTAAGCATGCAAAGCAAGTGGTTCATGTTACTACTTATTTTTGTATTCTTCTAACTAAAAAAACCTTCTTTAATAGTTCACGTATACCCCTCTTGTATTGATTTGGGTGGAAATATTAGTTATAGCTTGCTTTATTGTGTTATGTTTGGAGCGTCCCTTCCTTTGTTTTAAAACCACATATCCTACTAAAATTCTATTTTAATTTTTAATACCGACCCATTTTCAAATGGCTATTTATGAACCATACAAATTCAAGTTGTGTAGTTATCAAATAATGAACAGTATTCCTGTTATGGTCATCTTCATATTGTTTACTTCCCATTTAACTCCTCAGGTAATGACAAACTTACAACCACCTGCAAACATTATCACCATCTCTAGCAACTCCTCCAAGGGAGATGTTATAGGATCAAAACCTAATGCTTCTCCTTCCTCACCATTAGATTCATCTTTTGTTAATTGGGTTGGCATGTACCAAAGCAACATTGCAGTTTTCACAGAGAACATCATGAGAGGTTGTCACGACACTATTGAAGATGCTATGAAGACATGTGAGGATGCATGTCATATGTAGAACCATGACATCAAAATGGTGCAACAGGCAGTCCAAAAATTTCATACAACATTTGTTGTTTTGGATGCGTACTGTGAAACCCTTCAAGAATTAAAAATTGATTCATTGTATGGCATGGGTAATGCTTCTAGAATTACGGAAGATCTCATGAAACTCATGGTAGACATACAATAGACTATAAATATCTTGTTGTAGATAGCTATTTGCTTTTTGCAATTTTAGGGAAAATGGTTTCCCTCTTGATACAGAATGAAGACATTGCCCGATAATCATCAGATCCCTTTTTTTTGCTAGCGTGACAAATAGTGAAACCATGTATATTTTGTCACAAGACATGTTATGGTGGGAAGAATGTACAACTCCTTCCCCTTATCTACTACTTAGCCCTTTGGTCCCTTCCATTGTAAATATGCATCAAACAATATTATAGTTAACTTGATATTTCTATGTGTGCTTTTTGTGTTTGTTTAACTTCATATATCTTTCAGCTATTATAATCAAAAGTATACACATGTATCTTTCATCTATTACAATCAAAACTATACACATGTCATGTACACAATTATAAAAAATGAGTATAGCCCATAATGAATTGCATAGAGAGTATCTATTTTTCTTTGCTCACACCCCACAATGAAGTAGAGGTTAATAGATAGTGTACAAAATTTAATTGTTCTAGGTGCACTACTCCCTACACCCATCTGAATGTTGCTATTAGCCTCTTGTTTGGCCTACTTTGCTATATCTAGCAATTAGTTGTTATTATTTGATGGAAAGGTTGTTGTATTGACTTCTTTGCACAATGCCTTACATCCAATACACTTTTATAGGATTTTTTGCTTGGCCTGCACAGTGCCAAGCTTATTAACTCAAGATGTAATTAGATTGATGCATAAAGGAAATGTGGCTTTGGAACCTAATGTCCAGGTCATAGCTATCTCGATTTTTGGCTCTGAACATGCATGCAACAATCGATATAGGTTGGATATCTCCAATGGCGTGCACATGCACAAAGCATCATTATCATCCAAGTACAACAGTCACATAGATTCCAATGAGATCACGCTTGGCTCCATAGTACACTTGAACCTTGATTAGCTAGCCCATGGTATGTTTATGTTTTGATTACTATTTGACACAAAATAAATGAGGCTTACTCTCCTCTTACATATTGTTGCTTATACTTTCTCTCACTATAACTATTTAGGTGGATTGTTATTGCCGACCTTGACATTGTGCACACAATGAATTCTTTAGTTGGGGAGACAATTTTCATATGTGTGGAAAATCTTGAACAGGTTGAGAAATCAACAATAGAATCCTCTGATTCACCTACATCTTCAAAAAACCCTTGCCTTCCTATAAGACTTGCTCCCTCGATGTCTGCTATTTGGTGTCAATCTAGCTCTAGGGAAGGAGGCCCCGTTGACAATCACCCCTATCAAAAACATGAACATGTTCCAGCCAAGGTGGACCGTCAAAGGTTGTGTAACTTTGAAGAATGAAATACACACCTACAACAAAAAGAAAGGAAGTGGTCACCTCTTTACTTTCGATATCATAGATTGTGAAGGAACTGAGACACATGTGATGTGCTTCAATGAAGCAACTGACATCCATTACAAAAAAATCCTCATAAGAGCTACATACACATTATTTGGAGGATTGATACGCCCTCCTAATAGAATCTATAACAAGCTTAATAGTGGGTTGGAAATTTTGCTTCTGCCTGACTCAAGAGTTACCCTTTGTGCAGATGACCTCTCCATCCCAAAAGACCATTACTCTTTCACACCTCTCAATGCATTTGTAAGTAAAAGCAATGACTCAAACGTTGATGCCATTGGAATTTTCATTTGTGTACATCCATGCTCCACAATCAAGAGAAGAGATGGGACAGAGGTCGTAAGATGGATTTTAACAATTCTAGTCATGACCGACACAACTATAGATGTTACTTTATGGGGATCATCAGCCAAAAAAGAGGGTGCATAGCTCCAAGAGAAGTATCTCCTTTATGAATCAACAGTTCTTGCTATTAGAAATGGGTATGTGTCTAAATTCAATGGCAAGGTGATTAACACCTCATCCACTACACAACTATGGATATACCCTAAAATAGAGGAGACAGAGAGATTAAAACTTGGTTCAAAGAAAAAGACATTGACATTCAGGCTCCATCTACTAACTTCCTTCAAATTCTCCCACTTTCTAGAAGAATGATGATCAATGACATTCGGTAAGAGGCTCCAAATATAGCACAACCTCTACAATGCATGTTGATGGAAACAACATGATTCATAAAAATTAACTCATTTTGCTATCCAACATGCCCTTCCCATTCAAGTAACAAGCCTTGCAAGAAAAGACTATCCCAGATAGACGATGTAAAGTGGTTTTGTGCAAAGTGTAATGCAATACTTGCCGACTGTGACTATAGGTATATACTTCAAGTCAAGTTGTAGGACCACACAGATATAATATGGATGGTTGCATTTGATGAAGGGGCAAAAAAAACTCATGGGCATTCCTGCAAACAAACTATACAACCTGCAATTTGATCAAGCTATTGACAAACTGTCGAGGAGGTGATTAGAGATGTATTGAACAAGCAATACCTGTTCACACTATGCTATAACCTTGAAATGTACAATGGTGAACAAAATTTGAAAGCAACTATTGCCAAGGTCAAACAACTAGATTACACTAAAAAGAGTAGTTTTTTGGTCAAAAATATCTAGGAAATGTGCAATGAAAAGGTTGCTTCCTTCATGGACCATGGTGTTGTACCAGAGATGGTTGTTCAAAGCATGGAATCATCTTAGTCGTACTATGTAGCCTAATATATCTACCATGTTCTGTTAACAAGTGTCGTATGTGAAAGTCTTCTGATAGGGAAAGATATTTAAAATATGACTTTATCTTCCATGTTTTCCTCCCAAGTGCAATATGCAAATGTCTTCATATATAAAACTGTGTATGGTATGTGTGGTAAAGACAATCATGTTGTAAAGAACTATGTTTGATATCTTTTTATGTCAAAAATATCATGCTAATGCCTTTAGATGGATAGAAATATGTAAAATCTTATGTTTCTTCCTTTGTTTTCCCAGCTCTTCATGCTTCGCATAAATTGCACCTTTCTTGGCCACACTTAGTAATGCTTGTGGTAACAATATGTACATGTTTGTTTGGACGTTTACATATGTACATTTGACTTCTTCCATCAATTTGTGTTCCTTCTCATACTAAAACAAGCATTCCTGAACCAATAAGGAATATCTTTAGATTTACAACTACAATTCAGCTTTGTAAGCTTTCTAGTTTCATTGATGTTTATTTATCACCTATGTTGGGACCACACCAGCATTCGCTTTAGGTACAATGTATGGTGAAGGCTCTTAGGGGGCTTATGAAAAGATAACCAGCTGTTGTTTTATATTAATTGGGCCATGCTTTGCTTGTACTATATTTGTGACAAGAAAACTAAATTAAAATGATTTTAATAGTATGTATATGTCTCTTTGCTTGTATAGATATGTTGAATGTAGTTCTATGAACATTGTTGGCTTCACTGGTGTCACATTAATGTTATGCCCACTTGTTTTAGTACCTTTACTATGCGCTTATTCTTAATTTATCTTGACATTTCTAGACCCACATATGACAGACTCCTCCATAGGGAACAATGAAGATGACCTACATCAACAAGAGATCGGAAGACAACAAAACCAAGAAAGAAATTGGGCTTACTATGCTCGCCATAGAGAAGAGATAGCTACTCGAAGATGAATAAAAAGATTACAACAAAGTCAAAATAGCCCCCAACAAAGAGAATCCCAAAGACTACAAGATTGTGAGAGAAGTCGAAATTACTATGTTCATGATAGAGAGGAAATAAATGCAGAAAAGTGCATTAGATCTTTACAAAAAAAAAATGGCAATATCAACGTATGAAAACACAACAATACACGAAACATGGAGCATCATTCAACAAAAATGCTAACTTGATGACAACAATGAATTTTTTTTACAAAGAATAGATGCACTTTGCAACCAAAAAACATGCATTATATGCAAGGAGTGTGACTTAGGCATGCTTCTCCATTCATCAAATACTAATGCTACTTGTAAAAGATGTTTCATCGAGAGAGGCATACCATGGTTCTCTGCACTCAACAACATGGACCCAGGAGAACAACCTATTGTGTTGAAAAGACTAACCCAAGTGGAGGAAATGCTCATTGCCAAAGTCAACCTATTACTACAAGTAACCCACACTCTTGGAGCCCAGTATAAATATAGTGGTCACATGATTATCCTCCCACAAGATATAAAGAATGTTGCAAAAGTTCTTCCATGAAGAATACAAGACTTGGATGTACTCATAGTTTGAAGACTGCATACAGAAGGGCATTATTACGATTGTTATGTAAGTAGAAGTCATATCAGAGATGCATTGCAATACAAATTCAAATATGACCCATACTACCATGATGTTGCAATAAGTTTTGACCACTTAGAGCAATTTTCTGAAGCAAGAATATACATATCGAATATGCTCCACACCATTGAAACTAGCGAAGAAATAGTGGTTCCAAATAATGAAATTGACTATGATGGGGATGATATTGAAAGTAGCATGGTAAACACATCATCATTTATGGCTAGATTTCCAAACAGATATCATGAATTAGAAATTATTAAGAAAACACTAGACCTTGAGGACAACACAAACAACATTATCGATTGGCTTGAAATTAACTCATCTCCAATAAATGAATACAATAATGAGGGGTTGCTTGGTATGGCATTTCCAACACTCTTTCCAAATGGAGCTACACTACAAATGCAACCACAAATTACGGAAGTGCACATGCATGAGTATGCGCTCCACTTGATGAGATTTCATGACCAAAGATTTGGAAGGCATCCAAGGTTTCGATATTTCATGTTTAATCTTATGATGCAGCATCATAGCCAAGGGCTCGCAATAGTTTTCATTAAAAAAAATGCAGAAGAAAACATGCCAATCACTATTGAAAACCTCTATGCACACTTGAAAAATCTCCCTGACACATAGTTAGCTGAAGAGCTCATGCACTTTGGATCTTTGAAGTGGGGAACAAGACCATATTGGAAAAAGTGTTGTGTTGAACTAACAAATATGATCAATGAAATAGGGTCTCCCACTCTATTCTCCACATTAAGTGCAGCAGACACAAAGTGACCTAGCCTACAACGTTTGCTCTCAGATGACATAGTGGTGGAAATGCAAACAAATAAACAATGCTTAGAAAATGTAATCAATAATCCCCACACCAAATCATTATACTTGCATCAATGATTCATAGTATTTTGTGAAAAAGTCATTGAGAAACTCCTAGGTGCAAAAGATTATTGGTATATATATAAATGGCAGCATCAGGGTACTGCACATGCACATGGATTTCCTTGGCTCCAAAATGCACCAGACATGGATAAACTTGATTGGGATGACAATGTGAAAGTTTAACAGGTAAGAACATTCTTTGACAAGTATGTCAGTGCTTGGAATCCTTTGCAATGCATCATGCAGAAACAACACGGTTTATCGATCTCCTATAGACGATCCATGCTTGCTAGTGTAGACATCCAAATTTGGACACTTAATTTATCCAAATTTATCACTTTTCATCTAAACATCCTCTTACCCGAGTTAATTAAGTAATATTACTATTATTTAATTAATATCCTTAATTCTACCAAATCCCTAAGGTATTTAATTAATACCCTCCTTAATCCCCTTTTCATCAAATGAATTAAATAAATATTACATTTATTTAATTCCTCACATTTCATTTTCATCTAATCCTATTCCATCTCCTAATCTTTTCATTAAGGATGTGCACATGCCTAATCCTTGATTAGAATGTGTCACATCCTCCAACTTTTGCAAGTTGGCTTCTAATCCTCATTAACCCCTAATTATCCTCTAATTATTGATTAGTTAAGCCTAATCGATACCTTAGTCAACTCTCCCCATCTTCCAAGGAATTTTTAATTACTTTTTATTCACCCAAGATTCCTCTCTTCCCCATGTGAATTTTTAATTCACATTTATCCTTCCAAGGTTTTCCTCTTTCCCAAGCAAGTCTTCTAGAACATTTGACTTGTCACATCACTCACATGTGGCAAGTTCCCACCTTTTGGGAACCTTGTCTTATCCACTAGATTCTTTCAATCATTGTGAATTTAAAATTCACTTTTATTCTCCCAAAGCTTTCCCCTTCCCCATGTGATCATTGAAAGGTCACATCAAAGTACTTACAAAGTACTTGTCCTTTCTCCACATCATGTACCCTCCTTCCACCTCACTTCCACATCATCTTATCCTTAGCCATCTCGCATTCCACATGTCAAGATGTGAGGGCTTGTGAGTCCTCAACTCACCATGGCCCTACATCTTGATCTTGGTGGCTTAATCTCAACCATTGAATTCTCTAGAGAATTCAAATTCCTCTATAAATACCCCCTCCTCTAAGGCATTAAGAACACTTAGTCATTTTGCAACTAAATGTTGTCATTTTGAACACTCAATTCACAAGCATTTCATTCATTTAGCCAAGCCATTTGTCATTTGCACTATCATCTATTCCTATTGTCAAGCTTGCATCAAGAGCCATCCAAGGAGTACACAAAGCAATCAAAATCAAGGGCTAACCAAGTAGTTTTAGCAGCAAAGAAGGTATAAGCAGATTACAATCTTCATTTTATCTTGTTTCTTTGCTTTATCATTCCTTAGGCTACTCTTGAGGTGTCCCTTTGTGTTTTTTCTCATTGCAGTTTAGTTATTTTGCATAGTTAGAATTGGACTAACATTTAGGATCATAGCTAGAAACGACCAAGATATTTGCTATAGACCCCTCTCATGACTATGAAGAGATAATCAACCGTGTCCAGAGGCACACAAAATGTAGAGAGGGGACATGCTTATGCAAGAAGGGGAAAAAACTAGAGTGTCGATACAAAGCTCCATGGAAAGAACAAATTATATCTACCTTATCATGTGATAATAATGGGAAAAAGCAATATTCATGAATCTGCAAGGAATGATGATAGGCTAAACATACACAATCTAGAAATGATTTCAATATGGAGAGCCAACATAGATTGCCAGCCTATTATCTCATAGGCACTTGTATTGAAATACATTGTCAAATATGCATCAAAAGCACATAGAGCATCTTAGACTTGTACTGATATGTTAACAAGAATATCTGCAACCCAAAAAATAGATGACCCAACCCTCACAGCATTTCAAAAATTCATAGTAGAGATTGTGGTAGAGCATGATATAGGAACACAAGATACATGTCATATGCTTCAAAAATTTCCACTTGTTTGTAATCGACCTTTTACATCTTTGAATGTTGGACAAAAAATGTTCCATCATATAACAAGAGGAATAGATGAAAGACACCTGCAACCTAGCTACCTTCATTCTGACATTTATTGGCCTCCAAAATTGGAGACAATAACCGTACTTGAATTTGCACGATCTTTCTCCTATTTTGCAAGTCGCAAGGGATGCAAGTGGAAAGAAAGAAAGGTATTAAAAGTGATTGTCAATGTTTTCCCAAAGTTCTACAACATCCCGGAGGAGGGCTCAGACCAATTTGAAACATTCTGCTGGAGTGAGTTACTGTTGTACAAACATTTCAAAAGCTTGGAAAACAACATAGGGATTACTAATGATACAATAATTACAAATTGGAAGCAAATGAGTGCATCCAAATATGATGTATGGCATGTCACTCGCACCACCTGGTTGGAAGGAAGCACCAAGGACGAAGAACTAGACAATGAAAGTGAGATGGACACAAGGGACATAATATAAATGAATGAATGAATGAGAATTATTTTCATAAATGGGTCCCTCAAACAACATCAACCTAAATGAACTTGAGATGCTTGGTAGGCGCAAGTTTGATAGCAACTACATATTGGATCAACTTGCAGTGCCCCAAGATCTTCATGAAATTGCCACACAATTCATAAACATGAAAAAAGCATGTAGCCAGGAAAGGCATGTTCTAAGTAAGTATGATGTCCCAAACTATACATTATCGCCGAAACAAAAACTAGCACTCACACATATTATCGACCACAACAAACATCACTCAGACAAACCATTGCACATGATCATTTAAGGAACAAGTATAGGAAAATCCTACTTGATTGCTCGCATAAGAAAAGCACTCGAGAGTAATAATCTGCACCAACAAAGCTAGCTGCTCACATTAGCTCCTACAGGGGTTGTTGCATTTAATTTACATAAATCAACTATACATTCAACACTTCAGATTCCTATCAAAGAAATGCACCCATTGCAAGGCCAAGCATTAACAATATTTCAGAAAGAGATGAAACACATAAGATATATGTTGATTGATGAGATGAGCTTCATAGGGCCAAAGTTACTATTGAAGATAGATGTGAGGCTACATGAGGCCTTCTTGCACCAACATCTATACTTCGATGGGGTGTCAATAATACTAATCGATGACCTTGTGCAACTACCGCCTATGATGGACAAACCTATTTACACATTGCACTCAAATGCAAAAACACTATGGGGCCAGTTCACGACCGTTGTCACCTTAGAAATAGTATTCCGTCAACAAGGTGAGACTCCAACACAAAGATAATTTTGTCAAATGTTGCAAAACATACAAAATGCAGAAGCAACCCAAGAGGGTTGGCAACTTCTAATGACATGCATAGACAAGCATCTCACCTCCAGTGAAAAGAACTATTCAACAATTCAATGCACTTGTTTGCTACCAATGATTTAGTTAGACTGCACAATAGAAGAATGTTAAAATTGTTGAACCGTCCAATTGCAATAAGTACTGCAACCAACACCGGGACCAAAGCAAATAATGCAACTACTAATGAACAACTTGAAAAGAAAGTATTGCTTTGTAGAGGGCAACACATCATGCTCACAACCAACATATGGACACAAGTAGGACTTGTAAATGGAGCTCTAGGTGAAGTTGTTGAGATTCTTTATAGTCTTGGTTCCAAACCACCAGATGTTCCAATGTATGTTGTAGCAAGGATCGATAATTATAGCGGACCACCATGGAATGAAGATGACCCCAAAAGTATACCGATAATACCTATATCATTGGGCAACCAAAGGAAAATTCCACTCACAATGGCATGAGCTATTACCATACACAAATCCCAAGGTTTGATGCTAAAAAAAGCAATGATCGACATTGGGAAAATAGAAAGGCAAGGACTAACATTTACAACTATATCTAGAGTGAAATCGTTGAATGACCTTTGCATTCAACCAATGTTCTCCTTTGAGAGATACTCCAAAATGCAGAACAATCCATACACAATTATGAGGAAAGAAGAGGAAACTCAATTACAACAACTGTCTCTAAGAAGTGAAGGTACATAACTCTTATCCCTTTCTCCCTCACATCTTTCCTAGTTTGTCGGATCATCAATTCCTCTTTTACAAATTTCACTTTTGTAGATATCTGCTCAAGAACGTGACAAAATCAAGTACAAGGACAAGAGAGAGCAAGCCTCAAGCATACATTTCACTCAAAGGCATCGACGCCATCAACAACTTTAGTATATTCAAATTCTTATGGTAATTTGTTATTTCATTGGCAAAAATAATTTCCAATAATAGTAGTACGATAAATTGAATATGTAGAAATCATTATACAAGTCAACAAATAATCGCCGCATCTAACCATTCCATTGTTTTTGTTCTATAGGTCTCAAAGACAAATGGCATATATCATAAAACCTTATCGTTAACCACCAACAATTGTATTATACATAACCAATCTCTTGCGTTTGTGATTTTGATGTGTCATAAAATAGTTTTTGTATATCATTAACCATCAACAACTATACTTGTTCCAATTGACCTTTAAAGTCGCAGGCCTTCTTTAATTGTACAAAATATATTATGTTGTAAAACCATTTAACATATCATACTGCTCTAAATTAAGTTCCCTTTGTTCATATTCAACTCTACTTGCATCCCATCACTAGTTGACTTTTGGTACAAATAGTTAGGTCTTACAAAAAAAAATTGCACTTTTCCCTCCCTACCAAAATATATCATTCTATTGACGTAACCATTGCACCTCGTTGAGATGCAAGCGCTAGTTAATAAATACAGTCAATAGTACAATCTGTTGCCTCATAGACATTGCTGAATGAAATAGAATTTTCCTTTTAAAAAATAAAGCATTGCTGTGACACACTATACGAGACCACGGACCTTCTCACGCCTTGTCAGAATATCTGTTATGCTTTTAGCTCAAACACCATGTAAACAGTGTACTTGTGTATTTAAATACCGTCTTGGGTGGCAGCATTTACGTGATTTTACTAATACATTTACAATACCGATGATTGAAACTTGATAAATTATCCAAAGCTTTTCCCAATTTCTCCGTTAATTGATATTTTTAACGAAAAGTTAGTCACCACTCCCACTATAAATGAACACTCGTCCCTATGCAAGGAGTGCTTGCGTCTAATCCGTCTCCATCCACGCCACAAATTCTGCATCTACCTATATTAGTAACATAGGAAATGCACTGTAGCATGTCAACGAAAGATTGAAGAAACCCAGATCTGCAAAAGAGAGCTGTATAGCTTTGAAAATGGGTGAAAGTTATCAGGGAATCAGGAGTAAAATCCTTAACTATGCACCAAAGTCCGAGCAAATTTTGTCCCCTGCAGGCCTGGCCACATCGGGGGCAATTCTGTTGTTTATAACAGGGCTGACTGCAATTGCTGTGGTGGTTTTAGCCCCTGTTTTAATACTTTTAAGCCCTTTATTGATACCTCTAGGAGTCCTGCTGTTTGTTACAGTTGGGGGACTTTTTTCTGCTGGGTTGTTTGGGCTGGCAGTGTTTTTTGGTGTTTCATGGTTGTATAACTATGTTAATGGCAGGAAACCTGTTGGTTCTGATCAGTTAGATTATGCATGCAAGAGGATAGTTGATACAGCAAGCCATGTGAAAGGATATGCTCGGGATTGTGGTGGGTATTTGCAAGGGAAGCTGCGAGATGTTGCACCTGGAGCTTAGAAAAGACGTATGTTGCATTGCAACGCCCTGGTTGCATGGATGCAGAGGGACGTTGTGGTTCTAGATCTGGATATATTTCATATTATGATAGCTGTTCATTTGCTTATGTATTTCACGAATAATCTCTGAGCGTTATCCTTTTCATGGAATGGATTCTGCTAGAATGGGACCTCTTATATAGCCATTGTACAGGCTTTTGCTGTAATAAACCATCTTTTCAAATGTATCTTTTAATGATCTTCAATGCGTTTTTTCTTCATTTTTTTTTTAAATTAATGCTTTTATCTTCCATTATGAAATGTTTTCCTCTTGGATTTTGTTCTGAAATATATTTATCTACCTTAGATTTCATGGCCACGTTACTATTATTTTCACATTTGAAAAAAAAAAACATATACATTGGAATCTAGAAGCTTACATAATTTTAATTGATGGATTGTGGCAAAGAATACCAACTATTATTTTCACTAATGTGCATCAACAATTTTTACTTTAAGATTTATTTAGATGATTAATCTTAAATCATATTAATAGATGAGAGTTATTGGAAAAATGAATGTTATTTCAGATAAACCATCTAAACAAATTAAAATAAAAATATGCCGTTTCAAAATAAACCACCTAATAAATAAAAAATTAGAATGTAGTATTTAAACCCAACTCCTCAAACATCATCTATCACTCTTTGAATGTTCCCACATTCCAACATCACCATAGGCCACATTGCTTTTCATTATTTCTTTCTCTACATGCCCATGAGAATGCGCATAATAAATGCTACCCTAAGCTTGACAATGGTGTTCATGTTTGCGTGGCAACATAACGTCTCTCCAATGGCTTCCTAAGGTCCACTTACAGGGAAAATATGAAGTTTCTCAAGTGGTTTCAAGAATGAATGTTATGCCTACAAATGCAGGAAAACAGATCTGTATGTAGGAATATCAAGGCATATGTTGGATTGCATGTAACGTTCATTGGAAATATTTGGGAGCCACTTGGCAAATATCTGTGAATTGTGATTAACTACAAATAGTAGGCTTGACCCTTAAGGAAAGATACTGTATATATTAGATTGTATTAACAATGTTTAGAGATTGAATAAGCGGCGTCTCATATATTTTGATAGGTGTATTTATAGCGAGAGAAGTTTTTTTTAAGCTTGAATGAAAGCAGGCTGTGACATACTTACCGAGAACCGAAAACATGAACTAGAAAGGTTGTTGAAAAATAGCTACAGAAGAATAGATCAAAATTAGTATTCAGAAGCAAGACTCCAAAGCCTGCGATGAAGTACAAATTAGCAGAAACCGGAGAACTTATAGCCAAACAATAGTTTTAACTATAGAAAATGGATAATTTTAGAGCTGGAGAATACTTTTGTATAGCAGCAACTACTGGATTAACTTGACAGAATTATAGGAATTTTGAACCCGCTGTTGAAGATGTTTTATAAATCCTTTATTCACTTCATGATGGTTACTTTGGAGAGTTTTGATTTGATGATTGGTCTGTTCTAGCTGGTGTGCAACTCACTTGTTATTCTTTTATAGTACTTATAATTGAGCGATAAGCAAAATAATTTGGAAAAAGAAGTAAAGCTTTGAAATTTCATCTGTTGTGACAGATTAGAAAATATAGTTTTATTCATAATTCTTCAAAGATGTAAAAGAATAGTATGTCTCACTGAATTTGAGACAACATTATTCTTCAATCATGTTTCAAGTAAAGTCTCTTGTCCATTCAAATGATGGTCAAATAAGTATATTTCTAAATACAATATACCAATGCTTTTTTAACAAATTTAAAGCCCAAAACAAATGCCTCAAGGTATTTGAGAAAAGGGATATTTAATTGTTGAACGAGTAAAATATTTAAGTTCTTACCAATTATTTTTAAGCTCTCACCAACTATTTATATTGTAATAATTTTTAAGTAAATATTTGAGCATCTACATCAACTTTATATTTCTAGATTCAAGCATTCAGTTTAGTATAGTATTTATAATTGAATTTGCACCTCCATTTAATGTTGAATCAGATAATTAAAAACAAAATGAGGAAAAAAAAAAAGATATATCTATTTTAAAAGAAATAATGAAAAATGATAGATGGCCAAAACCAATTTTTGAAGAAATTGTAAGTTATTAGAAGACATAATTTTATAGCTTAATTAGAAGACGCTAGAGTCTACACAAAAATAAAACATTTATAATTTTATCCAAACGAAATTATTTTTTTGATAATGCACCAAAAAGACCATTGCAAGAAAGAGAAGTCCCGTTAATTATTGAATTGTTTGAAACTTATCTTGAATAAATTATAAGCTTCCTTAAGAAACATAATGACTAATAGTTTTCCCTAAAATTGGATATTGCCTATTCCACCCAATGAAAATGGTAGCATTTAAACTAAAACTATGTTGTAATGAAAAATCCATCCATTTAAAAAATTTACATATTTTATTCCACAACTTTTTAGAGAATATTATCTAACCAATTAAGATTTTTGCATTTCCATTTAAGAGTAGCAATAACAAGTCTGTATGTCTCAATAAAAAATCTCATGATTATATTCTAGTATGTTAGGAATACTTGTTTAGATTCCATTGGATTAATTTAAATATGTAAAATAAATATTTGTCTGTTGTGCATTGTAGTGCCCCTCCCGTTTGCATCTTTTTAATGTAAAATTAGTATTTTAACTTCACCGTTTCCTCATCTATTAATCAAAATAAAAAAAATGGCATCGTTGTAAGTACTCCAAAGCCTATATCCATATGTGATATACAGACACTAATTGACACCAGTACAGGTTTAATTGACATCTTAATAAAGTTTAGGGTGAATTCAAGATAGTCAGCATGGGCACCATGTACACATAATGATCAGCTGTAGGTGTAATGCAATAAGGGTTATTCATGTAATTGAAATATCTAAGCTCTCCTCGACTAAATCTGCATGGCTGCGTGCACATGGAAGACTTTGCTTACAATGTCAGGATATTTTCCAGAGTGCTTCATTAATTCAATGATTTCGAGAGCATCCTCGCAAAAACCATTCTATGCTTATCCTGCAATCTTTGCATTCCATGGGATGGCATCTCTTCGAGGCATTATGTCAAACAGTTCACGTGCATTGTCTACTTTGCATACATGTCTACCAGGGCAGTGGCGACTACATCTGACTAATGCTTTGATGGATGTCTATACCATGTTCTAAAATTCCCATTTTGGGACAGGGAAAGGAACAATAGATGCTGGCAAAGGATGGGAAAGTTTCCAAAGACTTAACTGACGAATCCATTATATCATGCAATCATTGTATTCCAGGAGCTGACATCTCTTTGAGGCATTCTGTCAAACAGTTCGCGAGTCTTGTCCATGCTTAAGGAAGGTCCTAAAAGAAGTCTTTTTTAGCATGCCATTTATGAATGCTTCCAACTGCTTCTTCTAAGTACACAGGTGCCATCAACTTTTCACTTGTAGCTTTTCTCACATACCAAATACCTATACAATACATACCTGTTTGACGCTTCATATGTGCATACTTTAATTAGAGTGTTTCTCTTGATTTTGCTTCGCACTGAATGTGTGCTCTGTTACTTGTACCCTGTTTTTAGCTGTAGAGAATATAAGAAAGGTTGAGTCAATGCAAGTCATTTGGATGAATGTTCAAAACTCTGATTCTGGGGGAGAAGAGTTGAGATTATAAGTAGTATCTCAAACAGTCTTTGATCTTAAATTATGTGAGGATTATTAGAGATAATGTTTTTTAACAGATTTTTGGATTTGATTGTGTGATAATTTTTGCATCGACTTTCCGATCACATTCTCTAATCTTCTTCATCCTATGATAGATCATGGAGTGTGATCTGAAACATTGATGCGAAAATTATCCCACAATTGAATCCAAAAATTTATTAAACAACTATCAATATGGATTGTGGAAACTTGTTATCATTGAGAGATAATGTTTATTATTAGAAATGATGTTTAAGTAGAAAGCTAAGGAATCATCCCATTTTGTTACTTTTTACATAGTATTTATTTTAACTATCTAAACATTTTAATAGTAATATATTTATTTATTATATGATAATGATGTAATAAATTTTAATAAATGGATATATTTTTGGCATGATAAATGAAGTTCTATACAATCAAAAATAGTATTTTAGTAGGTATCAAAAGTTAAAAACTTTCATATATGTATGTTTCTATTAAAATATTATGCACTTAAAAAAAAGGCACATCAATTCAAGTTTGTATGCAATTGTTGTGACTTTCAAGAGGTGAGGACAAAATGAGCACTAAAGGGATATTTTTTGTGACCATAATTTTGTAATTATCATGTGGTAATTATGAAACCATTAGTTTAAATAGGGGTGATTTTGTAACCATTGTGATCTTTTTAAAATTGGTGGTTTCATCAAGATTAAATGTACAAGAAAAGGAAATGACAAGAAAATATTTTGTCTTCAAATTCTCATCATTCAGACTCCTAATTTGAGCTAGAACATGTTTAAGGTGCACATTATTTCCCAAGAAGGGAAAGGAGAGTAACAATCAAATCTTTCAATTGCAAAGCACAATACATGAGAGAGATGATGGAGTTCTAGATAGAGTACATAACTTGTATGTTTAAAAGTAGTCAATATCAAATAGGACTAAAAAGATATAAAACAAATGGATTGAATTCTTCAAATATATAGTTGTTTCTACAATCTGAAAAAATCTTAAACAATGTGTGTTTGCCACTTCCGAACAATTTTCCTCACCTCATGTTTCCATGATGAGTCTATTTATAATGTGATTTGCTTTTGTTCATGTTTGGTATGAATCATGCTTGGACACTTTGAATGCACAACCTATTTCTTAATTAATAATTTTCACAAACATAATCATTTAGAAAATTTAGAAAAAATAGAAAGGAAAATATAATTCATAAATTTAATTGTTCAAAAGATTGCTAGAAAATCTACAAACTATAACTAGTAATTAGATTTTTGACTAATATTCTTTGTGCCTTCAAGACTTTAGTGAAAAGGATTAAAATCAAAAGAATTGTTTTTCTTTTCATATTATTATTAAAAAGGTTAAAAAATAAAGAATTAAATATTTACAATGATTTTTTGAAGTTTTTATTTCAATTTTAAATTATTTTTAATATATTGATATTGAAAAACATGAATTTAAATTAATTCTTATTTGATTAAAAATGAAATATTGAGTGATATACTAATCAAGTCATTTTATAAAAAATACTAAGAATTATTTTTATAGAGTACAAATTTTTATAAGAAAAAATTTATGTTAAAATCAATTTGATAAAAGGTAGAGAAAGAATGTTGGAAGGCTTCCTTGTATAAGGGAAAGAAGTAATATTCCTACTAAATCAGATAAAAAGTATAGACTTACTTATTTAAGGGAAGAGAGCAATATTCTTTTTAATATAATAGACGAAATCAGATAAAAAGTATAGACTTTCTTATTTAAGATAAGGAAGTAATATTCTTAAACAAGGAAGCAATATTTCTTTTAACATAGAAGATAAATCAGATAAAAGATATAGACTTCCTTGTTTAAGAGGAAAAAGAAATATTTCTCTTAAGATTAGATAAAATCAGATAAAAAAATAAACTACAATCATAGTTGGTATGAGTTTTCCACAATCTATTGATTAGTGAGCAAGCTTTTGGTTGAAACTGTGTATATTTTCTCCTCTTTCTGATGATGGATTGATCCGTAACGTCACATAAAAATATACACAGTTTTAAACAAAAACTTGCTCACTAAACTACAACCATTTAATTAAAGACAGAAAGAATATTCCAAGATTTCCTTGTTTAACAGAAGGCAGTAATATTCTTTTATACGATAACAGACTCAGATAAAATGTATATAACAAAGCAATTGCACCCAAATGGAAAAAAAAATCCCCGGTCTCAAAACCAAATCACATACATCCCTAAATTTGGGTTTCTGGTATTTGAAGATGCCTAAATTCCATGGTGGATTAAGTGAGATTTTGAGATGTGTACCTGGTGTGAGCAATATCCTAGACCATCCACTGGATTCGATTGATGCTTTGGGTTTTGCAACGCTGTTTACATCTGTGGTAGGAATTGTAATATGTGTGATAGTTTTAGCGCCTCTTTTAGCAGGCCTCTTTTCTGGGGGTATTTTTGGAGTGGCAGTAAGTTTGGGTGTTAGATGGCTCTATAATTTTGTCAATGATAGACGTCCTCATGACACACCTGCTCCTGCACCTGCACCTGCTCCTGCTCCTGCAGCTTCTTATAAGGCAAATATTAGGCCTCGGTATGCCGACCCAGTACTTCAAGTACAGTTTTTTGTTTTTAAATCTGAAAGCTATGGTTTCCTCTTTATAAAGGTTGATTTCTGTTAATTTGGTAAATTCGGGTCTTTCAGACAGAACACTCGATGGGTGGCGCAGTGAAGAAGATAAGGATTCATTTTTTATCAATATTGGTTCCCCCTGATTGTCTTGAGGCACCAGGAGCACTTTATTTCAAGTTCCAACACCCTGGCTATATGCATGGTTTTCTTCTCTTGGAAGGGTGGTTTTGGTCAGTACAGTTTAAAGCTAGGTTTTTTAATAAGTATTTGTATTTTCTTGGGTTGCAGTATGTTATTGGTTTTAATTGTATCTCAGAAATCTAAGGTCATCTATGTCCTGTCAAAATTGTTTATAGTAATTGATTGTTTCATGTAAACAGTTAGTACATTGTTTGTTCAAATTTGTTTTTAAATATGATGATTTATTAATATATATTAATATAAATTGAATTGATATTGGTATTTTTTCAATATAATGATTAATAAAGAGTTGTAACAGGGAGATTAAAAGAAATATAATTTTAATATTATGTGGTTTTGGTACATGAAATTATTCTATTTATCTTTGTTTTTATACTAGTATAGATATCTTATATATACTTATTTAAAAGATCTATAAATATCAATCTTGAAGTATCTATACTAATATATCTATTTTTAGATTAAATGTATTTAAGATACCTATGCTGATTCAAAATACACACATTATTATATATTATATCATCATTTGAAATTGTTATGATTAATCTACTTAAATGTGTATGATTTTAGGATGCTCTCACTCCCCCAACCCCACTCTACTTCTTCATGGGTTTAGTGGTTGACCTCACACTTTTCTTCCTCTTGCTATATCACTTGTTTGTGACACTCATCTTTTGAGGAAGAGAAAAAGATGATTGAGACCCCTCTTCCTCTCCCTAGTGCATTAGCTCATGATAATCCAGAGCCTATTTTTATGTTTTGTTCAAGATTCTTTTCATTTGAACTTTAGAAATGTGAATTTTTCTTTTTAATGTGTTATATTAATGTAACGTCCGTGCGTAACCCCAAAGGAACTAATAACAACGGAATAATTTTTTTAAGAACATAAGATTGTATTTAAGTATTCTAACATAACAATATATTAAGTTACACGACTAATTCCATTGGGGTACGCAAAGTGACATTACTATTCTAACCTATAACAACGATAATAAGATAACAATAATTAAACAGTTACATAAATCTATTCATTCCCACTTCATCATTTAAATTATCTATTAAACAATAACCATATTCATAACATATGTACATATGACAATAAAAGATACTATAAGATATGAGGCATTTACATTACCATAGATATAACACAACTTATCACAACTATTACAAATGATCGTTCCTAATTAAATACAAGGCCTGAATAAACATTACATCCAAGTGATGGTAAAATACAACTGTCTGAAATTACATCACAATAACTACATATACAAATTACACCAATGTCATCCCAACACATGTGGGAGACAATACATCAAAGAATACATTACATTTGAAGTATAACATACATCTGGTACAAGAATTACTGGATCAACAACATCCTCCAAAACCCTGCAATAAAAGATATATCTGCAACAGAAAGGAAACCCAATGGGGTGCGAAGCACGTTCCACCCAACCACCCCCGTGCTGAGAGTAGACAAGGAAGGGTCCCCGACCAAGCACGCCTAACAATAACAAAGACTACTCCAAATAGACAACTTAACATCAAAGACCACTTAGAAAACTAAACGAGATAAATCCAAAAGGCACAACAACATACCACTTCAGAACATAACAATATAACACAGGTTTCCAAAATACAACTAGTCACACTCACAACATCAATGAAACTCAAGGCATAATATCAAAGACTACTTCCAACAATAACCAAAGAGAAATCAATAAATCACTTAACGACTACAATCACAAAGTCACTTAACAACTACAAACACAATATCACTTAGCACGAGGTTACAATGCTTCCAGAGAACAAAGATCAAGAACATTGCACAATAACTGATTAACTGTCGACATAGGAAGAGTGTCATGCATAAATTGCCATGAGTTACCCTGGCTCAACCTTCCTAGGCTACCGGACCCCCATCCTGGGTTACCCTGGCTTGCCTCTACCGGCCGCCGGACCCTCACGCAAAACTATGCGTCCCATCTCATCTCGAGCCTTATCATTCACTTGCTTCACGAGAGAGAGATATTCTTTATCTTATTAGTGTGAAAGATCCCCATTAATTCTTTTAGATTATCACTTAGTTAAACTCTAGGTGAGTTACCCTGGCACCTCTTTGTGTGCCGGACCCCCACAAAGAGCCACTCTCCTATCAACAACATACAAGATACAATACCACAATAAGTAACTAGACAACATAACCTCTCCAATCCAAGGAGGAAACAAAACAAGGAAACTCACTCCGAACACTGGAGGAAACCAAGTACGAAAACACACTCCTTCCAAAGGAGGTACAACACATTACCCTCTCCTATTTCTTAGGAGGCACAAATCCCCGTTCGTGGAAACCGGGTACAACATAATAGTACAACTCTACACCATTCCCAAGGTGATTCACAAATTGAACCTCTACACAAAACAACCCACTCTAGAGCACTTCTCTGGAAGACTTACATAGACTCTTAACCCCATTTGCCCAACATGGAGAATAAAAGAAACATGATAGAAAAATAACTTAAACTCTTACGAAAGGTCAGGTAAACCTAGGGTTTTCCCATACGACACAAAAGAACTATGAAGAAAATACTACAATAGAACAAACGAATAATCTCAAGAATAACTATTATGTTCAATCAAAATCATAAAACAAGTTACAATGAATAATAAGTTTCACCTAATGAGTCAATCAATTTCACAAGAAATCTCGTTTCAAAACAACACAATTAATTTATTTCGATCTTCTCAACTAAACTATGACCCTATAAACTTTAAAGTTAACCAATCAATTTAATTATAATTACAAAACTTACTCCCAATTTCCAATTAAACTATAAAATTGCAATTTATGAAATTTATTTATTATTACAAACTCACAACATTTATAACCTTCAACATATCTTTTTATATATATTCACACCTATATATATACACTTTTTTTTTCTGTGTATATACATATATACATATATTAAATAAATAAATATATATATATATATATATATATTACAACCATCAAATTAAATCACAACATAAAAATTATCCATATATATATATATTAATAATATATATATATATACTATAACTCAAATTTAAAAAGCATATTTAAAAAAAACACATAAAACAAAAAAAAGGAATTTAAATTAATATAAACATTAATAAATATATATTTTAATGTAAACTTTAACAAATATAACAAATCGTACCAAACAAAATTTTGAATTATATATATAAAAAAAAATAGAAACAATCAAATCCTCGTGCTTTACGCACCCTCATATGGCAGTGAGGGAACTGTTGTACGCAGTCCCCACCGGACTGTGCCCAGCAGTCTCGACTGCTGTGCGCAGCCGGTGATGGCTGCGTACAGCGAGCCCCGGGGTCCGTGGGGGTACGGCCTGGGCCGACCTCCCACCTTCCCCAATAAAACAATTAAAATATAATATTTAAAAATATAATATTTATTTATATTTGTGTTGTATTTCTTTATATTTATTTTTAAATACCTACTTCCGTCCAAACACACAGGCACGAAAATTTAAACGTATTTTAAAATTAATAATAATAATAATTTCGTTTTTCTACTATTTATTTCATTTCGTAAATTTAATTAAAAGAATTTCAAATGCAGATTTCGAACTTCAAATATGAAAATAAATATAAATATTTATATATATATATATATATATATATATATATATATATATTGAAGGTTTTCCAATCACGGAAAACGAGAAACGTACAGAGCATTTACTCTTCTATTTAATTTAGTTTATATTAAAAAAGAACAAGAATTTCAATAAGAAGGTAAACAATTATTTGCATATAAACCTGTATTTACATATATATTATTTTATTTTATTTAATTTTCGTTTTCAATAAAAATGGGATTCAAAGTACGAATTTTGTTTAAACAAATTTATTTTATAATAAAATCGTTTCGTGAATTTGACCAATACATTGATATATATATATAATTTCTATATATTTATTTATTTTATTTTAAAAAGAACAGAGTATATAAATTTATATAATATATCTATCAGAATATTCAGAAATAAATAAAATAAATAAATTGTTTTCTTACATAGATCTGGGTATCCCAATTCAAATGATAATAAAATAAAATATTCTTTTCCAATGGTTATTTTCCAATCTAAGTTTCTTTGAAGAAATTTTTGAAGGTTCAACTATAATTTCCTATAGAGGGTTCGAGGGTTCAACACAATCAAGTTTTCTACAGAAGATTTCGAGGGTTTTAATACAAACGAGTTTTCAAATCATAAAACTTCATTCAAACAATTTTCGAAAACATAGCAACCAGATTTGTTTACAGATCTACAAAGTATTAATAATTTAAAAGGAGAAAACCTGAAGTCCTTCGTCTGGAGAAGAATCCCTTCTGTAGCCTCTTCTCGATCTCCTCCTGCCGCTCTCTTCTCCAATCCAACTTTTCTTCAGAACCACAATAATTTTACCAGAAGACACCAAAATCCAAAACTATCTTCCTTTTCCAGATCCAGAACAACCGAGCAAAACTTGTGTGTGTGAATGAATCTCTCATAAAAATAATAAATCAAAATAAATATTCAATAAAGCTCTTCTGCTTTCTTTTCTCAAAAATCCTCTTTTCTTATTGGTCCTTTTTGAGCTTTTAAAAGTTCACACTTATCTAAAATTTTAATTAAAATAATTTATTAAATCAAGATATTATCCATGCAAGATTTGCTAATTTACTATTAATAAAAAAAAATATAATATATAATCATCCTCACATGATTTTCTAATCTAATATTAATAAAAGATAATATCTAATTATTCTCAACAATATTAATTTAATTTAATTTCTTGCACTTTAATTAATTAAATACTTTTTAATTTACAATCTATTTAAATTTAACATTTTTCTAACTCTCAATTAAATCAAATAACAATGCAACATTAATTAATTATTTTATGAAATACGATTAATTAATTAAATACTAACCAAGAGTTAAATAAATACTCAACAGTCAAACTACATAAAGACAAGGACAAAACTTCAGTCATAACACAACGACTCACATAGACGACGGACTTGGGACGGGGACACTTCCAAACCTACTCCCTTTTTCAATATTTTTACCCATTGGGTTAATTTATTGCTCGCCCTGTCTTGCCGAAGCAGGTGGAATCGAGACTTATTCCTACAATCCTGCATCCAAATAAACGTCAAGTAGCACATGTATATATAATCAAGCATCCTATCGTGAGAAGGAATTGCAGTGTAGCAGGGCACTCGTGAACAAGTGATGCTACACTGTCCTCTCACCTACTCTATTCTAACAATTACCATATCAATGACGAACTAACATTTCTAACCAAATTGATCATAAGATAACATGATACTTAACTACTGCATCATAACTAATTATTAAACCATTGCATTATAAAATAATACTGAATTCAAATAACATGATCACCATAGAATCATCACATTGACATATAAAACATTAATGAGCAATTATTTGAATAACAATAATCCAATCAACACACAAAGTATCATAAATCATACTAATAATGTCATATCAAATGATCATGACCACTAAAGGAATAACAACATCATCAAACTTCAAACCAACCAAATCAAACCATAATAGTATCATCATAGTATCAACGTATCAAGTTAAAGCATATAAAATAATAAGTCTAGACAGTATGAGGGGTATTACATCCTCCCCCCCTAGGACATGGCTTACTCCTAGAAGCCATTAAACAAAATAGGGATGGAACTCCCACGAAAACAATTAAACACTAACTAACTCAGAACCTTGATCCGTGTGGATCCACTCCCAAAACTGTAGGATGAACTACACCCATATGCTTGACCTGACAGATATCCACCGCAGTGAATGCCCTATGTGATCGATCAACATCTCCTACTGTCGGCTCTGAAACTGCCGGCCTCTGACTACAACCAGAATTGTCCTGTTGAGGACACTCACGAGCAAAGTGGCCCTGCTAACCACAAGAGAAACATCCTGTCCCTCTGCTGAGACCCTGCACAACTGGAGTTTGACTAGATCATGGAAAATCACCTCCACTGAATGCCAACTGAGAACTCTGAGCAGGCTGATCAACACGATCACGATGAGCCCAGATCCAACTCCTATCTCTCTTCTTCTGCCTCCAACTTCTATCGGGTTGGGACTGAGAGTTCTGCTGCCTAGACTTTGAAGGCCAATGTTGTCCACCCTTAGCGGGTGACTGATGCCCTCTAGAAAACCCTATAGCTTGAGATCGGCCACTCTGAGGACCAACACCATAAGAAGGTGCACAACCAAACTGAACTCCCACCTGCCCACCTAAAGCCAAAGCTAAATTCTCTTCAACAATGCGAGCTTTATCTACAGCTACCTCCATGGTCTTCGGCTCAAATACCCAAACACCACCACTGATCTAGGGGTTTAAACCCCTAATGAAATGTTGTACTAACATACCCTCATCATCACCTATGCCCGCAAACTATTTGAGCTCGAAGAAGCGACGCTCATACTGTTCCACTGTCATATCCATCTGTCGTATAGCATGAAACTCATCTCCATGGCGCTGATGCCAACGATCAGAAAGGAATCGAGCTTTGAACCGCTCTAGGAACAACTCCCAAGATATAGTTCCAATATCCAAATGGAGCTTCTACTCCTCTAACCTCCACCAAGTAGATGCGAAATCCCTCAAGTGCATGATCGCACACCTAGCCTTGGTGTTGCTACCATACGGATGCATGGAAAAGCACCTATTCAAATCAAACAACCAAGTCTCAGCCTCTAAACCACTTCCCATACCATCAAAAGTGGGTGGACGAGCTCTAAGGAGATCTCTCATGTGAGTAGCCATGTCTGCCTCAGATGGAGCTGGAACCTGATCTCTCTCTCCTACAACCTCCTGATCCCTATCCGGCCTAGGCCCCAAATGAGCAAGAGTCTCCTCAAGCAAGCGACACAACTGAGCATCACCAATCCCTGGTTGATCCTGATGCTGAACACTAACCTCTGGCACAAACTGAGAAGCTTGATGATCCACATGATCAGAAACATGGGAACCAATGGGAGGTGCATCATGTTGATTACCTCCTTGACCACCTACATGACCACGACCCCTACGACCCCGCTTAGGTGGCATGATCCTGAAAAGATACACACCACAACATAAGACAAGGTACACAAATAAAAACTCTAAACAACTAACAACCTAATGGGTCCCAAAGCGCCCAGTGTTTAAACTTGGGCTCTGATACCAAGCTGTAACACCCTGCCGAGCGAAATATAACCATGTATTAAGTTACACGACTAATTCCATTGGGGTACACAAGGTGACATTACTATTCTAACCCATAACCAAGGCAATAGATTAAACAATAGTTAAACAGTTACATAAATATTTTCCTTCCCACTTCATCATTTAAAATATCTATTAAACAATAACCATATTCATAACATATGCACATATGACAACAAAAGATACTGTAAAGATATGAGGCATTTATAATACCACATATATAACACAACTTAACACAACTATTACAAATGATCGTTCCTAAATAAATACATGGCCTGAATATACATTACATCCAAATGATAGTAAAATACAATTGTCGGAACATACATCTCAATAACCACATATACAATTTACAAGGTCATCCCAACACACGTGGGAGACAATACATCAATGAATACATTACATCTGAAGTATAACATACATCTGGTACATAAGAACACTGGATCAACATCATCTGCTAAAACCCTGCAATAAAGATACATCTGCAACGGAAAGGGAACCCAATGGGGTGCGAAGCACGTTCCACCCAACCACCCCCGTGCTGAGAGTAGACAAGGAAGGGTCCCCAACCAAGCATGCCTAACAATAAGAAAGACTAACTCCAAATAGACAACTTAACATTAAAGACCACTTAGAAACTCAACAACGACAAATCCAAAGGCACAACAACAAACCACTTCCAAACATAACAACAAGTCATAATCACAACATCAATGAAACTCAAGACACAATATCAAAGACTATTTCCAACAATAACCAAAGAGAAATCAACAACTCACTTAACCACTACAAACACAAAGTCACTTAACAACTACCAACACAATATCACTTAACACGAGGTTACAATGCTTCCAGAGAACAAAGATTATGAACATCGCACAATAACTGACTAACTGTTGACATAGGAAGAGTGTCATGCATAAATTGCCATGAGTTACCCTGGCTCAACCTTCCTAGGCTACCGGACCCCCATCCTGGGTTACCCTGGCTTGCCTCTACCGGCTGCCGGACCCTCACGCAAAACTAAGTATCCCATCTCATCTCGAGCCTTATCATTCACTTGCTTCACGAGAGAGAGACATTCTTTATCTTATTAGTGTGAAAGATCCCCATTAATTCTTTTAGATTATCACTTAGTTAAACTCTAGGTGAGTTACCCTAGTGCCTCTTTGTGTGCCGGACCACCACAAAGAGCCACTCTCCTATCGACAACATACAAGATACAATACCACAATAAGTAACTAGACAACATAACCTCTCCAATCCAAGGAGGAAACAAAACAAGGAAACTCACTCTGAACACTGGAGGAAACCAAATACGAAAACACACTCCTTCCAAAGGAGGTACAACTCTCATTACCCTCTCCTATTTCTCAGGAGGCACAAATCCCTGTTCGTGGAAACTGGGTACAACATAATAGTACAACTTTACACCATTCCCAAGGTGATTCACAAATTGAACCTCTACACAAAACAACCCACTCTAGAGCACTTCTCTGGAAGACTTACATAGACTCTTAACCCCATTTGCTCGACATGGAGAATAAAAGAAACATGATAGAAAAATAACTTAAACTCTTACGAAAGGTCAGGTAAACCTAGGGTTTTCCCATACGACACAAAAGAACTATGAAGAAAATACTACAATAGAACAAATGAATAATCTCAAGAATAACTATTATGTTCAATCAAAATCATAAAACAAGTTACAATGAATAATAAGTTTCACCTAATGAGTCAATCAATTTCACAAGAAATCTCATTTCAAAACAACACAATTAATTTATTTTGATCTTCTCAACTAAACTATGACCCTATAAACTTTAAAGTTAACCAATCAATTTAATTATAATTACAAAACTTACTCCCAATTTCCAATTAAACTATAAAATTGCAATTTATGAAATTTATTTATTATTACAAACTCACAACATTTATAACCTTCAACATATCTTTTTATATATATTCACACCTATATATATACACTTTTTTTTTCTGTGTATATACATATATACATATATTAAATAAATAAATATATATATATATATATATATATTACAACCATCAAATTAAATCACAACATAAAAATTATCCATATATATATATATTAATAATATATATATATATACTATAACTCAAATTTAAAAAGCATATTTAAACAAAAACACATAAAACAAAAAAAAGGAATTTAAATTAATATAAACATTAATAAATATATATTTTAATGTAAACTTTAACAAATATAACAAATCGTACCAAACAAAATTTTGAATTATATAAAAAAAAAATAGAAACAATCAAATC